>CM076847.1:100929291-101655628 GCA_039519185.1 Astragalus membranaceus
TGCCCTCGCTAATTCCCTCGCTAATGACTGTTTTTGCGAGGGACAACAAATCCCTCGCTAATGTCCGTCGCTAATCAGTGTTTTTTTTGTAGTGATAATACATGGAGTTATGGAGAAGATTGAGATGATGAACTTGGCATTTGCTTAAATTCCTACGCATTAGAAGGAATGCAAATAAAACGAGGCATAGGAACAGATATCAAAGGATGAGCCCTTGGAAGGGTCACGGCTGGTTTCTCTTCCATGTTAACTATCCCTTCAACCTTCCATTCAAAACATTGAATCATAACACCAAGATAGGTAGGAATAATCTGAAGTGCTAATGAGGCTCCAGGGCACATCCTTCTTCCCGTTCCAAATGGCACGAGTTGAAAACTTTGTCCCCTCACGTTTAATTGGTTCTCTTCACTCATAAATCTCTCTGGCCTGAACTCAAATGGGTTCTCCCACAGGGTATGGTCTCTTCCCATTGACCATAAATTAACCAATAACAAAGTCTTTGCTGGAATCTCATAACCAGAAACATTACAACTTTTCGATGATTCTCTCGCTACCAATGGTATTGTTGGGTGAATCCTGAGTGCTTCTTTAACAATAGCTTGCAAGTAAGGCAAGTTGGGAAGATCTGACTCTTCTATTAATCTACACTTTCTTGTTAATGAATCGATCTCTTGTCTTGCTTTCTCCATCACACGTGGATGGTTGATCAACTCAGCTAGAGCCCATTCTATGGTTATAGCAGTTGTGTTGGTTCCAGCCATAAATATGTCCTGCATGCCATATTTTAAAGTTAAAAACCATATAGCTTACTTATAGCAAATGAATTTGGATAAAATACTCATCGGCTTAAATTTAAGGATAAAAACTAAAAACAAAGATAGAAAGATTTCAGCATGTTTCTCGGTTGTGTCCCTATTAAAACATTAATTTTTTTTTAAAAAGAGAAGAAATCGATTTTTTAAATTAAAAAATGAATGACATAGAAGAGGATTACCACAGAGATGATAGTTAAAGAGATTGTTTATCATTTGCTTGAAAAGATTTATTTTCTTTTATTTTTGATGAAAGCTTGAAAACAATGTTTTGATGCTAAAATTATTGAGTAACTAAGATTATTTGAAAGTTAACGAAAAATTAATAAAAAAAACTAGAATTTGCTATAGTTTGATTGTTAAGGGAGCAGAGCGTACATTTTAATCAAAAATCAGTTGCTTCTTTCATATGGTCTCTTATAAAATGCATAGTCTATTTTATAATTATAAATACTTTTCCACTGCGTTAACATGAGTATTTATATTCTATTGAATTTATTATTTAATCTTTGTTTTAATAAATTTGATTTTACATATTATTATGTATTTGTATGTATTAACTAAGAGATTATTCTGTATATTAAAAAAACAATAATGACCGATGATCCATACTCTCTGATGAACAAATTGATATTTTAAAATTTGATAGTTTGAATTTAAAAATTCAAATTTATAATTTGAATACATTAATATTTAAATTAAGACAACAAAATTTTGTTTCTAAAAAATTAAGGTAATAATTTTTTATTTTTAAAAGTTAGTTAATACAAGGGTATAAAGTAGAGCTGTCAATTCGGGCGGGCCGGGCCCATTTGGGCCAAAGACAATTTCGGGCTCGTCGGGTTGGGCTCATTTTGACGGCTCTAGTATAAAGTTAGTTATCTCAAAGTTAGGGTTAAAGATGTTTTGGTCTCTATAAAATTTGAGTTTTTTGGTTTTAATCCCTCAGAAATTTTTTACCAACTTTTGATCCTTATAAAATTTGGATTTTTTCTGTTTAGTCTATCATGACTTTTAATAGCGCTTAAAAACTTTAAATAGCCCTTATAAAAGGTCCAAAAGCGCTATCATGAAACGTTATTAAAGACATAGGAACTAAAAGTAAAAAACCAAAATTTCTAGGGACCAAAAGTTGGTGAATTTTTTACAAATATATTTAACCCCTCAAAGTTATAATGATCTGACAAAATAGTACATTAAAAAGTTGGGTAACAGAGGAGTTGCCAGATATAAAGTTCAAAGTTATAATGATCTGAAAAAAATAATCCACTAAAAAGTTGGGTAACAGAGGAGTTGTCAGATATAAAGATATAGATAATCTCTAAACAAACTGAGAATTTAAAAATTGATAATCTACTATACAAATAATAGTCTAAACAAACTGAGAATTTAAAAAATTGACACCTATTAATTTTTAGGGTTAAAAGTATCATTTGAATTTCTTCTACTTTTCTCTTTCTATCTTTATCTCTTTTTAAACTTTTCTCTCTTCCACTTTAATTCTCTCTCTCTCTCTCTCTCTTCATTTTTAATTTATTCTCCCTTATCTTTGACACTTGAAACTTATCTATCTACTATCTATTTATACAAATGAGGATGCATGAATTAATGGACAAGGGCAGCGGTCAAGCCATTGGGCCAAATGATGAAAATAGCGAAGGGCCCAAAAGTGAGAACCCACTGAAAGGATTGAGTATACATGAGGAGCAACCAAAGCTCAATCCAAACTCCTTGCCCAACCCAAATAGAAAGTGGAAGGGTCCATTTTTTTGTACCCCCATCATCTAACCATCTACCCCCACATAATATCTTAATCCCGAAAATACCCCTGCCATAAATTACAAAAATTGACTTTTTCAATATTCTCTGGTGGGGGACCACTTTATCTGTGAATCAGATTTACCAAAATGCAAGGTAAATCCGATTAGCTTTAAATATGCAATTAATACACACGGATAAGTCAAATCGGATTTATCTAGCTGACAGATAAATCCGATTTGACCATTTATTTCAGTATTAAAAGCGACATTTTGTCCAAACGGATATAGCTATATCCGATGCACAATCGGATTTACGTTACCCAAACGTAAATCCGCTTTTGTATTTTAACGAATCGGATTTACCTTGATGGGTGTATATCCGATTTTGAAAAATACAAATCGGATTTACGTTTGGGTTACTTAAATCCGCTGTGTAATTTTTTTTAATTAATTTTTATATACCTCTTGTTTTATTTTGAAACAGATATTCAGCTGCACATCGAGACGCAGGTTGTTCCTTTCGTGGTAGACACTACAGAGGCATTCTCGACTAAGAGGGTATATTTTTCATACTAATTTTTTTAATCAAAGTTTGGTAGATATTTAATTAATTAGGTACGTAACATTTTTCTATTTTCTCTATTTTGTAGATATTTTCTACACGCGAGGATGTAGAAGAGTGGGCTAAAGCGGTTGGAAGACGTATTGGAGTTGTGGTTATGATTGTAAGATCTGACAAAGCTGGAGTTAAAAGGGGTTCTAGAGATAAGATTATTTTTGGTTACGAAAAGCAAGGGAAGTGGTCTAATGATTCTAGAGTTTTCGGGTCTAAGAGAAGAAGCTGTCCGTTTACATTGAGAGCTACTTGTACAATACGACATGGGGGTTGGTGTGTGAAAGTTAGGTGTGGTCTTCACACACATGCGTTGCTTACTACCCCGGTCGGTTTGACAGCTTTTGGTCGTTTAACTAAGGAGCAAAAAGCTATTGTTAATGAGCACACCGATCTGAATGTTGCCCCGAAAGATTGTCTTACTACTTTAAAGAATCATTATGCAGACAACGTCACTACTCTTCCTCAAATATATAGGCAGCGTTACGCCTATAGGTCTTCTAAGAGGGGTCCTAGAACGGACATTCAGGAGCTTTTGAGATTGATTGAGTCACAAAATTATTTATGTTGGAGCAGAAAAGTTGAAGGTTCCGATGTGGTCAGTGACATCATGTGGGCGCATCCCACTTCTATTAAGTTATTCCGGTTGTTTCCAAAGGTTTTTATTCTTAACACCACCTACAAGACCAACAAATACAGTCTACCTCTATTGGAGATTGTAGGGGTCACTTCAACGGAGTTAACTTTCTCGGTTGCTTTTTCCTATATTTCACACGAGCTTGGAATTCATTTTACTTGGGCATTGCAGCAACTGAAAGAGTTATTTGACTTGCACGGGCTTCAGCCTCAAGTATTCTTGACTGACAGAGATCTTGGTCTTATGTCTGGTATTCTTGATGTCTTTCCTTCGGCTACAAATTTGTTATGTTCTTGGCACGTGACTAAAAATGTCAAAGCGAAGATTAAAGAGTTGGTGCACGTGGATAGGAAAAATGACGTCCTCTCTCTTTGGCATAACATTATTGATTCACTTGACGAGTCAGAGTACTCAGCTCAGTTGAAGATTTTTGAGGACTCCTGTGTTGATTTACTCACTCTTACTAAGTATGTGCATGACACGTGGTTGACAAAGCATAAAGAAAGATTTATCTTGGCATGGACAAACCAGATCCCACACTTCGGGAATCAGACCACCAATAGGTATTTTTATTGTAGATTAAATTTTTTTAACACGTGTTTAGTATTTTTATTGTAGTTTAAATTTTTTTGACACGTGATTAGTATAATTAATGTGGTACTTTATAGCTACTAAGTATAATGTGACCGTAGTTCAATTGTCTTTGGATATGAATTTTACTTATCTTCCTTTGAGAGGTACTTATTCTTCTTCTAAGTCTAAAATCATATCTATTCTGAACGCCCGGGATATACATTGGATGCATATTTCAATCTCGCCTGTCTGTCTGTTGCCTCCAGTTGCTTTGATGTGGTCTCATAATCGATCAGAGGAATCGACTTCATGGTTGGATCCTTATACCGGCCGTTTTGCCCTTTGGCAGTCTACCGCTCCGGTCATGCACCGTCTCCCACCCACTGATGCGCCCACTATTGTCGACTTAGCTCATGATTCCGACGATTTAGATTGATATTTCTTGTATATATATATATATATATATATATATATATATATATATATATATATATATATATATATATATATATATATTTATCTAACAAATTAATTTAAAATATAAAAAATATAATTTCGATTTAATGTGATACAAGATAAAACATAACGAACTACAATAACAATAAAATATAAAACGAAAACATGATAGAAACTACTAAGATGGTGGATTGGCAAGAATGAGATTGACAATAGGTATTTATAGAATTCGTCAATGATTATCAACTGTTGATATTGTCGGTGCAATCTGCACCGTTGATCTAAGCGGATCTACCCCCATTGCAAAACGGATTTACCTATCAATGGGGGTATCTCCGCTTTGCATTTTAACAAAGCGGATTTAACCTGGTACAGGGTAAATCCGATGCGATTTTTTAAGTGTATTCGGATTTAGGTAAATCCGCTTTTGGTTTTTTTCAAAGCGGATTTACCTTTTTATAAAGTAAATTCGATTGAGTCAAAATTATGGGGGTATTTTGGGATTTTCATATTATGTGGGAGTAGATACGGAGATGATGGGGTTAAAAAAAATCCCAAAGTGGAAAAGAAAGAACAAAAAGAAGGCTTCAACTACGGCTCCAACTAGGCCGAGTCCTAGCAACTGGGAAAGTCGGATCCAATCAATCTTCAGCTAAAGGGTCCCAATCTTCGTGCAGCAAGTCGATGGCTCACTCTTCTTCTTCTTCTTCTGGATCGACGTATCCTTGCGATTCAACATATCCTAATCTTCAACAAGCTAGTAAGAACTCAAGAAGCACACACTTCAGCGGTTGGTGCTTTGTGATGCTTCTATCGGTGATTCGGACATTCAGCGATGCAACAAAAGATTATGGGTGGATCATCAGGTCTCAGTGGCAAACAAGGTATGGAACTTTGCAAAAACACAGCTGGGTGTGATGGGAAGTGAAAAGGACATAGTCTACGCTGATGTGATTAGGGAGGTGGAAATTAGGGCCTCTTAATCTTCAATTCGGTGGTATCAAGGAGGGAGAGAAGAGGTTCCTCTTCAATTTCCAATAGTTCAGAAAGAAGGGACTTAACCCAATTTATTGAAGCTATGGAGCTCATATTGGGATCAGAACAAAATTGGGGTCCTAAACCCTTCAAATTCAACAACTGCTGGCTGGAGCACACGGACTTTAAAAGGTTTGTGGCAGATATATGGAAGTCACTGCCCAGTATGGCTATGATGCATATTTGTTTTTTTGTTCGACCAGAAACTATTTTTGTTGTCAAAATAATTAATTTTTGTCCTTAAGTATGTATATTTTGTTTTCAGTTTCAACGAGAAAACATTAGATGTTATTGGTCTAGTTACATTACATGCCGTCTAAATAATTATTTCTAATATTTTGTCTTTATATCTTTGTTTTTATAAATGACAACGTATATAACTTGAATGAGACATAAAGAAACGAATACAGAATTTTAAATAAAGTTAAATGATGCAATTGCAATTTTTTCAATAAAATAAACTAAGAGTACTGGGAGGTAGAAAACTTACTTACCAAGATGAAAGCCTTGATATTCTCTCTTGTTAATTTTATCTCACTCCTCTCATCTTCATGTATTTCCAACAAGATATCAAGTAGATCCCTATGCTGAGCACCACCTTCACCCATTTCGTTTCTTCTCTTTCTTTCCTCTTCATGCTCTTCTATCACCCTCTCCAAGATGGTGTCAAACCTGTCCATAATATCTTTAAGCCTTTTTTTCATTCCATGAAAATCCAAATTCTTACAAAACCAAATAAATTCTGACACAGTAAACTTCCCAGTAAGCTCTGCAGTGTCTACAACCATCTTCCTAATCTCTTCCACATCATGATTATCATTTTCAAAAGAGGTTATGCTCATAGTCATCCTTGTTATAACACAATTGATAAGAGTAAAGAGCTCTCCACCAACATCAATGGCCTCACCTGCTTCCCCTTTCTTTTGCAAAAGACTTAGAAACCTCCGAATCTCTTGATTCCTCAAGGGAAGTAGCTGATTGAGGGTACTTCCACCAAGAAGCTCAGACATGCAGAGTTTCTTCATGAACTTCCAATATTCTCCATAAGGTGCAAACACGAAGCCCTTTGAGCCATATGATACGTAGTGAATTGCATCACTTATATAACGGTTAGAGAAGGAAGTTTCTTTAGTTTTAAGAAACTCCTTGACAATTTCTGGACTAGAAGCAACTACACAAGTCAGAGAGCCTAAGAAAAGCTGCATAATGGGTCCATAGCGAGTTGCGAGTTTGTGAAAACTTTGGTGAGGTAAATTTGAAAGAAGGTGAAGGTGTCCAATGATAGGTAAAGCTGGAGGGCTTGGTGGAGAACGATTATTGTTCTTCTTCCGTGTGAGTATGGCTCGTACGGCAAGAGCGAAGAGTAGCCAAAGGAAGAAAAGTTGGATATAGTATTGGATTTCAGCCATAGTTGAGACTTTTTGGAAGAAATGGTAAAATGTGACGTTTGTTATCTATGACTTATAAAGTAATGTGGCTAGCTATACCTATACCTAGTAGTGTCTATGTGTAATTGTTTTGGTGTTTGCAGCTAGCCGCCGATAGATCGTAAGGTGCTAAATGTGTGATTGAATGTTAGATATCATACCCATCAAAACTCAATAAGTATGAAAGTGTTCACTTTATAATTAACGTGTTAGCTTTCCTAACTTAAGTACTTACTTTTACAAAGTTGGTTATTTTATGGGGCACGAGCAAATTTTTTTAATTTGCTGGCCACTGTGTATATGCACATGCGCATCTCGTAGAATTATTTTAAAAATTAAGATAATTTAGTTTAAGTTGTTTGGTATTAAATTTGGGTTCCGAGGCGAGACGGGGAAGAAGTGAGAGTAATAGGTGGCTCTGGTGTTTTCATGGTTAACTGGCTTTCTTCCTTACTCACTCGATCTTTTTACTATATTCATACCATATGTACCCCCTCTTTTCTGCAAAAGACGTGTGGCTTTGATACCATCCTGGCCGGGAGCCTCATATATCATGATATTAGTCCTAATTGAAATATCAAGCGAGACATAAAACAGGCACACATAGACAGATTAGTAGTCTCAAGCACATACCAACAATTAAAACTATCATCTCATAATAGAGAGGTCCGTAGCATGGATTAGTAGTCAGATGTGTTCTGATACACAAGATCCTCATTGCTGAGGCGAGTGTAGAGCATACTTACATCTCTATAGAGGGATCAAGGAGATACACTGGAGGACGAAATACAATGGCACACTCACATGCCATTATCATGAGTCTTTTGGCATGTTATACGATCATGCACGCCACCATCATAACTTTGTCCCCATAATAATACATTTTGCAACTATCTACAACATGACTTGACTACACTATATTACACCACGTTTACCATGCTCGTGACTTAACAGTATAAAAACTAGCCTTTTGACTAAATTGTCTTAGGCTTTTGACTCCCGTGTCACATTATTGGTGACTTATTGGACTTTTGTAGTGATACAACAAATATGTCCTATCAGTCTTTAAAGATGGGTTCGTGACTTGGAGACATATATATTTTGATTAGACAGGTGTCCTATCAGTCTTTAAAAATGTGATGGTGTGTGTAATTGGGTATTTTTTGGCCACGTGTAGTTGAGATGGGTATTTTCTTGGACAAGATTTGTGTAACTGTGTGGTGTTCTTTTTTATGAAGATTCTAAAAGTGAAGGACAATTTATAAAAAAAATTATAATTAAAATATAATTAAAGAATTATGGTTATTATAGGATTTTTTTCCAGTTTGGTGCGAAACAGAATGCCCGCATCCGCAACCGCGGCAATGTAAAACCCTGCTATGAAGTTCTTACTTCTTTATGTCATGCTTATATTTGCTTAAATAATAGATTTTAGAAAGTTTATTATTTAGATCACGTTCGTTTCACTACAATTAATGATCTATTGTCTTAAAAATGAATGAAAGTTTATAAAAAAAAACTATAAATAAAAGTTATATAAAGAATTACAAATATTATAGGATTTTTTTAAATTTTTTGTGCGAATATAAAATTATTTCACGCCGCACCGATCGCAATACGCATCGCAGCGACCGCAAATTTCCGTAACCACAACTACCGCAACCGCAACGCGACTGCAACCACAATTTGAAACCCTGGTCAATGGCGTGTCAGCAACTTAGGAGAAAATAGATTAAGGAACTCATCTCTTTCGTGACGCGACATTTATCTACTTGGTGGTGACTATACAAGCAGTGGCGGACCTGCCTTGTAATGAGGGGGTTCAGTTGAGGGGGTTCAGTTGAACACCCTAAAAAAAGAAATTGCACTTACCACCTTATATAAATAGCGTAAATCCCCTGAAATTTTAATTTTGAACCCCCTGAAAATTTTAAATTGCACTAGTAGACCAAGTTTTACACCTATTTGACACTGGCCTTAAAAAATTTGACACCCCTGACCCGAGTCCTGGGTCCGCCACCGTATACAAATGATCCTATATATTGGTTCAATAATCTAATCAGATTGCAGCTTTACAAAGGGGACAAGACTAGATTTTGGTATGACACATGGTGTGGCACCACATCCTTTTCTACCCTATTTTCAGAATTATTTGTCGGGTGTGTGGTAAAAGAAGCCACGGTGCAGCAGTTTGGGTCAAGGATTGATGGAAAATGGGAATGGGATTGGAGTTCGGGGAATGACTTGCCTGACTCTGCGGTGAATAAACTAACAGAATTGAAGGAGATTTTGCAGGATGTGACTATACAAAGTGAAAGTGAAGATAAATGGATGTGGACAGCTGATCATAAAAAATGTTTCTCAGTTAAGTCCGTTTATATCTGGTTGACTGAAATCTCTGCAGGTGAAATGCACAGAATGGATGATGAGACGGTGGAGGCTTTCTCAAAGGTGTGGCGGTGTAACATTCCTACAAAGGCAATAGTACTAGTTTGGAGATTGATCATCAACAGGCTACCTACTAGAGACAAGTTGATAAGAAGAGGGGTGCTGAATTCAACTCACGAGGCCTGCTGCGTCCTTTGTTTCCATGAAGACGAAAACGTTGATCACTTATTTTTCAACTGCACTAAGGCACAGGAGGTATGGAGAGAGCGATCTGCACTTGGTTAGAAATACCAGAATGCAACACACAGCAATCGATTCTGCATTTCAATCAGTTCGGCCAACTATTAAAGGTAAGAAAATTGAAAGGACTGAAGCACATCTAATATGGGCAGCCACTATATGGGCAATATGGCATGCAAGGAACAAAATTATTTTTGAAGGGTCTACTATTAAATTAATGTCTATTGTAAAACATATTAAGCTTGTATCTTGGGGATGGTTATTTATAGGAAGGGTAGGAACTAGGAACACTATGGCGAATTATGTGGAATGGCTAAATTGGCCGATGATGGTTGTATAAACAGGGTACTCTTTTTTTTCTCTGGGTTTTTTCCAATTGAGTTTTAGCTCAGGAGGTTTTAACTAGGCCCCAAGTTCCCCTTGTATATGGGTTGGAGTACGCTTTACTCCCTTATATAACAATGTTTGCTTATAAAAAAAAATAGGCTAAATTATAGTTTTGGTCCCCCTATTTTTAAAAATTCAGACATTTGGTCCCCCTATTTTAGGCTAAATAGCACTTTTGGTCATTTATCTTTGCTCCAGATTTCACTTTGGTCCTTTATCTTTTTTTTTGGTCCGTTTTGGTCCTTTATCTTTCATTTTCGTTTCACTTTGGTCCTTTATCTTTTTTTTGATCCGTTTTGGTCCTTTATCTTTCATTTCGTTTCATTTTGGTCCTCCAAATGTCTGAATTTTTGAAAATAGGGGGACAAAAACTATAATTTAGCCCAAAAATTACAAGCATTAGACTATTAAAATGACATTTTTAGACATCTTGTAGCATCCCCTATATACCTAAATTAATTTAATTAATTTGGCAAGAGGTTAAGTGAATTATTAGCTAAATGAAATATTTAGCAGAAGAGGTTATCATGAAATGATTAGTTGGCAAGCATGGTTAAAATTATGTGAGGCTTTAAATAGATGATTTATTATGCCTAAGTTCTAAGCTAATTTTATTGAGTTAAGTCACCTAGAGCTAATGGGGGTCCTTAGGAGAAAAGTACCAGCTGAAGGGTAAATGGGTCTTTTCCCCAACCCACTTAAACCCCCCAGCTGATACTCAAACAACCCAAACACTTTGTGATATTGAAGCTGAAAAATAGAAAAGAGGTAGAGAGGAGGAGGAGAGAACTCGAGAGAGAGAGAGAGAGAGAGAGAGAGAGAGAGAGAGAGAGAGAGAGAGAGAGAGAGAGAGAGAGAGAGAGAGAGAGAGAGAGAGAGAGAGAGAGAGTGGAGAAGAAAGAGAGGGATCCTACCTCAAAGTTCCTTGCATGTCCAATCTGAATCCATCACCCTCCACCATTTTCCTTCTTCTTCCCATTGACCCCATTTTCTAAGCAAACAACCACCCTATCTCCAAATCACCATTTTTGTCCATATGAAGCTCCAAGCTCCAAAAATGGAGTCTAATAGCTGAATACAGTTTGCATGTTCATTTTGGGAGCCACAAAGTGAGTAGCAACCCTCATAGGGTAGATTGGGAGTTGAAGTTCGAAGTGGTAGAGGCCAAGCTCTATCGGTTCAGTTTTTGGAGCGTTTGGAGTAGCGTGGAGTCGAGTCCGAAGCCGTTCGTGAGATTACTCCAACCGTGTCCTTCCGTTGATCCGTTGGTTACGTGATTATCATCACGTTAGGTGAGTTCTATAACTTGCTTAGGGATTTTGTGTGTTCTGAGTTCTCTGTTTCAAAAACCAGCGTTGTGTTCGATTGATCTCGAGAAGAAATAAGGTCGAAAAACAGTTTTCAGAAAACTACAAGTTTAAATTGATCAATTGCATGTGTAATTGTTTGGATGCGTTGGTTTGATTTGAATATATTGCTGTGTTATACTGTTCTGTGCGTATTCAAGTTTGAATCTCGATCGGAAGGGAAATTGGAATCGGAACGTTATGGAATTTACTCATGAAAAGCCTGTTTTCTGGAAAACTGATGGAGACGCACGGATCGTGTGCCTCTGTGCACGGGTCGTGCGCCCCCATCTGATGCTACACGAACTGATTTTTTAAACACACACGGATCGTGTGCCTAGTCGCACGGGTCGTGTGTATCCTTCTGAAACTTTTATTCAACAACGCCCGGATCGTGCGCTTAGTCGCACGGGTCGTGCGTATCTTTCTGGAAACCTTCTACAACTTTGTTCAACAGCGCACGGATCGTGCGCCTACACACACGGGTCGTGTGAGACCTTCTGATCCTCAAATTCAAAGTACCTTTTTATCCATCCCAAATGATTCCAATCCTCTTCTAATCCATTCCTCATGGTTCCCCAACCATGTAAAGATCCTGATATCATGGAATTGAACGTGTTTGATAGAAAACTTGTGTGCTATGAACGTAACGGAAAGCCGTACTTAGAGAACGCGAGAGAACATAAGTCAAGAAATGTTAACGGACCTTGAGTCCAATCATGTTAAGATAACGAACTTCAAGTTCATCATGTCATGTAAGCTAATTGATTGTAAGTCTATAAAGACATGAAAACTCTCAATTCATGTAAACACAATTCAAGTTACTTTCCCTCGGGGAAAGGTAGATGGTATACCTTGTGTATATCGAGGATGACGATCCTCCAGTTATTAGCATACTAGGGGAGGGGAAGTCATGAGCCCCAGAACCTTGGCTCTCATGTTGCTCACTTGGATTAGTGAGGATGGGTTCACTGAGACGTCCTAACCTTAGCTAAGGCGGGCTTCGAGGTGTTGTGCTAAGTTCATGTTAAAATATGATCCGTAGTCGCTTATTAGGGCTACACCAGGAAAAATCAGAAATGTAACGAGTAGTCGCTTATTAGGGCTACAAGTTACGAGAAAACATCATGTATTCACGTGGTCGCTTATTAGGGCCATGAGTTCAGATTCAAGTATAATAAACTGTTAGAGTTGGTCAGGGGTCTCGATAGGACTCACTTAGATAATGTTTATCTCACCCTTTATGTATTGTGGTTTTTACAGAGAAACAGGGGAAAGCAAAGGCGACTAAGCACGGTTAGCCGGTGCTTCACGTGGTCGCTTATTAGGGCCATGAGTTCAGATTCAAGTATAATAAACTGTTAGAGTTGGTCAGGGGTCTCGATAGGACTCACTGAGATAATGTTTATCTCACCCTTTATGTATTGTGGTTTTTACAGAGAAACAGGGGAAAGCACAGGCGACTAAGCACGGTTAGCCGGTGCGACTCATGGAACTATTGGAAATTGGATTTCTGTTTAGCCCTTTGTATTTTATTTAGTTATGTCACCGATTGTATGACTTTCATTGTTTAAGTTGTAAAATCGTTTCCGCTGCCTTATGTTTTGAGTATTGAACACCAGGATTATGTACAAGTCTTAAGTTTTGAAACTTAAGCATTTTCAGGAAGTTTATGAGGTTCAAAGAACCAATTGATATGTATTATTTAAAAGTTTTAGTTGTGTTCAATATTTCAATAACAAGAAGTTACTCTGATGTATGCCATTTAGTGCATTTCGGTGATTCTACATGTTAGAATTTATCGGGGTATTACATTATGGTATTAGAGCAGTTCGACCTAGTCGGGCTTAGACAGTTAGGGTAGTTTTGTTCCTCGAGTAACTCTGCTATTTTGCTTCTTGTGATGCTAAGAGACATTGAAACTGATCAACTTAATACTTGGTGTATCATTTGCAGAATTATGGCAGGAGGATCGAGGAATAACCCACCAATTGATCCGCATTCTGCATGGATGCAGAATGTGATCGAGAGACAGCAGAAGATGATGGAAGATATGTTGCTAATGCAGCAGAATGTTCAAGCTCAGCCTCAGCAAGTTCCTGAGCCTCAAGTTGACCCAATGAGGGTTTTCTCTGAATTTCTAAAAATGAAGCCGTCCGAGTTCAGAGGAGGACCGGATGTCATGGAAGCCCAGCATTGGCTAGGTGACATAGAGAAGATTTTCGTAGCTATGCAAGTCACTGATGAGGACAAGCTGAGATTGGCAGCACATATGCTGAAAGGAGAAGCTAACAACCGGTGGACTAACGCCAAAGCCAAGATGGCAACTATGGGTACTCCCCAGACTTGGGAACATTTCAGGCAAGTATTTTTGGAGCAGTTCTTTCCGACAGCTATGAGGTTTGACAAGGAGAATGAGTTTTTGACTCTCACTCAAGGAAGTTCAACTGTGGGTCAGTACGCTAAGTTTGAAGAGTTATATCAATTCTTCGGTTTGGCCGGGTATGCTCCCAATGACAAGTGGAAAACCGAAATGTTCAAGTATGGGCTAAGGGAAGACATTGCTCAGAGTCTGAGTTCTTTTGCTTATACTAACTATGCCGTCATGGTTCAGCAAGCACACATAGCTGAGAGTGACTTGAAGAGGTTATATGCAAGCAGGAAAGTATTCCATCAGAATAAGAAGAATGTTGGATCGTCCAACAATCAAATGGGTCCCAGGTACAACTCCAACAAAGGGAAGCAAGTTCAGTCGTCTAATTCTCCAAGGTTTAGTACGTGCTCCAACTGTGGAAGGTACCATCAGGGTAAGTGTCAAGTGGGATTGAATCAGTGCTACTACTGCAAGAAGGAGGGACATTATGCAAATAACTGTCCAAAGAAGAAGGGTCGGGAGGATGGTGCCGCTACTACAACTCATGGTAGGGTCTATACCTTAGATGTCCAGAATGTCACACCATCAGATAATCTATTAAGGGGTATGGGATCTCTTTTTAATAACTCTGTTAGTATTTTATATGATTCGGGTGCGACCCATTGTTTTATATCTCAAGTTTGTGTTGAACGGTTGGGATTGACTTTAACTCCTTTGCCTCAACCAATCTCCATTAAGACTGCTGCTAAAGGTAGTGTTCGGACCCAAGCGATATGTGAAAACTGTCTTCTATCCATTGGAGACAGGAATTTTGTGGTAGACTTCATTTGTTTACCAATGAAGGGTATGGACGTCGTCCTAGGAATGAGTTGGATGACGGCAAACCATGTGATTATAGATTGTTTACATCGAACTATCGGTTTCGCCTCCGAGTCAGTGGAGCTACAACCGCCCAATTCTGAAGCTGTTATTTCTTTCACTTCGGCCAGTAACTATCTGTTCCAAGGCGCAGAAGCTTATGTCATGATGCTGTCTGCATCCACTGAGACAGGTCTGGATTTATCTTTTGTGCAAGTTGTTAATGAATATCTTGATGTGTTTCCTGATGAAGTTCCTTCGTTACCACCGGATCGTGAGGTGGAATTTTCTATAGAGTTAGTTCCGGGCACTGGACCCATTTCTATAGCTCCGTATAGAATGTCGCCGTTAGAGTTGAGGGAATTGAAAGTCCAATTGGAAGAGTTATTTTCCAAACGGTTTATCCGGCCGAGTGCCTCACCATGGGGTGCTCCAGTGTTGCTTGTCAAGAAGAAGGACGGAAGTATGAGATTGTGTATCGATTATCGCCAGTTGAATAAGGTAACTGTCAAGAACAAGTACCCTCTACCGAGGATTGATGATTTGTTAGACCAATTGAGAGGAGCTTCTGTATTTTCAAAGATTGACGTGAGGTCCGGCTATCACCAAATCAGGGTTCGAGCTTTGGACGTCCCGAAGACCGCTTTTCGTACGAGATATGGACACTATGAATTTGTAGTGATGCCCTTCGGTTTGACCAATGCTCCAGCCGTATTCATGGATTATATGAATCGAATCTTTAAACCCTATCTGGATCAGTTTGTTGTGGTATTCATTGATGATATCTTGGTGTTCTCTAAGACGACTGAGGAGCATGTGCAACATCTCCGAATTGTTCTGAACGTACTCCGAGAGAAGAAGTTGTACGCTAAGCCGTCCAAATGTGATTTTTGGATGCCCGAAGTTAAATTTCTGGGTCATGTGATATCTCAGGCAGGTGTGGCAGTGGACCCCAGTAAGATCGAAGCTGTGGTAGAGTGGGAACAGCCATCCACGGTTACTGAGGTAAGAAGTTTCTTGGGATTAGCTGGGTATTATCGAAGATTCATTCAAGGATTTTCCCAACTGGTCCTTCCACTCACTCGGTTAACTCGCAAGGGTCAGCCGTTTGATTGGGACTCAGACTGTGATAATTGTTTTGCGGAATTGAAGAATCATTTGACTTCTGCACCAGTTCTTATTCTTCCAGATCCGTCCGTAGGATTCCAAATCTATTGCGACGCCTCTGGTAAGGGTTTGGGATGTGTCCTAATGCAGAATCAACAAGTAGTTGCTTATGCCTCCAGGAAGTTGAGGCCGCATGAAGAGAATTACCCAACTCATGATTTAGAGTTGGCAGCGATTGTGTTTGCCCTAAAGATTTGGAGACATTACCTGTATGGGTCTCGTTTCGAAGTCTTTAGTGACCACAAGAGCCTTAAGTATTTGTTTGACCAAAAGGAGCTGAACAACAGACAGAGGAGATGGGTAGAGTTCCTGAAAGATTATGATTTTGAATTGAAGTACCATCCTGGTAAGGCTAATGTTGTGGCCGATGCTTTGAGCAGAAATTCTATCCACAATGCAGAATTGATGATGCACGAGATGTCTTTGTTGAAATCGTTTAGAGACCTCAATTTGAGAGTTAAGTCAAGATGATGCAGGCTAGTGTTGAGCCATATTCAGATTTCAAATTCCTTGAGAAATCTGATTCGCTCAACCCAAGAGGGTGATGTAGAGCTGCAAGCGCAGAAGAGGTTGCCGAGTTACACTGAAGGCAGTGATGGCGTAATTTGTTTTGATGGTAGAATCTGTGTGCCGAAGGATGAGAATGTGAGGCAAGTTTTAGAAGAGGCTCATAAGAGGCAGTTCTCAATACATCTTGGGTCTACCAAGATGTATCGAGATTTGAGGCAATTGTACTGGTGGCCGGGTATGAAAGTAGATATTGCAGAGTTTGTGTCTCAATGCTTGACTTGTCAAAGGGTTAAGATAGAGCACCAGAAGCCAGGTGGCCAGTTACAGCTGTTAAATGTACCTGAATGGAAATGGGAAAGCATTTCTATGGATTTTGTCATGGGATTGCCACGGTCCCAAGCCGGAAATGATTCTATTTGGGTAGTGGTGGATCGCCTGACCAAGTCCGCCCATTTTATTTCGGTGCGTTCGAATCACAAGGTTGCCAGGTTAGCAGATGAGTATCTCAAAAATATTGTGAAGTTGCATAGAATCCCTACAAGTATCATCTGTGATTGAGATCCCAAGTTCACATCTCGATTTTGGAGAGCATTGAATATGGAGTTGGGAACAACGGTGTGTGTTAGTACCGCTTACCATCCACTGACAAACGGGCAGACTGAGAGAACAATTCAGACACTGGAAGATATGTTGAGGGCTTGTGTACTCGACAGTGGAGGCAGATGGGAGGATCATCTTCCATTGGTGGAATTTTCATACAACAACAGTTACCATTCTAGTATCGGAATGGCTCCATATGAAGCATTGTATGGAAGGAAGTGTAGAACACCATTGTGTTGGTGGGATATAGGTGAGCAGAGATTGCTGGGACCGGATTTGGTCCGTGATACTACGGAGAAGATCCGTCAGATAAGAGAAAGGATGAAAGCCGCGCAGAGTCGACAAAAGAGTTATGCGGATAAGAGAAGAAGACCGTTAGAATTCAAAGAAGGAGACCATGTCTTTCTGAGACTTTCTCCAACCATCGGGACCGGTATCGCTTTGCGAGCGAAGAAGCTCAGTCCTCGGTATGTCGGACCCTTCCAGATTACCAAGCGAGTTGGGCCGGTAGCGTATCGCATTGCATTACCTCCTGAATTGTCCAGATTACATGATGTGTTTCATGTATCGCAGTTAAGGAAGTATATTCATGATCCGAATCAACCATTAAGTTATGAAGCGATTGACATCAGACCAGATTTATCTTATCAGCGTACTCCAATCAGGATAATCGAACGTGGCGAGAAAACGCTCCGGACGAGGTCAATTCCTATTGTCAAGGTGCTTTGGGACGGTGCTTCACCTGATGAAGCAACATGGGAAGTAGAGGAGAACATGGGAAGGGAGCAGAGTGTTCAAAAAGCATTTTTTTTTTCAGATTAGCTTGGAAGTCAGGTTGGTAACCATTATAATTTTTTCCCATTTTTTTTAGAACACGGGCTTGTATTTTACAGTTGTCATTAGATGCGAAAATGCTTAAAAATGCAAACTTGCAAATTCTGTTTGAATAATCAGATTCTAATTTTGTTTTAATCTCTCTTCGGGAGTTTGCCTAAGAAATATGCCCATGATTTGATGTAAAAAAATAGGATAGTTGGTCTAAAAATATGTAGGTAATGGAAGTTAGGTGAAATCAGAGGCAAGTTAATAAAAATATGTAGGAAGGGTAGGATTGAATAGGAGTTAGGAAGAAAAAAAACGTACCGGAGCCTCTAAACCGCCGTCGCCGGCGGTGGTCACCGCCACCCCGTCGTCGTTGCCGTCGTGCAAAGTCACCCCCCGTCCTTGGCGCCGTCGAGCGCTTATCTTCTTCCCCACCGCGTCCTCCTCTCTCTCATACGTTGGAGCACTCTCTCTCTCTCTCTCCCCCCTCTCTCTCTCCCCCCCCCTCTCTCTCTCTCTCTCTCTCTCTCTCTCTCTCTCTCTCTCTCTCTCTCTCTCTCTCTCTCTCTCTCTCTCTCTCTCTCTCTCTCTCTCTCTCTCTCTCTCTCTCTCTCTCTCTCTCTCTCTCTCTCTCTCTCTCTCTCTCTCTCTCTCTCTCTCTCTCTCTCTCTCTCTCTCTCTGAGAAGAGTGGGACGGCGCTGGAGAATAGGAGACATGAAAATTAGCGTTATGCATAAGTTGTGTTTCCTTTTATACTCTCTCAATATTTAGTTATTTTTTAAAAAAAATAAAAACATCGGATTGATAATCACACCCCCACTGTTAATAGCGCAGCCCCCTACAGATCTGGACTGTGCGGGCCTAGCCCTGTTGTGCGAAATGGGCTTTTTGCTTTTCATACCCCTTTTATTTCTATTCTACACCCCCTCTTTTACTAGTTTTATTTGTTTCTTTTTACCTTTCCTAATATTATTTTCTTATTATTATTAATATTATTATTATTAGTATTATTGTTATTATTATTACTACTATCTATTTTCTTAAAAAATGAAAATAAATGTTAGTTCACATAAAAAGTATTTTTCTCTCTTTCCCTTTTTTTCATAAAAGATAATAAAAATGGGTTTGATTGAGATGTACATCTTGTTAATCCCGGTTTAAGAGATTTTACCTGTACGGCTTTGATCTTAAACCCTTTCAAAATTAAAATTAATCAACACCCAAATATTTTCAAGAAGAACTACGTAGCCTTTGATTCTCCGCACACGGAGATACGTAGGAGCGGGGCTTCCCCGTCAAGTCAAATTAATTTTTCCTAATAAATAATCAGTTTTTTTTCTTTAACACCTATTTTCCTAAAAATTAATAAAAATGGGCTTGATTTAGCTGTACGGCTTTGATATTAAACCCCTTCAAAAATAAAATTAACCAACCAACAAATTTTTTTTCAAAAAAGAACCACGTGACTTTTGAGTTCACCTGAGGATACGTAGGAGCGGGACTTATCCGTCAAGTCAAAATTAAAATTTTCTAAATCAGTTCTTATTTTATTTCTTTGTAAATAATTAGTTATTTTTCTACTAAATATTATTCTATTTTATTTTTGGGGTAAGACAAATAAATAAGTAACTCATTAATATTTGCACAATCAGATTTAGGGTAACTATCTTAGGATAGATGTACTAGGGGTGTAGTGGAATTAAGTATTTGCCCTTCCCTATGCATAATCGACTCCCGAATCCAACCTAATTTATGCAGACCAATCATTTTAAGGTAGGTTTTTCTCAATTTCCCTATTTAATAAATTGGGTGGCAACTCCTAATACAATCAATTTTTGAGCTGTCTACGTCGAGATCACGGTCACGACAACCGCTAATGCTCTTCCTCACAACAAAAACTAATCCACTACCTACACTAAATGGACCTCTCAATCATGTCATAAACAACCAAAATCTTAAATAACTTCACAAGCGCTTTTCAAAAAATTTAACAAGTTCAACAGATTTCTGAGTGCTCCAATAACAGCCACACAAAAAACCAAGTGTCTTTCAACAAAAATGGTTACCACAAAACCAAAAAATTATTCAATTTTTTGTCTAGGTTTTATTATATTATAATATTAAAGCTAATCGCAAACCCAGGGGGTGTGGTTGAGCGGTTGGAGCTCATGCTCCCTTAACCAAGTGTTGAGGGTTCGATCCTCGACTTGGGTATGGAGCAGCTTTAAATCCCTGGGCCAGCTGTCCCACTTTTCGAGGTGCCTCCAATCCAGCGAGGGGATTAGTGACTGCGTTCAGCGGTGGATACCTTGGTATCATACAAAACAAATAAAAAGAAAAAGGGATCGATTTTGAAGCATCACCTGTTTAAGACAAGAACAGAAAGTGATTTTACCCTTATGAGAAGGTGGTAGTACGATCTCCATGTCATATCTCTCCACCGCTTACAAACGCAAGCGCAAGCGACGACGTTTTGACGATGCGACCACTGTTCCTCGGCTGCGTCAACTCTCCGAATAATCTCTCCGAGAAGCTCCAGCAACATAGTCGACCAATCATTGCCATCGACCGATTCACCGTCTCTAATTTCGTCGTCGACGACATCGAGAGCCCTAACATCTTTAAAGGATCTGGAGAATTTGTGAGAGCGAAAAAATTTTCTCAATGACATGGTTAACGGCCCTGAAAACTAGGGCTCATAAGATATATAGATAGGGAGAGAAGGAAAAAGAAAAAGGTTTGCTTAGGAAAATAGAAAAATGAGTGGGAAAAATTGTTCGGTGAAAATTTTGATAAAATCACATAATCACATGCCTAAAAAATTCGCTTAACATGCGACCGTTTTGCACAACTGTCGTAGAGGATAGGAGTTGGATGCTAAAATATAAGAGTGAAGGCAGTCTCCCCTTAACTGCTGTAAGCATTTGGTCATAATTTGAACTTTCTCTTGTAGTGTGTGTAGGTGAAAGGAGCTTCTGCATTCAGTACGTTTAGGGAACAAAGATGGAAGGTGAAGGGAACAGAGATAGAGATGGTGTGTGGTGGTGAGCCGTGTGGAGGTGAAACGGAGATGGAGTGTGGTTGTGCAATATGTGGAGGTGAAGGTGCGCTGCGGTGGGGAGGAAGGGAACGAAGGGTTTTTGCATTTGGAATTGGAATTTCGATGATGGCGCGAGACTTTTTGGAGAAGTGCCTAATTTTTTTCTTTTCAAGACATAGCGCCTAATTTTTTGACAACATCTTTTGTCCACGGTTTTATAACTGTGGTATTAAGTATCCACACTTGTTTACCCGTTGCCTATATAGTTTTAAAACACGGCCTAATAGCAAGTCACTACAACAGATTTAGCAATGGGTAGCGTTTTTTTTAGCCATAGGTAGCGCTTTTGAGCGCTACTAATCTTAGCGCTACGGATTCCACTCCCACAATGCGTAGCGCTTTAAAAGCGCTACCCATTTATAGGAATGGGTAGCGCTTTCAAGAGAAAGCGCTACTCATTCACTTAGCGCCTCTTAGCAATGGGTAGCGCTTTTAGTAGAAAGCGCTACTCATTTCCTGAGCGCCTCTTAGCAATGGGTAGCGCTTTTGTGAGAAAGCGCTACTCATTTCCTGAGCGCCTATTAGAAATGGGTAGTGCTTTTAGGAGAAAGCGCTACTCATTGCCTTAACACCTCTTTAAAATGGGTAACGCTTTTAAGGGAAAACGCTACCATTTACTATTCATCTAAACGAGTATATCCAATACTACTGATGCTCTCCCTTTTAGATTACAAATTTCAAATCCATTTCCCTGGACATGTACACAACATCCAATATATATACATATCAACATAGATAAACAAATTAGCTAACAACATATATATATTTCCAAATCATGCACCAAAAGATGTATCCAAATCAGAGTATTCCTTGAACTGACAACATATTCACCAACGTTCGTTCGTTTCACAACAAATTAGCAAACAACATATATATGTATATATATATATATATATAATATATATATATATATATATATATATATATATATATATATATATATTTCCAAATCATGCACCAAAGATGTATCCAATACTACTGATGCTCTCCCTTTTAGATTACCAATTTCAAATCCATTTCCCTGGACATGTACACAACATCCAATATATATACATATCAACATATATAAACAAATTAATCAAATGAACAACTTTCATTACATTATATATATCTAAAAATATTACATCAAATTCAAAGTTGGTTAGTTAATAAAACCGGTAACATAGCGGCACCACTCTCCCTTGAGCTCAGTAAGTTGCTCATCAGAGTATTCCTTGAACCGACAATCAGGAAAATACTGAAAAAATAAAATTAGAATTAAAATGGCTAAATTGGAGAAACTATTATAATATCAATATCAAAAAGAAATCTAACTAGATACCTCATTTGGAATTTCCATTTGATTGTGAATGATGATTTCCTTCATATACTTCATAACATAGTACCCACAATCATTGGTATTTGGTTGTTTGGGACACTATAAAACAAAAGATTAGTTAATTTAAATTATATTAAATATATTTTTTTGACCAAAAAATTTAATTAAATATATAATGAATATTGATTACAAACTTACAATTATTGGCATCCATTTTGTTTCAGATGTTGACTTCCTGTACATGGTCCTAGTTTCACTCAGTGCCCAAAATGTTGCCAAACAACTGAACACAACGTCATATATATAACTATATTAATCGTAATATATACATATATAATTTAATTATGAAATATGAGAAAGATCCAAATACACACCTATTTATTATCCCGGTCAACTTAGGGTAGTTGTTGTAATGACCCTGTAATGAATCTAAGAAGTACACCACATCTCTCTTAGGATCAATTGCCAACAATATCCAATGTTGCCTACAAATTAAAATTTTGAATAAATAAATGACAAGTATTTCAAAAATGCAATTTATATATGATTGATGGATTAAATTTCTCACCCCCTTAAGTTAATCGGTGCCAAAAACATGGTATCAAAGCTTGTATTTTGAGCAAGCCTCAAGCGTTGACTGATATAACTTGTAATTTCACGCTTGTTTGTTTCCATAATTTTGGTTGCACCTTTTTGATTGAGGGGAACATTGCGCACATAAGTACGCTCTGGGCATAAGAACACAAATCTTTGTGTCCGTTGGAAAGGGACCAATATGTCATGGTACAAGTACCTATAATTAATATACATGAATAATAGTAATCAGAACATGTCAGCTACTGCACTGTTACAGAAAGCTGCTCAAATGGGAACTACAAGGACTACCAATGATGTCTTCAATCACAACAACATGATTAATAGTAATACTAGTATATAAAAATTAAATTAACGAAATAATAGAAAAAAATCAATAATGTCAAATAATAAAAAGACATAGTACCTGATATATGCTCTAATAACAGTAACGGTTACCCACTCGCTCTGATATACACATTGGAGATCCTCACGATTGATCGTCAGATTTTGCTCGAGTCCCAAAACTTCCTCATCCAATGGTATGAAAAAATTGCTTATATCAGTCATCTTATTTAACGCGTGCATTTTTATATAAGTGATGAATTCTTTGGAATCATTGGAAGAACTAATAGCTTTTTCCTTTCCATTAATAGAAGGGGAGGGTCGAGACACTTTTGTCTTGCCAGTAGAAAGGGAAGGTCGTGATTTTGCCTTGCTAAGACTTTTGTCTTTAGATTTTACCTATATATATAAAAAATAATTAGTAACGGTGGGAAGTGAACATGATACAGAATCTACTTTGCATGTACTTTGCATGTCCAGAACTAGGTGTAGTTGGTGATATGCTTGTTTCACAGGATTTCATGACAAAGGCATCAGTTTTGGTTGTTCAACAACAAAGAATACAAAGAAATCTTCCTAAACATAATAAAGTGTGTCCTTTAATGAAAAGGACCATATGGGACATTTTCTTCCATTTGATACACAAATATGGATAGATGGAAAAACTAATAAAATGTAAATAAATGTTATCTTTAAATAGTTTGTATAGTTTCCCTTAATTTGAGCATTCATTACATGCACCTAATGGGTAGAGGCATGTAATTTTGTAACATATATGAGCACTATGATATAAATAATCAGCCAACGAGTGGTCAACAAATATATTGTCACTTACAGAGACAAGGTGTGATGGCCATGCCACAAAGGTACCAACTGCATCATCCACAATCCTTAAATCTGTACTGTCAACCGGAACAGGCAATGGTGCAGACCCCACAATTGCACAGTCAATTCTGACTCTCAGATGATTTTCAGGTATGGGTAAATTGTGCATTAAGGCACCCAATTGGTTACATAAGAAGCCAATTGCAACCATTTGATGTGGATTTGAGATATATAGTTCACACTCATTTTTGTCCTAAATCAATTATAAACAAAAATGAATATGGTATTTGATGTAATATATATGTACAAGAAAGAGAGCGTGTAATAATTAATACCTTGGTTGACGCAATGGTGCAACTATCTCGTACACTATTTTGGGCAGGGGATGGTTCCTTAGGCGTTACCCCAAATCTCTCTTTTAAATCCCGAACTTCTGCCATTAGCTCAAAATACATTGCTCGCAACTCTTTATTTTCTTTACAACAGTTATCTTCTTTTCCACGCTTCTTTGGTCCAAACATGGCGGTGGGAGGAATGCCAAATCCACAACCCCGTGTCCGACCTGAATATTCTTCCCTTCCCAAGGCACGAGCAAGGATATCTTGTTCACCAGAGCAATCAGTTACATCTCCCTGGGATATGGCTTCCTGATTCACGAGCATAAGTATAAAATAATTATTAGACATTATAACGATTATAAAAATTAAAAAACAAGATTTGAATTTTGGAAATACTTACAATTCTTTCCGACACCTCCTTAGTTTTAGGATCCACAATCTCACCATCTTTGTTTTGTCGGGCCTCTACCCACAACACATGTCGCCCAATGGATTCTTGAGTAGGATCTTTCCCTTCCTCCACCAACTATTTAAATTTACCAATTGTTTTAGAAATTATAAATCAAAAGATTCATTAAATCAAAAGAAATTAAACTTATTGTGCCTTACCAATCATTCTTCAAAAACTTGATATCCACTAGAACCTCCTCTATAAGGGTACTCAGAATTTGAAGCTCTATCTCGATTCTCATTGCTTACTTTCTATTTAGGAAGATAAGTATACATTAATGCATAATATATAATTTTCATATATATATGTAACTTAAAAGATAATTGTACTAACCAAAAATTTCGGATCTTCGGTGCGTCTTTTTACAAATAAATGCCAATCCTCCAATGATATAAATCCAGCATACACTGATGGAGGCTCATGTCTGATGTTCCCATCATCATCTCTCAGCCATTTACTTGATAGATAAGTTCTGAACTTCCGATGTAACCTTCCAGCTTCCATTAGTAAGTAATCTTTTCGAGACTCATCCACATCAAAACAATTCTGCTTACACATATTCAATGAAACTGGTATAAATATGGTTACAAAATTATTAAATAAGATAACTCAAGAGATCTAAAATTATATACCTGTATTATTAACCAGAGATCCTCTTTGAGTTTAGCCAAAACGGTATTACCTTTCTCATTCCAACTATTGATTGTAATTGGTACCACTTGCTTCACCTTACTACCAATGAATGTAGTCAAATTTGTGCCGTTTTTCCCAATAGGCTGACCCTTAACATTCCAAAGAACCTTCATTTTAGGATGTCCTTTACTTATCCGATTGATGAGATTCTTTTTGACGGTCATTCCACGGGGAGTGTACTTCTTTTTGTTTCCAGCATCACTTTCATGACAACTGTCATGCGCACTATCATGACTAGACGTCATCTGACCTGCAATAAAATAATTTAAAAGACACCTAAGAAACCAAGGACTATTCAGGTTCAGATTGCTTGAATTTTGAAACCTATATATATGCTAGCTCCAAGATGAAACATTAGGGAGGGTCTCTGTTAGTTTGAAGCAAAGGGGTATGAGGTTGTTTATTAAGGTTGTTCTTTTGTGTTGAGCGGAATTATTAGTAACTAGAATGATTTGTAATGGAGTGGTTCTGTTTCTTTGGTCTATTAATTAATAATGTTTTCTTATTTACTTAATTGGTTTGTTATTTAACTTGAACTTAAATTCCCATTTCCTCTACTAAGATACCTGCATCTCCCAAAGATAGCATGAAACTGCACAATCAAAAGCAAGGGTCTAAATATTTCAATTGAAATGGTTCTGAAATAAACACAACACTTTAGAATGAGATAAGTTACAAGACTAGTCACTAGTTTGATTTAGAGTCCTGTGTCTGTCTTTAGAGACTTTTCCTTATAATTTCCTTACAGTATAGCTGATAATCATTTTGCAGAAGCTGTTTAAACAGATAATGTTCCTTTACCAAAACCATTTAACAGTTAGCTATAAAAAACACATTGAATAAAATAAGAAAGCACCAAAACAACTTTTTTGTTGCAATGATTTGTCAGTATCAGTTACATTGACAGCCACAGTAACATTGGCAAGCAAGTTCATCTACACTTAAAGTCAAAAAAAATACAAGGCATGTTTTCTTCAATAAATTAAAATATCATTATCTTCCAGCAAAAATACAAAATATCATTACTGAAATGCAAATTTATAATCTTCACAGAGAGTAACAGAGACAAAGATGGTAAGAACAAAGGAGAACCGATCACCAACAGGAAAGAACAATGGAGAACCCAAAACGAAAAGGAAACTTACTTGAACAGAAATTTCTTGAATGTGTTGAAGATGTTGTTTTGTTTGAGCTGGTTTATGTTTGAAGTGGTGCTCTTTGATCTGGTTTGAAGAGATTAATTGAATGAAAAAAATGTGACGTAAAAAATGTGACCAAATTCAACGGCAACAACAATAATCAGTGAAAACTCAAAAGCCACTATAATTTACAAATAGTCATTGTCCCTCAAGGGTAAAGGACTTTAATTAAAACTGCAATAAGCATTTCCAACAGTAAGTAGCATAGGCATTATTAATTAAAAAACCAAAAGAAGCATTTCATAAAGTTCAAGTTTCATGTTTCAAAGTTCAAACCTCTCAAAACCCCTTCCTAAAAAGCTTTGTACACCTAAAGCTTTAAATCAGCTCTAACAGAAGCAGAAGAAAAAAAAATGAAAGCTTTAATAGAAGAAGGGAGAAATGGATACACATCAGGGAAGCTTTAAATCAGCTCTAACAAACCCAAAATAAAAGCTTTAAATGTACAAAAAGAATGAAAGCTTTTAAACACCTAAAGCTTTAAATCAACACTCACAGAAAGCTTTAATGGAAGGGGGAAATGGATACACTGTAAGGGAAAATGCTAACCATTGTAGCTGGTAAGCTTATCAAACTGAAAACGAAACTTCCTTTAGCATGTGGCGATTATTTCCGAAACAGTGGTAAGATAGAAGAAAGAAGAACAAAGGAGAACCGATCACGAACAAAAAGGAACCATTCAGAACCCAAAACGAAAAGGAAACTTACTTGAACAGAAATTTCTTGACCACCACAGGGAATAGCTACAGGCGTCCACGGCGGCGTCCACAGCATCCACGGCGGCGTCACAGTGGAGGAAGCAGAGAGAGAGAACGTGAGGTTGCTGGGGGCGAGAGAGAACGTGAACGTGAGGTTGCTGGGTTTTCAGGTGAACGTGAGGGCGAGAGAGAACGTGAATGGCGAGAGCGAACGTGAACGGCGAGAGCGAACGTGAACGGCGAGAGAGAACGTTGGTGAACGTTAGGGTTTTCAGGTGTGAGTGTTTTCAGAGTGAGTGGAAGAGAACGAACGAAAACAAAGGAATATTGAAAATTTTAATAAAAAAGACAATGGGTAGCGTTTTGCTAAAGCGCTACGGATCCTCTAGCGCTCTCTTCAATGGGTAGCGTTTTTAGAAAGCGCTACGGATTAACCTGAGCGCTCTTTGCAATGAGTAGCGTTTTAGATAAAAAGCGTTACCTATTTCTCTAGCGAGTTTTGGCTATAGGTAGCGTTTTCAAAAAGCGCTACGGATCCTCTAGCGCTCTCTACAATGGGTAGCGCTTTACCCAAAAAGCGTTACCTATTCCTCTAGCGTGTTTTGGCTATAGGTAGCGTTTTCAAAAAGCGCTACAGATTAGCTAGCGTTCTTAGGCATGGGTAGCGTTTTCGTTAAAGCGCTACTAAAGGTTGCGCTCTTTTTCATTAAATCTGGCGTAGTGAGTTAATGAAACTGCGTCCTAATATCTATCTCATTATTCACACTTGTAAACACGTGGCCTATTCCGTGATCAAGCCACGGTTTTTTAGCTGTGGAAATGAGTGGTGTGGCCTAAAGTCAAAAATGTTGTAGTGTGAGAGAGAGTGAGAGAGAGAATTTCTACTATTTGGTGGAAAGATCTTTGCAGTATAGGCAACTGGGTACCGAGGGGGGGAGACTGGATATCGGATAATTCTGGGATGAATGTGGGGGATGGAAATTCTGACCGGATTGGGCATGATGTCAGGCTGGGTGGTTCACCTCTTAGGGTTAGTTTTTCTGGACTCTTTCCAGTGGTGTCAGACTCGAACACTGTTGGATTTGGGTTTGGGCCATTCTCCTTGGAGGTGAAAAGTGTTTGTGTGGGAAGTGGACCTCTTTGAGGAGCTTGATCAGTGCATTTTAATGCACTCTTTATAGCTTTTCACCTGGTGTTTTTGATTGTGTTCTGTGTGAAATATTTGAGTCTTAACACTTTTCTAGACTTTGGGTCCTATTTGAGCAATATAGCAAATTCTTGATTAATTCTTCATTTTATTGCATATTGACCCCTGTCTACTCTACAGGCCATAAATTTGGCTGTGGGTATCCGATGGAGGCGTGCAAGTAGGCGTTGGAAAGCTAAGGAACAGAGCTACAATTCTTTTTGTTGAGCTTGAAATCCAATTCGGAAGTCTTGAAGGTCGAAACTGCGAATTACCGAAGCAGTACTGTGTAAAACGGGTTTTGGGCTGAATATTAGTTTGTTAACGAGCTTTTATCATAGAACCTGTTTAGGGATTTGGGTTTTCATTTTTAGTCTTTTAAATACAATTTTCAGAGCCGTCTTGACTCTCTTACTCATTCCTACTTTCAATATTACGTTTTGTGCCCTAACCTCCGTGGAAGCTTAAAGCCCTGGATCAATCTATTGGTGAATGGTGTTGCTGTAAGGATTTTGAGGTTCAGCGCTTAATGTTTATTTTGTTTTTACGGTTTTAATTCTTTCTCTATCAATTTCATCTCCGTAATTCTTGCTGCAAATTCGGTTTGTGTTTTTCTTAATTACTCAAACTCTGTGATTTGCTTATGTGATTCGTATTATGATTCAGTTTTGCTTAATCACTTAATCATGATTATGTTTTGCAACTTTCATTATACAAAGTATTTTATCGCTTGTTTAATTTAGTTTGGATAGGAATTGATAGAGTCTATGACGCTTGTTTATAGGATTGATAGAATTCGGTTATGATGTTAATTGTGATACTGGCACTTGTTCGCTATCACGATTGATTGAGCACACTGTTTTGACGCTTGCTTTAAAACTCTGTGAATTCGTATAAACTGACTGGCCATTGTTCACTTAGTTTATGATCAATCAAGAATTATCAAACCTTGCACAAATCTTTATTTTAGAACCGATGAGAAATCCAAGAAACGCACCTAAAACCAATGGATTGATTGTCTATCTTTAATTGTTTTTCTTCATTAAACATCAAACTCTTTTCTTCAAAACCCCTCTTTTTATTGTTTCTTTTGGTTCCTGATTTTGGTAATTTCTGTATTTAGAGGTCCTCGAGAGACGACCAAGGTCTCTTACCTTGATACTATATTTACGTTTTCTAATTATTTTGACCCGCGTACGACCGCTGATAAGAGCTCTACTCGTCTCTTGCTTCTATCTCTGTTACTACGGTGCCAGATGCCTGGGCATGGACTCCGTACAGTTCTGGATTGTTCTCAGTTTCCTCTCCTTATCTCCTTCTTTCTCAGCCGACATCCCGTGTTATAAAGCTTTCTAATCAATTGCTTGAGATTCTGAACATGGTTTGGAAGAGTCTTGCTCCTTCCAAGGTAGTTGCTTTTTCTTGGCAGCCCCTTTTGGATAGAGTACCTACCCGATCAAAGTTGTTCAGAAGATGGGTGATTTTGGATATTACAGCTACGGGGTGTGTTTTATGCCGGGACGCATATGAGTTTTCCTTCATCTCTTCTTTAGTTGTAGTTTTGCTTCTGTGATCTGGTACGCAACCGCCAGTAGCCTGAGTTTTGATTTTGTGATGCAATAGGATATTCCATATTTGTTTCTCCAGCTCATCCATATGGGCGGGCCAGCGAGATGCATGTGTGGTTTGATGCTCAACTGACATACTGTTCTTTGGGTTATTTGGGACTTGCGAAACAATTGTATCTTTTCATGTACATGGGTGAGTACCTCGTGTATTGGCTATTTATATATATTATTATGTTTACCTTTTAAAAAAAACTATTCTAACAAAAAGCATAAAACGCCGACAAAATGGGTTAATTCAATAATTGATTGAAAACAAAAAACATTGACTAATATATCAAATTATGTTTAGACTTTCACTAACTAACTGGGGTGCGGTCGCCAACATTTAATTATTTAATGAAAGTAAGCATTAATAAAAAAAATTAATGAAACTAAGCTTGATCATACACTAAGTTTAGGTCGTCGTCCCATAATGCTTTCCTCTCTTGCATGGGGATGAGAAACGTAAAAGAAGTTGATGTGAGCGCATAGACGCATAGTCATCTCTTTCCTCAGGAGGTGGTGGATCAAGAGATTAGTTTTCTATTGGATAAAAGTGGTTATCAAGATTATCAAGAAATGGAATGACAAGCTGTCAAAAAATGGATGACAATTATGCCCCTACACGTAACTCTTCTCCTCAATCTCAATGATTGCATTTATCATGTAAATTCTCCATGTATAGTCTCGTCCCAATCCATCTCTTCGAAGAGTAAGTTGTAGTAATTTCTTGTGAAGGTAATGAGTTGGGTAACATTGCAAGAAATCGCTTGAACAATGAAAAACAATTCAAATGTTGAAAAATATTTGTTGGCTGAAGTTGTAAACATAACATGCTACATTTTGAATAGGGTATACCTATCAAAAAAGTTTTAAACAGAACACCCCATGATCTTTGGAAAAACAAAAAACCAAACATTTTTTACTTTCACGTATTTGGTTGTTATTGTTATCAATGTTCTAAATAGCGGTCGCGGTCACGGTCACGGCCGCGTTAAAGCTTTCGCGATTTCGGCCGTTGCAGCTATTGCATTACAAGTTGCATTCGTCGCAATGTGAATTAATCACAATAAAGAAGCGCTTAAAGACATAAACAATGTTCATCAAGACAGTTTGGATCTTAATCCTTATTTGGGATACACTGAATTATCTAAAGGTTTGAATATGCAGCAAGGAGAATCTTCATCGCTTGTGATTAGAGAAGCGGCCATGCAAGCTTATATAGAATCAGATCCTGTTCTAGTTGTCAAAGACTCTTTCGTCTCAGATGAGGGTACATCTGGCACACAAGTAGCATCTACTCAGATTTCTCATCCCTCTGATACAATAGTCTCATCCTCCACTCATTCTCCCACTACCAGGCCAGATTCACAACAGCCTCAGAGCCTGATGCAACTTCTAACTTAGTGGTAGCATCTGACATGAGAGTTTTAGAACCTGACATAGTGTTAGATGATATTGTTGATCCTATGGCTGCTGATACCCTTGGGTCGGTTGTGCATGAGGCTTTCTTCGAACGGGTTGTGTCCAAGACCCAAAAGAAGAAATCTCGACAAAACAGAATTTGGTTCAGTGATTTGTAGGATGTAATTACCGTTCCTAGGCAAATTCTGTGTCTGTCTCTTTCTGCTTTGGCTATTGTATGTTTGTCCTTTTGTCTCTAGGATAGTTTGTCTTAGGGGGTCTGTTGCCGTAATCAGACGGGGGGCTCCCTTTTATTGCTTAGTTTTTTATTTTTATTTTTATTTTTTTCTCGCTAAAAAAATTATTAAACTTATTTGTCGCGGCCGTTTTGTCACGGTAACGCACTACAAGAAAAACAGGATTTTCCGGCGGGCAAAATCCGCCGGAAAAGCCATATTTCCGCCGCAAAATTGGACTTTGCGGCGGATTTTTGCCGCCGGTAGCCAGCTCGCAGCAAACGCTTTCCGACGGAAAATCCGCCGGAAATTTCCGGCGGATTTTTTTTAAAAAAAAAATTAAAAAAAAAAAATTTTTTTTTTTAAAAAATCCGCCGCAAATGCCTAAAATCCGCCGCAAAAGCCAAAAAAAAAATTTTAAAAAATCCGCCGGAAATGCCTAAAATCCACCGCAAAATCAAAAAAAAAAATTAAAAAATCCGGCGGTAAAAAATTTGAATTTTTGAATTTTTTTTTTCAATTTTTTCGAATTTTAATGTTTAATTTGTATTTTAGTAAAAAGTAAGAAAAAATGAAAATGAAGTAGAATATGAGAAAAAATGATATAGATAAATAAATGAGAATGTAGAAGTAGGAAGGAATAAGAATGAAAGAGAATATTAGAAGAGAATGATATAGGAGAGAATGTGAATAAAGAAGTAAGAAGAAATAAGAATTAAGGAGTGAATGAAAAAGAATGAAGAAGAAAGGAGAAATATAGAAGAGAGATATGTAGAGAAATTTATGGAGATGAGAGTATAAGAAATATAGAAGAGAGATATGTAGAGAAATATAGAAGAGAGTTATGTAGAGAAATTTATGGATATGAGAGTATAAGAAATATAGAAGAGAGATATGTAGAGAAATATAGAAGAGAATGAGAATGAAATAAAGAGTGAAATGAGAGAATGAGAGGAGTGTAGGAGAAATTTTTATTTATAGGCGAATTTTTTCCCTCCGAATTTTCCGGCGGATTTTTGAAATTACCGGCGGATTTTTTGAAATTTTTTTGTGCTTTTGCGGCGGATTTTTTGGCATTTGCGGCGGATTTTTTTAAAAAAAAAAAATTGCCATTTGCGGCGGATTTTTTTAATTTTTTTTTTCTTTTTAAAAAAAAAAATTTAATTTTTTTTTTTAAAAAACCACCGCAAATGCCAAAATATCCGCCGCAAATACCCTAAAATCCGCCGGAAAAGTTTGCGGCGAATAAAATCCGCCGGTAAGTCCTAAAATCCGCCGGAAATTCCTAAAATCCGCCGGAAAGTCCTGACCGGAAAATCCCATTATTCTTGTAGTGACGGTAACTACCGAGACAGTTTTGTCACGGCCGTTTTCGGTGTAACGGGCCATTTTCTAGAACCTTGATTGTTATATCTTGAACTTCAAAGGTTTGGGAATTTTGACTCCAAATCCGATAAAGGCATTTTTCTAGGATATTCCTCATCGTCCAAAACTTTTAGAATATATAATTTCAAAACTAAAATGTATAAGAAAGCATGCATCATATATTTAATGAAGCAAACAATGACGATGTTAAGAACAAAATAGAGGATGCTGATGAAAATGAAAAGGTAAACTCGAGAAAAACTCCAAGTAAAGAGGACAAAGGCAGAGAAAAGAAAGAATCAGAAGCTCCTTCTTCATCAGCTCAAAATCCAGCAGATTCTTTGAATTAGTTTTTTTAAACTCCTATTATGCCTAGAAGTTGGAGAATGGTTGCTGATCATCCTTATGATCAGATTATCGAAAATGATCAAGCATGGCTCTTATTTCTGAGATTGAAGCAAAATCTAGAGTGAGGAAATAAATGACAAATCATGGATTGATGCAATAGAAGAGGGACTTACTCAGTTTGAGAAGAGCAAGGTATGAAAATTGGTTCCTGCACCTTCTCATCAATAAGTCATTGGGACCTAATGGGTACTTAGAAACAAAATGGATGATGATGGTAAGGTAATCTGAAACAAGGTTAGATTGGTGGCTCAAGACTACATTCAGCAAAAATGTATTGATTATGATGAAAGATTTTCTCCTATTGCTAGATTAGAAGCAATCATAATTCTTTTTGCTTATGTTGCCTATAAAGATTTCAAACTTTTTTCAAATGGATGTCAAGAGGATCTTCTTGAATGGCTTTTTGAATGAGAAAGGGTATGTGCACCAACCTTCAAGCTTTGGTGATCAAAAATTTTCTAATCATGTTTTCAAATTAACTAAAGCTTTTTATAGACTCAAACAAGCTCTTAGAGCTTGGTATTTGAGACTTAGTACATTTTTGATAAATCATGGTTTCTCAAGAGGCAGGATTGATGTTACTCTTATAAAGAAAACTCATAAAGGATGAAGTATTTATTGAATAAATCTATGTTGATGATATCATTTTTGGAGCAACAAATGAAAAACTTGCCAAGGATTTTGGTCATCTTATGAAAAGTGAGTTTGAAATGAGCTTAATGGGTGAGTTAAGATACTTTTTTGGTTTGTAAATAAACAACTTGAGGATGACATTTTCATCTCTCAAATTACAGTAATGATCTTCTCAAGAAATACAAAATGAATGAAGCTAAGGTCATGGCTACTCCCATGCATCCCTCAATGAATGTAGAGAAGGATGAACAAGGAAACTTTTCCTTTGAGAAAGAGTACAGAAATATGGTTGGCTCACTATATTCTACCTCAACCAATATGCTTGATATTGCACTCTCTGTTGGTTTATGCGCAAGATTTCTAATTTCTCCAAAGGAATCATACTTGACTGTTGTCAAAAGAATATTACATATCTTGTTGAAACAACTAATCTTGGTTTATGGTACATAATACAAGCTCATTTTGATTCAACTGGATCTTTTGATGATGATTACGCTAGAGACAAATTGGAAAGAGAAAGCACAAGTTACTCATGTCAGATACTTGGAGAATCCTAAATATGGTCTTGTAGAAAACAAAACACAATCACTTTTTCCGTAAATGTATCCAAATAAAAATCACATTAAATTCAGTTTACTTTTAACTAAAATTAGTTTTGCAAAATCAATTCCCGTCACTGCAGAACCAAATACGGGCTAAGATCCAACCATCGCCTAATCAATACAACTGCTCCTCTATTCATTTTCTTCCATTCAACACCATCTTTATCTTAGATTCGAGCGATATCAGCCTTAATAGGATCATATAAGTCTTTTTGTATAACATACCGTACATGAGAGTCTTCTATTTTGCATAATTTGTAGAGTTCAGCTTAATCATATTTTTCTCCTCAATAAAGAAAACTCGTGTCCGATAAGGTTTTGCACGATAACAATCGCCCCGGATTATATCCTATTTTTACTGAGTGGCGGATTCAGGACCTGAGATCAGAGGTGAACCGTACCTTGATCGTCTTAGGGTAGGTGGATCTGATGTTTGGTCGCTCTTCCTGGTGATGAAGTCGAGAGCAGAGCTCAGGTCGGGTTGTACCTGCAAAGACACTCTGACGCCCAAGTCAGCGAGGGAGAAGTCAATGCAGAGTATGGAAATGTGTTAGAATGTGTACCTAACAGCGGAGGTTGACCCCTATTTATAGAGCGAGGCGACGCCCCTGACACTACAAGAAAAAAATTCATTTGGGACGGAAAATTCATGGCACATCCGTTGAAATTTCTGAAAATTATTTTGGGACGGAATTTGCGACAAATAAATTTCGTCGCAATTCGCTCGTCGCAATTCATGGGGGACGGAATTTGGGACGGAAAAAAAAATGATGGAATGTTGGGACGGAATATAGAATTCCGTCTCTATTTAGTGACAAATTTGAAAATTCCGTCTCAATTTTTGCTACTTAATTTTCCTCAATTTCTTTTCCCATTCTAATAAACATCCTAATAAATGTAATTAATAATATTCCCTCAGGAAAAAGTAATTAATAATATAAATTCATAATTTAATAATCATCAATTTTCATTCAACTAAAAAGAAATTACATAGGTGTTTGCCTGATACGAAACCTAAATTGTTCCATCTTAAACATAAACATAATCTAAATTTTAATAATACATCCAAAAGACCAAACTTCTAATAATTTTGAAGTTTTTTAAGTCTAATGTCATCATTATTATCGTTGGGGCATGAACACACATGCTTCATCCAAATGGAATCCATACACTCTTTCCTTTGCATTTCTTCCTCCGACGACTTCAATCACCAGATTCAATCAATAGGCTTGAGGCGAGTACTCCATTATCACCAGATTCATAATGTTGAGGTAGAAACTTAAGCTGTGAACATATCCATCACTCGAACAAAAACAAGGGCCTTTTAATCCCTTAGCATAAAGAAAATGCTTGATCAGTTCAATTCAAATTCCATTAGCTAAAACTTCAGTCTTAGTTTCTCCTCTTACTGCATCATTAATCAAGAGAAAGGTAAGAGACATACAAACTCTCAAATCACAATGTTTATTATGTTCTGAGCTACCACCTCTAAGAAGAGCATTATGACTAAAGAATAAATAATATTAGTAAATAAAAAGAGCAGAGATAGAGAGAGGTGCCAAATCAAATATTAAGACTTCAATTTTAGAACTATTTTACTTGTGGAAAATCCCTTGTTGTTCCAACTGAGTGAATTAGTGAAACAAATGTAACACAACTGAAGAATGCCATACCCTATAACAAAGATTTATTGTAGCTTTTTATATTACTGCACGGTCACTTGGCACATACAAAGGCATGGAGCATTACCAATTCTTTCAAAGCTATTCATGCTTTTCTGACCTGATACCTAGAAAAACTTCACACCCGATCAAATGAAAGCTCTTCATGCTCTTCATTCTCTTGTGCGCTCTGCATCACTGACTGGTTCAACATCAACATCATCAAACTCATTCCAAAAAGTCTTTTGATATCAAATTTGAATGAATGCTTTCCTCGATGCAAAAACTTACCAGTAGCCTTGAATGAATGCCCCAATTCTATAATTTCACCAAGCGAAGAAAAATACAAATTGAAACAAGCACAATATTGAATAGATTAAATAAAATTATACTCACCCATTATAACAAAATTTCTCCTCTTCTTCCTTTTCACCAGACAGAAGGTCGCCACCATCAACACAGATCAGCCCACACCATAAACAACAAATTACAATCGATAGATGAATTTAGAGGGATAAATTTTCAAATAAGCTAAATACAGAAGAAAAGATTGAGAATAGGCGATATTAGGTTTCAGACTTTTGTTGAAATTAGGTATTCAAGTCTGGAAGGGAAGGAAATGCAATTCCACTTACCCCTTTAATTAAAGAAGGAAAACGATATGGCTAAGGAGAATCCAGTGTGGAAGTTCTGGCTCAAAATGACGACGAACTCATGATGGTATCGTTAACGACGGTAGGTAGCTGACACCAGGGAACTCTTCTCGATGTCGGATCAATAATTTCTTCACAAACTCAAATCAACAAACACGGATAAAAGTCAAAGAAAAACAAATTTACAGATAAAAAAAACGAAAAGCAGCCTATTGAGATGAATGGCCACCACTGTCGAAGCTATCTCGCTCCGGTGAAGCCGCTTAGTGGTTGTCTTGGTCGTGCATCTTCCGTGGCCAATGAGAGTGAGGGAAAGTGAAGATGAGTGATGGAAAGTGAGGAAGGTAGAGGTCCTAGAGGCTGTAGCAAACCCTAACTTTAACTTTTGGGGAAAATGGATCGTGAAATAAAATCTAGCGCGAACAAAGGTAGAAAGAAAGAAGAAATTTTTTAATAAAAAAATTAATTATCAAAAAAAGAAGAAACAAAAATAGATATAAAAGGTCTTTTTTTTTACACAAGAGATAAATGGTCGATTAATCATAAGAGAGTATAAAAAAAAATTGAATGTTGGTGAATATTAATTAAATAAAAAATAAGAATATTTTTTGGTCCAAATTGTAAGTAATTTTTAAATAATTTTATTATATTTAATATTAATCTTATTACAATACTCTTCATTTAATTAAAATTAATTTTTAATAATAAATAAAATAGATACTTTTACTTGGGACGGAAATATTTGAAGTTTCTGTCCCGGTCATGGCGCCAAGTTTTCCAAAGTTGTGACGGAAAGGCAATGTGCGTCCCAAATTGGTGACAAATACATATTTTCCGTCTCAAAGTAGCAACGGAAATTACGTTTTGTCCCAAAATAATGAATAAATTTTTATAACCTAACAGGCTTATTTGATTTTTTTTTGCAAAGGACTTACATCAAGGAAATACAATGTTTACAAGATATCTAGTGATCACAAATTTGCCCCAGCTTGGGGACTAAAGTGTTAGCTCATGAAATTTCATCATTGGGAACAAACCAAATGGTTAACTAGGTACTTGTGTGGAGAATATGCACCTTATGGGATGGCCGGGGTGGGGCTGGACATGAACAAAAGATGATGATAGGATGGAAAAATGTGGATACTAACTGACTCAAACAAGAGTAGATGCATGTTGCGTTCAAATTCACTATACGAATGATTCACAGAGAGTTAACATAGTTAGCGACATGATAGAAGAAATTTTTGATAACACATTGGTTAACAAAATGGACCATTTTGATCGTTTATCATGGGACTGATGAGATGCATCGTTTTGCTGGTAAAAATTTGTGAACGAGCTGCAAAATCTTTGAAAATTGAGTGTCTCGAAAACACCTTGAGTTTGCAACTGAGTTTGACCTTGTTTTGTACAGCTAAAACTTTTCCAAAGAAAAAATAATCAATTTCGTCTCATCTCTCATCCATTTTTTTGAAGAAGCAATGCTCATGTTTTTTTTTATGTATGGATGAACACATGATCATGTATATGCGTGATGAAAATGCAAATGCATGAAACACGTTAATCCACGATCATTTGGAAATAAACCAATGATTCTAAATGATCTTTGAAGGCAATGCAACCTGTGAAGGATGCAAAGTTACAAATTCTCATTTTTATTGGGTGCTCAATGATGCATGAAAAAGAGTGATGATATATTTTTGTTTTTTTTGTTTTGTTTTAGAACATGATGATGAATATGTACGATGAAAATGCAAATGTATGAAGTGTATGGAGGAACTGATCACTTGAAAAGACCAACGATTTTATTCCTATTATGAATGCATGATGATTTTTCTAGTTAAAAGATTAACTATACTCATGCAACGAGGATAAATAAATTACATGCCCCTTGTGTCCTAATGCATGAATAAACACATGGTGATAGATATGCATGATGAAGATGCAGATGCAAATGCATGAAATGCGCGCATAAATGGTCACTTAGAAAGACCAGTTATTCTAAATGATTTTTTTGGTGGCAATGCAGCATGTGACTGATGCAGGGCCTCATTTATGTATCAAAAATAATGACATAATTTTTGTGAAATGATGCATGCTGAAACGGGGAATGAAATGACGTATGAATGATCGATGAAACAGCGGTTTTTTATTTATTTATTAGGATGAGTGAAATGATGTATGAATGTTATGTTTTTACATGCATCTCATGATGTTGCAAATGATGAAATGTCTACATTATTTGGTGATGATTTTTTGTGAATGGAAGTGCATGCTAAATGAGATATTCCAATGCTTACCACAATTTTTTTTAATTGTGCTCGTGGTTTTTTCTATTATCTTTTTTAGAAAAAAAATGCATGAATGAACAAATGATGTTGCGTGATGCAGATGCATGAGATGTGAATGATCACTTGAAAAGATTGACTATCCAAAAATGATTTTTCGGAGGCATTGCAATATGATGATGAATGATGCAAGAATAGGGCATTATGTTTTTTATTTTTTTCTTTTATTTGGAAATGATGCATCCATGCTAGATGGCTAAATGCATTTGAAGTGGTTAGGAATGAAGAACTTTTGTTTTTCTATGATGCATGAAGAGGAGTAATGAATATAACGTTTTTTATAAAATATATTTTTCTATATGAATATGCAAGATGATGCAAGTTGGACAAATATACAGTGTCTTTGTTTTTTCTTGAGATGATGATATGCATGTCGGTACCATGAGAACTAGATGTATATGAAAACAAATGATTTCGTTCTATTATGAATGCATGATGATTTTTTATTTTCTAGCAAGATATGATGTCATGATGACGGGTATGTATGAAAAATGTAAATGCATGTATGCATGAAGAAATAAATGCAATTATTTTTATTTTCCAAGAGGTAGTGCAACATGTATGCAGACTCTTATTTTTGATTTATTGGGTGACGAATGATACAATTATAATGAAATGATTTTTTTGTTTTATTTGGGAAAATTATACGCGAACATGGAGTTGATGCATTTAAACTAGGATGGAAACATGAGGGAAAATGATGTATGAATGATATGTTTTTTTTTGAAATGTAATTCATGACTTTACAAAATAATGTGATGCCTACGCTATGTGATAATGATTTTGAATGATTATGTATGAATGTTAGTGCATCTTGAGACGCTCATGTTATATGACTAAAAAAAATTACTCTTTTTGTGCGAGGAAATAAAATGCATGACACTCGCAGTGATTTTTTTTAATGCATGGAAAGAAAAGAACGCATGACGCTTGACATGACTTTGAATGTTCTTGTTTGTTTTTTTTTTGAAGAAGGGAAACCAGACGCATAAGTGTTGACGAACCAACTTGCTCTTTTTGCTCTGATTTTCCTTTTTTACATGGATGAATGTGTGCATGAATGTGCATGAAATGCAAATGTATGATTTCGTGTTACGCCGGGGAAATTGCAAGTTTCTCTTTGACGCAGAACTGAAAGAAACTTACGATTTATTAATGCAAATGTTTGATCCACCTTGTCAGAAAGAAAGTCTTACAATTCCCCTCGTTCATAGAAAAGTATGAAAAATGAAATGTTAATGTGCAATAATTTTTTTTATGCTATGCAAAAAGGAAAAGGTAAAAATGCATGAGGTATGCTAAAAAAAATTGCCAAAATAACATGATTTTTTGAAATTTTTTTTTAGAAGACTGGAAAAATGTATCAGTGTTTGTTTAAATGCAGGGATATGAGGCTCCTTTGTGTCCTACGAGGGTTCCTTAGAGAATAGGTCTAGGGCTTGTCTGTTAGATGAGCCTTTCAAAGGGTAGCTCTAAAGAGTCCTACATAAGGTTCCTAGAGCCAACGACCCTGTTCGAGAACGCTAGCCACAACAATAGCCAGGCTATTAGAAGTGATAGCACCCTCGAAGGGACCAAACTCTAGGTGAGACTTTCGTAACCACCGAGCTAGACGTACATCCAGAGGGCCATTACTACGCAGTCTCGTTCTAACTTAGTTTATGCTCCAGTCCGGGTATAGGACTATTCTCACGTGTGTGCAAAAGTGTGATAGTGGAGTGTGTGAAGGAGCAAAATATCAAAAATACCCCCCAAGCTGCAAAACAAACAAACACATATACAACAATAATAGTCTTCTACCCTAGGGTTTATATACATAAAAGAATATAATTGACAATAAAATAAAAGAATAATCATATATACAAACATAATGATCTTCTATCCTAAGGTTTACATACCAAATGAAAATAATATAATATGCAAGAATAAAAGACAAAAGGATAGGGTAAAAATAAACATTAAATTAACAACTACTCCTACAACTAATTAAACTAGGTTTGACTCTCTAAAAAAATGTCCCTAGTGAAGTCGCCAGCTGTAGCGACCGAAAAATCCGGAGGAGGATTCCTCGAACGTTCAAAAAATGAAGCCGCCACCAACGTTTAATTTTTAGGGCAAACATCGGAAAATCCCTTTTGGAATGGATAAGGGTCCTTGAGACCAGATTAGGGTTCGTGAGTCGGTTATGCATGGGGAAGGTGTTAGCACCCCACGACATCCTTCCTAAGGAAGGTTACCTGCTAATTAGTTGTAGGAAAAAAATGTTAATTTTGAAAATGTTAGTTTTTACCCTTTTATTGAAAGAAAAAGACTTAATAAAAATTTTAGTTTTTTGTGCTTGACAGGAGTGGGCCCCTGCTCCTACGTATCTCCAGGTGCGATGGAGAAATCAAAGCTACGTAGTTCTTGGGTAGAGAATGTTTGTTTGTTGGTGTATTTTATTTAGGGATTTTAGGACTCCTGAATGATCAGTTCATTTGTCCTAAAATGATGACTAACCTGACTGTACAGTCGGCTTAGTCCCCTGCTTTGTGAAAATAGAGTTTTTGAAGTTTGGAAGATAGTTTGATGTGTGGTGGTTTGATTTTATTTGAATAGGGGTTTTAGGACTCTTGATCCGTACGGTTCATTCGTCCTTAAACGCTGACTAACCCGTCTGTACAGTCGGCTTAGTCCCCTATTTTTAAAATTGGTTTATGGAAAGAAATGTGTTTGTATTTATTTTAATTTTTGTTTTAAATAGAGATTTTAGGACATGATCCATAACGGTTCATTAGTGACCTAAAAAGCAGACTGACCCGACTGTACAGTCGACTTAGTCCCCATTTATATTTTTTGAAAAAAAGAATATCTATTTTCATAGAAAGAAATGGATTTATGGAAGAAATTATTTATTTGTAGAAAAAAAAAAGGGAATGAAAAAGGGTGTAGTGGTAAAATGGGTTGTCATTAGCTACAGGGGTTTGTATTTAGAAAAAAAAGGGGGGTGCAAAAGGTAGAAGCGCTGTCCATGCTGTTTGGATCTGGCCTGCGAGAATATGAGCTTGCGTAGGGTCGTATCATTAAAATGAGGAGTGTAATTAGTAAACAGAAATTAAAACTTAAAGGAAAAGCCCAAACTACATTTAACCAAACCTAATTTGATCCTATCATCCCAACTCCACCACCAGCGTCGTTTTCATCTCCCATTCTGGAGAGAGAGTGCGAATTTTTTGGAGAGAGAGGGAGTGATTTTCGGAGAGAAAAAATGAGAGGGAGAGAGAGAGAGAGAAAAAACGTGGAAGAAAGAAAGAGAAAGAAGGAAAGGAGATAACGAAGGAGGAGGGGTGATGCGCCGTGGGGTAGGCGATGATGGTGGTAGTTTCGTGGTGGTGTGCGGACTACGCGGATGAGGCGACGGCGAGAGGATAACCGCGTCGGACTTGCTCCGGTGTTGCGCGATGACAACGACGACGCAAAGGGGGTGCATGCGCGCGGAGGAGAAAAGGGATGGTGCGAAGAGGATGGTCACGTGCGGCGACCCCGTGGCGTTACTACGACGAATGGGCGATGAAGGTGTTGTACTGCGACGGTAATGGCTAAACGCTGCGACGGTGATGGTGGTTTCGTTCGCGAAGTGAGGGCGAGGCCGTGGTGGAGGGCGACGTTGTTTGGTTTCGCGCCTGGAGGAAAAGAGGGACGGTGGTTGGCCTGTGGATGGCGTGGTGGTGGCCGGAGGTGCTGGCCGTGAGGTGACGGTTTGGGGTTGCGGTGGTGGAATGGTGTGAGGGGTTCGGTTGTGGTGGTGGCCGTTTGGTGGTAGATGGCCGTGAGGGTGAGGTGTGATACGGAGGAGGAGGGGACGATTTTGTGGTGGTGACCACCACGTGGTGGACGGAGCTCCAAGCTCCCTCTTTTTTACTTCTCCCAATTTTTTCTGGTTCTCCCACCTTTTGTTCTCTGGTCAAGCTTTCTATATAAGCTTTTCAATTTTGCTTTTTTTTTCTATGGCCAGCTATGACCATATGAACTGTCTCTCTCCATTTCTCAAACCATGATTCTGTTTGTTCTGAAGTTATTCTTGACTTCTGCTTATTTTCTATTTTATGTTTGTAGGCGGTGCATGATAACCTTATTTTATATAGGTTATTTATGCTCCTAATACTTAAGTCAAGCTTATTTTTCAAGTAATTCTAGTGCTTAAATATGTGAATATAAGGATATTAGAATAAATATAGGTTATAATTTATTTCCTTAAACCTTGGGCATAGTTAATGTCTTTGTGAATATGTTTGATGTTTTGCTTTAGCGCTGCAGCGTGTGCTATCAAGGAAACGCTACAGCGTTATATGACGGTTGACCTTTGAGATATTTGTGTGGCCACTTGAAGACATGATGAGTCACCACCCTTATCTCTTCCTCTCAGCTGGAATTGTTGACTTTCAAGTGGATGCTAAATTACACTTGGCGCCTCCTAAATGGAACCCATGTGATAGTTGTTGCATTCCATCATTACCACTTTTTGTAAAGTGCTTTAAGGATAATATCTAAGTCTAATAATCATCATGTAATATTATTATTCTATTAAGGCTTAGATATTAATTAGATTAATTAAGATTGCTTCTCAAGGAAGTAACGTACGTAGACAAATATTGTACTTTGGAAGAAGAACTACACACATACGTAGTAGCCATTCTCCATTGATACTTTACTTTTAAGCTTTTATTTTGAGAATAGTTCTTCAAGTCTTTTATCCAAGGTTTTGCTCACGCCTCAACTTCATCTCTTGTATGCTACTTGGGATCATTGGATTGCATCTTTTGCAACCACTCTTCTCTTGTCTTCATACGGTAATACATACTCTCTAGTTGTATTATGTTGATGGAACTTGTGATGAGCTAACTTTGTTGTAGTTGGATTGTTCTTGGTATGTAATGAACCTTGAGTAACTTTTGTATAATATTATGATGTTTGTGTTTTATTCCTTGTGTCATAATACTTTCAATCTTGGTTTGGGAATGATCAACTAAAACAAGGTAACTTTGTGGGTACAGACATGGTTCACAAAGAGAACTCAAGGAATAATATGAATGAAAACCCTTTAAAGACATTTAAAGGAAGCACTACTTAACTCTAGACATAGGGGAGTAGTAGTTCATAAGGCAAATGTTGTAGGAGCTTAATATACAGGGGTAAAACTTATTTAGAGCCTAGACATAGGAGTCTTGTAACATAGCCCTGACGAAAGTGACTGAAAGGCACGCCACCAAGGCGCTACAGCGTCTAAGGATTCTGAAGCGCTACAGCGCTTAACGCTACAGCGTCTAATATTATATGAGCATTACTCTTGGGAACTTACATACTATTGAGCTATCCAACTCACCTTTAATTACTTCAACTTAATACTGTTTTATCACAACTTATGATGTTTACAACTCTTCACCTTTACTTGTTACTTAATTCTTTTCACTAAGCTTCTAATCACTTAAACTTTATAGATTAACTCCAATCCCTGTGGGAACGAACTTTACTTATCAATATATTACTTGTTGCGATTGTGTATACTTGCACATCACCGTTTCGCACAACAGTGCATCAGTGGAGCAGTGTGTGCAGCGATATGGAAATGGGAAATAAACCATAGCAAGATGAAAGTGTTTTTTGGCCTACTACTAAAATACATAATCCATCCCTGATTGAAACAGGCGGATGCCCCCCTGTTGGGCTTTTATTTTTGTATTATTCATGTAATAATTTGTAATATAAAAAGAAGCAATAAGAATAAATCTATTTTCTTTTTAGCTTTGGTATCCACTTGCTTGTATTTTTACTTAGTGATTTGAAGCAAAAATGATAGTTAAAGCTAAATAAATGCTACTAACATATTTTTCTTAATTCTTTTTCTTGCAATAAAAAGTAAATAAAAGTATATAAGTTCTACTAATAATAATAGAAATTATGCAAAACTGTTAACGCGCACCAAATGACATATGACGACGATTAATACCTCAAAATGCACAAGTAATATTTTGACTTTTTTCCTAACAAGTTTGGAATTAACCGGACAAAATTATGGTATGACAATGGGTAGGATAGCTGACTTAAGGAGGAAAGGTCACAAATGGCAACATAGGATTATGCCTAAGCCTATGAAAAGATTAGATAGAGAGATTCAGCACAGTGGTAATTGGTTACCCATTTGGTCAGCTGAGGAAGAATTTCAAGTAGAGCACACATCATTTGTCAAAAGCTTTATAGTTGATTTAGCTAGAAAAACGTGTACATGCAATTATTGACAATTGGTAGGGATACCATGTAGACATGCAATAGCTAGGATGAATTACAAAGGTTATGAGCCTATGGATTATGTTGATAACTGTTACAGCAAGGAGAAATATTTGGAATGCTATTCCCATGGCATAAGTCCCATAAATGGCCAAAACATGTGGCCTCCAACTTCAAATGAGGAAGTGTTGCCTCCTGTGTATAAGAAGGGTCCTGGGAGACCAAAGAAGCTTAGGAGAAGGGAACTTGATGAGGATCCTAACGCAGTAAAACTTAAGAGGAAGAATACGCAGTATAGGTGTACAAAATGTGACAAATTGGGCCACAATTCAAAGGGTTGCAAGAGTTCAGAAGTGAGTGAACAAGCTCAAAAAAGAAATGTATGAATAAATTGTTCACTGATTTGTTTGCTGAATTGTAAATTGTTTTGTATTGGTGATAATTTAAATTGTATATTGTTGTTATTGGAAATTATAGAGGAAGCCTAAGAAACCCAAAACAGATGAACTGCTTGCTGATGCTGATGTATCTGAACAAGTTCCTGATGTATCTGAACAAGTTCCTACTGTTGCTGTTCCTGCTGATCCTGCTGTTTCAGAACCAACTGGTGCACCAGTTCTTGCTGTTCAACACATTAAAATAGCTGCAAACAAAAAGAAGAGCTTCAAAGATAAGCAAGGCATGATACCAAAGCTCCAAATAAGAAGAAAAACTCGTGCATCAGTTCCTGCTGTTTCAGAACCAACTGGTGCATCAGTTCCTGTTGTTTCAGAACAAACTGGTGTGAATGAGACCCAAGAATCAAAGACAAAATCTCCAGTGGTCAAAGAAAAGGTGACAAAGTATGTCCCAGCGAAGTACAAGTTGAGGAAAAGGAAAACAGTTTAGTTTTAAGAAGTTGGTGTTTTGTTTAAGAAGTTGGCATTTTGTTTAAGAAGTTGGGATTGTATTTTGTTTTAAGTAGTTTTTATTTTGAACTCATCCTATGACAGTAATTATGTGTAATATTTACCAAGTATTTGAAGTCTTATTTGAAGTCTCAATATGACTATATTTAGTCTCAATATGACTATATTCAGGTCTTATTTGATGTCTTATTTGAAGTCTTATTGGAAGTCTGTCATCAATATTTGACAGGGGCTTAGACACAATTTTACAGGGGCTTAAGAAAAAAAATTATATTTGCAGGGGTTTAAGAAAAAAAATTATATTTGCAAGGGCCTTAAACAAAAAAACATATATTCGCAGGGGCTTAATTAAACAATGCCTTTACATTCCGAGACTTAACAATCTCAATTGTTTGTGCAACATGAGCTATCTGTGAAGAGAAAGGAATTAAAATCTTAACAATAACAATGAAATCACACTTTCATTAGGATTCATTCCACAAATTACAAACACTAATGATGAGAAAGGAAAACTACAATCCATGGATCCTACACTTATCACAAACTAGGGAACCCTTATGTTTCCAAGCCACATAGACAACCAATATAACCCATGACAAAAACAACAGAAATTGAAGCCAATGAATCCTAGTTGTAAGCCCCTTAACCCTTTCCCTTTCAGAGACCAATTTTGCTTTCAGATTCTGATTCTTTTTTGTCCCAGGTTCAATTTCTTTCTCTGCATAAATGCACCCTTTGCAGCTGTGACTTTCGGAATATACACCACCAGCTGTCTCCGTTGATGAAGTAGCATCTCTAAATGTTAAATGTTTCTCACTAAGTTCATCATCCCACACAAACAACTTGCAGCTGTCTCCTTTCACCTAAAAAGAAATGAAATACAACAATAATCAATAATCAATAAGAAGACTGAGAGGAAGAAAGATGAATAATCAATAAAACAAAAAGTAAACCCAATACCCAGTGGATGCACTTCTAGTATGGGCGTCCAGGGTTTTGAAAAGACCCAGAAATGTAGAATCACATCGTACTCCCACAGCCACAAACTGGAAGTCATTTGCGATTCCCTTTATTTGATGAATGATTCGCTGGATTTGATGAAGAACCACGACTGAAACGGCCGTAATCATCCATGGAGGTGCTGCGCTGAGAAGAGAATAGAGGAAGAAGAAGAACAGAAGAAGAACAATAATGAATCTGGAACACAACGTTTTTATTCTGTTCAGTGAAGGGTACACCTGGCATTGGAAACAAAAAAAAATTCCACGTGGAAGACAACCTGTGACAAATTTAACGTCAAGCTAACAGCTGAGTAACAGAAGGGTTGATAACAAAACGTGACATTTTGCATGGGCTTTTTTCAAAAAAAAAAATTTGCAGGGGCTTAAACCAAAACACCCTATATTTGCAGGGGCCTAAAACATATTTAAGCCTATTTTCTATTGTCAAACATTTGTATTTTCGATTGTACGACTTATACATTGTTAAAAGCTGTAAATCGCCTCTGCTTCTTATGTTTTGGGTATTGAACACCAGGATTGTTACGACTTACCTATCTATCTGTCTGTCTGTCTGTCTGTCTGTCTGTCTCTATCTATCTATCTATCTATCGATCGATCGATCGATCGATCCATCCATCCATCCATCCATCCATCCATCCATCCATCCATCCATCCATCCATCCATCCATCCATCCATCCATCCATCTATCTATCTTTTTTATCTATCTATCTATAAACTATCTTTAGATGTAGAAGACAATAAATGTTTATTATCTATCTATCTATCTATCTATCTATCTATCTATCTATCTATCTATCTATCTATCTATCTATCTATCTATCTATCTATCTATCTATCTCACATTTTAGTTTTTTTAGTTTATCTATTACCTATTTAATTAAAACACTCATTACTATAATCTCTTTTTTATCTATCTATCTATAAACTATCTTTAGATGTATAAGACAATAAATGTTTATTATTTTATTTTGGAGTCTCAATGAGAAGAAATAGTTTATTATTTTATTTTGGAGTCTCGATGAGAACAAATAGATGTCAACAGTGAATATTTTTTATATTTCGCTTTTGAAATTCCAACGGGAAACCATTAGAATAATTATATTCTATTTTCGAGTTTTTTATAATTTTCATAAATGATTATTTTTCTTTGGAGTTAGACAGTAAAAAATTACATCTTATTAATTTGTTTTCATGAATGTCTTTATTTTTTATAAATTAATATTTTGCTTTTAAGTCTTGACAAGAAAATATTAGATATAGTTAGAGTAATTCTTTTTATAATTTGCTTTTGATTTCCAATGGTAAACGTTAGATGTTGTTATTAAATATTATTACTTTTGATTCTCGATAGCGAAAAATTACATGTTTGACGCAATAATTATTTTAATTTTGAGTCTCAACGGGAAACAATTAGTATACCTATTTTTCTGCCCATAATTATGTTGGCGGCTTGGGAATCCTAAATCCCAATCGTATCCTACGGAACAATCGCAAAGAATTGGTGGCCAAGAAGTCTTTGGGCATTGGTGAGAAATTTGGGGGTCTAGGTGCAAAATCTTTCTCTTCACTCTGAGCCCTTTTACGCTGGGTGACCCACTTGGCTTCGGGACTAACAGCTAGCTGGTGACAAGTAACCTCAGGAGGAATCTCGGGCATGTCTTCTGCCGACCAAGCAAAAATGTCGGCGTGAGATCTCAAACATCGTGCGAGCTCAGCCTTTACTTCTTCAGATAGATCAGAACCAATCCTGACAGTTTTAACCGGATCGTCACCCAGCTAGATTTCAACTAACTCCCCATCAGGTTGAGGTCGCCTGATTCTCTTCTTCAGTTCTCGGGTCAGATCGTCGTCATCCTCCTCTTCCGAGCTATCCGGGTCATACCTAGCATCCAAATCCGTCACATTGACAACGGCAGCCTTACCGTTTCCTCTCTTCTTTAAGTCTTTCCAAACTTCTTCGAGGGTATCCCCCTCCTCTATAGCCTTTTCGTCCGCCTTCATGTGCAGATAGAAACACCTCTCGGCGGATTTCAAGTCGGCATTGAGGGTGATGTTCTTGTTGCAGAGAGTGTAGAACTTCATCTTCAGGTGGAATGTGGAAGTTACCGCTCCGAGCCTTCCTAGAGTCGGCCTTCCAATTATGCAGTTGTAGATTGAGGGACAAGGCAAAACAAGGAACTTGGTTTTAACGGTCCTGACCACTGGTTCTTCTACATAAGTGACCATCATCTCCAAGTAACCAAGTGGCTTGGTTCACGACCCGTTGAACCCAGATAGGTCCGATCTTCTGTATGGTGTCAGGTCTTCCGTAGAAATCTCCAGCCGTCTGAGCAGATCGACGAAGATGATGTCGGTCGAACTCCCCTGATCAATCAGGATTCTCCTTACTTCGGCATTGGCCATCACAACCGTGATCAATAGTGGCACGCGCTTAGTGGGCTTCCCATCTAGCAAGTCCAGATCGCCGAAAGCCAAAGGAGGTCGGTTCGGTAAGTTCGAAGACGCTGAGGTGGAAGCCACATTCATGATTTCTTTCCACTTTCTCTACATGGTTTTCCCGGATGCTTCACTGGGGTAGCCTCCTGAGATGACCATCATTACGGGCCCACCTTTAGATTTCCGAAAATTCTGCTATTCCTCCGAGTTTTCCTCCTCTTCTTCCTTTGCTTTGCCCCTCCTCTTAGGGTCATCTTTTTCTTCTTTGACCTCACCTTCTTGCCGAGGCGGCTTCACATACTAACTTAACTTCCCTTTTTTGATCAGGTCCTCAATATCGTCCTTCAAGGCATTGCAGTGATTGGTGTCATGACCATTACTTTGGTGATACCGAAAGTATTTGTTGGATCACTGCCCCGGCCTGTGCGGGAGCGGATCGGGGAACCTGGCCTCTTTAAACTCAGCGTTCATACATTCTGCCAAAATTTTGGCTCTGGTCTCATTTAGATCGGAATACTGTTGATGTCGGTTACGGGGCCTGGTCTCCCTGTCGTTCTGGTTTTCCTTCTCCCCCCGATTTTCTTTCTCATTTCGGGGCCTAGATCCTCCGGGCTTGACATGTGACCTTCCTGTGTTGACTCCTTCTTCGTGATCGATGTATTTTTGAGATCTCTGGAGGAACTCCGCGAAAGACTCGGGTTGGTTGACCCCGACATCGGTCTAAAAAAACTGCGTTCACCAAGCCCGACCTCCTTGAAGTAAAGTCGAAAAGAGTCGTCAAGGTTCCGGACTTGTGCAGCTTCACGGTTTGTCGTGATCGTGATCCCGGCGTAGATGGCTCAAAAATCGATTATTTTAGGAGTCGCCGCCCAATTTATTTAATAGGAAAAATTGAGAAAAACCTAACTAGAGGTTATTGGTCTGCGTGTACCAGATTGAGTTCGGGAGTCGATTATGCATAGGGAAGGGCGGAAAGTTAATCCCACTGCACCCCTAGTACATCTGTCATAAGACAGTTACCCTAAATCCGATTGTACGAATAGTAATAAATTACGAGTTATTTGTTTACCCCAAAATTAAGTAAAAAAGGAATTATTTAGAAATAAACAAAATAGGGACCGATTTAAGAAAATTTAATTTTGACTTGACGGGGAAACCCCGCTCCTACGTATCCTCCGGTGCAATGAGGAACTCAAGAGTCACGTAGTTCTTTCTTGGAAAATTTTGTTGGTTGATTGATTTTATTTTTTAAAGGGGTTTAAGATCACCAAGCTGTACAACTCAGGCGTCTTAAACCAGGATTTGCGAGGTTGACAAGATGTACATCTCAATCAAGCTCATTTTTTAGTTTTTTTGAAAATAGTTGTTAAAGGAAAAAAATGATTATTTATTGAAAAAAATTAACTTAGCTTGACGGGGAGTCCCCGCTCCTACGTATCTCCGAAGCGGGGAATCAAATGCTACGTAGTTCTTCTTGGGAAAAAATTTGTTTGTTTTGTTAATTTTAATTTTTGAAAGGGGTTTGAGATTAAAGTCGTACGGCTAAAGCCTCTCAAACCGGGATTGACAAGATGTACATCTCAGCCAAACCCATTTTTATTATATTTTTTTTTGAAAAAAAGCAAAAAGAGAAAAAAAGGTATTTTGAAGAGAACTGGCATTTATTTTTCATTTTAGAAATAATAATAATCATAATAATAATAGTAGTAATAATAATAAAAATAATAAAAATAATAATAATAATAATAATAATAATAAGTAATAACAACAATAATAGGAAATAAATAAATCACAGAAACAAGGAAATGGAGGGTGCAAAACCGAAATGAAGGGGTGTAAACAATAGTTGTATTTCAGAAAACGTGGGGGGTTGACGCGGTGAAATAGGGGGGTGTAAACAACAGTCTCATAAAAAGGGTATGGGGTTGTAACAGTAAAATAGGGGAGGTGCAGACAGCGACCAGGATTAGTTGGTCCGTTTTTTTATTAAAAGAAATGGGCTTCTGAGCGGGTGGTGCTAATGGAAAGAGGGGGATGTGAATAGTCATTTGAACAAAGAAAGAAATTAAAATAACATAGCCCAAACCTACTATATGAAGCAATTTTACTTTTCAGTAACCCTAATTCTTTCCCATTCCATTCTCAGCGCCGCTTCAACACAAAAAGGAGAGAGGGAAAAAAACTTCACGCAGAAAAATGGAGGAAAAGGAAAAACAAGGAGAGGGCGAGAGAAGGGTCACCGGAGAGAGAGAGAGAGAGAGAGAGAGAGAGAGAGAGAAGAACCAAATAGAGGGATGCCATGAGAGGGAGTGTTGTGCACTGGTGAGCTGGAGTGTTGTGCGGTGGTGAGCACGAGCAGCGACGGTGGTGCGAGCACTAACGGCGGCGGTGTAAGGAGATGGTGATAGGCGAGACTCGTGGCGTTGGTGCGCCAAGGCGGTGGTGTATGGTGGTGTGTCGATGGTGAGGGGTGCTATTAGGGTGGTTCACAGTTTGGTTGGGGTTTGGGATGGGGGTGGTGGTTCGGTGGTATTTGGCCACGGTTTGGTGATGTGGTGAGGGGAGGAGAAATCGTGCAGGTGAGAGAAAGTAGGGTAGGCCGAGAGGGATGACGATGATGTATGGTGGAGATGATGGTTGTAGGGGGTTTCTGTGGTGGTGCACGGCGGCAACCACCACATATGGTGGTCGAAGACGGGGTAGTTCAGTTGCCTCTGCTCTCCCCCTTTCCTTTTTCTGATTTTTTTTTATTTCTGTCCCTGTTTGTTTCGTTTCTTTCTGTCTGTTACAGTGCTCTCCCCCTTCATTGATTCTGTTTTGAGTTTTTATAGAGCCAACTAGCATATACTGAAACAAATTGGTTGTTGTGCTTTTGCAAGAAAAATCAGAGTAGTGGAGCAGCAACACTGATGCAAGGCTGTCTTTGTTGGAGCAAAAGAGGAAAATGTAGGGAGCATGAAGAAAGGAGGACTTGGCTTGAGGCTGAAAATAGCAATAGTACCAACACCACAACAACAACATGCTGCACATGTCTCTCTATTATTTTTTTGAAAATTTGTAATTGTACTTTTCTATTTTTTTTGTAATTTTTAATGTGTAAAAAATAAAAATAAAAATAATTAGCGAAGTGAGCGGTTGAATCTCTCTATGTAATCCCGGAGAGACTCATTTTCGCCCTGACGAATTGCTTGTAGCACCTTTCGAGACTTCGGCTTCATCTTGGAGTTGGCGAAGTGAGCGAAAAAGAGTTTAACCAAGTGATCCCAATCCGCTTTCTCTAGAGTGGGAGGGAAAATCCGGCACATAATCTCCTCTGGAACGTTACGATATTGCATCTCCGAGTCAAAATAGTCGAGGTGGCGATCAGGATCGCTGTTCCCGTCATGCATTTTCAAACCTTCGGGGGGTTTCTCGAGATGCTTCGGCACCGGAAAATAGTCGATATTACTCGTGAAAGGTCTTTTTCGCTTTGCCGACCTCTCCGGGGGGGATCGTCGGTAATCTTACTTGTCAGGAGACCTCCGCAATCGCGGGCTCTGACGTTCCTGCCTCGGGGATCTTTCCCGGCTTCTGGAACGTTCCCTCAGAGAAGAGGAGGCCAGAGATGAGCTCGGCCGAGGGGAATCCTCGGGATAGTAGGTTTCATCGGGGGTCCGACTTGGGGGAGTTCTTGATCCACGCCATCCTTTACGACGAGGTGGAGAGCGATGATGGTGTCTCCTCCAAGCCGGGGATCGGTGACGCCTACGGCCATAAGTACTTCGACTTGGAGGGTCGCGCTGAGGAGAGCTCCAATTTGGGATGTTGTGAGCTCGGATTTCAGCGATTTCGGCTCCTCTACTGATCGGCCTCAACCTGCCGATTTAGCGACTGGACGAGCTATTAAACAGCATCGACCGGTACTTGGACAGTCTGAGGGGAAGTGGAAGTCGGTTCCGGGCTGAGCTCCCGGGGACAAGAGCTGTAGCCGAGTTTTGAGCGTGCGTCGGGCTAGGGGGAAAGGTGACCGCCACTCCTTCTGGTGTCACTTGCTGTAGGACCGATCCCTCAATGACACTCGGGTTATGTCCTTTGTCGTAACGTTGGAGCCATTGTTAGTCAAGGAGATGGGAGATGTAAAATCTTAGATTTTAGTCGACAATAAAATCAGGGATATTACTTTTCAGACATCTCAAAGATATACTTTCGTATTTTGGATCAAACTAAGGAACAACAACTGTCCTTAAATGACTCATACATTAATAGGGTTTTTATAAAAAGTTTAATTAAAGAACTTGAACATAAACCAATTTGCCCTTGCACCTATCGGAGTCGACACGACCAACTTAATCCAAAATACAAATATAGGTATAAATCTTAATACATGATAAGCTAAGCCTTAAACTTAACAATAATCAATGATCTCATTACATGAGACTAGAACAATAACTGTAGGAAGAACTTCAAATAAAACGAGGTCCTCCAAGACTGAAATCCTCAACTTGAAAATAACTTTCCTTAACCTTCATCTGTTTATCTGAAAAACAACAACAATGAGGGGTGAGATTACATAATCTCAGTGAGTTCTTCGTGACTCCATACTAATACTCTCCGCATATCTTTTATTATTTTACCTATGATGCACCCCCTGCGCCTTAGACTTAGATAATATAAAAGCTACGACGATACATATAGGGGACCCGTTTTCTATAAATAAATAGAACACACTAACCTAACTCGGACAAAACAATTCGATTCTTTATCCTTAACTCGGACACTAGGTCCCTTACTTGGTACTTTGATTGTGTTCACTCTTCCAGCTATGTTGCATTGGTGTCTCAGTCAAAATAAACAAAACAACGTTTTAACCAATCTATAACTGAAATTGACACTTATTTACACTGTTTTAACCAATCTATTGGTATTACAACATTTTAACCAATCTTATAACAGTTATTTACACTATTTTAACCAGTCTATTGGTATTACAACGTTTTAATCAATCTATAACAATCTATAACTGAATTCGTTACTTATTTACACTGTTTTAACCAATCTCAAACCAGCAATCATCAATTCAATCACTACACAACTCGCAACCACCAGTCATAACATACACCAGTTACAACAACTCAAAATATACGAATTTTATCAAAACACGATACAATTCTAAATAACGGTTTTTACCCAAAAACATTCCTCGACACATATAGCAAACCGAAACATTAACTTTAACTTGACAATCAAACCACATAACCTCACCACATTCAATCACATTTCAAACATCAATTTCATGAAAATCCGTCAATTGTCGGTTTAACGGTTTTTACCAAAACGTTATAAATTACCCATCAAACCGAACAACAATCCAATCAATCAAACCTCAATACATAACCTAATCAATTCAAATTCATTTTCACATAACTATGAATAACATCAAAACAATAACAACACATTAAGCGAAGCCTCAATTACTCAAAAACTCACCTATCGTGATGAAAATCACGAAACACTGAGACTTTCCGCCACTCGAACATCCGACTCGCGAGAAATCCCACTTTCCACCTAGGCACCAACATGAGCTCCTAGAGCTTCAAAACTCATCCCTAAGCCTCAACTTGATTCCTAAGCTTTGAATTTCCAATCAACCACAAAACTTCCATGAATTCACTATTCATCATCTTCAACCTCCATTTGCTTCAACACATAAACCCCAATTTTGATTCTCAAACCCTAACTCAACTAAGCTTGATTTCTTCACTCCAAGCTAACAACCAAACTCCTATTTGAGCTTCCCAAACCTCCAAAACACTTTAGAGAAGAAGAAAACTCAAGATTTCCTCACTTTCCTCACTAATTTCGAAAATGGTAGAATATGTGAGAGTGGGTTGTTGTTGATGATCTTGGTATCAAATGGAAGAGGATGAGGAGGTGATCATTTTTGTGTAATAAAATTGGAGCTTGCATGAAATTCCTCTTCTTCCTCTCCTCTTCTCCCTCACGACATCACTCTCTCACTTTTCTCCATTTTTTCCTCTTTTCTTTCCTTCTTTCTTTCATTCCTTCGAACCCCTCTCTCTATCTCACTTTAATTTCATTTCTTTTTCTTTTATTAAAACATAACTCAAATATCTTATATGGGAAAGACCCATATACCCTTACCTTACTAATTCCTAACCAAACCCCACTAAATTCCTTAATTATTTGATTTTAGGACTCAAAAACCAACTTATTCAATTTATAAATATACACCAATCAATAATTAATTTAGTATCCAATTAATGAAATTATTAATTAAGCACCATAATAATAAATTGATTGGGTTTAATTTCAAAATAATTATCTTAATTATTTTGGGATGTTACAGGAGAGCAACTAGAGTACGAGATCCTCCCACTGTGGTCGCCAATGTTCTGTACCGTATCTCGGAGTCTATGACCTATCCGGGATAGTTGGTAGTAGGTGGTCTTGACCAACGGGATCCGTTCTGATCCGAGGTGGGGTGGTACCTGGAAAGACACTCTGACGCTCAAGTCAACGGGTGAATTGATTACAGGTAAGAATGTTGGTGAGTGTGCATACCTTAGACACTGTATTTAATGCGTATAACATTTTTAAAACGCTATTTGAAGTAGAATGTGAGTTTTTAATTTATACGTTGTTTCATTTTTTTTTTCTTTTTTCCCTTCTTACTTTGACTAATGTATCATTTATCCAATATTAAATAAATATTCTCTCATTTTTAAGCATTTGCTATAAACGTTCATTTATGTCACTTTATATTTATATTAGTTAAACCACTAATTTTATCACACACTTTAAATTAAATTTATTAGCTTATCCGCTATCGGCTATTCGCCGTCAGCTCATGTGTTGTATACTAGCTTCTCCACTTTCTATTGTTTTATTTGTACTTTTATGTTTTTGTTTATTTATTGAATTTTTATTTTAACTGCATTCTTTTTAATGGAACTAGCCTCATTACCCGTGCGATGCCCGGGGAGCGCTAGTATGGATGAATGTGATTACACTAATTAGCAAATAGAAAATCATACACAATGAAATATATTCCAAAACACACATAACAAACTTGTAGATGCATACCAGAATTACACATGACTAACATAAATTTTGAAAAACCTCTTTCTAGACATCATTAGAGGTAAGATTTGTAAACTTCATCTCAAAAACATAAGTCTAAAATAGTTGCACAACCTTACACAAAAACAACAAAGTGGAGATATTAAGATATAAAAACTCAAATGAACCATCTCATCTTAAGTCAATAGTACACTCCTTCTAGAGAGCTCATGATAACAAACACACCCAACTGGAGAGCTCGGCTGAAAGGTGGTGTGGTGTCCTTTTAGTCTATAATACCTGCAATGAAAAACACTCAATTAGATGTCATGGTTCCCAATCAATGATCTGATTGAAAAACAAAATATATTTGAATCCATTAAGCACACAAATTAATTTGGTTGAGAATTTATTTTAGAGAATAAAAAATTTAGGCAATCCTCAAATCTGTTGCTATCACAAAAATGCAGAGTATACTTACATAGTACATTCAACAAAATCTCAACCAAACATATTTGCAATTATTTTAAAACGTGCAAGTAATCTAATATTTTTAACAATAGATGCAAAAAAGACTGTTATACTTTAAGTTGCACTAACCACATGGATTAAAAAAATTGAACTCCTTTGAATCCTGACTGAGTTTGGTATATATACATCAGCATCCCATCAAAATTGAACTCAGTTAGGTTCCAATGCATTGCCAAAGAATAGTTATTCATCTGTCAACAAACACATAGGTATAGAATTCATCAGCATCTATAAAAATGATATTTCATGTGCAAGAGCTTAACCTTGCAATTTGTTTTACATTAGATTTTTATCCAGCACTTTACTAATTTGTTTTAAACAATTAAATCATTGACCAATTTTGAGATGTAAAAAAATTATTAGCATTGGCCTCCCTCCCTTTCCAACTGTCACTTGTAAACCTCTACATTATATACCACTTGAAGAAATACTAATTTTCAAAGTATTTCAAGTGAGGAATCAAAATCTTAATATTCTTTAAATAGGATTATAAACCATTTAACTACCTTTTAGGATTTTAACTTATATACACGTGCCTTTTAATGATGTATTAGCTTGATTGCTTATATTGTTATTATAGTCGGTAAGAGTTATAAGAGTGGACCACCTGCAAATAATTATTGTTATAGTCAAGTTGAGCATATAAGAAAGGATGCTAGAAACTAAAGATAAATATATAGTAACTTTATCATTATCAGCCTGTTCTCAGGGAGTAATTTCACACATATAGCACTTCCAAGTTGCATTTTTCTCCAATTATCCATTGAAGCAACCAGCAAGATACATGCTAAACATCCTTTTTATAGTCATACATGTTCTTTGTCAAAATAGCAAGATATATGAAGTGTGCAGCAGATATGTGCCTAAACAGTAAGATACATACAAAGACCCAAGCATGTTGTGTAGCTTCTTTATAGTTTGAGACATATTAAGACAACCCCTATACACTCATCCCATTATGATTATCACTTTTAAGTCATGATTCACCAAAATGTTCTGCTGCTAAACATTACTAATCTCAATCAAGTGGGAAGCTGATACAATTGGGAAAGCAAGTAAAAAAAACTCAAAAACAACACTCAAAGTCAGATTGAAATCAAACACAAAGAAACAATATGATTGCAAATGATGAAATACACTCTATATCTACCTAAGGCAGTGAATGATGCAGAACATGTATAAGAATAACAATGAAAGTCATAACTATGGACATCCAAATTATAGATCAAACGACTGAAAGTTAGTAATGGATGAAATGGAATTAGGCAGCACTTCATAACTATCAATACAAAATATGTGAAAATTAGGATTCCAAACTCACTCCATAGTGGTTCAACTCCCCATTGACCAAAAAACAACTTTTTGGAAAATACAACATCCAATAAATCACATTGGTCATTATTCTTCTCTTATGCATACCAAACAAAAAAAAAACTGAATAGGAAAAGGAAAACTGCATATTCCTTCATTCTATCAACGATTTCAATGAATTTCCAATTACCCTCTACGTGCATCATGTAAAATCATTGAACATCTAAAACACAAATCACAAAGAAAAGAAGGCTCTGTGGAAGTACCATGTGTATGGGCCTTCTTTCCTGCACACACAGTAGCCATAAAACCTTCTTTCCCACTCTAAAGCCTTTTGAAGCTCTTGTACACTATTTTAGATAGTTAAAATGTTTTCTAAGCATTAAAATTAACCTCACCTCCCACTTTAAATCTTCATTGGATTATTTCCTCTTACATAATGATATGTCATCCTATTCATATCCTGCAAGTAAAAAATACAATTGATATTCATTTACCACAAATAAAAGTTATAATGATTCCAATGGTAAGTGAACTTTTCATAGCATAAAGCAATTTCCATATTATCCTCCAGTGTATGAATTTAAGATGAGCAACAATGAAGAGGCACGAGTGGCGCTATTGCAAAACGTACCACCTCAGGACTTTCAGAAAATATGTATTCAGCTAACATAATGTGTAGTTCGGAAATCCATTTCTATTTTCTCCAAATTCAGCAGACCACCTTGATACAATAGCAGGAAAGTGAGAAATATTGTTAGGGGAACAAATGATCATAAACATAAATAATTATGAACAAATAGGCTGATATATTTTGTATTGAACAGCCATTATACGCTGCAGAAGATAGACATGGAATGGGGATAAGATGATGAGATAATAACATGAAACAATAAGTAAACCAGCATTATGAGGAAAGATAACGTACCTGAATTGTTTTCCTAAAATTTCTAGGGTCATCCTGATCCTCAAAGGGATATGCTCCAACCAGCCAACTAAAACAATTTTTAGAATAGAACATTATACAACGATTGATATATTGGTACATAAGTGCACAAATCCTTTATACATAAGATGCATATAAAAGACTTTTCCATATAGCATGATCAGAGGAATATAGCCATAAAATCAAGATCAGCAAGGTTAACCAGCTGCAACAAACATATATAGAAGCAAACACACAAATAAGTAGAGCAAAAGCCAAATCAGCACCTTCATGAGCTTGCAAAGTTGGAATTCAAACTGGAAATATGATTAATGATTAACTGATATGAGAGGAATATAACATTGCTAATCTAAAGAATTCCATTCAGCTAGGTGTTGGAAATGGCTAAATGATTAACTTTGCAATTGCATACTCTGTTGCCATTTTCTCCAGATGCCTTATTTTCTGCCTTATTTATCTTCAATTGAAGACCTATAAAGTTCATTAGGGTGCTCACACTAATGAACTTCCCTTTTTAATTTAGTCCACCTATTGTTGTTATAAAGGCTTAAGGACTTGCTTCAGTGCTGGAAAATAGTGATTTGCTTTATAGAAGCACCAAATTGGTGGGGATGCAGAACTCAATTGAATGCAAATTATCACACTTCAGAGAGAGAGAGAGAGAGCTCATACTCTTCATTCCAAATTCATTAGAGTTGTAAACTTTGTGGATTCTTTGGCACCTTTTAGTTGTACCTGTGAAACTGCCATTGCAGGAACAGTAAGTTTAAGTGGGCACAAATTAATATTCCGACAACGATTAACATAAAGAGATAAAATGCAATGAAGATAAAAACTTTGTCCAGGGGATGCAATCTCAATCAATTCCTTGGCTACTAAATCCACTGTGGTTGCTACAAAATCAGATCTCTATAATATATATATAGAGATCTATATATATATATTCATAAAAAATAACAATGTCATGCTAAGCACATCTTATTTGAAGATAAATACTAAATCTAGTAAATTACCTTATCAGCAATATAAAGGCAATCAATTAAAAGAACACCACATTGTAACCAAACAAAACTATAAGTTCATAAGTAAAAAATAGATTTCATACAATGTAATTCCCAACCAAGAGGAATAGGTGGAAGAATCTGTTGCTTTCTCTTTTTCTCAGAGACCTTTCGTTCCCCTTTTCCTCTTCCTCCTCGAGAATGGACTTGACGGGGATGGTGAGAAATGGAGGCTTCTGAACCTCCCTGTGAGTGAAGTCCCTGAAGGCGGGACCGTTGTTCTCGAAGGAAGCGGTGAAGGCGGAGAGAGCGGCAGTAACGAATGCGTTACAGGTGGACAGATCGTCGCTCCTTGCAACATGCAATCGCGTCTTCATTGTCCTCTCCTCTTCCTGCCGCCTCTCTCTCCATTTCTCCCTCTATCGCCCTCTGGTTTCTTATCCCTCATCACCCATTTACATTCGCTTCCATCCATCTCCAACTACCTTTGTCTTCATCTCCATCCCCAACCTCCCTGTTCGCCGCCCTCTCTCGCTTCAACCTCCCTGTTCGCCACCCTCTCTCGCTTCAACCTCCCTGACCGCCACTCTCCCATTCTCCCTCCCTTTTCTCTAACCCTCACCACCGATCATGCCTTCGCAGCTCTTCTCACATTTTCCCTCTCTTCATTCTCTCTCTAATTGCTAATTCCCTGACTCTGATCTCGTTGCTTCTCTCTCCAGCACCTCTTCCCTTGTGTAAAGTGTAAAGAAAATGTGTCATTTGTATGAATGATAGAGAATGACTAAAAGGTGTTTAACATGCACAGAGAGAGAGAGAGAGAGAGAGGCAAGCCAAGTGGGAGACTGGTGTTGCAATACCTGTCAAAGAAGTGAAGCATTGCATGTCTGACATAAACAGGAGAAGAAGGAATAAGGGGACATGTGGAGGAAAAGCAAAATGGCGGGAACATTGTCCAAGTTAGGCTGCAATTTTGGCTCCAAATTTGGTGAAGGACGTTGCTTGATGCAACTTTGCGCCAAAAGCATGTTGGAGACACTGGCCTCGCTTTATATGTTTGATGCAAGTTGAAACTCTTCAGAGTTGTTTGTCAATATTTCCAACTAAACAAATGAATACTTTTGCGTCATTGAGGACTCATTCTACACGTGGTTGAATGGAGAACTCCAACCATAAACGGGTTGAAAGGTTCCTCCTTTATTTTGCGAAAGCAATATTCACTTCCCATAGCCAGACGTACAAGTTGCTGTGCATTCGAATAGGTGAAAGTTACTATGCCAAGCATTAATGCACCATCAGTTTGTGTACAAATCTCCACCTACTCATCCAACATTTGTCTATTCTAATTTTATCATTTCTCTTCCATTTAATCCTACAACTGTACAACATTTTCCATGCGCCACTCCATTACGTTTTGGTATCAATTAGGGCGGAAAAATGTAACTACCTTTGTTTCTATCTCACTCATCTCTCATTTTTTCTCTCTCATGTTTTTCTCCATATTTTTCTACATTGGCTCTCCTATTTTATGCTTAAAATTGCCTAAAAGTGGATACACTTTCCCGCCATCAAGGTAGACAATTCATTTCCTACATTATTCCCTTGCTTGCACTCCGGGACGGCCCAACACTTTTTGGGGCCTAAAGCGAACTCCAATAAAAAATCTATTAAGTTTGTTAAAAATTTTCTAGTATAAACTAGGCTTAATTACAGTTTTGGTCCCCCTATTATGACCAATTCTCGATTTTGGTCCCTGAACTCTTAATTTGACGATTTTGGTCTCCCTATTTTCTCAATTTGAAAAATCAAGGTCCCCCACCCCAATTTTGACTGACTTATCCTACGTGGCAGCCCACGTGGACTGCCACGTAGGCACACCCCCACCCCCACCTTCTTCTTCCTCGTGACCCTCTTCCCCTCCCCCCTCCACTGTTCCCCTCCCCCCCTCCCACCCCCCACCACCGTGAACCCCCCCTCCCCCTCCACTGTTCCCCTTCCCCTCCCCCTCCCACCCCCCTCGAATCCTCTCACGCTTCTCCCACCCCCTCGCTCGCAGATCCAACAACCACTCACCACCGATTCCCTCTCACCGTCGCACCTCCTCCCCTTCGCACCTCCCCCCTCCCCTTCGCACCTCCCCCTCCCCTTCGCACCTCCCCCTCTCTCTCCTTCGCATCTCACCACCGTCGCTCTCCCTTTCCCTCTCACCACCGTCGCTCTCGCTCTCGCTCGTCGCTCATCGCTCTCGTCTCCCCGTTCTCTCGCTCTCGCAGATCGTAGATCTCATTCGGTGGTGGGGTGGGGTGGGGTCGGTGGTGGGGTGGGATGGGGTGGGGGGGATCGGTGGGGAAGACGAACAGTGGAGGGGTGGGGGTGGGGGGGGTGGGGGGTGTGCCTACGTGGCAGTCCACGTGGGCTGTCACGTAGGACAAGTCAGTCAAAATTGAACAGGGGGACTATGATTTTTCAAATTAGGAAAATAGGGGGACCAAAATCGTCAAATTAAAACTTCAGGGACCAAAATCGAGAATTGGTCATAATAGGGGTTAAATTCTGACAGCCACGCGTCCAATTTCCCTCGCTAATTCCCTTGCTAATTACGCCGTTAATGCCCAACTGATTGAATTTTTTTTGATAAACCTGTTTTTATACCTGTATTTTAATAATAAATAATAAAATCTAAAATACATAAAGAAACCGGGAGGAAATATTCTCTCCAACTTACCGATGATGAAAGGAATATTCTGCCTCATCTTAATAAGATCAACCCTTCTCAATGTTGAAGAGCACATATTTTTAAAAAATTGACTCACTTCAATAAGTGGTTCCAAAACACACTTTGGTAATGAATTAAAAGCAATTGATAACAAACACTCCATGAATACATGACAATCATGACTTTTCATCGCATACATCTTCCCGGTGTTCACATCGGCACATCTTGCAAGGTTAGAAGACTAACCATCTGGCATCCTCAATCCTTTCAACCATCGACAAACATCTTTTGCTTCATCTGGTGTTTGACAATATTTGGCTTTGGGTTTTAACATCTTCCCACTAGGCATTTCCACCAAATTCAAATCGGATCAATGTTTGCTACAGTAAATAGCATAATCCAATCTAGCCTTATTATTGTCTTTGGCTTTATCTTTCACATTCATCACAGTGACAAATATGTTGTTAAAGAAATTCTTCTCGATGTACATAACATCGAGATTGTGCCTCAACATGGGAGATTCCAAAATATGCTTTTTTTTGTCCAATTGTGCACCTGTCCATAACCATCCAGCCGGGTGAGTTCCCCTACCTCCGTGGCTTGTGGCAAATCCATAACTCTGCTCCAGATTTCACCTGATGTCAACAAAGGTGGTGGTCCATCAATTTCAACTACCCCTTTCTTGAAGGCCTTCTTGTTCTTTCTAAATTTATGATCTTGCGGTAAGAATCTACGATGCGAGTCAAACCAAAAACTCTTGCCCACGTACTTTAGGGTAAACGCCTTTGTGTGTTCCATGCAGTGGGGGCATGCCAATTTACCGTGAGTCCCCCAACCAGACAACATACCATAAGCAGAAATGTCGTTAATTGTCCACATCAATGCGGCTCTCATCATAAAATTCTTTTTTCGTGCTGCATCATATGTCAAAACACCACCCCACAATCTCTTAAAATCATCAATCAGGGGTTCCCAAAAGATATCAATGTTAGCTTTTGGATTGGATGGACCAGGTATCAGACAAGTCAAAAACATATACGGTTTAGTCATACACATCTCAGGAGGAAGATTATAAGGGGTAACAATGACTGGCCAACAAGAGTAGGGTGACGTCGATGCTTGGATATATGGAGTAAATCCATCAGAGCACAAGCCAAGCCAAACATTCCGTGGGTCTGAGGCAAAATCTGAATGCACTTGATCAAAGGGCTTCCACGCTTCACCGTCAGATGGGTGGCGTAAAATGTCGTCTGAGGTACGCCTATTGTCATAATGCCAAGTAATTTTCTGCGCAATTTCGGTCGATGCAAACATTCTTTACAACCTTGGAACTATAGGCAAATAGAACATCGACTTTACAGGGATAGGTTTATAATTACGTTTTGCCCCTTTACGATCATGATATCTTGGCTTTCCACAGAATTTTCATTCAAGTAGCTCACCATCATTTTTACCAAATTTGTTGTTGTAAAACAACATGTGCCCTTTCTCACAACAATCAATCTTCTTAAATTTCAATCCCAGCTTCGAAACTAACATCTTTGCTTCATAATAACTTTTTGGCAAATTATCCTTATTAGGTGTCGCTTCCAACATCATTTCAGTCACATAGTCTAAACCCACACCAGAAATATTACTCATGGACTTGAGAGCTAAAAGTTTCACACACATAGATAATTTTGACTGTGGCGAGCCTTCAAACAACGGTTTGTTTGAATCTCTTAACAAATTATAAAATTTTTGTGCTTCTTCATTTGTAAGTTCATCATGATCGTCATATTGAGGCTCATCAAATGGCACATTCACCCTGAGACCATCACAAATCATGTTTTCCATCGACTCAAAAATTTCATTACGTGGAACACCAACACCAGAACTGCTTGAATCCCCTACCTCAAAATTTTGACGTCGTTGTTCTCCATGGTCCACCTAAATCAAATAATTAGGCCTAAACCTCCAATGATACAAGTGCTCCCTGATTTCATTATCGGTCCTAATAGGTACACCGTCGCAATTTAAGCATGGACATCTAACCCCCTTTTCCCGTTTAGCCAATTCATGTCGCCACGCTACCATAAGAAACTGTTCAACCCCAATTACGAAAGATTCCTTCAAACCCGCTCTTCTCGGATATAACCGATCATACACCCAATCACGATTAAATTCATACAAATTCATCTACACGCATTTAAGAAAACGTGTTAGATTCCCTTAACATTCCCAATAATCTATCAAGTTAGTGGCATCGATATGATCTCAGTGGAGATGATTTCGATCCGAATATGGGGGTTAAGGACAGATCAGATAAAACCCTTTTCCATATAAGTAGTGAAGGATCGAAGTTATTTCTAACTCCCAACCTTAAAATTGTTAGTATCGCCTCACAATTATCTCAATGGAGATGATTTCGAGCAAAATATGGGGGTGAGGGACGACATCACCTCACCCTTTTCCATCAACAACACACAGTCATCTAACCTAGGGTTCATGAAAACAACAATTAATTTATTTTGAAAACTTACTATTATGAGATTGAGGTCTGGTGCGGTACGTGGTTCGGTGACGGTGCGCACTCCGGTGCGGTTGTGAGACTTCAAACACCAACAATTTCAATCCTAAACCATTTCAACTTCAATTTCAATAACTAACTTCAATTTCAACTATTAATTTCAATTTCAATAACTAACTTCAATTTCAACAAACAACAATTAAACACTTTTCAATTAAACAACTTCAATTTCAACAAACAATTTCAATTTCAACTTCAAACTTTTATCCTACACAATTTCTATAAATCCTAAACCTAATCCTAAAACCTAAAACACAATCCCAATTTCTACCCAATTTCAATTTCTAATCCTAAACACAATTTCAATTTCTACCCAAACCTAAAACCCTACCCAAACCACAATCAACAATATCATAAAACCTAATCCTATTTTCTTCTTTCAAAACAACAATATCACAAAACTAAATTCACTAAAATTACCAAACAACAATATCACAAAACTAATTTTACAAATCCTAACAAAACAATATCATAAAAAATAAAAATCAGTAAAAAACAAAACCTCCAAAGGTAGACCTCCGGTGGTGAAGGGGGAGAACTCCGGTGGTGGTGAAGAGGGCGAGCTCCGGTGTTGGCGAAAAGGGAGAGCTCCGGTGAGAGAGAGGTTCGCGTAGGAGAGAGAGGAGAGAGGGCGACGTTCGCGTAGGAGAGAGAGAGGAGCGACGGCGACAGTTGGTTGTGGTGGTGTGGTGGCAATGGTGTGGTGGTGTGGTGGTGGTGGTGTGGTGGTGGTGGTGTGGTGGTGGTGGTGGTGGTGTGGTGGTGGTGGAAATGAGAGAAGGGAGTTTGGGTTCGGGAGAGAGAAGATTGAGGGAGTGAGGAGAAGAGCAAACAGAGAGAGAAAAAAGAGGGATCTGATTGAATTTAATTGGGGTTACCGACGGAATTTGCGAGGGACCATTTCGTCGCTAATCCCTTCACGCTAACCAAGACTGGAACGGTCGAAATAGTTAGCGAGGGACCCTTATTTCCGTCGCTAATCCCTTCGGTTTCCGTGCTGTTCCAATTTCAGATTCCCTCCTAACAGTTAGCGACGGACTGTTCCGTCGCTAATGCCCACGATTCCGTCGCTAATGATTAAATCAAACGAGGACCCTTATTCCCTCGCAAATTCCGTCGCTACACTACCAAAAACTCGGTGATTAGCCACGGTTAAAACCGTAGTTAACAGGCCGAATAACCGTGGCAAACAGGCTTAGCCACGGTTTTTGCAACCGTGAAAGGACCTTGCGTCGCCAAATGTTAGCCACGGTCTGTTTTCTCGGTAGCCACGCTTACAGAAACCGTGGAGACATTTAGTTTCCTACGGTTATGCAGAAACTTAGCTACGGTTCTCCAGTGGCAAAATCATCCACGTGGTTTTGTACACGTCTATTTTAGCTACGGTTAAAGCCGTGTCTAACTAGGCGCCAGAAGTTGGCGCGTATCAGGTAGCATTTAACTACGGTTTAACCGTAGCTAACTTATTTATTTTTTTTTTTAGAATTTCATTTCTACATAATGTTTACCTAATATTGTCATTTGTAAATAGCATTCAAATTTCAGGGTACCAATACACAATGAGAATATAAACACTCAAAATATATTGATTACTAATGATAAAAGTCTAAGTGTCTAGCATCCACTTCAAAAGTAATAAAATCTAACATGAAATATGAAAACAAAAAAGGCCAACAACAATGAAAGCCAACAGAGAAGTAACTAGATGTTCTCATACATACTCTAAATAACAATAACTAAGATAAACCTATAAGTCAAACATAGATAACTCATCTCCATATTTATGTTGCAAGAACCTCTCAACTTTTGTCAACTTAGTTGTTGCTTGTGCAAGCTTCTCTTTGGTTTGTGTAAGCTCCTCAGTAGTCTGTGTAAGTTGCTGCTTTGTTTCTTCATATCCCTCTAGTTTTTCTTCCAAATCTACTACTTTGTTCTGTAAGTTCTCGACATTCATTTGGCTTGAGCTACCAGTTTGGATAAATTGAGTGAAATGCATATGGTTTGTAAAGACATAAGTTGGAGAGACACCTAGACCTAAAACACGCACTCGGCCTGCGTGTTCAGGTCCACATAGTTTCCCAATGGCATCATCGGGATAAGCATTAATCTTTGATGGAACACCTTTTGTTGCTACACGTTCTTGGTCTTCATATAAGTTCTCTGAAATCTTATCCTATATTAGCAACAAAAATAAAATAACAGTTAATATATTTGACTAAAAAGCTTCATTGCATAACAATTTATATGGGCTGTATTGAAGCTAACATGTTTATATTGATTTCCAATATATGCTTGTAACAAAAGATTATGATAGCAAGGTAATGCACAAACAAACACAACTGACATAATTTTTATACTTGCTGTCATTTTAATGGTAACAACTGGCCAACTGCAAATCAATTGGAAGCTCCAAGAAAATAAGCAAAGTGACTACAATTAGAATAATTTTAGTTGATGGGAAAACAAGAGAAAAACAGATTATTCATTCAGTGAACTACTCTGTTTACTCAATTGAAAATCAGAAAAAGCCTTCCCCATAATTATCATTGATAAGTTCCATCTTCCCCATAACCAATTAATCATCAGAAAATCAACCATGATTAGAATTATGCCTATAAATTAGGGACCTCAGAATTCACATAATCATTTACATATCACGCCTAAACTACTCTGTTTTAGCTCTGTTTTTTCCTTCATTCAGTCACACATAAACCTCATACTCCATTTTCTTCATTCAATCAACCTAAAAACAAGCATTTTTCTTTATTTTCATCATTCTAAAATATATAAGGACATTGGCAGATATTAACTCAAAGGCATTTATTAACCAATAAAGCTTTGAAAATTGACAATTTAACAAAGTTGATATACTTACAGCCATGACTTTTCCTTCTTCGTTCACATAGTTTCCATTCTTCTTTAGTAAAGTTGACAATTTAACCTCACTTCGACATACCGGCCTTCCTAATTTTTGCTCCTAAATTACATAAATTACAAACAATTATCATGTATAATTTACTATGTTAGAGTTACTTTGACATACTAACAGTAACTAAGCTTAAAATTAATCAACTACTTACCATCTGATGAGCCCTTCTTGCATTGCTCTTACTGCCACCAGCATGTGAGACTTTAAGATTCTTACGATTTTTGGAATTTTGCTCACTTAGTTTCTACGGTTTTTAACCATGATAGTCAATATATGTTCCCAAAGTTCTCACTTTGCTTTAAACAATAGAAGAATAGAGTAAAATAATTTTCTATAGAATAATTATACCTGCATCGTTTCCTTTTTATAGTGATGAACAAAAGTAGCCCACTCAACATGATCAATAACTGGAGGTAGAGTAGCAAGTATCTCGTCCTTACTTTTGTTAGGGAGGAAGTAGTGACACCTTAACTTGTATTTATAGGCTTTCCATCTATCCCCTAATGTACTCCTCACCCATCTGATACCAGCAGCATAATCAAACTCAAAGTGATCCTTGAAATGTTATATTTATATATTAATATTGGATAATGACCTCAATAATGAAATAAAAGTGTTGAGAAGTTTAGATAATAACCTCAATACACTTCCATTGTTCTATACTACTGTCGTTTGACATCTCATCCCATCTTTCAACTGATACAGGGCAAAACGCGGACTTTTGAGCAAGTTGACCAAGAAACCTCACAAGCAAGGTTGACCCGCTATCATTGCCTTGGCCATTACCATTGATTTGCACAAGTACTTTTTTAGTCTTTTCCAAATGCCAAACCTGAGTTGCTACCATCTTCCGAGTAATAGTTTCTCCAGTACAAATATCTACGATTAAATTGACAAAACAAAGTTAATATTTTCTAATGAGAAAACCATGAAATAATAAGATAATATTTTTACCTTTAACTTTGACAAGTAAAGGCTCATTTTCTTCTTCTAGTTGAACTTCATTTGGGCTTAAGGAAGGGTCAGATAAATCATCATTGATTGGACTATTAGTTATGTCCACATTTAGAAATTGATCATCGAACTGATTGTTGATACTTTGCTGGTGCAGATCTTGGAGAGTCTCATCATTTTGACTTGTTTGTCCACGTAACACTTGTAACACAGCTTCTCCAGATTGCTTCCGTTTTTTCCTCATTTCAAGTCCAATATCTGCATGATTTACAAATAAAAGCTAACACATGGATCGAAAATATATCTTCAATGAATCATAAGATGAACATGTCATTACATGAGCAAAAGCATACAAAGTTCATAAACAACAAACAACTTCAAAAGCACAAAAATAAATTGCAGCTGAATTACAAAGGTCATAATCAAACTAGTCTAACATCATGCTATCATCTCCTTCACTATTTGATTCATCGTGTTCTTGTTCTTGGTCTTGTTCATTGATATCATCTTGCACTAATTCCAAATCTTCAATGTTCTCCACATTTTGCTCGGAAAAGGTATGTCTTCCATATCTTCTGAATCCATTAAGTTCACATCTCCCATATCATATATGTCTCTAGGCTTCATATGACATACACAAGACCATCCTTCTTCAAATGGATCATCAACATAATATACCATTCTAGCATCAGTTGCAAGGATGAATGGTTCATCAACTTCATTCACACCAGTATGTATTAAGCGAGAAAAATTTACACTTGTTATCCCAAATTGATCTATTTTGACTCCCTTGTTAGGTCTAGTGTCTACCCAAATACACTTGAATAACACAACCCTTAGCTTACCATAGTAATCAAGTTCTATGATGTCAACTAATTTTCCATAGTACATGTCATCACTTGATTTTTCAATGGGATCATTTCCAGTTGAAAACCTCTTAGTAATAGCAGACATGACAACACCACTATTTTGGGTCCTTAGTCCTTGTTCATTCCTTTGTGTACGAAACTTAAATCCACGAATGTTATACCCATTAAATCTCCTTGCAATGTCATTTGGCCCTTTTGCAAGCCATTCAATTTCAGCTGTAATATTTGGATCATCCTTCCTTGCAACCTAGTATATTTTGGGAATTGTTAGGAGAATTATATATGCCACAAGACTTTGAGATGAAAAAATTAAGTGAGCTTGATATATGTCCTTACATATTCTTTAAACCACTCGTGAAAATGTTTGTGAACATATTCTTCCACAAATTTAGATAAGTTTCTCTTGCCACGATGCATCCTAGTCATCTCAACTCTACACTTCCTGGATGAGAAATTTCTTATTTATTCAAAAGGATCTTGAAAATGGATGATAATTTAGTAATTTACTTTATGTAAAGACATAAAACTTACTCCTGAAATACATCAACTAATTCGCAATTAGTTAACACATAGCGATGAGCTTGTGTCTTCTCCAAGGGTGGAAGTGAAAATATCTTGATAGCTCCAATAGGCCTGCCTGATGTAGGAAACAAATTTGACAAAATCATAGATTCACTAGTAGCATTGTCTCCACCGTCATCATCATTGCGTCTTGGTCGATTGAACCTTGTTTCAATCTCACCATCCTCCAAGTATCTTGAACAAAACGTAAGACACTCATCCATAATGTATCCTTCAGCTATACAACCTTCTGGTGCAGCCATGTTACGAACATAAGATTTTAAATGGCCAAGGGTCCTAAAATAAAAGAAATTAGGCCTCATAAAATTAAACCATTATAGTTTATTATCAACTTAATGATAGATATAGTATACCTTTCAACAGGGTACATCCATCTATAATGCACGGGACCAGCGATCATTGCTTCCTCTCCAAGATGAATGACTAAATGAACCATAACAGTAAAAAAAGAAGGAGGGAATATCATTTCCATATGGCAAAGGGTTAGAGCAATTCGTTGTTGTAGTTTCTCTATATTCTTGACATCTAGAACCTTGCATGATATTTCTCTAAAGTAGTTACATAGCTCAATCAACACCGAAGCAACTTCTTTAGGAAGAGATTTTCTAAAAGCAATTGGCAAAAGATGTTCCATCAAAATATGTGAATCATGACTCTTTAAACCAAAGACCTTGCGTTTCTTAGTATCAACACATCTAGAAATATTTGATGCGTAACTGTTTAGGAAAACCACATTTTTCAGAATCTTTAGGAACATATCTCTCTCCATATTTTTCATCTTAAAGCATGATTGAGGAAACTTAGAAGAATTGGGATATGGGTGAAGTCTTTCTCTAATTCCCATTTCTTGCAAGTCTTTGCGAGCTTGAAGGTTGTCTTTTGTTCGTTTTTTGTCATCAAGCACCGTGAACAATATATTGTCACAAACATTCTTCTCTATGTGCATCATATCAAGGCAATGTCGAATAATATTATGCTCCCAATAAGGTAAATCCCAAAAGATACTTTTTTTCTTCCATTGTTGTGGGCCATCCTGACTTGTACCCTCACCATCTAGCCTTTTACGATTATCCTCAATTTGTCTTAATATGTCTGAGCCTGTCATTGGAATAGGGGGAAGTCTAAGCTCCACGGAGCCATCAAAGGATTGTTTGTTGTGCCTATACCTGTGATCAAGGGGTAAATATCGACGGTGCCCCATGAAACAATTTTTCCTACCGAATTTCAGCCTTTTAGATTCTGTACCAAACTTACAGGTTGGACATGAAAACAATGTATGTGTATTCCACCTAGATAAATTGTCAAGCCCAGGAAAGTCACTAATCGTACAAAACAATGCAGCTCTCATTTGAAATGTTTCCTTGGTAGAAGAATCATAAGCGTCAACACCGACCCACAAGCTTTTTAACTCTGCAACAAGAGGCTGCAAGTAAACATCAATATTATTGCCAGGCATCTTGGGACCAGGAATTATCATTGATATGATAAGAGAAGTTTGCTTCATGCAACACCATGGAGGATAGTTGTAAAGATACAACATCACTGGCCAAAGGCTATTAGAAGAACTTAAAGTTCCAAATGGATTGAAACCATCCGTAGCTAATGCAAGTCGTACATTACGAGGATCTAAAGCAAAATCTGGATAAAGTGAATCAAAATTCTTCCATGCTTTAGTGTCTCTAGGATGCCTTAACAAACCATCTTGATTTTCATCCATAGCATGCCATTTCAATAGCTCTGCAGTTTTAGAGGACGTGTACAACCTTTGCAACCTTGGTATAAGTGGGAAGTATCGCAATACTTTTTTTGGTTGGCGCTTCTTTTTCTTTTGATCGTCCATCACATCATTTGTAGCACCATCATTTTCATTTGATTTCCATCTGGATGTATTACAAATCTTGCATTTATCTCTCTTCTCATCCTCTGGTGATCCCCAATACAACATGCAATGTTGTGGACAAGCATGAATCTTATCATAACTTAGACCTAAGCTCTTAATCATCTTTTTTGCTTGATAGAAAGATGATGGTAGATTAGCATGGGGAAAAGCATCACTTAGAAGCTCAATGATCATTGAAAATGTTTTATCAGTTGCGCCACACAAAACTTTTATATGGTAGAGACGAACAATGAATGACAATTTGCTATATTTTGTGCAACCATGATAGAGCTCTTGATTTCCATCTTCCATTAACTCTTTAATTGTTTTCAACTCCTTATTATGGACATCGTTTGTGCCCATGGGGTGGTCGTTGTTAGCAAGACTAGATGGACAAGAATCTTGATTTCCTTGATCACCAAAGACATCATTTAACATATCTTGCATTGGATATTGTCTAACTGATGCTTCTTTTACTTTGCTCACTGATTCAGCATTGGGTTGATCATGCTTTTCCCCATGCATGTTCCAAAATGTGTACTTGCTTGGAAAGCCTTTTTCAATGAGATGACTGAACACTTCAACTCTACTACGAGGATAAAATCCACATACATTACAAGGACATAATATCTTTCCATTGATTGCTGCTTTTGAAAAGGCAAAGTCCAAAAATTTGACTACCCCATCTAAGAACTCTTTTGATTTTATTGGCTTGTCAATCCAACTTTTATCAATCATAATTGGATGAATCTGTTTCAAAATTAATGAAACTATTCATGCTTTTAAGGTAGCAAATGATAACGACATAATATAAAACTTCAACATTGTTACTAAGTAATCATCTCTAATCACACATGCAAGTAATATATAGTCTTACTCATTAAACAATATGAACAACTAGTTACTTTAAGTTTCATAAAAAAATGTATAGAGTTGAAGAATGAGTAGATAATCCGAGACAAAGAAAGACGTACCTACCAATAGGTGCGAGGTCAATGGTGTCTCGAGAGCTGACTCAAAAAACCAAACAACAATATATTATTAAGTAAACATCTAATGACCAGATGGAGAAAGGAAAGTAATGCAATTCCTATGATACGGTTCATGGCTTCGTGATCTTATGCAAATAGGAATATAAAGCAATCAACTATTTCCCCCTTTCGTACCAATGAGACTTCAAAAACAGTAGATGGATACCAACCAACAGGCACATGCACAGCCCCTCAAAACAGAAATTGAAGGACCATTATCTTGATACAAAAACTAACAAATTCAAGTGTTAAAACAAACACACCAATAGAGAAATAACAGTAATGCTTACAAATAGAGATTCCTACTTTGTTCATCTCATGAATCATGATGATTAGGCACCGAATCGAGATATATATGCTTTTCAATGACATGTTCTCACAGTTTACCAGTCTTCTCACAACACAAAACTGGATCAATCCTAACACAAGCTTCTAATTTTCTATCTACTATATATTTATACAAATCCACCACATATGATTTTACCAATACCCCCATTCTATCTAAAAGACACCTCAAATTTTTGAGGGTAAAAATGTCATTACACTCTATTTCTTCTTTTTTTTCTCTTTATTCTTACACTCTCTTTCTTACTTTTCATTTTTCTCTTACACTCTCTTTCTTCCTTTTTTCTCTTTCTTCTTACACTCTCTTTCCTCATTTTCACTTTTCTTTTACACTCTCTTTCTTTCTTTTTTTTCTTTTTACTTTCCTTTTCCCATAAATAATTATTCTCTTTATCTTATCACTTCACTTTAATTCTTTTAACTAAATTTCTAAATTTATACAAACACTACTTTAATTAAATTTTTTGAAGACTACTACTATAAACCTACTATCTAAAAAACAAGAAGACTTAATAACTATTTAAATTAGTAATTATACAAATTCACCACATATGATTTTACCAATACCCCCATTCTATCTAAAAGACACCTCAAATTTTTAAAAGGAAAAATGTCATTACACTCTATTTCTTCTCTTTTTTTCTCTTTATTCTTACACTCTCTTTCTTACTTTTCGCTTTTCTTTTACACTCTCTTTCTTCCTTTTTTCTCTTTCATCTTACACTCTCTTTCCTCATTTTCACTTTTCTTTTACACTCTCTTTCTTCCTTTTTTTTTATCTTTTTACTTTCCTTTTCCCATAAATAATTATTCTCTTTATCTTATCACTTCACTCTAATTCTTTTAACTAAATTTCTAAATTTATACAAACACTACTTTAATTAAAAATTTTGAAGACTACTACTATAAACCTACTATCTAAAAAACAAGAAGACTTAATGACTATTTAAATTAGTAATTAATATTTAAAACAAATATCTCTTATTGATAATCTAATATCTAACTTTTATTATCTACTATAATCTACTAACCAACTCAAATAATCAATTGAAACTTTGAGATAACTGCAATGATATATAAAAACACACGGGATAACTACACAAATATATAAAAAGGCAAAGGATTAATATTTGTCATTGATAATTAAATTTTTGGAAGACTACTATAAACCTACTATCTAAAAAACAATAATATTTAATGACTATTTAAACTACTGATTAATATTCAAAATAAATATTTCTTATTGATAATTTACTATCTCTCTTTTACTATTTACTATAATCTATTAATCAATTAAAATAATTAATTGAAATTACGAGATAACTGCACTGATATATAAAAAAACACGAGATTAATATTTGTCAATGATAATTAAATTTTTTGAAACCTACTACTACAAACCTATTATCTAAAAAATAAGCAGGCTTATTGATTATTTAAATTACTAATTAACATTTAAAACAATTATTTCTTATTGATAATCTACTATCTAACAAATTTACTATCCACTATAATCTACTATCAACTAAAATAATCAATTGAAACTACCAGATAACTGCACGGAATAAAAAACACGGGGATAACTGCAGTGATATATAAAAAAAACACGGGATTAATATTTGCCATTGATAATTATAGTTTTTGAAAACTACTATCTAAAAAAACAAGAAGGCTTAATGACTATTTAAACTGATTAATATTTAAAACACACGCGACAAATATTTGTCACTAATACCTAAAAAAGGACAAATAATTGTTACTGATATATAAAAAACACGGGATAAATATTTGTTATTGATAATCTACTATCTATCTTTCCCTATCTACCATAATCTACTAATCAACTCAAATAATCAATTGAAACTATGAGATAACTGCACTGATACATAAAAAAACACTGCACAACTGCACTGATATATAAAAAAATACGGGGATAATTGCAATGATATATATAAAAACACGGGATAGTTGCACTGATATATAAAAAAACATGGGATAACAACACTGATATATAAAAAACACTGCACTGATATATAAGAACACATGGGATAAATGCACATATTGTTTTTAAATGATACTTTTACATTTTTAGTTTTAATATTTATCAATTTTTTATTTGAAACTCCTCTTTTATCTACTTTAAATTTTTCTTTATTTTCACGGGGTAATGTTCAGACTATTTAAATACTGTCTAAATTCATTCCTAAAAGGAACACGACAGCACCTGTCCGTATGCAAGTCATCCTCTATATTTTACAATTGATTTTAGATTAATAAGATTTCAAACTAACGTTTCTATTTGAGGTAATCGTATGACGTAACGCGATCGGCCCGTGCGGATGCACGGGTATAGTACTAGTTACTAACAATAACACAAACTTAAATATTATATTGATAAGAATGACTAATAAACTTTCATAGAGAATCAGAGATGTGCGGCTTTGGTCAAAAAGCATGGTGAAATGATGAGGTAAAATTAGGTGGAAGACTAAAGATAGAGAAATAACAGTAATGCTTACAATTATTGGTGTGTTAAAACAAACACACCAATAGAGAAATAACAGTAATGCTTACAAATAGAGATTCCTACTTTGTTCATCTCATGAATCATGATGATTAGGCACCGAATCAAGATATATATGCTTTTCAATGACATGTTCCCACAGTTTACCAGTCTTCTCACAACACAAAACTGGATCAATCCTAACACAAGCTTCTAATTTTCTATTACTAACAATAACACAAACTTAAATATTATATTGATAAGAATGACTAATAAACTTTCATAGAGAATCAGAGATGTGCGGCTTTGGTCAAAAAGCATGGTGAAATGATGAGGTAAAATTAGGTGGAAGACTAAAGATAATTACAGAATATATTCTTCAAAATGACAATATGAACACACTCAAAAGCAACAATATGGGAATAAAATAGAAACTGAGTTCTCCACAATACAAACTACCCAAATACAAACTTACAGGTTTGTGTAAGCTCCACAATACAAACTTACAGATTTTATAAAATAGAAACTGAGTTCTCCACAATACAAACTAACCAATACAAACTAACCAAATGGTCTCTCTTGGGGAATGAATGAACAAGGAAGGGTTGCTCTTTCTCAACTGAGTTCTCCACAATATTTCTTCCCACCTCACTTTTCAATTGGTCTCTCTTACTTGACCACCGAACAAACTAACCAGATGCATACACTCTAAACCTCTAACTACTCCTTAACCACTCTAACTGTTTCTATTACTTCTATATTCTAACAAACACATGACAATCATATACAAGATAAAAGCAACATTGCAACAATACAATATATAATAGGAAGTAAATTAAAATCTTAACTGAGAAAAACAAACTAACTTGGACAAAGTTCATATCAAAAGAGTATGCGCAAGAATGAGTTTCCAAAAATCATATCACAAAAACTTATCCTGGACAAAGTATTTTCAAAAGAAAAACTTCCAAAAATAAAAAAAGTTTGAAAGAGACCTTAAGAGCAAAGTTCTTGAGTTCAAAGTATGATATGCAAAAATTTCAAGGACAAATTCAAATGATTTTCAAAGACTAGTTCATAAGGAAATGCAAGAGTGGGTTTCTAAAATTATTCTCAAAACCCGGACACATAACTAAACAAATATAACACTCAGTGCCCCATTACAGAAGAACTGAATCAAGATATATATGCTTCCAAATTTTCAATGACATGTTCTCACAGCTAAATAAATCTTTCTCACAACAAAAAACTACACCAATCCAAAAACAAGCTTAAATGCTTAAGATAACCTAATAAACATAACCACTCACTACGCCAGAATTGTTGAAATTAGTCGCACACATAAGCAGCGCTTGCCATAAAAGCGCTACTCAATCTGCAAAAAATTTAACAATGGGCAGCGCTTGGTTGGGAGCGCTACTCATTCATGTACGGGCTAAATCAATTGGCAGCGCTTTATGGGGTGAGCGCTGCCCATAGATGAAATGCGCTGAGTGATGGACAGCGCTTGGGGTGAGCGCTGCCTATTGCTGATTCTCGCTATACGAATAGGCAGCGCTTTTGGGATGGAGCGCTGCCAATTGATGAAACGCGCAGTGTAACACCCCTTTTCTAGTAACCTTACTATTTAATAAAAATCAGAGTTTCTTTTTTTTTTTGAAAACAATTTAAGCGAGTGCTACACTTACTGCATTAAAATCAAAAACTTCAACTTTCATAGTTCAATTAAAACCACAAGATACATAGCACCATAACGAGAAAAACCGTTTAGTTCACATCAACTAAATACAGTCACTACCAGCAGCGGAATAATAATTAAGTTCGAAAACAAAACCAATACATCACCAAAATGGTCTAACAGTATAAGGACAATAACACTTAAGCATAAGACGCCCCCCGGTGCTACATATCAGAGCATGACACTTCCTACCAAACGAAGGTGTAAAGGTAACCTTCACTCGTTATTACCTGCACGTTGCCGACATAAGAAGCAACATAAAAGCAGTAGGGTGAGTCTCTTTTCATAATTAATAACATATGGAAATTAAGCACTGCATAGGAAAAAGGAAACCAGGCACACCGATTCACAACAATGGCAACAATCACATCAACATTACATTTCCAAGCAGCACTACACAATATATGGTTATGCATGAAATGCAACCCAAACTCCACGGGCACATGCATGTCGGATCCGTCACCAAATACAAATAGGCCGTAGCCTCTGCTCACCAAATAAAACTAGGCCGAAGCCTCTGCTCACCAATAATGCACATGTTTCATGAGATGCTATGGAAATGCATCACAACACACCACAATTCAATCAATTCACCATTTAATTCAACTCACCATTTTAATTCATATTCTCACCATTGTATTAATCAGCTCACCAATTAAGATTAGGCCGAAGCCTCTGCTCACCAATCTCACCATAATGCACTCACCAACTCAAACACCACTCACACCAATACCAATTTCAATTAGGCCAGTTTAGGATTTGACACGACATAGGGAAAATGAATAAAAATTGCCATTTAGACACTTGAACACCTCAGCCCAGAAACACCAGTAAAATAATTTATTTTTGCATGAAATTGGAACATTTGGATAGACACTGAAATTATCTTCGAAACGCATTTTGAATCGTTAAATTTGGATAACCGAGTCAAAAGTTACGTTAAAAACAAAACCGGAAAAATACTTAGACATCCTGGAAACTGGCGCATGGGCACTGGGCGCCCAGGAGCAACACAGAACTTGGCGCAGGGCGCTGGGCGCCCAGGAGCAACACAAAACTTGGCGCATGGGCACTGGCGCCCAGGAACAGCAACACGCGCATAGGCGCTGGCGCTGGCGCCCGGGAACAGCAACACGCGCATAGGCGCTGGCGCCCAGGAACTGCAACACGCGCATAGGCGCTGGCGCCCAGGAACTGGCGCAGGAACTGGCGCAGAAACTGGCGCAGGGGAACACAGCGCCCAGGCACTAGGCGCCTAAGGCCAACACACAAGGAAACTCATTTTACTTCGAAATTGATTTTGTACGAGCCAAATACTCAGAATATGAGAACCAAATAAAAATTTTGGCAAAAAGTGACACGCATTTTTGGCGCCCATGGACTAGGCGCCTAAGGCCAAGACCAACCACAACTCCTATGACTCCAAAAATTGTTTTGCACGAGCCATTTAACTTGGACACGAAAACCCAGTATCAATTTTCGCAAAATACGCAACAGAAAATGGGGACCCTTGGCGCCCATGGCACAAGCACCTAGCGCCAAAACTGGCAACACAGTGACACAGAAACAGCAACACAGTGGCAACAGACACAGCAACACAGTGGCAACAGAAACAGCAACACAGTGGCAACAAACTGGAAAACTGGCGCAGGCACACTGGCTGGGCGCCTGGTGCCCATGACTGAGGCGCAGAAAAAAAAACAGCAACAATGCATATGGCGCCGAAGGCGCCTAGGAGCTTCCAAATTCAGAATTCTTCAAATTTAAACACCAAATTAAATTCACCAAACACCCAATCATATATATATAATTCAATCATCATCATGATCCTCAATTTTCACCAAGTAAGCACCAACAAGTCATATATTCAAACATATGACATACAATTCACATTAGCAACAATTCAAACATTAGTCATGCGATTTCAACATAGGCAATTCATAATCAAGTATCACAACACTATAATTTAATCATCAACACAACAATTCATTCATAGAAATTATCCTAGAACCCTAACCCTAGGCATCACTAATTCGCATAAGGTATTAAAAACAAAAAGAGGACCCCCTAACCTCTTAGAAGTCGAAATTGCTAGCAAAGCTCCAAGGAAAATGCAAGACACCAACAAGCTCTTCCTCCTCCTTGAGTGATTCGCCCCTTTCTCTTCTTCTCCTCTTCACTTCGCAACTTCTCCTCTTCTCACTCTCTCTTTTTACGTTTCTTTTCTTTCTTTTCACAATTGAGTCAAAAATGCAACTAAGTCACAAGACCCCTAGTGAGTCGAATTCCTATGACTATCCAATGGGTCATGGGCTCACTTGTGGGTCATGGGCCCCGTGCACCATCTAATTCGAGACAACACCTCCTAATAATTAAAATAAAATAAATAAATCAAACCTTGAATTATTTATTTAAATTAAATAAATATTGTAAGCCTTAAATAACTTAATTAAATAAATAATTAAATTATTTTGGGGCGTTACAACTCTCCCCCACTTAGAATATTTCGTCCTCGAAATTACCTGAATCAAACAACTCCGGATATGCTTCCCGCATCTTACTCTCCAGCTCCCAAGTCATACTTTCACCAGCAGCTCCCAACCAAACCACCTTCACTAAAGGAATCTCCTTCCCTCTCAGAATCTTCACTTCTCTATCTTCAATTCGCACAAGCATAGTCTCCACCGTGAGATTATCCCGTACCTCTACTTCATCCATCTGAATCACATTAGACGGGTCCGGAACATACTTTCGAAGTTGTGACACGTGAAACACGTCATGCAAGCTCGAAAGATTAGGCGGCAAGGCCACCCTATAGGCAACACTTCCCACCCTCTCCGTAATCTGATACGGACCAATGAAACGGGGAGTTAACTTCTTTGATTTCAAGGCACGCCCAACACCAGTCACCGGAGTGACTCTCAGAAACACATGATCACCTGCCTGAAACTCTAAATCCTTCCTTCTCTTATCATGATAGCTCTTTTGCCGACTCTGCGACGCTTTCATCTTCTCTCGGATTAGTTTTACCTTCTCAGTTGTTTCTCGCACAATCTCAGGCCCCAATACTGCACTCTCTCCAGATTCATACCAACATAACGGAGTCCTACATCTCCGACCATACAACGCCTCAAACGGTGCCATACCAATACTAGAATGAAAACTGTTGTTATAGGTGAACTCAATCAATGGAAGATGAGAATCCCACGAACCTCCCTGCTCAAGAACACATGCCCTCAACAAGTCCTCTAACGACTGAATAGTTCTCTCTGTCTGACCATCTGTCTGCGGATGATAAGCGGAGCTCAACCTCAACTTAGAACCCAAAGCTTCTTGCAAACTTTTCCAAAATTCAGAAGTGAATCTTGGATCTCTATCAGATACAATACTAAGCGGAACGCCATGCAACTTCACAATTGTCTTGATGTAGATCTCTGCTAACTTTGGAACTGGATAAGTAATATCAATTGGTAGGAAGTGAGCAGACTTCGTCAGCCTATCCACAACCACCCATATAGCATCAAATCCTCTCACGGTTCTAGGCAAACTAGTCACAAAGTCCATGGAAATGCTATCCCACTTCCATTCCGGAATCTCCAATGGTTGCATCAACCCTGCGGTCTTCTGATGCTCAATCTTAGACTTCTGACAAGTCAGACAAGAATACACAAACTGTGCCACATCCTTCTTCATACCAGACCACCAGAACAATTTCTTCAAATCTTGGTACATTTTCGTAGCCCCTGGATGAATACTCAACTTGCTCCTATGGCTCTCCTCAAGAATCATTCTCTTCATCTCAGCATCATCAGGAATACAAATCCTATCTCTGAATCTCAATACACCTTGGGAATCTAACTTGAAATCCCCATTCACAGCTTGATCATTCACAACTAACAAGTCCACCAACTTCACATCTGACTTTTGGGCTTCTCGAATACTAATCAAAAATTCATTGCCGATCTTCAACATTCCCAATCTGACACTCTGCAGTGTCACTTCACAAACCAGACTCATGTCCCGAAACTGCTCAATCAACTCTAATTCTTTCACCATCATAGCCGACATATGCAAGCTCTTCCGACTTAAAGCATCTGCCACGACATTAGCTTTGCCGGGGTGATAGTTCAAGCCGAAATCATAATCCTTCAGCAATTCTAACCAACGTCTCTGTCTCATATTTAGCTCCTTCTGATCAAACAAGTATTTCAAACTCTTATGGTCACTAAACACCTCAAATCTAGTACCATACAGATAGTGCCTCCAAATCTTCAGCACAAACACAATTGCAGCTAGCTCCAAATCATGAGTAGGGTAGTTCTTCTCATGGGTCCTCAACTGTCTGGACGCATAAGCTACTACCTTACCTTCTTGCATCAACACACCTCCCAAACCCATCTTGGAAGCATCACAATATACTACAAATGGTTGATCCGGAACAGGCAAAGTCAAAACGGGCGATGTTGTCAACCTCTTCTTCAACTCATTGAAGCTCTCCTCACAGCAAGCATCCCACACAAAAGCTTTTCCCTTACACGTCAATTGAGTCAACGGAAGGGCCAACTTCGAGAAACCTTCTATAAATCTCCTGTAATAACCAGCTAGTCCCAAGAAGCTTCTAATCTCTGTAACTGACTTCGGGCTCTCCCATTGCAACACAGCATCGATCTTGGCTGGATCCACGGCTATACCATTACCAGAGATAATATGACCAAGGAAACCTACTTCATTCAGCCAGAACTCACACTTAGACAACTTTGCATACAATTTCTTTTCTTTCAACACCTCTAGTACTAACCTCAAATGTTCTGCGTGTTCCTCTTCCGTCTTAGAATACACCAGAATGTCGTCAATAAACACAACTACAAACCGATCCAAGTAACTATGGAAAGTACGATTCATGTACTCCATAAACACACCCGGCGCGTTGGTAACACCAAACGGCATCACAGAATACTCATAGTGCCCCTATCTCGTTCTGAAAGCGGTTTTCTGAACGTCTTCATCCTTTACCTTGATCTGGTGATAACCCGACCTCAAATCGATTTTGCTAAACACCTTAGCACCTACCAACTGGTCCATCAGATCATCAATTCTGGGAAGCGGATACCTGTTCTTTATTGTCACTTTGTTCAATTGCCTATAATCGACACAAAGTCTCATACTCCCGTCCTTCTTTTTCACTAACAATACCGGAGCACCCCATGGTGACACACTTGGCCTTACAAATTTCTTCTCAAGTAGATCTTCTAATTGCTTTTTCAATTCAGACAACTCTGAGGCTGACATCCGGTACGGGGCCATAGACACAGGCCTAGTACCAGGTATAAGATCGATAGCAAACTCAACCTCCCTCTCTGGCGTAATACTTGGAATTTCATCCGGGAACACTTCAGGAAATTCACACACTACCTGAACCCCTTCAATGATCGCCTGATTCTCAGCAGACAATGACGCCATCAAAGCAAACAGATGAACTCCCTCTTTCATTACCTTATGCAAATGACCAGCAGGCAACAAAACAGATTCTTCTTCTTCGGGAGGAAGGAAACTCACAGATCTTCGGAAACAATTAATATGTACATGGTTAAATACTAACCAGTCCATACCAAGAATGACGTCCAACCCTCCCAACGGCAAACAAATAAGGTCAACAAGAAAATCTCTGCCGAAGATTGACAGAGGGAACTTAGCACACACAAGAGAGGTAGTTACTGAACCCTTAGCTGGAGTGTCAATAACCATCTCCCTCATCATAGAAGATAAAACGAGGTCCAATTTCTCAGCACATAAAGCAGCAATAAATGAATGCGTAGCACCAGTATCAATAATAACAATCAAAGGAATACCATTAATAAAACATGTACCTCTAATCTCATTAGTATCCTCTGATCCTGCGAGAGCAAACACTTTTCCATGGGACTTCTCTTTCTTCGGCTTAGTACACTTGGTACTAATATGACCCGCTTCCCCACAGTTGTAGCACACCACATCCCTTTTCTCACATTTCGCAGCCACATGACCTTCTTTACCGCACTTGAAACATTTATTATCCGAGCAGTCAAAACTCTTATGGCCCGGCTTGCCACACCTGTAGCACACAACCTTCGCAGGGGCATCTCCCCCACTTGGTTTCTTATTATCAGCATACCTCTGCTTACCCTTACCAGCCCGAACCTCATATGGCTTACCCCGGTTCTGAAATTTACCCCTCTGATCTCTCATGACCTTGGAGTGAGCATTACTATCATCTTCATATATCCTGCAACTGTCGATCAAATCAGCGAATACCCGAATCTTCTGGTACCCTATAGCTTTCTTTATATCAGCCCTCAGTCCATTCTCAAACTTTATACATTTTGAAAATTCAGAATCAGCATCAGCATAGTGGGGATAAAACTTAGCCAATTCAGTGAACTTGGCAGCATACTCTGTCACTGACACGCTTCCTTGCTTTAGCTCAAGGAATTCTATTTCTTTCTTTCCCCTCACATCTTCTGGAAAATACTTCCGTAGGAACTCTCTGCGGAAAACAACCCAAGTTATCCCCTCATTAGCAGTCTCTAACCTCTGCCTAACCTCCATCCACCAATCATCAGCTTCTTCTGCCAGCGTATGGGTACCATACCTGACCTTCTGCGCATCGTCACAATCCATGACACGGAATATCCTCTCGATCTCTTTCAGCCATGCTAGAGCACCATCTGGATTGTACTTGCCCTTAAAAACAGGTGGATTCTCCCTCTGGAACGTGGCTAAACTGCGAGTCCCAGCATTTTCAGCACCATTTTGCTGGTTCCCAACAGCCTGAGCCATAGCCTGCAAAGCAGCAGCAAGAGCAGCGTCGTTCCTCCCAACCATTTCAAACTATCACTGCAGCACAAACAGAAATTTAGAACTAATCTAACAATTCTATTTGTCATAAGACACTATGACAGGACGACTTGGCCGGACAGACCGAACTGCTCTGATACCACTAATGTAACACCCCTTTTCTAGTAACCTTACTATTTAATAAAAATCAGAGTTTTTTTTTTTTTGAAAACAATTTAAGCGAGTGCTACACTTACTGCATTAAAATCAAAAACTTCAACTTTCATAGTTCAATTAAAACCACAAGATACATAGCACCATAACGAGAAAAACCGTTTAGTTCACATCAACTAAATACAGTCACTACCAGCAGCGGAATAATAATTAAGTTCGAAAACAAAACCAATACATCACCAAAATGGTCTAACAGTATAAGGACAATAACACTTAAGCATAAGACGCCCCCCCGGTGCTACATATCAGAGCATGACACTTCCTACCAAACGAAGGTGTAAAGGTAACCTTCACTCGTTATTACCTGCACGTTGCCGACATAAGAAGCAACATAAAAGCAGTAGGGTGAGTCTCTTTTCATAATTAATAACATATGGAAATTAAGCACTGCATAGGAAAAAGGAAACCAGGCACACCGATTCACAACAATGGCAACAATCACATCAACATTACATTTCCAAGCAGCACTACACAATATATGGTTATGCATGAAATGCAACCCAAACTCCACGGGCACATGCATGTCGGATCCGTCACCAAATACAAATAGGCCGTAGCCTCTGCTCACCAAATAAAACTAGGCCGAAGCCTCTGCTCACCAATAATGCACATGTTTCATGAGATGCTATGGAAATGCATCACAACACACCACAATTCAATCAATTCACCATTTAATTCAACTCACCATTTTAATTCATATTCTCACCATTGTATTAATCAGCTCACCAATTAAGATTAGGCCGAAGCCTCTGCTCACCAATCTCACCATAATGCACTCACCAACTCAAACACCACTCACACCAATACCAATTTCAATTAGGCCAGTTTAGGATTTGACACGACATAGGGAAAATGAATAAAAATTGCCATTTAGACACTTGAACACCTCAGCCCAGAAACACCAGTAAAATAATTTATTTTTGCATGAAATTGGAACATTTGGGTAGACACTGAAATTAGCTTCGAAACGCATTTTGAACCGTTAAATTTGGATAACCGAGTCAAAAGTTACGTTAAAAACAAAACCGGAAAAATACTTAGACATCTTGGAAACTGGCGCATGGGCACTGGGCGCCCAGGAGCAACACAGAACTTGGCGCAGGGCACTGGGCGCCCAGGAGCAACACAAAATTTGGCGCATGGGCACTGGCGCCCAGGAACAGCAACACGCGCATAGGCGCTGGCGCCCGGGAACAGCAACACGCGCATAGGCGCTGGCGCCCAGGAACTGCAACACGCGCATAGGCGCTGGTGCCCAGGAACTGGCGCAGGAACTGGCGCAGGGGAACACAGCGCCCAGGCACTAGGCGCCTAAGGCCAACACACAAGGAAACTCATTTTACTTCGAAATTGATTTTGTACGAGCCAAATACTCAGAATATGAGAACCAAATAAAAATTTTGGCAAAAAGTGACACGCATTTTTGGCGCCCATGGACTAGGCGCCTAAGGCCAAGACCAACCACAACTCCTATGACTCCAAAAATTGTTTTGCACGAGCCATTTAACTTGGACACGAAAACCCAGTATCAATTTTCGCAAAATACGCAACAGAAAATGGGGACCCTTGGCGCCCATGGCACAAGCACCTAGCGCCAAAACTGGCAACACAGTGACACAGAAACAGCAACACAGTGGCAACAGACACAGCAACACAGTGGCAACAGAAACAGCAACACAGTGGCAACAAACTGGAAAACTGGCGCAGGCACACTGGCTGGGCGCCTGGTGCCCATGACTGAGGCGCAGAAAAAAAAACAGCAACAATGCATATGGCGCCGAAGGCGCCTAGGAGCTTCCAAATTCAGAATTCTTCAAATTTAAACACCAAATTAAATTCACCAAACACCCAATCATATATATATAATTCAATCATCATCATGATCCTCAATTTTCACCAAGTAAGCACCAACAAGTCATATATTCAAACATATGACATACAATTCACATTAGCAACCATTCAAACATTAGTCATGCGATTTCAACATAGGCAATTCATAATCAAGTATCACAACACTATAATTTAATCATCAACACAATAATTCATTCATAGAAATTATCCTAGAACCCTAACCCTAGGCATCACTAATTCGCATAAGGTATTAAAAACAAAAAGAGGACCCCCCTAACCTCTTAGAAGTCGAAATTGCTAGCAAAGCTCCAAGGAAAATGCAAGACACCAACAAGCTCTTCCTCCTCCTTGAGTGATTCGCCCCTTTCTCTTCTTCTCCTCTTCACTTCGCAACTTCTCCTCTTCTCACTCTCTCTTTTTACGTTTCTTTTCTTTCTTTTCACAATTGAGTCAAAAATGCAACTAAGTCACAAGACCCCTAGTGAGTCGAATTCCTATGACTATCCAATGGGTCATGGGCTCACTTGTGGGTCATGGGCCCCGTGCACCATCTAATTCGAGACAACACCTCCTAATAATTAAAATAAAATAAATAAATTAAACCTTGAATTATTTATTTAAATTAAATAAATATTGTAAGCCTTAAATAACTTAATTAAATAAATAATTAAATTATTTTGGGGCGTTACACGCAGACTAATGAACAGCGCTTTGGGCTGAGCGCTGCCCATTCCTGAACACGCTATACGAATAAGCAGCGCTTTTCTGTTGGAGCACTGCCTATTCCTTTAAGTTTATTTTGTTAATTTCGCGTCTTCCTCCCTCTCACTCTCACCCACACTTCCAGTAGCTCTTACGCACGGTCTCACTCTCACTCTCTCACTCACGTCCCTATCCCTCTCACTCTCACACTCCTTTTACATTTTCGTTCCCTCACACTCTCATTTTCGTTCCCTCACATTTTCTTCCCTCTCTCATTTTCGTTGCCCACTACCTCTCACTCTCACCATTTTTTTTGTTTGGTCCGTACGGAGCTTTTCCATTTTCGTTGGGTTCGTGAAGCTTGCATTTTCGTTCCACTTTCACCAAAGGTAATATATATCATTGCATTTTGTTCTAGTTATTTTAATGGCATATTGGAACCTTAGGTTAGATGATTCAATGTTGATGCTTGTTGATTGGTTCTTTGAAAGTATGTGTAGGTGTAGTATTTGTTGAAATGTCCAAATGAAATGTAGGTGTAGTATTTGTTGAAATGTCCAAATGAAATGCTTGTTAATTTAATGTTGCTCTAGGTTAATGGATTCATGTGTTGTAGTTATAAATTTGAAAAATTTAGGATTGATGTTGATGATTTGTTGTTTAATGCGAATTTAATGGCATTGCATTTTGTTCTAGTTCTTTTAATGGCATTGGAACCTTAGGTTAGATGATTCAATGTTGATGCTTGTTGATTGGTTCTTTGAAAGTAGGTTAGTGTTTCTAAACTTAAGGGGAAATGTAGGTGTAGTATTTGTTGAAATGTCCAAATAAATGCTTGTTAATTTAATGTTGCTCTAGGTTAATGGATTCTTGTGTTGTATTTATAAATTTGAAAAATTTAGGATTGATGTTGATGATTTGTTGTTTAATGCGAATTTAATGCGAATTGTTTGTTAGGTTTTGCGAGTTTGGTTTGCCAGAGCTTCACGTTCATTGTTCGAGTTCGTCCTGGTTCGAGTGTTCGTTCTAGTTCATTCGAGTTCATTGTTGCTTCCACGTGTTCAGGTACTTTTGTTGTTTTCTTATATTTATTATATGAAGAATGACATTATTGAAGACATTAAAGTCTTTGATTTTTTTAGCTGAAAATAGTTGAATGTCTTAGCTTCAAAAAAATTGTTCGTTGTGTGTTTTTCACCTGTAATAGGTTTAAGTTCTCTTATCAGGATTTTATTATAATATTGGGAAATTATGGATAGAAAGTGGATGTCTGCCAATCGTCTGTCCAAGGAATATGTCGCTGGAGTGGATTATTTTGTGAACTGTGCTGTTAAACGTTTAGGGACTTCTAGTGATATCAAATGTCCTTGTTTAAGTTGTTGTTATGTAAAATCGGTTAATGCAGAGGAGTTGGCAGGACATTTAAAGGGTTACGGAATTGATCAAAGTTATACTAGTTTTGGTTCATATTGAAGTTTAGCTAGTTTTGGGTACATATGAATTGGATAATAACTTGTTAGCTAGTTTGTTTTGGTTCAAGTGTAGAAATGGAATGAATTGGGAAACTTAAGCACTTGTTAGCTAGTTTTGGTTCATATTGTAAGTTTAGCTAGTTTTGGGTACATATGAATTGGATAATAACTTGTTAGCTAGTTTGTTTTGGTTCAAGTGTAGAAATGGAATGAATTGGGAAACTTAAGCACTTGTTAGCTAGTTTTGGTTCATATTGTAAGTTTAGCTAGTTTTGCGTACATATGAATTGGATAATAACTTGTTAGTTAGTTTGTTTTGGTTCAAGTGTAGAAATGGAATGAATTGGAATGAATTGGGAATGAATTGCTGAATGTTTGATTTGCCTTTTTGGATACATAATGTTTGATTTTGCCTTTTTGGATACATATAGCTAAGTTAGTTATGATTGGAATGTTTGATTAGCTGGTTTTGATTTTGCTCATAATGTTTGATTTGAATTGGAATGAATTGGGAATGAATTGCTGAATGTTTGATTAGCTGGTTTTGATTTTGCTCATAATGTTTGATTTGCCTTTTTGGATACATATAGCTAAGTTAGTTATGAGTATATATGTCCAGGAAAATTGCAATTGTAAAAAGGAAAATAACAAAAACAGAAGAAAAAAAATAAAAAAAAAATTACACAATGGGCAGCGCTTTTAGGAGAAAGCGCTGCTCATTGCCATAGCGCTATAACGAATAGGCAGCGCTTCTAGGAGAAAGCGCTGCCAATTCGTAAAAGCGCTAAGGCAATGAGCAGCGCTTTCTCCTAAAAAGCGCTGCCCATTCGAAAATGCGCTAAGGCAATGAGCAGCGCTTTCTCCTACAAAGCGCTGCCCATTTAGAAATGCGCTAAGGCAATGAGCAGCGCTTTTTCCTAAAAGCGCTGCCCATTGCTATAAATGGTAAAAGCGCTGCCCATTATTAGAGTGGAATCAGCAGCGCAAATATTAGCAGCGCTCAAAAGCGCTGCCCATTGATAAAAAAAAGCGCTACCCATTAAAAAATCTGTAGTAGTGACTTTGTTCCACCATAACAGATTCACTGAATCAATTCACTGAATTAAGACATAGTTAGATTAAATGCTTTGGAACCATCAACAAGAAAACACATAGCATCAAGTCAACAACTAGAAACAAGCCAGCCAATCCCAAAATTTTAACTACCATTTGGTCATAATATTCATGAATTTCATCAATAATGCACGACAAATTAAAACTATCAGAGTTCCAATTATCTTCACATTCTTCAAAAGCGAAAATCTATTTGTTATCTAGCTAACAAAAATCAAAGAAAACTTAAAAAAAAATTAGAGACAAATAAAAAACAAAACAAACCAAGACAATCGATCTATGAACAAAAAAACAAACCGTAAATCAAAATCTGAATTGGATAAAAGAAGTCAACCTGAGCGAAGAGATCAATCACTGAAACTTCAGAACCAATTGAACCTAAACAAGAAATGAAAGAAGAGTCACGGTGAAGAAGAAGAGTCACTGTGCAGATGAGAACATGAAAGAAGATGAGAAAAAAATCACTCACAGTGAAGAAGAGTCAGAAACGAAATGGTAACACAGCTTCTCCAGCTTCTCCCATTTAGAAAGCCTGCACCATAGGAATTAATCGACTAAGGAAGCGTTTGAGAGATTGGGAAGAATGAGAAAAGCGAGAGAGAGAGATTAGAGTTTACCTTAAACGGTTAAGATGATGATGAAGCGAGAGAGAGAGAGATTGGGAAGACGAAGGGGAAACAGATCGAATGAAAGGGGGAAAACGTGGAACCCTAGAGTGAAATTGTCGAGGGAGAGTGAAAACGTGTCTACAAACCCAGAATGAAAGGGGGAAACGATCGGGAAGAATAAAATTTTCGAGGGAGAGTGAAATTTTTTAGTAGAAATTTCCCGGTTTCTTTGCCACGGTTAAACAGTAGCTAACAGTGAAAATTTTTATTTAGAAAATTTCTGGTTGCTTTGCCACGGTCTAAGGGTAGCTAACAGTAAAAAATTTATTTGTTAATTTTCCCGTTTCTTTGCCACGGTTAAAGGGTAGCTAACAGGTCAACCTATTATTGTGTTGGCCACACTCAAAATAACCGTGGCAAATCCACCGTGGCTAAAGGGCGCTTTTTTGGTAGTGCTAATGTCACTTTTAGCGAGGGAATAGTATTCCCTCGCTAATGTCCCTCGCAAATGACGTTTTTTTTGTAGTACTTGCATGCACTCAGGGCCGGCCCAACACTTTTTGGGGCCTAAAGCGAACTCCAATAAGAAACCTTTTTAAAAGTAATAATAATAAAAATAAAAATATTTTGATAATTAAATGATTATTAAATAAAACTGATTTTTAAAGTTTTTGTTAAATAGATGATTTTTAAAGCTATAAATAAACACAAATTAACATTTGATCTAAGATTAAAATAAAAAAAATGGTACCAAAAAAAAATTTTAAAAATAAAATCAATGTCCCATTTTAAATCTAAAATAAAAACTAGTTTTTTTATATACTAAAAAATTAGTTTTATTCAATTAAATTTAATTAAAATTTAATTTTAGTATCAATTAATTTAAATTTAAAGAAAGTTAGAGATAAATCACACATGACCCATTAGCTATTAGTAGGAACATGACCACTAAAAACATATTTTTATTCAATTGCGAGTAATTAAAATTTTGTATCAGTCAATTTAAATTTAAAGAATGTTAGAGATAAGTCACATATGACCCAATAACTATATTTTAGTGTCTTTCTGTATTGTGAAAAAGAGAAAGACACTAAAATATAGGGAAAAAGAGCTAAAGAAGTGCAAAATTTTTTAAACATGTGCATCACTAAAAATGCCATAAACTTGAATCTTTAATATATTCAATATTAAACAAATTACACACCTAGTAATTATCATCTAGATTGTTGAATAATGATTTCACTATCAATGTTATTAATACTCGATCTTTCCGGTTTCTATTATAAGCAAAAAAAACTACTTTAATAATGATTAAGAAATTCAGCTAAGTGCATTTAAATGCTTAGGTGGCATGAAAAAGTCATATCAAATTTACAACATTGACCTTAATAATATATAATACAAAAAATATTGTGGTTTATTTAGGATAATGGTCTGAGCAGTAATTGGGTTCAGATCCCACCTCAAAGTTCAAATCTTCGGTGTCGCAAAAACTCTATAGGTACGGGAGAACCACACGACCACCAAAGCTGTGTACACGTGGCCAGTCAAGTTCTCGGACGTAGATTAGTTACCAGCAAAGTCAAAGTCAGTGAATACTACACACCAATAACTAACAAAAATAATAATAACAACATTGGATGTGGCAAGTACATTTCTCTCTGTATAAGTCATCAAACAAGCATTTATTCATATAAATAGAGTGATATAGTGCAACAATTTAGCAATAAATTAAATTTAGGAATCAGATGCAAATTTATAAATTGAGGGTCAAAATGAATTTTTTATACGAAGGTAAATGCAATTACTTATTTTTATAGTGTGCAAGTGACTCTGCGCGTGCGTACATCCAATTATGCCTCATGTTCAAACTCTAGAGGATCCAAAGCCTTAACACACACGTCACTTTATAAGCAGTAGCTTTTTTTAAAGGTTTATATAAATAGTAGCTAGCTAGCCACAATCAGTCCATCACATTTTACCATATCTTCCAAAAATTTCAAATATGGCTGAATTTCAAGACTATCTCCGAGTTTTCTTCCTTTGCCTGCTCTCCTATATTGTCGTAAGAGCCATACTAACTCGAAAGAACAATAATCGTTCTCCACCAAGCCCTACAGCGTTACCTATCATTGGACACCTTCACCTTATTTCTAAGTTACCTCACCAAAGTTTTCACAAACTCTCAACTCACTATGGACCCATCATGCAACTTTTCTTAGGCTCTTTGCCTTGTGTGGTAGTTTCCACTCCTGAAATGGTCAAGGAGTTCCTTAAAACCAATGAAAATTCCTTCTCAAACCGTTTTATAAGTGCTGTAATTCACATCATATATGTCATATGAATCAAAGGGCTTTGTGTTTGCACCTTATGGAGAATATTGGAAGTTCATGAAAAAGCTTTGCATGTCTGAGCTTCTTGGTGGAAGCACCCTCAATCATCTACTTCCCTTAAGGCAACAAGAGACGGTGAGGTTTCTAAGTCTTTTGCAGAAGAAAGGGGAAGCTAGTGAGGCCATTGATGTTGGTGCAGAGCTCTTTACTCTCACCAATAGTATTATAACAAGGATGACTATGAGCATAACATGTATTGAAAATAGTAATGATTTGGAAGAGATTAGGAAGATGGTGACAGACATTGCAGTTTTTACAGGGAAGTTTACGGTGTCGGAATTTATTTGGTTTTGTAAGAATTTGGATTTGCATGGAATGAAAAAAAGGCTTAAAGATATTATGGAAAGGTTTGACAGCATGATGGAGAGGGTGATAGAAGAGCACGAAGAGGAAAGGAAGAGAAGAAAGGAAAGAGGTGGACGTGGTGCTCAACGTCAGGATCTACTTGATATCTTGTTGGAAATACACGAAGATGATAACAGTGAGATAAAATTGACCAGAGTGAATATCAAGGCTTTCATCTTGGTAAGCAGCTTTAGAGCTTCGACTATTCTAATTTCTAAGTTTATTTTTTTGGCAAAATATAAACCATTAAATATATTTAAAATTTGGAATTCGTTTTTTCAGCCTTTTTATTCAAGTTCTTTATTTTTTCTTTATGTTTTAAATCGGTCTTCTATGTTTTCAAATGTTCTCCATGTTTCTGCTTATGTTTTACGTTGGTCTTTAATGTTTTTAATTTTCTTTATATTGACCCTTATAATAGAATTACATTAATGACCAATTTGAAACATTAACGAAAACATAAAAGACTAATTTGAAATGAATTTCCAATTTAAAACATAAACCGAAACATAAAATACTTAAATAAAAAAATTTAAAGAACGACTCTGAAATTTTAAATAAACTACAAGGATGCAAACATAATTTTGCCTATTAGTTTTTAAATCATTATACCTTTAAATTAACTAACTTTTTACCCTTGAATAAATAGCTTTTAAAAAAAAATATTTTTATCAAAATTTAAATATTTATAAATTCAAATTATCAATTTGAATTTGTAATTTTTTTTTATAATCGAAAACTCACTTCAAATTATTAATCTAACGTATCCCTGTGCATATGCACCGTGTTGTTTTGTTATGAATGACTGTTGAAATGAATTTAAATCGTAAAAGTAACTTTTTTTGTTTTATGAATTACTTTTGTTTTATAATTAAATATTTGTCTATGAAGAACTCGAAGTATATTCACTTAATAAAAGTAAAGATATTTGCATGCGTGAAATAAAAAATAAATACACAAATTACATGCAGGTTTTACCCTTAAGCCTCAAGAGCAAAAGAATCATTTATAAAAGTAAAGATATTCATAACGTTAAAAAATAAAATAACTATTTTTACAATAAGTAATATTTTCCAATTACAACTTAAAACCAAAATAATCATTTATAAAAAAACTAAAGAAATCGATATAGATAAAATATAAAAAAATTATACCGTTAACATATAATATTTTTTTGTCTGCCGAGAAATAATGGAATTATATTGACAACACGTAATGTTTTCTCGTCAGAACTTAAAATCTAAGTATTCATTTAAAAGAAACAAAGACAATATCAAGAAAAACTATACAAATAATTATTCCAACAACGTGTAGTGCTTTCCATCGAGAGTCAAAAGTAGTGAAATTATACTAAAATATGTAATGTTTTCTCGTTGGAACTAATTATTTTAACACCGAAATTTTTTTTCTTGTTGGAACTAAAAAATAAAATATGTATTTATGAAGATTAAATATAAAAAAATAGTTATAGCCAAAATACATAATATTTTTTCGTTGGAACTTAAAGCAAAATAATCATTATAAATAATAACTATAGGTATAAAGTAAAGAGAAATGATATAAGTACGGAAACGAAGCATACGAATGGTATATATTATTCTGTTTCCAAACCTCATTCCACCGAAGCTGTGTTGTGTTAGTAGGCTATTTCGTATGATTCGTTTCGTACCAAATAGCACTACTTTAAAGTAAAACAGACTCAAAAATAATGATTTATAAGAAATAAAATATACATTTTTATAGATAAAATATAAAAATGCCTGAATTTCTAAAAATAGGGGGCCTAAATATTTGTGTTTTAAAATAGAGGGATGAAAACTATAATTTAGCCAAAAAACAATTATGCCAACAAGATTTAATATTTCCTCACCGAGACTATTAATGAGAAGAGATAGGATAGATGAGAAATAAAATTGCATCTACCATTGGAAAAAAAGTAGAGAAATAGAATATTTTGAGTTGAAGATGAGAGGAAGAAGGAGAGAGAGAGAGAGAGAGAGAGAGAGAGAGAGAGAGAGAGAGAGAGAGAGAGAGAGAGAGAGAGAGAGAATAAATTCAAAATGAGATGAGAGAAAAACATTAAAGAGGGAGAGAGAAAAGTAGAAGAATTTCAAAGGATACATTTGACCCTAAAATTAATAGGTTTCAACAATATAAGATATAAGAGTAATTTTCATAGTAGATAAGTTTAAAGTGTGAAAGAGGAGTTTCAGAGAGCAAATTCAAAATGAGAAGAGAGAGAATTAAAGGGAGATTCAATTTAAATTGGGATTCAATTAATTATTCGAATTATCAAAGACATTGTTCATTGGTCAAAGATTAAGGGATCATTTGACTTTTTCCATTATATATATATAAGTATGGATCATTGGTTATTGTTCTTTTTATAATTTACAGAATAATCTCTTGATTAATGAAGAGAAATACATAATAATATGTAAAATTGAATTTCTCAAAACCAACATTAAATAATAAATTTAATAAAATATAAATACTCACGTTAACTCAATGAAAAAATGGATAAACGGACATGATAGTGCCCGTCTTTCTCTGGGAATTATAATTATAAAATAGACAAAGCATTTTATAGGAGACCGTGAATAAAGCAGTTGGCTATTTTTTAAGTGATTTGATAGTAATACACAAGTAAGCTATATGCATTCTAATTTAAAAGATGGCATGCAGGAAATATTTATAGCCGGAACGGACACATCTGCTATAACCACAGAATGGGCTTTAGCAGAGTTAATCAATCATCCACGTGTGATGAAGAAAGCAAGACAAGAGATTGATTCATTAACAGGAAAGTGTAGATTAATAAAAGAGTCAGATCTTCCCAACTTGCCTTACTTGCGAGCTATTGTTAAAGAATCACTAAGGATTCACCCAACAGTGCCAATGGTAGCGAGAGAATCATCTGAAAGTTGTAATGTTTCTGGTTATGAGATTCCAGCAAAGTCCTTGCTATTGATTAATTTATGGTCAATGGGAAGAGACCCTAATATGTGGGAGAACCCACTTGAATTCAGACCAGAGAGGTTTATGAGTGAAGAGAACCAATTAGACGTGAGGGGACAGAGTTTCCGACTAATGCCGTTTGGAACCGGAAGAAGGATGTGTCCTGGAGCTTCACTAGCACTTCAAATTGTTCCCACTAATCTTGCTGCTATGATTCAATGTTTTGAATGGAAGGTTGATGGAGATGGAAATGGGACTGTTAACATGGACGAGAAACCAGCCATGTCCATTCCAAGGGCTAATCCTTTGATTTGTGTCCCAGTGCCTCGTTTTAATTCCATTCCTTCTAATGTGTAGCAATTAAGTAAACAGTGTTATATATGTTCACCATCTCAATAGTATTCAATATTCTATTATCATCACTCTTTCACTTTGAAATTAATGATGATTATGTATGAATACGTGTGTTTGTGATTCTAAATTATTTTTGATATTGTTGGTAGACATGATATGATAATGATGAGAATACTACTAGATAAGAGTAAAAATCAGTGGCAGACCATTGTGTAGTTGAGGGGGTTCACTTGAACCCGGGCCCAAACCGGCCCACTTTGCTGCAGCTCAACTCGTCAGAAACGCACCAAAGGCGTAGGAATCCAATCAATGGCTAACATCGACTCGGCTAATCCTACGACTCACACTACAAGAAAAGAATTAAATTAAGACAAAATTTTGGAACGGAAAATATTTCTGTCCCGAAAATAATTGTTTGGGACGGAATTTGTGACACATTTATGTGAAAACTCGCAAGAGCAGCCTAAACAAAAATTAGGGTAAATAAAAGAAATAAAGAGAAAAAGAGCGGATATATAAAAATAAATAATTTTTGTCCTTGAATTAATTTTTGAGAAGAACAAGCAACCATGATTTGAAATAAAGTTTGGTCATCTTCCCGTATCCTCAAAAAAATTCTTTACTACCCCTTTGAGCCAAAAAAAAAAAATCAAAAAATCTTTCAGTCACCCTAGACAAGGATCAATTCCACATCAAAAATGGTGTGTCACTTTTATCAGCCCACTCTACTCAAAAAAAAAAAAAGATCACAAAAATGTGAAATTCAAAAAAGAGGATTGAAAAAGAAATCCTCAAAAAGAAAAAAGCAAAAGCAGTAGAAATTGTGAGCTGATACAAAATATCACCAAACACAGAAGATATCCTTGTCCGAATAAACCCTCAAACACTTTTTGGACCTACTCGTCCTTTCTTTCATAAGAGGTCATTGTCTCATTAAGCCCTCAAACACTCCTTTGGACCCAATTGCCATTTCTTTCATAAACCCTAACCATTGGCCATGTTACAACCCTAAAAAAGGTCCATTCAGATCGATGATTGATTGCTTTCATTTTCTCAAAGTTTTAATTTTAGGACAAATAAGTTTATTTATTTACAATATATTTGCTCAAAAAAAATCAAAAAAAGAAAAAAAAGGAAAAAAAAAAACCCAAAGGGCTTGCACTCCAATGTTCGTTCAAATCGCACTGATATGAAGACAAGGTTTAGTGATCACCAATTGAAATTCTCATAATATCAAAAAAAAAACTCAAGACTGTCACAGTCTTTGGGATTCACCTAAAAGAGAACCAAAAGTTTATACTAGGACCATCACCTAGATCCAAAAGTGGGGCATACCTTCCACCTTTCATGCTTCTTGAACTTGGAAAATGTCCGGCATCCATCCCATTCATATACCACATCCAATCCATACCACCAATTCCAAAAACCCATGACCCAAACTCAGTCACCTTTCACAACCCCACTAGAAGCAATCATTTTGACATATCATTCCAAAGTGGGGCAATCCCATCACTCTTCACTTCACCTGAAGTCGGAGAAATTCGCTCTACACCCATCTCATCCCCTTGTCATATCCACATCCACACAACCATGCCGAGGCATCTTCTCAACCCATTATCCTAAATACAACCCTTCACAATGTTACTCCAGCCGGGGCAGCCTTGCTCTCGTCAAGATTGGGCCAGCACCAAACGTCATGGGTCTAGACAGAATCTCTTGCTTGCCACCCTTCATCCCAAAGTCATGGCATTCCCAATTCATTATCTCCTCCACACCCCTTGTTTTGTCATCACTAGACAGGGGCGGACTATTCGATCACCTTCATTGGTAGTCTAAATCGGGGCAGTTCCACATTTCTTGAGCTGGGAAAAACCTACCTTTCGCGACTTTGGGGAAAACCTACCGTTCATCCCATCGCGTGTCATATCTATCTTACCAAGTCAACTGATTCATTCATCTGTATTCGTACTGCTCTACATGTCTACTAAACAATGCTTCAAAGAAAGAGAACACAAGTTAACAATGTGACGCTGAACACTCACTCTGTTAACTTTGTGGACCTAAAATTCAATCAATAATGGGACACCGTAAGGGAAGAACAAACGTGAACGAGTCTGTAAATACAGTCAAGTACGGTTGCACATCAGTGACTGTAAATAACAACATTGAGATTGTCAGAGCTTGAATTCAAATCAAATCCAATTATTTTTCTTTCCAAGGAACGATTATTGCAAAATATTCACTTCTGTGCCTCTTGCATCAAAAGCCTCATCTCTCATCATTACAAAAATTGTTTTGCATCATCAATAAAATCATAGCATAAATCATCCCACCATACAACCATGCATCCAATAAGTGATGATTCCAAAGCATCCACTTCTCAATTTCTCGCATAAAAAAAATCTCTTTTTCTCATCTCAAAAACCCCAAAAATGCATCATCAATAAATGATACCATACATTTCATTCCACAATGCAAACATGCACCTACCTTCACATTCACATTCACATCTCATACACCGTGTGTCAAATTTCCCATTCCGTCAGTTACAACACCCATTGTCTGTCCCATTTCATTCATCATCAGGTACCAATCATAGCACATTCATCACATTCCAGGCATAACATTTTTGCACCAATCATGTCATTTACCATGCGTTCATTCACCATAGCATACAATCATTACAAATACATTCATATCTCATCTGCATCCACATACAACCGTTTGTCGACTTTCTCATTCCATCAGGGTCACACCCATTTCATTCATCATCCCACCAGATACCAATCATTGCAGGTTCGTCACATGCATAACATTGTTTGCTTCGATAGATGTGCCAAGTCCCGGTCTCATCGTTGCCCAAAAGTTTTTTTTACATCACTAATCATATCATTGTGCCATGCATTCGCGTGTTTTCTTTTATTCACCATGACATTTGCATCAAAGCATTATATGTGCATCACATTCGCACTTTGCACTTCATACACTCATTATATGTCAAGAAAAAAAAAGCAAAAAAAGCAAAAGAGGAAAATCGCTCATTCCCTTACATTCATCATTTAATCAGCACAATCACATCCATACCCTATCTGCATTCACATACGTTGTTTGTAGACCTCCATGTTCCATCAACTTCAACTCACATCATCTACCACATTTCATTCATCCCATCGGACACCTACCATTTCACATGCCTATATGGCACACATACATCATTCATTGCATTTTTAGACATGCCAAATATAGATAGCATTTCCCTTCTCAAATAAATGCATTCATTAGGTATGTTCTAGGCAGGTACACCATGTGTCAATCCCAATAGTTTGTTTCCTCAAAATCAGTATGCCAAGCGTTGAATCTTATATCAAACAGCAGATCGGAGTGTTAGCACAGAGTCTTGTGGATACCTTGTATTGCAGGTAAACTAATATTGCAGAATATGTTTTGATGATGAAAAAGGCAAAGGTAAAGTTGATAGCCAAAAGTAAAGAAAAGTGACTAAACATCAAAGTCACAATCCAAGACAAACAAGCCAAGAATTGAAGATTCAAGTTTAAGGGTAGTCCTTAAATATAAGGGTAGTCCTTAGGGTTTGGGTGTGTCTTAGAAAAAAGTGTAAGCTCTTTCAAAGGTCAGCTCGTATATCAAAGTCTCACACACTCACAAGTTTTTCAAAGATGCATGCATACTTACGTAAACATACCTATCATCTTTAAAAACATAAAATCGATTCCCTCATGCATAAACATACATCAAAATCGATTTTCAGGTAAAAACAGAAAAGGAAGAATCGATTGTCAGGTCATGTATTTTCAGTACATAAATCGATTTCTGAGCCAAACAATTTTTAGGGAAGAATCGATTCCCACTCTTTTGCACTTAACTGAGAATCGATTCCCACATGTCTCAGGCAAGCTGAGAATCGATTCATACATATTTTCACTAAGTATAGAATCGATTCCTAGCTCTCCAGGGTACTCAAGAATCGATTGTATCTATTTTTCAAACAAAGATAAATCGATTCCTCACTTAAATAAATCGATTCCTAGATCAAATGCATTCAACAAAGAATCGATTCCTACAATATTTTCAACGTAAACTTAATTTCCTCATAGCCTATAAATAGGCAGTGCTTCACGCTCATTTTTACAGAACAACCCATTTCACGAATCCGAGAACTTTTTGAGAAAAACTCTTTACGCTTTTACTTTTGCTCGTCACGCACCGTTGGTCCGTCTGAGCTGATCTGTTGCTAAGAGTTAGTTGGGGTTGCATTCTTCAAGTTGTAATATCTGCCTTCATTAGAGGTATTTCTGTCTTTACAATTGTTTATTATTTAATTGTTGTGTTTTGTTCTAGGGAGTGGGGTATCTCTCTAGGGTAGCTGTTTGTACTAGGAAGTGGGGTATCTTTCTGGGGCAGCTGATTGTAACAGGGGTGGGGTATCTCTTGTTATTGTTATATTAGATTTGAGGGCTCTCCATAGGTGGGGTATCCTAGGGGGAGAGTGCCTGAGTCTGTAAAGGTTTTCCAAGGCACCTGTAAGCCTTGTTGGTTTGGTTAGTGGAAAATCTCACAAGGGTGTGAGGACTGGACGTAGGTCACTAGGAGGTGACCGAACCAGGATAAATCTCTGCGTGCTTTACTGCTTTCCTGCTTTACTATTATACCGCCTTACTGCTTTATATTCTAATTCATTCGCTTCCACTTAACCTGCTGTTGCGCCCGAAAAATCCGGCTTGGGACTTTTCGTTTGACAACGTGGAAAAATTTGGAAGCCGCCACCAATATTTTAATTTTAAGACCAAAACATTGAAAAAAGGTCTTTTAGACAAGGCGGATGGTCTTTCGAAAACTAGAGATATGGGTTCGGGGGTCGGTTAGGCATAGGGAAGGTGTTAGCACCCCGTACCTCCTTTCTACCGAAAGGGAACCTTTAATTAAAAGTGTGGTTTGAAGTGTTGACCTGAAAATATTTAATTTGCCTCTTTATTTCTTATTGAAAACGAATTAAAGAAACTTAACAAAATTTTTACTTTTTGACGAGAAAGGAAAAAAAGGGTTTTTAGAAAGAAGTGCTTGACAGGACATGGCCCGCTCCTACGTATCTCCCGGTGCGATGGAGAATTCAAAGCTACGTAGTTCTTGTGTAAAAAATGTTTGTGTGTTTGGTGTTTTTTAATATAGGGGTTTTAGGATTGCGTGATCTGTGTTGAAAGACCACTGGGGGTCTGAAGGGCCGCTGGGGGACTGAAGGAGCGCTGGGGCTCTGAAGGACCACAGTTCACTTATCCTAAAACGATGATTAACCCGGCCGCACGACCGACTTAATCCCCTACTTTGAAAATAAGATTTTTGATTTTTGAAAGAGATGTGTTTGTATTTTTTATTTAGAAATCATTTGTTTTTGCGCTTGACAGGGGCGTGGCCCTGCTCCTACGTATCTCCCGGTGCGATGGAGAATTCAAAGCTACGTAGTTCTTCTTTGTCCTGAAAAGGGTTTTTGTTTTTTAATCTTTTTGGAGTTTTTCGCAAAGGGGTTGAGCGTTCGCAGTGACCAAACAACAACGGTTTAGAGTGGTCGCGCTACTAACTCTTATGAAAATGAATTATCATTAACGACCAAACGGCAACGGCGCGAGCGATGATTAATGATAATCGGTTTTTATTTTGAGCATGGAAAAGGTTTTCGCAATTGAAGGAGAGCGTTTGTGAGGACCAAACAACAACGGTTTAGAGTGGCCACACTACTAGCTCCCACAGGAGTGAAATCATCACCCACAATCAAACGGCAACGGCGCGAGTGATCATTAGTGATGATTAGTTTTGATTTCGACGTTTGAAAAGGTTTGTTTTTGAAAAGTGTTTTCGTTGGTTTTAATTGGAGAGAACGTCGTGATGAAAGGAATTTGCAATTGGATTGATTTTTGTTTGGGGAAACATTTATCCATCATTTTAAAAAAGGGTTTGAGAAAAAAAAAAGTTCGTTTAGGGGAAAGAAGATTTATTATTTAGGAAAAAAAAAAGGGTTTGTAAAAAAAACGCTCGCTTAGGGGAAAGAAACGAAATTAAAAAAAAAGAGAAACAGGGGGTGTAGTAGTAAAATGGTATGCAAGTGGCAGGAGGGCTGTATCATAAAATCTGGGGGTGTAAACAGTGAGCAGCAGCCCAGCCCACGAAATTGTGGGCTTTCATAGGGGGTTGCAGAATGGAATTGGTGGGGGTGCGAAACCTAATCTAATTAAAATTAAAACTGATTAAAATCACACATATAAAAAGCAAACTTAAAATCCTAACCCTAATTCACACCCTTCCTCAGCGCCGCGCCCCCTACCTCTTTACCCTAAATCCAGCCTGATCTCACGCTCCCTCTCTCTGCAACTGCGATTCCGCCGATCCCCACTTCCCTTCCACCCTCGACCTCTCCTTCTCTAACACTAGATCTCTTCTCCTCACTGTCGTCCCCTACACCCTCTCGTCGTCTCCCTTCCTCTTCTCCTCACCATAACCTAAGTTCGCCCTCCCCTTTTTTGATCGGTACTCTCCTCCACAACCGCAGTGCTCTCCCCTCTCTGTTCACCGCCTTCTTCCTAACTCTCTCACCTCTTTTCCCCTCGGGTCTACGGCGGCGTTTTTGTTGGATTTTGGTTTGCCTCGCGACGGGGAGGACGAACTCACGGCGGTGATGATGGCGCTCTGTTTTTGTGTTGGTTGCGAATGGAAGGAGGGGGGTCTCACGGTGGCGGAGTGGCGTTCGGTTTCTGACGGTGGTGTTTCTTTCTGGACGGTGGTGGTGCGCTTTTTGTGGATGGTGGTGGTGGTTCAGTGGTGAGGAGAGAGAAGGAGGGGGTACGGTTTGGCTTGCGATGGTGGTGAAGCTATGGAGGGTTTGGCTACGGTGTCGGTGACTGACGGTGGCTCACGGCGAGGCTACGACGGCGGCGACGGTGGTCGGAGTTAAAAGGGTGAGTCCCGATTCCATTGTTTTTTTTTTCTTTTTTCTTTTTCTCCTCCCTACATCCTACTCCGTTCTTCTTCTACTATGTTGTTTGTTTATGATTCTTTCAGTTCTAACACAATCTTTCAAAACAAAACTGAAACTATTTCAAACTGACTTTGATTGTTTTCTTACTCATATACTGTTCTACTACTGATTTCATATGCTGAATGTATACTATTTTGGTCTATGTACAAACTACAACTATAACTCTTTGCAAAACAATAACCGTGCTTGATAAAACCTATTTGAACAAGAACGGAAATATGTAGACAAACCTTTTATACGGCTTCTGATTATTTGCCTATTGCTATTGCTGCTTACTGATACCCTTTTGCTTGCTGCTATTGATTGTTTCGGCTGCTGCTGCCTTCGTATGTGTTTCAGAATATTTTTGATGCTTTTTGGATGGTGTTTCAGTGTGAAACCCTAAATTTGCCCTGAATTCTCTCTCTGTCTGTATGTGGCTGTGGGTATGTTGCTGTGTGTATATTGCCCTCTGTATATTGCTGTCTGTGTGTTGAGTGTATTTTTCGTGTCCTGTTTGTGTGTATTTTATGTATTTCAGTGACTGAAAATCCCCCTTTTACTGTTGCTACGCATGGTATTTATAGGCAAGAGATGTGGTGTAGGTGGGTGCTGAGCAGGGAATCAAAACCCTAAGGGGACCAGGCTGTTGGCAGCAGTGGAGCAGCAAAGGAATGGCAGCAAGGTTGCTGCCACTGCAGCAATGTTTTTGCTGAGAATGGGAGGTGAGCAAAGGGACAAGAAGAAATAGGTTTGGGCTTGGCTCTCCAAATAGAGGAGCACCTATGCGCTGCTGCTGCTGTCCTCTCCCTCTCTTTTCAGTTTTTTTGTTATTCATTTTATTATTTTGTATAATTTTTGCTCTTGTTTTGACTTTTGTACTATTTGTATTAATTAATTTTGTTTGTATATGTAACAAAATTAAATAAAAGGGACAGCTGAGTTTAGCTTATTATTACTATTTATCATTTATTTATTTATTTCTTTATGATAATAAAAGCGGTAAAAACAACGCGCACCGACGCGACGACTTACACGACTCGAAATGAAACGCGCGTTCGCCTTAAGACTAGGAATGCGCACGCTATTTGAATACGCACGCGTGTACGTTATTAAAACTGATTTCATTCTATCCTCACTTTTCTAAAAAGAAAATGGTAAAAATAAACGCGCACCGATGCAATTACTCACACGACTCGAGATGAAACGCGCGCTCGCGTTGTTTATTATTTTATTATTTATATTTGAATTCCTTTTTGAAAACAACGAGCGCCAAACAAAACCGTTGCACGAGAGTGCCAAATACACCCGCGTTTGGAACAATATGCGAAGCGATAAAATTTTTGGGATTTTTCGATTAGTCGGACAAAATTGGGGTATGACAGCTGCCCCTCTTTATTTCGATTTTACCAAGAAATATGAATTGCGCGAGACATATTTCGAAGGTAAAATAGAAATAAAGAATTCAGAAATTATACCAATTTTGTCCATTTAGAGAAATCCGAATTTTCTTTCTTCTTTTTTGGAAAGATAGACACTTTCGTGTTGATGCGAAAACAGTAAATGAACACTGACGTGCAGACAGAAAGGTAAAATGGGCACTTGGCGTGCAAACAGAAAAGTAAAATGGGCACTTGGCGTGCAGAAAGCGTTAAATGAGCACTTGGCGTGCAGAAAGCGGTAAATTGGGAATTCGGAGGCTGCCTAAAACCTTCTAACGGAATCTTGTCGAGTCCGTGCTTTGGGGGTGGCCTTTTCGAGCGGCCGATCAACATCAGGTCCGGAACTGATTTGATCAATGGATTTACGCTATGCCTTAGGCTGACATAACTAATCCGAAGGACTTAACGAAGTCTGATGGATCCATCGCGCGCTCGTACACGATGTTGTGATCTGTGGAAGGAGTTCACTAACTCTGTGTTGATGGAGTTTACTAACTCTGTGTTGATGGAGTTTACTAACTCTGTGTTGTGGTGATTTTCTAAAAATGAGATTTTTCGGACTCTCTGATCCGAAGTAACTTTTCTCTTGGATGGTGCATGAAGTGCATGCATTTGGGTATTTGGATGCACATGAATGCAATGATTGATTTTGGTGGGATGCTTTTTCTGTTTGATTCCTCATTCACTTCTTTTTCTTTTGTTATTCTTTCGCTCTTCTGAGATGCGAAGTGTAACGCATCACTGTTTGATGTCATGGAGTGACGAATGGTATGGATGATATGAGAACGATGAATGATATGAAGATGTTGTGTTCTTTTATGTTCCATCTTCTGTGATTTTCTTCTCTCCTTTCTTATTTGCTCTTTTTTATTCTATGGAATGCAGATATCTATGTAAATGGAGTGTGAATGTATGTTATGCAAAGTGTATGTGATGTGATGATTTCAATGGAATGATGGATGCTATGAGATGCTATTTTTGATTTTCTTCCTTTTTATTTTGGTTAAGGATCAACACTTCAAGTGCCTACAAGGTAACATCCTAATCCCTAAGGGTTAAGGCGAGCACTAAAGCCCTACAAGCGGCCAACTTTAGGCGACCCCCTCATGTGCTGAGATAGCTGGTTAAAGAATTTTTCCTATTTGTCTTTTTGCTATGTGAGGATGCAAATGCAGTATTTTGATGCATGATATGACAAAATTTTTGGGGTATTCAAATACCTTTTTTGTGAATACTTTCATAATGATGAGACGCGAGACTTTGGATGCAAAAGTGGGATGACTATTGACCATTTTTGTTGAAAAATTGAATTTGATTCAAACTCCGGTGTTCTCAAGGTTTTTATTTACAAACAAGCTCACTTGTTTTCTCTCCCTTCCAATGACGACTGAATCTTAGATATCGCATGACTAACGTGTGTTCTCTCTCTTTGAAGCATTGCTTAGTAAGCATGCATAGGAGCGCAAATGTGAATGAGTGAGTCTGTTAACTTGGGATTGGTTTAGGATATGTATGACAATTGAAGGGATGACAAACATGATTATTACCGACGCTTATGAGGGACCAAGGGATGCAAGACTGCCCCGGTTCGGGCCTTTGATGAGTGAATAAGCTTGCCTTTGCCTAGTGGTGACAACAACTAGGGGTGTAGAAGATGATGAATTGGGAATGAAAAATGGAGCAAAAGAGATTTTGTCTCAACCCATAAAGTTTGATGTTGCCCCAGTCATAACAAGGACAAAGTTGCCCCAATTAGGATGACAAGGCCTTGTGAGTTGAGAGATTGCCCCGGTGAGGTTTTGTAGGAATGAATGAGGTGAAGGAATGGGAACGCACTTGTCCCACTTTTGAATGACATCACAAATGGTTTCTTTGAGTGAGGTTGTGAAAGGCGATGGATTTTGCCAGACTGCTCCAATCCAGGCTTGGTAACTATGAATGAAAGGCTTGCCCCTGTTTGGTGATATTGACGATTGGAGTGAAAGGGCAGATATGCGGGAACTGGCGTCATGGATAACACCTGGTGAAAGGATGAATGACATAGGATGGACGCTGAACAGGCTTTCCCAAGACTAGGGTGGGTGGGTGGTGAAGGGAATGCCCCAACTTTTAGATCTGAGTGGTGTTCTCAGTGTAAATCTTTGGTTCTCTGTGAATGCCTTGACTTTTGGTAATGAAGAGAAGCCTCACTTGGTGGTCACTAAACCTTGTTTTAAGGCAATCTTGAATGCCTTTTTGGGAGTGCAAGTCTTTTTTGTTTCGTCAGCTTTCTTTTTTCTGACTGTTTGTTTTTGTCTCCTCAGTTCTCTTTTTTCTGAGGGTTTATTTTTCTTGATCAGCTTTCTTTTTTCTGATCGTTTGTTTTTCTTTTTGAGCAAACACATTGTAAACAGATAAACTTATTTGTCCTAAGATTAAAATTTGAGAAAACGAAAGCAACCGGTCATTGATCGGAATGGACTTTTTAGGGTTGTGATGTGGAGAAGGGGATGATTGAGCTTAATGAAGTGTTTGGGGTTTTATTAGGACGAGTTTGTGTTTCATAGTAGAATGGCTGAGGGTTTACGGAGGGTTAGATGTTGAGGCCAGAGGAAATGTTTGCGATCTTTATGAAAGGAGAGATGATTATACACAACAGAGTGTTGGAAGGTTTATGGGGACAAGGGTCTCTGGTGTTTCATGGTGAAATATATCGGCTCACAATTTGTACTTCTTTTGTTTCTCTTTTTTCTTGGTCTTTCTTTTTTCCCTCTTTTTTTTTTGGGATTTTTCATCTTTTTTTGAATTTTTTTGTTTGGTTGCATTCTTTTCCTTTGGACTTCTTTCTTTTCTTTGGACTTGGGTGAGCTGATAAAGATGATATACCATTTTCGATGTGGAATTGATCCTTGTCTAGAGTGATGGAGATACCCTGGGACCTTCTTGACTTAAGGTGGGTAGGAGGGGGATTTTTCCCCTCTCTTTGGGATTTTCTTGGCTTAAGGTGGGTAGGAAAGGGAGCTTCTGGATTTTGGATTTTCTTGAGGTTGTGGGGAGACGGCCAAATTTCATTTCAAATTCCGATTGTTTATTTTCTCGTAAAACCTGACAACAATTTATCTATCTATATGTGTTTGCTCTTTTCTTTGCATTTTTTTATTATGCCCTAATTTTTGCCTGGAGCGCTCTTTGCGAGTTTTCAATCCATCGGGCGCTCCTTTTTGCCTAGGCTGCCCTTTGCGGGTTTTCAACCTAGCGAGCTTGTTCTTCTCATTTATCTCTTCTCTTTTTTTTGTTTTTTTTTTGGAAAAACTTGCACTGAAAGAAAATAATGCCGATAAAGAAAGTTAGTGATCACGGAATTGCCCCAGCATGGAGGACTTAGAGTGTTAGTGAGAATGAACCAAAAAGTCAAGTATGCACTGATGGGAGAGAATATGCATTTTATGGATGGACGGGGCGGGGTTAGACTTGGATGGTGATGATGACAAGGAAGGAAACTGACAGCCTCAAACAAGAGAAACTGCACGTGTCGTCCACGTTCACTATAGGAATGCTTCACAGAGAGTCAACATTAGTTAGAACAATGATTTTTTTTGATGAGCTGCTTCAGTCTTTTGTCATGGAATGGATGGGATGCAGTGCTTTTGAAAGAAATGCAAATGAGCTATTGACTTGAAAAACTGAGTGCCTTGGAACACCTTGAGTTTGCAACCAAGTAAGGATAAACTTTTTCAAAAAGGATGATTGTTTTGCAAGAACGTCTCGCTTCTCATCACAACTTTTATTTTATGCAATGAATGAATGAACAAATTGTGATATGCAAGTATGATGCAAATGCGTGGAGATGACCACTCGAAAAGTGTGGCTTATTCTAAATAATTTTGTTGTTTTTAATGCAAGACAAAATATGGAATGGCAATGCGAATGATGCAAGAATGATGCCCCCTTTTTTTTCAAAATGATTTTTTTTGATTTTTTTTATTTTTTAGAGGCGAGACAAGATACGAAATGCCAATGCCCCCTTTTTTTTAATGATGAGAGATGCAAGAATGGTGATATGAGGCAAATGATTGTCGTTACCCTGAGTAACTTGCATGAAACATTGAGTGGATCCTGACTCAAATACTTCACACAATGTACTGAAACGTTTTGACAATTAGTTGACTCAATTTAATTTCCTACTTGAAATTAAAATACGTGCGACTGGGTCAAAGTGCTCTGACATCGTAAAGTAACATCTCAAATTTGTAGTCGACAAACAAATTTGAGACATTACCCTTCGTCGTTCAAAGGTGCACTTCTATCCATTAAGCCATCACATGAGAAATTTTTCTTTGTTTCGAAAGGATGCATGCAGGGAGAAATGATGTATTCGAACGAAGTGATGAGGTTAATGAAATGATGCATGAGCGCCATATTGACGCGATGTCCGCATTATTTGATGATAGTTGTTGCATAATCAAGGATGAATGAAATGCGATATGGATGATAGATGCTTCTGGTTTTCATTTTTCTTATGCAATGAAATGAAATGCGTGATGCTTGCAATTACTTTCCTAATGCATGGGAGATATTGAATGAAGATGCATGCGAGATGAGACGTTAATGCTTATTTTTGGTTTGCGACACAGAAAAGTATTAATGCGATGATGTGATATAGACGGACGACGGAATGAGTGGGTGAATGAATGAACGAATGTGCATTTTGAATGAGGATAACGTAAATTGCATCACTTGATGATTTTTCATGATTATGAGCGAATGAAATACCATAGGGATGATAATTGTTTTTTTTCAGAATTTTGTTTTATGTAATGCATGATGCCATGATGCAAAGTGCGGATGATGATTGCTTTTCATTTTATTTTTAAACTATGAAATGGAGTGCATGATACTAACAATTATTTTTAGTTCGTGGAAAGATATGATTCTTATGAAAATGCATGCAAAATGAGATGTTTGCATATATGACATGAAAAAGGAAAATAATAAAGCATGTGATATGTTTCTAAAAATTTTTATGCGAGAAAGCGCATGATGCTCGCAAATGATTTTTAATGCAAGGGAAAACATGATTTATTTTGAATGGAAATGTATGCAAAATGAGATGGTCACATGTTCATTCTTCATGATATGCAAAAAGCAATAACGCATGAGACACGTTCCTAATAAAATATGTTTTTTGGACTTTTTGACAAAATTAGGAAAAAGTTTAGTGAATGGAAACGCACCCGCGCGGGGAATGCACTCCCGACAAACCTAAATGAGATAGAGAAAAATGCGCGTATGGATTTCTATTTAGCTTTTCCATGTTATGCAATGCAAAGATGCTTTTTGTATGAGAATGAGGTTGATGATGCTTTATGCCTATGCAACTTAGAGAAAAGTCCTTATTGGCAGTGATTCAAAAAAAAAAAAAAATTTTGGAAAATGCGGGCCGTACGTTATTTCATATGGACCGGTAAGAGAAAGGCTACAGCGGTAACTCTTTCTGCCTTTTTTGAAAATAAAGTGGGTCAAATGTCACTTCGTACGGACCGGCAAAAGAAAGGCTACAACGGCAACTCTTTCTTCTTTTTCTCTTTTGAAAATCTTCTTCTTTTTTCTTTTTAGGAAAGACATGTCTAAACTACAATGCAACATACAATTTGTGTGCCCTTGCGTCCTATAAAAGGTGGGGGGACCTAGGCTCTAGGGCAACTCAAAAGGGATCCTCTCATGTAGGTTCTAAACACTTCCTCACAATGGCTACCAGAGTTAAATCTCTCTCATGATAACACCCACAACGATAGAATGCTATCTGGTGTGAGGTACCATAAAGGAGCATACTCTGGCTGAAACTTTCGTGAGAGTCAGAAGGACAACAGTCCAATTGCCAGTCACTACTCATTTCCACTCTCCTAAGTTTTGTCAGACCTTGGGTTTTAGGCCCCTCTCAAAGCACAATAAGCATGAGGTGTGAGTGTGTGTAGCAAGGACATTCCACTTATAACTACCCAACACATATCACCCCACCTGCAAATGAAAACCCTGAACAGTCCAGATAAAAGCAAGCAATAACATGTTGTCTACCCTAGGGTTTAATATCTAGGATATCTATAAACAAGGATATTGCTTACCTTAACAAGAGGAGCCAAGAAGAGGGGACATGATAAAATTGGGGAGAAATGCATGAGCTTACCTTGAAGAAAGGGAGCGAAAAAGAAGGGATCGTGGGGATTGGAAGAATGCATGGGCATAAGCAATAAGAGAAAAGGAGTAGAAGAGGAGATAGGGAACAACAAAGAAGACAAATGCATATGCCTACAATCAATGATAGGAAAGAAAGGCAAACAAGGTATTAATCAAATCAACAATACATTAAACCACACAATTTAATTAGTTAGGCTTGACCCTCGTCTTTTAAAAAAAGGGTCCCCAGTGAAGTCGCCAGCTGTTGCGCCCGAAAAATCCGGCTTGGGACTTTTCGTTTGACAACGTGGAAAAATTTGGAAGCCGCCACCAATATTTTAATTTTAAGACCAAAACATTGAAAAAAGGTCTTTTAGACAAGGCGGATGGTCTTTCGAAAACTAGAGATATGGGTTCGGGGGTCGGTTAGGCATAGGGAAGGTGTTAGCACCCCGTACCTCCTTTCTACCGAAAGGGAACCTTTAATTAAATGTGTGGTTTGAAGTGTTGACCTGAAAATATTTAATTTGCCTCTTTATTTCTTATTGAAAACGAATTAAAGAAACTTAACAAAATTTTTACTTTTTGACGAGAAAGGAAAAAAAGGGTTTTTAGAAAGAAGTGCTTGACAGGACATGGCCCGCTCCTACGTATCTCCCGGTGCGATGGAGAATTCAAAGCTACGTAGTTCTTGTGTAAAAAATGTTTGTGTGTTTGGTGTTTTTTAATATAGGGGTTTTAGGATTGCGTGATCTGTGTTGAAAGACCACTGGGGGTCTGAAGGGCCGCTGGGGGCTGAAGGAGCGCTGGGGCTCTGAAGGACCACAGTTCACTTATCCTAAAACGATGATTAACCCGGCCGCACGACCGACTTAATCCCCTACTTTGAAAATAAGATTTTTGATTTTTGAAAGAGATGTGTTTGTATTTTTTATTTGGAAATCATTTGTTTTTGCGCTTGACAGGGGCGTGGCCCTGCTCCTACGTATCTCCCGGTGCGATGGAGAATTCAAAGCTACGTAGTTCTTCTTTGTCCTGAAAAGGGTTTTTGTTTTTTAATCTTTTTGGAGTTTTTCGCAAAGGGGTTGAGCGTTCGCAGTGACCAAACAACAACGGTTTAGAGTGGTCGCGCTACTAACTCTTATGAAAATGAATTATCATTAACGACCAAACGGCAACGGCGCGAGCGATGATTAATGATAATCGGTTTTTATTTTGAGCATGGAAAAGGTTTTCGCAATTGAAGGAGAGCGTTTGTGAGGACCAAACAACAACGGTTTAGAGTGGCCACACTACTAGCTCCCACAGGAGTGAAATCATCACCCACAATCAAACGGCAACGGCGCGAGTGATCATTAGTGATGATTAGTTTTGATTTCGACGTTTGAAAAGGTTTGTTTTTGAAAAGTGTTTTCGTTGGTTTTAATTGGAGAGAACGTCGTGATGAAAGGAATTTGCAATTGGATTGATTTTTGTTCGGGGAAACATTTATCCATCATTTTAAAAAAGGGTTTGAGAAAAAAAAAAGTTCGTTTAGGGGAAAGAAGATTTATTATTTAGGAAAAAAAAAGGGTTTGTAAAAAAAACGCTCGCTTAGGGGAAAGAAACGAAATTAAAAAAAAAGAGAAACAGGGGGTGTAGTAGTAAAATGGTATGCAAGTGGCAGGAGGGCTGTATCATAAAATCTGGGGGTGTAAACAGTGAGCAGCAGCCCAGCCCACGAAATTGTGGGCTTTCATAGGGGGTTGCAGAATGGAATTGGTGGGGGTGCGAAACCTAATCTAATTAAAATTAAAACTGATTAAAATCACACATATAAAAAGCAAACTTAAAATCCTAACCCTAATTCACACCCTTCCTCAGCGCCGCGCCCCCTACCTCTTTACCCTAAATCCAGCCTGATCTCACGCTCCCTCTCTCTGCAACTGCGATTCCGCCGATCCCCACTTCCCTTCCACCCTCGACCTCTCCTTCTCTAACACTAGATCTCTTCTCCTCACTGTCGTCCCCTACACCCTCTCGTCGTCTCCCTTCCTCTTCTCCTCACCATAACCTAAGTTCGCCCTCCCCTTTTTTGATCGGTACTCTCCTCCACAACCGCAGTGCTCTCCCCTCTCTGTTTACCGCCTTCTTCCTCTCTCGATCTCTCTTCTCCTCACCGCCACTCCTAACTCTCTCACCTCTTTTCCCCTCGGGTCTACGGCGGCGTTTTTGTTGGATTTTGGTTTGCCTCGCGACGGGGAGGACGAACTCACGGCGGTGATGATGGCGCTCTGTTTTTGTGTTGGTTGCGAATGGAAGGAGGGGGGTCTCACGGTGGCGGAGTGGCGTTCGGTTTCTAACGGTGGTGTTTCTTTCTGGACGGTGGTGGTGCGCTTTTTGTGGATGGTGGTGGTGGTTCAGTGGTGAGGAGAGAGAAGGAGGGGGTACGGTTTGGCTTGCGATGGTGGTGAAGCTATGGAGGGTTTGGCTACGGTGTCGGTGACTGACGGTGGCTCACGGCGAGGCTACGACGGCGGCGACGGTGGTCGGAGTTAAAAGGGTGAGTCCCGATTCCATTGTTTTTTTTCTTTTTTCTTTTTCTCCTCCCTACATCCTACTCCGTTCTTCTTCTACTATGTTGTTTGTTTATGATTCTTTCAGTTCTAACACAATCTTTCAAAACAAAACTGAAACTATTTCAAACTGACTTTGATTGTTTTCTTACTCATATACTGTTCTACTACTGATTTCATATGCTGAATGTATACTATTTTGGTCTATGTACAAACTACAACTATAACTCTTTGCAAAACAATAACCGTGCTTGATAAAACCTATTTGAACAAGAACGGAAATATGTAGACAAACCCTTTATACGGCTTCTGATTATTTGCCTATTGCTATTGCTGCTTACTGATACCCTTTTGCTTGCTGCTATTGATTGTTTCGGCTGCTGCTGCCTTCGTATGTGTTTCAGAATATTTTTGATGCTTTTTGGATGGTGTTTCAGTGTGAAACCCTAAATTTGCCCTGAATTCTCTCTCTGTCTGTATGTGGCTGTGGGTATGTTGCTGTGTGTATATTGCCCTCTGTATATTGCTGTCTGTGTGTTGAGTGTATTTTTCGTGTCCTGTTTGTGTGTATTTTTTGTATTTCAGTGACTGAAAATCCCCCTTTTACTGTTGCTACGCATGGTATTTATAGGCAAGAGATGTGGTGTAGGTGGGTGCTGAGCAGGGAATCAAAACCCTAAGGGGACCAGGCTGTTGGCAGCAGTGGAGCAGCAAAGGAATGGCAGCAAGGTTGCTGCCACTGCAGCAATGTTTTTGCTGAGAATGGGAGGTGAGCAAAGGGACAAGAAGAAATAGGTTTGGGCTTGGCTCTCCAAATAGAGGAGCACCTATGCGCTGCTGCTGCTGTCCTCTCCCTCTCTTTTCAGTTTTTTTGTTATTCATTTTATTATTTTGTATAATTTTTGCTCTTGTTTTGACTTTTGTACTATTTGTATTAATTAATTTTGTTTGTATATGTAACAAAATTAAATAAAAGGGACAGCTGAGTTTAGCTTATTATTACTATTTATCATTTATTTATTTATTTCTTTATGATAATAAAAGCGGTAAAAACAACGCGCACCGACGCGACGACTTACACGACTCGAAATGAAACGCGCGTTCGCCTTAAGACTAGGAATGCGCACGCTATTTGAATACGCACGCGTGTACGTTATTAAAACTGATTTCATTCTATCCTCACTTTTCTAAAAAGAAAATGGTAAAAATAAACGCGCACCGATGCAATTACTCACACGACTCGAGATGAAACGCGCGCTCGCGTTGTTTATTATTTTATTATTTATATTTGAATTCCTTTTTGAAAACAACGAGCGCCAAACAAAACCGTTGCACGAGAGTGCCAAATACACCCGCGTTTAGAACAATATGCGAAGCGATAAAATTTTTGGGATTTTTCGATTAGTCGGACAAAATTGGGGTATGACACCTGCGCGAAATTGATCTAAGTCATTGAAAAGGGGAAAAACGTTTTTGAAAGATCTGAAAAGTTTTTAAATCTCAATTCACCCCCCCTCTTGAGACTGAAGCCACTTGGTAACAAGTCTAGCATAGATCCTTCAGACCAGTTGGTCCTTCAGTTCAGTTTGAATTAACACGTCAAAGCGACGGCTTCAAACTCTACATTCAGATCTTAACGTCGCCACTGAGCGCGACGGATCCTTCAGACCCCCAAAGGTCCTTCAGATTAGCTGTGTCTGCCTAAGACATAGTGGACATCCTTCGTGGTCAACATATCAGTTCTAGATTTGATCTTGACCCTCACGGCCGCATCGACGTAAGTCACCCTCAGACTGTTTTATTAGTACCATAGCTAGTTGCAGTCCATCAGACCATTTTGGTCCATCAGGCCCAGGCAGCCCTTCAGACCCACCGATCCTTCAGTTTAATTCAAATCAATGCACCAAGCATCGACTGCGAATTAGACCCTCAGATCATTATGCCGACACTTCAGGACATCGATCCTCCAGATCCCCAGTGATCCTTCAGAGCTCCAGTGCTCCTTCAGGTCCCCAGTGATCCTTCAGACCCCCAGTGGTCCTTCAGAGCCCCAGTGCTCCATCTTTATTCCTTTCTCGTCGATGCGCCAAGTGTTAACCGTTGTCTGTTACTCCTCAAACTCTACACTTTTCTACTAAAAGGACAAAATTAGCATTTGTCTTATCTTTATTTCTATTCCTACTATGGAAACCCTTCAGTTTATCTACGGAATATAAATAAAGAGGGGGCAGCTGTCATACCCTAATTTTGTCCGGCTAATTCAAAACTTGTTAGGAAAAAAGTCAAAATATTACTTGTGCATTTTGAGGTATTAATCGTCGTCATATGTCATTTGGTGCTCGTTAACAGTTTTGCGTAATTTCTATTATAATTAGTAGAACTTATATACTTTTATTTACTTTTTATTGCAAGAAAAAGAATTAAGAAAAATATGTTAGTAGCATTTATTTAGCTTTAACTATCATTTTTGCTACAAATCACTAAGTAAAAATACAAGCAAGTGGATACCAAAGCTAAAAAGAAAATAGATTTATTCTTATTGCTTCTTTTTATATTACAAATTATTACATGAATAATACAAAAATAAAAGCCCAACAGGGGGGGCATGCGCCTGTTTCAATCAGGGATGGATTATGTATTTTAGTAGTAGGCCAAAAAACACTTTCATCTTGCTGTGGTTTATTTCCCATTTCCATATCACTGCACACACTGCTCCACTGATGCACCGCCTGCAAACATAAAATAGAAAATAAGCAGAAGTCAAGAATAACTTCAGAACAAACAGAATCATGGTTTGAGAAATGGAGAGAGACAGTTCGTATGGTCATAGCTGGCCATAGAAAAAAAAAGCAAAATTGAAAAGCTTATATAGAAAGCTTGACCAGAGAACAAAAGGGGGGAGAACCAGAAAAAATTGGGAGAAGTAAAAAAGAGGGAGCTTGGAGCTCCGGCCACCACGTGGTGGTCACCACCACAAAATCGTCCCCTCCTCCTCCGTATCACACCTCACCCTCACGGCCATCTACCACCAAACGGCCACCACCACAACCGAACCCCTCACACCATTCCACCACCGCAACCCCAAACCGTCACCTCACGGCCAGCACCTCCGGCCACCAACACGCCATCCACAGGCCAACCACCGTCCCTCTTCTCCTCCAGGCGCGAAACGAAACACCGCCGCCCTCCACCACGGCCTCGCCCTCACTTCGCGAACGAAACCACCATCACCGTCACAACGTTTAGCCATTACCGTCGCAGTACAACACCTTCATCGCCCCTTCGTCGTAGTAACGCCACAGGGTCGTCGTTAACGGCGGCGGAACGCCACGCGTGACCATCCTCTTCGTACCATCCCTTTTCTCCTCCGCGCGCATGCACCCCCTTTGTGTCGTCATTGTCATCGCGCAACACCGGAGCAAGTCCGACGCAGTTATCCTCCCGACGTCGCCTCATCCGCGTAGTCCGCACACAACCACGAAACTACCACCATCATCGCCTACCCCACGGCGTGTCACCCCTCCTCCTTCGTTATCTCCTTTCCTTCTTTCTCTTTCTTTCTTCCACGTTTTCTCTCTCTCTCTCTCTCTCTCTCATTTTTTCTCTCCGAAAATCACTCCCTCTCTCTCCAAAAAATTCGCACTCTCTCTCCAGAATGGGAGATGAAAACGGCGCTGGTGGTGGAGTTGGGATGATAGGATCAAATTAGGTTTGGTTAAATGTAGTTTGGGCTTTTCCTTTAGGTTTTAATTTCTGTTTACTAATTACACCCCTCATTTTAATGATACGACCCTACGCAAGCCCATATTCTCGCAGGCCAGATCCAAACAGCATGGACAACGCTTCTACCTTTTGCACCCCCCTTTTTTTTCCTAAATACAAACCCCTGTAGCTAATGGCAACCCATTTTACCACTACACCCTTTTTCATTCCCTTTTTTCTTTTTTTCTACAAATAAATAATTTCTTCCATAAACCCATTTCTTTCTATGAAAATAGATATTCTTTTTTTCAAAAAATATAAATGGGGACTAAGTCGACTGTACAGTCGGGTCAGTCTGCTTTTTAGGTCACTAATGAACCGTTACGAATCATGTCCTAAAATCTCTATTTAAAACAAAAATCAAAATAAATACAAACACATTTCTTTCCATAAACCAATTTTCAAAATAGGGGACTAAGCCGACTGTACAGACGGATTAGTCAGCGTTTTAGGACGAATGAACCGTACGGATCAAGAGTCCTAAAACCCCTATTCAAATAAAATCAAACCACCACACATCAAACTATCTTCCAAACTTCAAAAAACTCTATTTTCACAAAGCAGGGGACTAAGCCGACTGTACAGTCAAGTTAGTCATCATTTTAGGACAAATGAACTGATCATTCAGGAGTCCTAAAATCCCTAAATAAAATACACTAACAAACAAACATTCTCTACCCAAGAACTACGTAGTTTTGATTTCTCCATCGCACCTGGAGATACGTAGGAGCAGGGGCCCACTCCTGTCAAGCACAAAAAACTAAAATTTTTATTAAGTCTTTTTCTTTCAATAAAATGGTAAAAATTAACATTTTCAAAATTAACATTTTTTTCCTACAACTAATTAGCAGGTAACCTTCCTTAGGAAGGATGTCGTGGGGTGCTAACACCTTCCCCATGCATAACCGACTCCCGAACCCTAATCTGGTCTCAAGGACCCTTATCCATTCCAAAAGGGATTTTCCGATGTTTGCCCTAAAAATTAAACGTTGGTGGCGGCTTCATTTTTTAAACCTTCGAGGAATCATCCTCCGGATTTTTCGGTCGCTACACCCATCAAATATGTTCTAATCGATTCACACATAGAGATTATTGGTTTTTCTCTAGCACACAGTATTGTACTATTAAATGCCTCAGCTAAATTGTTCATTAGTACATCACACTTAGGGTAAAAAGTAAAGGCATGCTTACACCATAAATTGGTAGGAACACCCATGAGCCATTCCCATGCCTTAACATCCAGATTCTTCAACTCTTTCATGTATTCCTCCCATGCTTGAAAATATGTAGCCTTAGCAACCCCCATAATCAAGTCTCTCATTGCAGTACCTCCTCCAAATTTCTTCTTGAAATTGGCATATAAATGCCACAAGCACAACCTGTGTTCCACTGACTCAAACAGTTCTTCAAAAACAGCAACAAATCCCTAGCCAGAACAAAATAAAACAACAAGTTATAAACAACAAAGATCTAAAGCAGATCTGAAAACAGTAAGTTACAAACAATAATTATACCTTTTGTTGATCAGATATAAAAACCCATCTATGTTCGTGACCAATATCTCCCAATAGGTAAAGAACCATCTCCATGATTCTTTGGTTTCATTTTCAACAACACCAAATGCAATAGGATAATACTGGTCATTAGGGTCTCTACCAACAGCTATTAAGAGCTGACCCCCGTATTTTGTTTTCAAATGGCACCCATCAACCCCAATAAAGGGCCTACATCCACTCTGGAACCCTCTTTTTGTGCCATTCAAACAAAAATAGAAAGCCCCAAATCTTGGTAGTAAGCTGGGTGGAACCCTATTGACATTTATTTTGCAAGTATTACCTAGATTTGCCCTCAAAAGCTCACTAGCATAACTCCAAAGAAGTGAATACTGTTTGGTTGCATCTCCTTCAACACGATCTCATTCCATTTTTATTCCCTTCCAAGCCCTACCAACTGTGATACCCGTAGCGTATTTTCTCTTAATCTATGTCATGACTTCAACAATTTTGACCTTGTTTGTGGACATAAGCCTCTCAGCCACAAGTTTGCTTACCCACTTGGAATTGGCATTTTTATTGTTAAATACCCTCCCACACGTGTGTCTCCCCTTGTAGGTTTTTAACCTATACGTGTGGGTTTGACCCACTCGACTACAAAATGTCTCATAACCACAATCCCTCTTACACACAAGCCTAGCCCTATTTGGTTCATTTTTTTTGTACTTTAACTCCCTTCCATTTAAGACTGCGTATTCCAACATAACCTCCTTAAACTCACTAATAGACCTAAACTCCAAACCAATCATAAATTTATAATTCTTATTAAACTCTTCTTTTTTGAAAACAGGGTACCTCATCTTGTTCAAACCCGTGTTATCTTCTTCAGATTCAGTAGCACTACTATATAACTCCTCACTCTCATAATCATCTTCCATTTCATAATCAGCATCTTCATCACTTGATGAATCTAAAATCATTCCCATGGCAGCCCTTTTAGCAGGAGATAACACCTTACGAGTAGAACAAACCTTTCTTCTTCCTTTTTGATCATTGCCAGTTAACTCATCTTCAAATCCATCATCTAGCCCAAGTGCCCTTTCCTACTCACTGTCATCAAAATGAACCCCATGTTCAGGATCACTTTCCACATTACCTTCACCCTCCTTCTGTACACCCTTACCACTAGATTCACCATCAATGGTTTCCCCAACCAGTGATTCAACATACAACTGTATGTCACAATTATGGAGCAATGCAAACTCAGCACATTTAACAGCATCGTTGTCCACCTTAAGTGACTTATAACCCCCTTCATATTCTGCTGAATCAGAATTCCACCATAGGAGAAAATTTTCTTTATATCCTAAGTCCCTAACAAGCCCGACAACTTCAAAGAAGCTCCACCTATCAACATCATTGATGTTTGCAACAGCTAGATCCCCTCCATTATAACCCGTATATTCCCCAACCTCAAAGTGACCCCCATGGTGAATTATGAGACTGAAACTCATCCCTGTAAAATTGCCAAACACTATCAACTTTCAGAATTGCAAAAAGGACCCAATATTTTGAAGAATTGCAATTTTCAGTCAAAAAGGTCACTTTGAAAAATAATAACTCTTGTGGTCCCAATAACAGTTACCAACAACAAAAACAAGACAAACAAAGCACAAAAATAAGCACAAACATAAACGCGAAAGAAAGCACAAAAATAAAAACAAAGCACAAAGACAGCACAAAGGGACAATGGCTTCCTCGAAGTTACTAATGGCTTCAAACAGAAACACGAAACCAAAAAACGAAAGAAAGAAGAGAGAAACACTAACCTAATGGCTTCCTCGAAGTTCCTTCTTCTTCCTCACACCAGAGAACGCGAACCCAGACTTGCTTCTTCTTGCAAAAGAGAAACCTTCTCTCTTCCCTTCGTCAACAAACCCAGAGGAAAGAACAAAACTTAGAAAAACAGTTTTGAAAAAAGCCCTTCTCTTTTCCTGTTTTACACGTGGAAGACTTCTATTCAGTGAAGGGTACACATGGCATTGGAAACAAAAAAAATTACACGTGGAAGACAACCTGTGACAAATTTAACGTCAAGCTAACAGCTGAGTAACAGAAGGGTTGATAACAAAACATGACATTTTGCAAGGGCTTTTTTCAAAAAAAAAATTGCAGGGGTTAAACCAAAACACCCTATATTTGCAGGGGCCTAAAACATATTTAAGCCTAGAAAATAACATAAGCATATAGAATTGAAACTTCAGCATCTCCTTTAGGTTGCATCGTACCCATGTCTCATCACCTTTAACCTTTCCCGTTTCTCTGAAAAACCACAAAACATGAAGGGTGAGATAACATTATCTCAGTGAGTCCTATCGAGACCCCTTACTAACTCTCTCGGTTCATTTATGAAACCTTTTTATTCGTAGTTCAATATATATAACTACATGCATAAAACTTATCTTTACCTAATACATCACCTATATCATATTACCCGCATTGGGCCGTCACTTATACTATGTATAATATACCCGCATTGGGCCATCACATATACTAATCCCGCTTTGGGCCGTCACGTATACTATGTATATTATACCCGCATTGGCCCGTCACGTATACTTGTCATGAACATAACCTCAACCTCATTATTATAACCTCAACCTCATTTAGACATTAATTCATTAAACAACTTTCATGACCTCACTCGTGATTACTAACGTTCATTAACATGACTTAGGGAACATCACAATCCAGTCCAACATCATTATTTCAATCACAATCAATATTACCCGCATTGGGCCGTCACCTATACTATGTATACTATGCCCGCATTGGGCCGTCGCGTACACTATGTATACTATACCGCATTGGGCCGTAACGCATACTTGACATAACATAACATAACCTCAACTTTTTAATCATTAACATTCAACAACATGACTTGAAATCATTCACCTCATATCATTCATCAATACATAGGGTTGGGGGAGGGATTAGAATGAACTTGGAACCGTTCGGAATAGCCTAGGACGTGTTTTGAAATGGGGTAACAGAGGTGGACGCACGGTTCGTGCGCTATGGCGCACGACCCGTGAGCATTTTAAAAATTTTGCGCATGAGTAACAGAACCACACGCACGACCCGTGCCAGAGGGGCACACGGTCCATGCGTGACCATCAGTTTCCAGAAATTGCATTTTCGTGTAACTTTCGCTATCCCGTTCGTTCTAACTTTCATTCCAATCGATCCCCAAACATAACAATACATCATTCAGCAACAACAATCGTCATAAACATCATCAAACCTTCCATTCTCAATCATTCAAGTAATCATAACAAAATACATTTTCGTAAATTACGGTTTTCGCAAAACAACGGCTTTCAATGAAATCGAACGAATCGAAACACCAAAACCTATTTTCAGTCACATGCAAGGTTGACACAATTCAAATGAAAATCCTAAGAGATTATAGAACTCACCTCTTGTGATGAAAATAACAAACGACCACAAACGAATGGAATTCGACACCGACTCGTCTACTCGAACTTTTCCTCATCTTGAATTTCTCGCTTCCACGAACATCAAATCGATCCCGAATGAATCCCCAAACGTGTCCAGCTACTGAAGCTTCCCCAAATGCATCTCAAATCAACAATGTAAACCAATTTTTACTCCGATCTAATCCCAACTTCTAGACCGCGTCAACTAACTCCAAAGATCGGTTTGGCAGCATCTGTGAGCTGTTTTGCAACAAACATAACTAATTCGATTCTTAACCAAAACCTTTCAGGGAGTTATGGCTAAAACACTGTGACTGATACAAAATCGTTACTGTTACAAAAGTGAAACTTGTAACTAAATTGTCTCCCTCAATACTCAGTCAAACCAGGTGAATCTTGTGCCTAACCAGAAGGATTTTGTGTCTAGATTCTAATGAAAAAAAAATGAGCTTAAACAGAGGTCTGTACTGTGAGCTGTGAAGAAAATACCAGAGGGTGTCGAAACTATTTTGTAGCAGAATCTTCCTATGAGTTTGCATCTTCAATCCCTCCATCATGAACCACAACTTGAGCCCCAACTCTTTATTTTCGAAACCCAGCTACTGGAAATCCCTCCTAGGCTGTTCCAATCCGAAATGTAGGTGTTGAGATGTCCCAATCTAACTCCAAAACAACATGCAAGGCAACAACCTCAAAGCAAGTGGAAAGGACTCCACTTTTGGGATATTTAGAGCTTGAGGTTCTGAAATGGTGAGCTGAAAATGAGGAGGATAGAGGTGCTGTTATTGGTATCATTAGGTAGAGAATGGTGAGTTGGTTGTAATGAAGTAAAGAAGGAGAACATGCATCAAGAATGGAGGAAGTTCCCTCCCCTTCTTCTCCCTCTTCCTCTCACGGCTCTCCTCTCTTCTCTCCTCTCTATTTTCTGTTTTGTTTTCAGCAAAGTGAGGAATGAGGGAAGGTCTTGGTTGTTTTTCAGCTGAGGGTTTTAATTGGATAGGAAATGACGAAATTACCCTTGGCCTACTAATTCCTTCTTATCTTAACTAAATACACAATAATTCTCATACTCACATCATAAGTAATATTATTAGTCATCACACACATTTATAGGTACTATAATACTTAGGTTAACTAATTAATTTAGTTATAACCGCTCACTAGGCAAAATGACTGTTTTGCCCTTTTGACTAAAATTCCCATTTAAACCTCAATTTAACTATTCAATCACAATCCTTCACTTGATTTATTTAATTAGCAATTAACTTAGCTAATCAAGTAACTCAGACCTCTTGCTAATTTCAATAAATGAAATTAGCTAAATTGGGAATGTTACAACAGGCAGAGAGAGAGAGAGAGAGAGAGAGAGAGAGAGAGAGAGAGAGAGAGAGAGAGAGAGAGAGAGAGAGAGAGAGAGAGAGAGAGAGAGAGAGAGAGAGAGAGAGAGAGAGAGAGAGATGAGAGTGGGGGTGAGAAAAGAGAAAAGTGAGTTTTTAAAAATGAAATAAAAAAATAAAAAATGATGTGTGAATGGAACCCACAAAAGATAAAAGTGAGAGAGAGAAAGAAAAAAGTTAGATAAAATTATTAGAAATGATATATTTGTCCTTAAAATTGATGATGTGTCAAATTTGTAGAAATGAATAATTTAGTATTTTTAGTAGTGATTTGTTTGACGATAGTAGAAGTAGATAGTAGAAGTAGATAGATAGATTACAGTAGATATAGTAGATTGAGATATAACGGGACACAAAATTAATTGGAGAGAATCCAAATGCGTGTGTTAGGAAATTTCTCTTCTCTACAGAAGATGTAAAGAAAATTAAATTGTTTAGGATATAATTGGAGAGAATCCAAATGCGTGTGTTAGGAAATTTCTCTACTCTACACAAGATGTAAGGAAATTTCTCTACTCTACAGAAGATATAACTGGCCCAAAATTAAGTGAAGATAAAGAAAATTAAATTGTTTTTACATTGATTAATTAATTTTGACAAGTGTTTCCAACCGACTATATAGTAGCAAATCAGATAAAATGCATAAAGGATAAAAAAAAAAGCTCAACTAAACAACTAAAATAATAGTCCAACTACTATAAATTCTATATCTAAATTGAATTTCCAAATTATCTATTTAGGCCTAAGTGGATGATGCTCTATCATTGAGACGGATTCACTTGAACCTTGTTCTCAAGGTTTTAAAAATTGCTCCAAAAATATATATTTTTTCCTGGATCTCATTGTTTGAACTGTGAAAACATGACTTATACCGATAATATATATGTACAATTTTTTTACCTAGACTTAGAAATAAAATAATCTCAAGTAGGTAGCTCAGTTGGCGAGCTAAGGGATATCGAAGGAGTGCACCAAAAGAGTGCAAGAAGGAGGTCCCGGATTCAAGCCCCGGAAACTAACATTCCTCCACCCCTACTAACATTGCTTATAAAAAAAAAGAAATAAAATAATTATTTATGAATAATCAAGAGATATATACAACCACAAAACCTCAAAACCTCAAAAACATAGGAATTAAGGATGGAAATAGAGCCAATTAATATGGTCGAGTATTTAAAGATAGGCTTAAATATGTTTGAAGCCCTGCAAATATAGCGTGTTTTGGTTTAGCACCCTGTAATTTTTTTTTTAAAAGCTCCTTGCAAAATACAGCTTTTCGATTTAGGCCCTTCTGTTAGTGGTCTGTTAAAAAAATGCTGACTTGGCTGACGGAATACTTATGTGTCATTTAATATTTATTTTTATTTATTTTAAATGCTTATTTGGCATGCCAACTCATTATTTTTTTATCTTTCATTATTTCTATTATTTACCCACACAACCACCACACCACCACCACCACAACCACTCTCTTCTCTCTCTCACCCACACTACAACCACTCTCTTCTCTCTCTCTCTCTCTGCCACCCACACCACAACCACCACCACCAAAACCACTCTATTCTCTCTCTCACCGACACCACAACTACCACACCACCATAAACCCCTTCCAAATCCCTATATCTTTCTCTCTCTTTAAAACATGGGTCTTCTTTTTTTGTCTCTTCTCTTTCACTCTTTCATTCTTTTCTTCGCCACCCATCACCAAACATGGTGCTTTGTGCTTATGAAATACTGAAATAACATTAAAAAACGTGAATTTCAAAATGAGATTGCTCAACAAAATTAATCAAGCTTTTGTCAAGGGGAAGGGGGTTTTGGTTTTTGATGGAATTGAGGTTTTGGTTTTGATTGGAAAGGGGATGGGAAGAGGATGAAAGTTTAGAGGAGTGAAAAATAATATGGGTTTGGGATTATTGATTGCTTTCGTGAAAACAGAAAGAGAGAGGTGAACCCTCGAGAAAACTATATTTGTTCGTTTTCCGGCGATGGTTGGTGGTGCGGTGGTTGCCAGCAAAGGGTCGCCGGAGTTTGGGGTGGTTGGTCATGGAGATGGGGAAGGGAGGGCGCTGGTTTTGAGGGGAGATTGAGAGAGATGAAGTTGAGAGAGATGATGATGTGGATGCCAAATAATTAGGATTTTTAAAAAAATAGAAATAAATATAAAAGCCACGTAAAGTTGATTTTGCAGAGACTTTTTACTAAAAAATAATTTTTGTAGGGGCTTAAACCAAAACACGCTATATTTGCAAGGGCCTAAAATATATTTAAGCCTTAAAATATTGAAAGAATGGACAACTAAAGAAAAAATTGGTGCCTGGAAAAACGTAATGGAGTGGCACATGTAAAATGTGGTAGGATTAAATGGAAGAGAAATGATAAAATTAGAATAGATAAACGTGGGAGGTGGCGGATTTGTATAAAACTGTGGTTCATTAATGCTTGGCATATAATTTCCACTTGGAGATACAGTATTAGAAAGCACAACATGTCTGGCTAAATTAATGGGGTGGAGTGATTGGTAAGGCCTAGCTTAATTTGCGAATGCCAAAATTGTTAGGCTAAATATCATGTCCCGGATTCGAATTCGGGACCTCACAGTTGTATGTGTATGAATGTAATTAAGGCCTTATTTGGTAAAAAATAATGGATGGCGGATAAAATAGTAGATAAGCTAGTATACAACATATGAGCTAATAGTGAATAGTTGATAGCAGATAAATTAATAGATTGAATTTAAAGTGTGTGCAAAAAATTACTGGTTGAACTAACTTACAAATATAAAGTGTAATAAATAAATGTTTATAATTTTTTTTGACAATAATATTTATAATAAATACTTTAAAAATAAGAGAATATTTGTTTAATGGTGAATAAAAGATACATTAATGAAAGTAATAAAAAAATGAGAAAAAAAGGAAAAGTAAAAGTTATAAGCCCCACATATAACTTATATTGTGTTAGTCGAGCACACTTGCCCCACTTCAAGTAGTGTGGTCGGGTCTTGTCAAAAAAAAGTAGTGGACGATGGGTTTACATTATGTTTGTCCAGGACAATTGCCCCACTTCTTTAATTATTTTTTAAACAGTAATTAGAATTTTGTTTGTGACGGAAGAATATTATATATAAGAAAATATTTAATTGTTTATACATATTAGAAAAATGGAAGGTCCAAGTCTTATTTTTGGAACTGAAGACACTACTAGAAAATAAATAACTATGAAAACTTTTAAAAGAAATAAATAATGTTACTATTGAAAGAAATATGAATTATATGTAAATAACTGACCAAAACATCGGATGAATTAATAAAAATATAATCTTACTTATAGAAAATATTATTAAAATATATATTTAACTAATAGATTTTCTTTTTATCAAATTTAACTGATAGATTTAAAAATGGGTGTATTGAAATATATAATATATAAGAGACATTAAATGATATAAATAAAGAAAAGGGAATGAAGGAGAAATTATGTATAGAATTAGGAAGTTCTCTATCAACTAAAAAGTCTTTGAGATTGTGAAAAAAATAGGAGGGTACCGATAAAAGATTTTAAAAAATTATTAAACAATAAATCAAACCAAATAAAATAGTTTGATTTATTTATTAATAAAGCAAGAACCCTACAGCACTTGGATGAGAAGGTAGATGTCACTTTCAGCTTAACCAAGGTCCTGAGTTCGAATTCAACCTTGTGTATGCAGCAGTGTTAAATCTCTTGAGGGAGAGCTTTGCCGCCCATTGTGGTCCTACCCTGTTTGATGGATTAGTTTCCGCAGTTACGCGCAGAGGATACGCGGTTTATACCAAAGAGTAAATCAAGAACCTTGGAAGGTAAATCGGTAAAATAATGGCATTTAAGTTTTTCGGTTCGGACCATCGCCGACTACCCACGGAGTGTCACAACGCTTTCAACGAAAGACCAATATTCGCTCGTGCATAATATCAAATTTCGCACTGCCCAACACTGAGTTTGTCCACTGCGGGAATCGAACCCGGGAGCACCGGGTCCCAACGCAATGGCATTTAAGTTTGCTTAGTTTTATAAAAATATAATTTTATTAATAAGAAAAAGATTTGACATTAAAGTGTCAGTTTAATTTCTTTGTTAACTTAATAACTATTTATGATACATTAATGTTGCTTTTAATTAGCATATGTGTATATAGCCATTTGCTTTTTATGAGTACGGAGTATCTTATCTGATGTAATATCTATTTATCTATTTATACAAATAAACTTTTTATGAAATTATCAATTTGAGTCTATTATTAACATGACACATATCATTACCCTCTCTTTTTTTTCTTTTTCTTCTTACACTCTCTTTCTTCCTTTTTTCTTTTTACTTTACTTTTACTTTTCTCATAAACAATTCTTCTCTTTCTCTTATCACTTCACTTTAATTTTTTTTAACTAAATTTCAAAATTTATACAAACAACACTCTACTAAAATTACTTATAAAAATGTAAATGAGTAACATTAAAAACAAAACTATCACCTTTTTGGAAAAAGTTAATACCTTAAAATTTTAATTTTTCTCTCCGAAATCAGTTTACACTCTTATTGATAATCTACTATCACCTTTTATTGATAATCTACTATCTATCTTTTACTATCAACTCTAATCTACTAACCAACTAAAATAATCAATTGAAACTACTAGATAACTACAATGATAAATAAAAAACACGGGATAACTGCACTGATATATAAAAAAACACAGGATTAATATTTGTCATTGATAATTAAATTTTTTGAAGACTACTATAAACCTACTATCTAAAAAACAAAAAGATTTAATGACTATTTAAACTACTGATTAATATTTAAAACAAATATTTCTTATTGATAATCTACTTTCACTCTTTTACTATCTACTATAATCTACTAACCAACTAAAATAATCAATTGAAACTACTAGATAACTACAATGATAAATAAAAAACACGGGATAACTGCACTGATATATAAAAAAACACAAGATTAATATTTGTCATTGATAATTAAATTTTTTGAAGACTACTATAAACCTACTATCTAAAAAAAACAAGAAGATTTAATGACTATTTAAACTACTGATTAATATTTAAAACAGATATTTCTTATTGATAATCTACTATCACTCTTTTACTATCTACTATAATCTACTAATCAACTAAAATAATCAATTGAAACTACGAGATAACTGCACTGATATATAAAAAAAACACGGGATAACTGCACTAATATATAAAAAAACACGAGATTAATATTTGTTATTGATAATTAAAATTTTTGAAGACTATTATTACAAACCTACTATCTAAAAACAAGAAGACTTAATGACTATTTAAACTACTAATTAATGTTTAAAACAAATATTTCTTATTGATAATCTTCCATCTAACTTTTACTATCTACTATAATCTACTAATCAACTAAAATAATCAATTGAAACTACAAGATAACTGCATTGATATATAAAAAAAACACGGGATAACTGTAGTGATATATAAAAAAACACGGGATTAATATTTGCTATTGATAATTATAATTTTTGAAGACTACTATAAACCTACTATCTAAAAAAACTACAAGGCTTAATCACTATTTAAACTGATTAATATTTATAACACACGTCACAAATATTTGTCACTAATATCTCAAAAAGGACAAATAATTGTCACTCATATATAAAAAATCACGAGATAAATATTTTTTATTGATAATCTACTATAATTTACTAATTCAAATAACCAATTGAAACTATGAGATAACTGCACTGATACATAAAAAAGGATAACTGCATTGATATATAAAAAAATACGGGGATAACTGCAATGATATATATAAAAACACGGGATAGCTGCACTGATATATAAAAAACACGGGATAACAACACTGATATATAAAAAAACACTGCACTGATATATAAAATAACATGGGATAAATGCACAGATTGTTTTTAAATGATACTTTTACATTTTTAGATTTTAATATTTATCTATTTTTTATTTAAAATTCATTTTTTATTTACTTTAAATTTGTCTCTATTTTCACGGGGTAATGTTCATACTATTTAAATACTGTCTAAGTTCATTCATAAAAAGAATACGACAGCACTCGTGCGTATGCACGTGTATCCTACTAGTTGATATTAAAAACAAGTTAACGAGTTAGTTAGCATATTACTTTCATACGTATATATGCATAAGTAACTAGGGGTGGAATAGACTGGGCCGAGTTGGGCTTTGTAAGGTCTGTTCTTGGCCTGCGTTAAAAATGCTAGGCTTGAGCCTGACCCGTGGTCTGTCATAGGCCCAACTTTTAGGTTTGGCCTGGCCTTTTGTAAAAGCATGGCAAGGCCTGAAAGGCTGTTTAAAAGTCTATTTCACAATTTTTTTTACAAAAGCCTACGACCTTTAAGTGATATGTGTTTTTTTTTTGTTGGTAAAAATCGGGTATCCTCTGGGCGCAACTGCAGAGACTAATCCCTTGAGCCGGGTAGGACCACAATGGCCGGCAAAGCTCTCCCTCAAGAAATTTAACACTACTGCATGCCTAAGGCTGGATTCGAACCCATGACCTTGGTCAAGCTGGAAGAGACCCCTACCATCTCATTCATGTGCTCTTGGGGTAGTGATATATGCTTTTGTAAATAAACTAAGAAGCTAATAGATGATTGAGATTAAAGTTCTATTTTATATGACATCCAATTTAAATTCTATTTTATAATAATAAATTTAAATATGTCGACAACGAAGTGCAGCTCAGTTGGTAAGACGCTTCACCTACACCTAAATGGCTGTGGGTTCGAGTCATAGAGGGGGAAGTGCAAAAATTGATGTAGGCCAATATGTTTAAATTAACAGAAAATAATAGTAGATTTATGATCTTATTAGCACGAAGTACAAATTTAATAAATTGATAACAATAATAATAATAATAATATTATTTATTTTTACTTAAATAGACCGACTTGGTAAGCCTAAAAGGTTTTTTCAATGGTCTGTCGCCTGGACTGACGTGACGTAGGCTGGGCCGTAGATCCCTGTCGATCGGCCTAGCCTATTTCCACCCCTATAGGAAACTTAGGTTAAACATTTTAACAGTGGTGGAGCTAGCATAAATTTTATGAGAGCTAAATAAAAAAGTTTACTAGCACCAAGTTAATTAATAAAAATCAACATATTTGTTTGGTATAATAATAGACTAATGGACTTAAATTTATGAATTTGTTGTTCTTTTTTCTCCTTAGACAAAGAAACTTGGTTGTGGTAGCTAAATAATATATTATTAGAGTAGCTAAATATGAAATATACCTACTTATTTAAATACATATATTATTTTTAGGGTACCATCTATCAACTACCCTCCCTCCGCCATGCATTTTAAGTATGGATAGAAAAAGAAAAAATATCATCTTCAACTTCTTATTTTTTGTTTTATTTTTGGTATTGTTTGTGAGGCTCCAAAGTGAAAATGACCACAAGTGCACGAGTTCAGACACTATTGTGAAAACTTTGGGGGAACAAACTGGATATCACCGGAGGTCGACTAAAATTTATTTTCAAGGCAGTGTTTCTTGCCACGCCATATCGTTCTTCTTCTCCTTTTATTTCTTTCTAACAATATTTATTTTCTCCAATATTTTCAACAATCTAAAAGCAAATTTGTGTGTATATATATATATATATATATATATATATATATATATATATATATATATATATGTTTTTCTCTTTTTAAATATGATTGGAAATATTAATGTACGTATCTTCATGATTCTTCTTTTCAGCTTTCTTAATGTCTTAAGATAGGTCTTATTGAGCAAATTTGCTGTATTATTCTCCCCCATCTCGGTTTGTAATAATTTTAAAATCCCAAACCCCTTTTTGTTTTTCAGCTTTCTTAATGTCTTAAGATAGGTCTTATTGAGTTGTGGTCAAGAGATGAGCTTGGAGACCTATTTACGCATATAGCTTTTAAAGCTAGAGATGTGATTTTGCTTATATTTTGATTGCATGCAATTATCTGAAAGGGTGTGTGGAAAGCGAAAGTTCCGTCTAAAATTCAAATTCACTGTTGGAGGGTATTACAAAGTCGTATTCCTACAAAAGATGTCTTGGCGTTGAGAGGTATAATCCCGTTAAATTCTGGTGCTGAATGCGTCCACTGCAGAGAAATAACCGAATCTGCAGCTCATCTTTTTCTCCACTGCTGTATTGCGCAGCAGCTATGGGATCTGGTGTATGGCTGGGCGAGACTGCAAGTCCCTCTCGCCGACTCCCTATTGGTGCACTTTGAGGGCTTTGCAAAGGAACTACACGAGAAAAAATGGAGGGGAGTAAAGAATTTATTATGGATGACAACAGTTTGGGTGCTATGGATCAATAGAAATAACGTTATTTTCAACGGGGGTAATGTTCGTGTAGCTGAAATGTTCAAGAAAATTGTGAGATTGTCTTGGGGTTGGTTTGTCAATTCGGGGAGGTCGCAACAAAATGTAGAGTTAGAGGTGTGGGAAAACAACCCGATAGATTGTATTGATCAATTACATTGATTTGTATACGGGTTAGTGGTACCCCTTGTACCCCCTATAATGAAATCCTTTTGACTTATCAAAAAAAAAAATCTGAAATTTCTTTATTGGTGAAAAATTCAGAAAAAATCCTATGCTAATCCTAAAATGGCAATAAAGTATATATATTGGTTAAAATTTCAGAATTTGTTGTAAATGTTTGATATGCAAATAGTGGTTCCAAATTGAGACAACCATATCTGTTGTTATGGTTTTGTTTGAAAATTTGTAGAACTACTTTTCCCCGGGTTTTATATCAAAAGTAGAGGCATGACTTGGTTCTTTATATGTTAGTAATATCTGTTGATATTTTAAAATATTTTATGAACAATTTCATGCTTATATATGTTATTATATATTGGTTGTTTCTCAATGAATATAGATAATACTTTGGTTCTTTGAGATGAGATTCTGAGTGCAATCAATGTCTAGACCACATTTGATAAATGTTGGAATAATCTTTGGCTTGAGTGTGATTTTCAATTGGTGGTGCTAGCTACCAAAGATTCATCTATTGTCCCAAAGCTAAGAAACAAATAAAGAATTGCTTACTTAAAGCTTCAAATATGAACTTTGGTGGGACAACATTTCTAATTTTATTAGGGATGATTTTTTTCCTTTATAGATGGGGTCTCCTCTATTATAGATTGGATTAATTATTAGTTGTTTTCTTAGGCTAGGATCTAAGTTTTATTGATTTTGAATTGTAGTGTTGATGCAAATGCTTGCTTTTTATTTTCCCGACAAAGGTATTGGCCTAGTCCCCTTGTCATTTTTGTATCTAGCTTTCTTTGTTTTCTTTTTTAATAAAATGAGGATAAGTAATCATGTTCCTTACTAGTGATTTTTACTCCCTAAGGAGAGTTTGCATATGAAAGTTTTAACGAGACTCCTACCTTTCTTTACCAAAAATATTTTTACCATATTACGTGCAAATATATTACATAATAATTTTATGATAAATTCTTATCTATTTACCAACTTTTTTTTTATTGATAGACAAAATTTATTATTTAGTGGTCCTCTGCTTCTACGTATCCCCCAATGCAATAGGAATTCAAAACCACGTTGTTTGCTCAAAAATGATTGTGTGTTATCTAGTTTATAAAGAAGTGACTGATGATTTATTTTGAAATATATATTCGATATGATAAATGGTTCTTTTTGAATATATCTAATATAAGAAAGAAAAGTGTTAGGAAAATGTCAATTTTAGTCCTTCTCCGAGTCTGCTAAGTCAATTCTTTGCTAAATGACAATATTCGACCAGCTTTTATAAAGAGACAAAAGTTGTTGCTGATGCGCTAATGCTGACGCGCTGGCGCGGAGAGAGAGAGAGAGAGAGAGAGAGAGAAAAAAAAATTTCTACTATTTACTATAATCTACTAAAATCAATCAACTTAACCACTAACGATTGTCAAAAAAATTAAAACACTAACAAAAATTCAAATTTTTTTTTGTCTTATTAATTTTAATTGATTAAATTAATATTAAATGCTCCAGAATATAAACTACTTTTTTAATAATTTAATTAAAATCATTAAATTAATATTAAATTTGAAGCAAAAATTAAATACAAAATTGGAGGCAGCAACAAGAGAGTGACAACATGAGTGACAACGTGAGCAGCAACGAGGGTGGCAACGGGGGGTGACTACGAGGCTGGCTATCACGGTGGCTTCAATGTCCCTAGATTCGCTTTAACTATATCTTCTTCTTCTCTCATTTGCATATATCTTCATTTTATCTTAATCTTATTTTATTTTTTCTGATTTTTACTCCATTTTTAAGATTAGAAGAAGATACTGATTTTTTTTTTTAACTTGCTGCAACACAAATTTTTTATGCAAGTTGAAATATAACCTTTTTATCGAGTTTTTCCTTTTCCTTCCTTTTATTAAATCTTACAATTTTCAAAATATTTATAGGTTCATAGCAAATTATAACAAATACAGCGTCACCCGTGCAGATGCACGTACGGGTATAGTACTAGTTTGAAGTTAATATAGGTGAGTACAACATTTAGGGTCACCGATCCATCACTGTTTGGATACTCTCTTTTTTATAGGCTATAACACCCAATGTATTTAAACAAATTACTTTGAGTATTATCGTGTAGTTATTTTATTTAAATTAAATGTTTTGTTTTGGGTGATAGATGAATTGTTGTTTAATTAAGCAACTCATGTGATTGGTTGGTTGAATATTACTAGGAATTTGATTTTAATACAATACCCCAACTTTGACTATTACATGGTGTCTTTAAGATTTAATTAGGTGCATTTAATATATTTTGATTGAGTTGTATCTTAGCCAAGCATTTTATGTGTGATTTAACGCATAATACAGTAAAGTACCTACTAGTATAAATGGGGGTGCAACTAGAAACAACATTTTACTACTATCAGCCCACAACCTGATAGGCGCAAGCCCAAGAGAGTAATTAAGAAGTCTGGTTGGCTTAAAGGCTTCAAATAAAAATGCTGGGGGTGCAATTAGTAATCCGATGTTTTATTTCTTTTCTTTATCATGTTAATTTTTTTATGTGGCCCATGTTCTGATTCAGTAGCTTGAGAACTCTAACTATTTAAGTTTATTTTCTCTCCTTGAAGAGGGTAATGAAAAATCTATGCAGTTTATTTTGTTATCTTCTTCCTTGCAACCCTAGTTTTGATTTTTTAGCTTAGCTTAGTCTATCACAACCCATTAGATCCAACCCAAAACCCATCCCAAAAGCATTTCAATCAGCTGAACTAAAGAGAGGGAAGGAGCTCACTTTCACCCTATGTTTGGTTTTCAATCTAAAAAGCAAAATAAGAGTTGGAGTTAGAGAGAGATTCCAAGATAGGGAGAGTTGAGAGAAAAGGGAGTATCAATTGAGTACCTGGATTGGGAGCTAGGGGAGCTGTACTTGGGTTAAGATCATCAAATGAGAAGTTTTGAGTCTAGCATTTCCAATTTAAAGTACTAGAAAACCCTTTGGTTTTGGTGGATAACTTGATTGCAATTCTGAAGTATGTCTCAACATGTGAGTTCTTTCCCATTTCTCTTAAATTCCATTTAAGGTTTTGAGTATCAATTGATACTGAGCTCTGGTGTGTATATTATTTCCTTGAGTTGGAATACCAACTTGAAGTAATTTTGGAATGCAAATGGAAGTTTGACTGTGTTTGGAAATTTAGTAAAATTTGTGTGGAAATCTATGAGAATGAAACTAGTAATTGTTCTTGTTTGGGTTGTAATTGAATGTTTTGTGATGCTTGAATTGAATGTGTGATAGTTAGGATAGGTTAGGAACTTTTAAAAGGAAGCTAAAGACACAATTTCAACACTTTTGGAACACTACCCAGAAAACACGGTCGTGTTTGAAAAACACGGTCGTGTTTAAAAAACACGGGTGCCCGTGTTTTCTTCTGTACGGCTACTCTTTTCGATAGTCTTCCGACTGTTTTGTCCGTAACTTTTGATTCGAAACTCCGATTTAAGTGTTCTTGGATGTATTAATTGGAAAGCTAACGAAAAGTTCTACAACTATATGTAAACTACTAATTGTGTTTTTAACTTACTCTAAGAATGACTTTGATGTCTTAGAAGTTGTAGCATATTGTTATTGTGTTAACCTCATATGTTGAGACCCTTTTTGTTTTGTTTAAGTATAAGATTTAGCCTTATGATCTATTAAGGTTCTTATACATTTTGTATTTTGGATTAAGTTGGTCGTGTCGACTCCAATAGATGATTTGAACCGGTTTATATTCAGAATCTTTATCTAATATTATGAATTTCCTATCATCTTGAGTCTATTGTGGATATTTGATATTCCATTGTATTAATCCAAATTATAAATGTATATCTCTAAAATGTCTGAAAGGCAATATTCCAGATTTTACTGTCAACGAGAGATGGTTAGGAACATTTAAAAAGAAGTTAAAGACACAATTTCAGCACTTTTGGAACACTGCCAAGAAAACACGGGCGTGTTTTAAAAATACGGGTGCCGTGTTTTCTTCTGGATAGCTACTCTTTTCGATAGTCTTCTGACTGTTTTGTTCGTAACTTTTGATTCGGAACTCCGATTTTAGTGTTCTTGGATGCGCTGGAATACTAACAAAAAGTTCTACAACTATAATTAAACTAATAATTGTGTTTTTAACTTACTCTAATATGTATTCTTAACCTATTCTAACCATTACATTTGATACATAGTAAAAACATCATTGGGATGCATTAATCTTTGTTGTGATTGGGTAATATGTTACTTGGACTCACTGAATGACCTTGTTCCCATTCTTTGATGATGATGTGCCTGTTTATAATCATGAGTTTGAAGGTTTGAATTATGGTTTGCAGCCCTTACTTGTTTACGGATTGTTTAAGATGAACTATTCGAGTGTGGGAACTATATGTCTAAGTATATAACTATAAATGAAATAAAGAATGGTTGAATGTGGTTGGGAGGGGTGTCATGAACCTAAGCTCATGACTCAGAGGTTTCATTCAACAAAAAGTTGAGTGCGGGTTCCCCAACGGTACGTTAATAGCATTTAGATATGTAAGACTATTACGAGAGGGGAGTGCATGCATTCTCTCTAAAATAATAAAATGTATGCAGAAAAAATTGCTGGAAAAACAGAACACACTAAACAAAAGAATCTAAACTAACTAAACTTACTAACTAAACAATAGAAATTAACTTTCACAATCCCCGGCAACGGCGCCAAAAACTTGTTGTGCGAAAAGTAGTTTGTGCAAGTATACACAATCGCAACAAGTAATAGAGTGATAAGTAAAGATCATTCCCACGGAGATTGTTGAGTTTACTTCTATATTTAAATTAGTAATTTAGCTAGTGAGAAAAACAAATAACAATAACAAGTTGTCAAGAAGTATTGTGAGTAACATAAATGTAAATAAACAAGTAAAGAAAGTTCAAGAGTTGATAAAGTGAGTTGGATTGCTCTTTGCTAAATAATTTCTCAGTAGTGAAGCACTATAACGTTAGACGCTATAGCGTTAAGTGCTGTAGCATATGATTTTGTGCCTTTCAGTCACTAACGCCAGGGTTTTGTTACGAGACTCCTATGTCTAGGTTCTAAATAAGTCCACCACTGTATAATGAAGAACCCACAGTATTCACCTTATGAACTATTGCTCCTCTATGTCTAGAGTTAAGCACAAGTTGTCTAAATGTCTTTAAACAACCTTTCATTCATATAATTCCTTGAGTTCGAATCATGGACCATGTCTGTACCCACGAATCTACTCGTTTCAGTTGATCAATCCCAAAAAAAGTTTGAAAGCATTAAAATACAAGGATTGAAACAAAACATCATAACGTTATATTAACAATACTAAAGAGTCATTACAAAGCTTAAAACAATCCAACTACTAAGTGTTTAGCTCATGATGAACATCATCAACACAATACAAACTAAAAAGCTCATATTACCGAAAATGAAAAGAAGAAGCAAGGTTGCAAAAGATGCACGTAGTGGCCTCCTTCTCATGTGACGGGTTGTTGACGCTACAGCACAGCTTCACAGCGCTGGAAATGATGATCTTCTCTTGAAAAATAAAAGCTTGAAGTGGAGGATTAATGGAGGAGAAGGGTGTAAAGTTTTTCTCTCCAAAAACTCTCATTATTTCGAAATCTATGTTGTGAGGAAGAAGAAGTGAGATAGATATTATCCACATCTCATAAAGTAGCTTTACAAAAAGGTGACAATGACATCTTTCAATAAAAATGCGCCAAGTGTCCTACTTGTCACTAAAAAGCTTTCACACATTCTGAACAACAAGGGATAAGTATGATGACTCATCAAACAGTAGTAGGCTCCAAAAGTGTCCAGATGTCCCACCGTCATATAGCGCTATAGCGCTTACCGCTGCAGCACTTAACAGAAGCATTAAAATACTCAAAAAGGCACCAAAAGTGTCAAATGATAACAAACAAGCTCCTAACCCTTCTTTCCTCTAAATAACTAATATTTACCTAATAAAGCACGAATATTACTTGAGAACTTGTGTTGATTTAAGTGATAAGAGCATAAATAACACATCTAAATATGAGTTATCACACCCCCAAACTTAAACCATTGTTTGTCCTCAAGTAATGACGCTTGACAAAGAACAAACAACACAACAACAACGAAACAATTACATAGATTAACTGCACAAACAAGACAACAACAATATCTTTCTCTTAAAAAAAATTATTACTACTTTAGAACTCGCATTTGTTTAAGTCTAGAAAGCATAAATAACTCTTATAGATAAGAGTTATCACACCCCCAAACTTAAACCATTGCTTGTCCTCAAGGAATGACACTTTATAAAGACAAACAAACAAACTTAAAATAGAACAATAACAGCATAGAAAGACAAGGTCAGTTGCATCCCTAAATCATACAATTTTTCAAAAATGTTCTTAGTTGGCCAAACTTTCAGATTCACATTCTCTCTCTCTCACACACACACACCATTGTTTTTCACAACATCTAGAATTATTAGTGCTCAATTAGGAGTGTGTGACTACTAGGCTTAGTTTAACTCCTAGCTAGTTTCAACATTTCTCCTAGCCTTGGAAAGAGTGGCATTCTTTTGGTTTAGCCAAAGAATTTTTCAAAAAGGAGAGTAGACTAACAACTTCACAAAAGACTTGGGGGGCTTCAAAGCACAACAAAGGGCTTGATTAGGCATTTCAGATCTTTGGCCTGTGCACTAACTATTGATTTGGTTATTTCTCAGCGCTATAGTGTTAGATGCTATAGCACTGGTTACTTGATGAACAGATTCAGCTGCAATGCCCTCATTACTGAACTCCTTATTTTCATTTCTATCTTTTTTTTTTTTATTTTTTTTCTTTTCTTTTATTTTTCTACTTTTTTATATGCATTTTTGGAACAGTTCACCATTTGTTTCACGCAATTGTAGCTTTTTACATGACCATTTGTACACTTTGGGTCCTATTGCACTGACCATCCTAGCTATAATCTTCATCCCTAGCCTTAATATAACTGATGCACCCCCAAACTTAGCTTCAAATGCTACTCTCAATTTTTAGTAAAAACTTGACTAAACCTTATCATTCCTAGCTAAATAGGTTCCTTGCTAAGCCTAGAGTTTTGTGTAGAAGCAGAAATAAGACTAGTCATTGTTCAAACAAGGCTACTCTACTCACAACACATAATCATCATTAAATTTAGCCAAGGAAGAAACATATCCTATATTGAAAAACTAGGAGTTTACTTCTATACTTAAATTAGTAATTTAGCTAGTGAGAAAAACAAGTAACAAATACAAGTTGTCAACAAGTAATGTCATTGTGATTAACATAAATGTAAATAAACAAGTAAAGAAAGTTCAAGAGTTGATAAAGTGAGTTGGATTGTTCTCTGCTAAGTAATTTTTCAGTAGTGAATAGCTATAGCGTTAGACGCTGTAGCGTTAAGCGCTGTAGCGGTATGACAGCGTGCCTTTCAGTCACTGTCGCCAGGGTTATGTTACAAGACTCCTATGTCTAGGCTCTAAATAATTTTTACCCCTGTATAATAAAGAACTTACAGCTTTTACCTTATGAACTATTACTCCCCTATGTCTAGAGTTAAGCACAAATTGTCTAAATGTCTTTAAACAACCTTTCATTCATATCAACCCTTGAGTTCTATTCGTAGACCATGTCTGTACCTACGAATCTACTTATTTCAGTTGGCCATTCCCAAAACAAGTTTGAAAGCATTAAAGAACAAGGGTTGAAACACAAAACATCATAACGTTATATTGCTAATACTAAAGAGTCATTACAAAGCTTAAAACAATCCAACTACTAAGAGTTTAGCTCATGATGAGCATCATCAACATAATACAAACCAAAAAGCTCATATTACCGAGAATGAAAAGAAGAAGCAAGGTTGCAAAAGATGCACATAGTGGCCTCCTTCTCATGTGACGGGTTGCTGACGCTACAGCATCGCTTCACAGCGCTGAAAATGATAATCTTCTCTTGAAAAACAAAAGCTTAAAGTGGAGGATTAATGGAGGAGAAGGGTATCACATTTTCCTCTCCAAAAACTCGCCTTATTCTGAATTCTAAGTTGTGAGGAAGAAGAAGAAGTGAGATGGATATTATCCACATCTCATAAAGTAGTTATTTACAAAAAGGTGACAATGACATCTTTCAATAAGAATGCTCCAAGTGTCCTATTTGTCATTAAAAAGCTTCCACAAATTCTGAACAGCAAGGGATAAGTATGATGACTCATCAAATAATAGTAGGCTCCAAAAGTGTCCAGCTAGCTGTCCCACCGACATATAGCGCTATAGCGCTTACCGCTGCACAGTGTCTACCGCTACAGCACTCAAGCAAAACATCAATATACTCAAAAAGGCACCAAAAGTGTCAAATGATAACAAACAAGCTCCTAACTCTTCTTTCCTCTAAATAACTAATATTTACTTAATAAAGCACGAATATTACTTGAGAACTTGTGTTGATTTAAGTGATAAGAGCATAAATAACACATCTAAATATGAGTTATCACAGCCCAACCGAAGAGTTTTATGTTCACAAGGGGCAGAGACAAGGTGACCCTTTATCGCTTTTTCTCTTTCTTATTGCTGTTGAAGGTTTGGCCTCCTTGATTTCTAATGCATTACAGTTGGGTCTATATGAGGGATTTAAAATGTCTAACTCCTTACATCTCTCGCTTTTGCAATATGCTGATGACACCATTTTGTTTGGCAAAGCATCATGGGACAATTTGTGGAGTATTAAAACTATTTTTAGGAGCTTTGAGATGGTTTCGGGGCTGAAGGTGAATTTCTACAAGAACAGGCTAATTGAGGTTAACACCAAGAATGAATTTCTAGAGTTAGCTTCAACTTTTCTATCTTGTAGTGTGGCATCTCTCCCGTTTAGGTTCTTGGGTGTTCCGGTTGGTGATAATCCTAGAAGAAGGAGCAATGTGGAAGCCAATTTTGGACTCTTTGCGTTCTAGGCTCTCTTCGTGGAGGGGTCATCATTTGTCCATGTGAGGTAGAGCAACACTCATTAACTCCATGCTAAGTAGTTTACCACTCTATTTTTTCTCTTTTCATAAAGCCCCTAAAATTGTTATTCATGAGTTGATTAAGATTCAAAGGGAGTTTTTATGGAGAGGGCCCAATTGGGGAAAAAGATTTGTTCGGTGGCTTGGGACTCTATTTGAAAACCGAAGAAAGGAGGAGGGCTTGGTGTCAAAAATCTCCATTTATTTAACGTTTCTTTGTTGGCAAAATGGAAGTGACGTTTTTTATCTGGTCATAATGCTATTTGGAGAGATATTTTGGCTTATAGATATGGTGATTTATGTGCAAAGCTTACATGTCATAGTGGGAATTTGGGGGAGGGGGAATGATTCTATTTGGTGGAGAGACATTGTTACTTTAGGGAAAGGTCTAAATCTGAATTTTGATTTTTTTCAAGGATGTTATTTCTTGTGTGGCTGATGATGGGTTATCTACTCCTTTTTGGAAAGTTCAATCTGAATTTTGATTTTTTTCAAGGATGTTATTTCTTGTGTGGTTGGTGACGGGTTATCTACTCCTTTTTGGAAAGTTCAATGGTTTGGAAATGTTCTTTTCAATTCAATTTTTGGAAGTCTTTATGAACTATTTTTGCAGCAAGATGCCAAAATTGCAGATTTGTTGGTTTTGGATGGCACAAGGTGGAATTGGAATTTTAGATGGAATTGTGAACTGTCAAATGAGGATCAGATTGAAGTCACATCGTTGCTAATTATTTTGAAAGATTTCTCTCCTAATCCCAACTCTTGTGACAGATGGGTTTTGGAAACTAAATAAACCCAAGTCTTTTAGTGAGAATTCTTATTACAATTTCCTGTCTAGCTTGCACCAGGGTGATCCTATGAGGGAAGATTTATGTGTTGTATTATCTAACTTGTGGCGCATTGTAGCCCCTTCACAGGTGTGCATTTTCGGTTGGCGTCTTCTACTAGGAAGACTTCCTGCTAGAGATGCTCTTGCAGCTAGGGGCTGTTTGGAAGGAGATCATGATTTAGTCTGCCCTTTGTGTTTTAATCATTTTGAATCGATCTCACCTTTGTTTTTTTCTTGTAATGTTTCTAATTTGATGTGGAAGGAAATAAGCTCTTGGTTGGGGGTTGATTTGAAGCCAGATTTAGAAGGATTGGAGCATTTCAATTTCTTTGCAGATATTCTCAGCGGCAAAAGGTTTCAAAGGGTGAATAACTTAATTTGGCTAGCAGAAGTTTGGTGCTTATGGTTGGAGCGGAATAATGTCCTCTTTAAATGAGTAGTTTTTGCCCTATTCAGGCTTTGGTCAATAATTTAAATGTATTTCATGGTGTTGGTTTATTAGTAATCCAGGAAGAAATATACATTTTTCTATAATAGACTGGTGGTCTAAACCCATCATTTGTTTACAGTCTATTTATTCCGGTTCCGCCTGTAAAGGGTTGGAATACCCCTAATATTCCTTCTTAATATAATTTTTCTCATAAAAAAAACACAATACACAAATTGTTTAAAAATTGAGTCCTAAAAAATTTTGAAATTATTATGACGTGTATAGATTAAACAAATTACACCTATGTTATCTCTCGACCAAAGCAACCATAGAATATCCGTAAGAACTAGCACGACTGCATAGATTAAACAAATGACAGTTAAATTTGCGTTTGTGAGTTTACATGTGGTGTTTGGCCGTGTTCATCTTCTTCCTAAGAAAAACTTAAGTGGAAACTGACATGAACTACAAAACAATAACACAAAACCAGTAAAAAGAAAAAAATGCATCCCCCTTTTTAATATTTCAATATTTTGTGAAATTAGCAATTGAAACTAGAAGCCTGGAAACTGGATTCATTTTGTAACAGATTATTCCATTTTAAGAACCCTAATTATTCGAATTTAGGGTTTTTTAAGTTACGTTTAAAACTGGATTCATTTGTAACAGATTATTCCATTAGAAATAGCTCTCACAGTCCTTTAAGTTACGTTTTTATACTGATTCAATCCTTTGTGTTTTTTTATGTTCCCAAATTGGTCCTCTAAGTTTCAAACACTACAACAATTTATCTCCTTCCTCAAGCTTCCAGAAAACACAGACATGCATTTTTCCTTTAGTCATGGATGTTTGCATCAATTTTCTCCTTCTGTTGTCAACAAAATTTCATGAGACTTGTTCCATTAAATTCATATGAACTCAATCTATAATAACTCCATTGTTTACGATTTATTTTTTGAGAAATCATGGTTTGCAAGTCGTAATTTGGGAGACAAATTTCATGTGTTATATTGTGTTTAAGTATTTCTAGGTTTGGGTTTTCACCTTACCTGTTTGTGTTCCACCTTTTACCATATTTGATTTTTCCTCTTACAATGCATCAGATTTGATTTTTCCAGATTTTTCTAAATTGGATTTTTTTTTAAGAAGTGTTCTACCTTACATTGTTCTTTCTCCTCTTAGTCCTCAAGAAGTTTTGAAAGACCAAATCATTTTGAAAAATTAAATTGAGGAGGAGGAAAAAGACAGAAAGGCCAACCTCAAGTTGGAAGGCCAAAGTGTGGTTGCGATAGGCACCCCTAATCTTATTATAACACTCACAAAGAATTAAAAGACCAAAAGCTTGAGGAAAAGGACCCAAAGCAAATAAAAAGCTCCTTTGTAGTTCCCAACAAGGATCCAAAGGGGAAAGGATGTATGTGCCTTAGCAAACTGTTGCATGATGTATCATATGAAAATAGGGTTTTCTCGACTAATTCTTTCCTTGCACATAGTTTTGTTCATTCCTTGTTTAGGTTACCTATGCATTTCTTGCCAAAGCCACTCTTGTGTGGACAAAGCAAGGAACTTCACGGCACTTCCAAGAGTGAGCCTCAAAAGGGCAAGGTAAAGGTAATGGAGACACTTCTTCATGTTGAAAATTTGCAAAGGCATAATATTCTCCCTATACTCTCCATTCCTTTTCCTGGGTTTGTTTCAACTCCTTGGAAACTTGTCTTGCTTTATATTTTGCTTAATCGTGTGCCTGGAATTTGCATGAGTGGGCTATTACTTGGGGTCACTCATTTTTCTTTTGATCCCGGTGGTGCCTAAGCAATTCTAGCATTAGTGTAGTTGTTTTTTTTTTTGTTTTTCAAGTGATTTTTGTCCATCTTTGATGTAGGTTTCCAAGAGGAAGAGTTCATTTGAGTACAAGTGAAGTTCAAGAGGGGGAGGATGATGTTAGCCCACATGGAGCTTGGATGAAGATCACAAGGACTAAGCTCACAAGACCAAAAATAAGAATTCAAGGGAAAATACTTCAATATGCACTAGTGGAAAAAATGGATTCTGCATCGGCAATTAATATCGGTTCAAAAACTAACTGATGTTAAAAATAAGGCGGTGGCATTTTTGAAATTATCATGAAACTTTTCGCATCGGTTGAGGCTCTAACCGATGTAGAATTGCACACCTAAGGCAAGATTACACATTTAATACCAGGTCCAATGGCAACTGATGCGGAAAACCGAAAATTAACATCATCTCTCTAATTGCAACTGATGCGAAAAATCCCCAATTTTTTTGTGCTATCTGCGTCATCTCTCTAATTGCGTTCTCACAGGAAACCCTCTCACACGTCGTTCTCTCCCTCTCACTCTGCGTCGTTCTCTCTCACCCTCTCACCGCTCTCCACGCCGTTCTCTCTGCGTCGTCCACGCCGTTCTCTCTGCGTCGTCCACGCCGTACTCTCTGCGTCGTCCACGCCGTTCTCTCTGCGTCGTCCACGCCGCTCTCTCTGCGCTGTCCACGCCGCTGCTACGTCCAGGTCGTTGCTAGTTGCGCCGACGCTGTCTCTTGAAACCCACATCGCCGCTGTCTCGATCTCTTGCATCACCGCCTCTTCATGTAAGTTCCATTCTGTTTTTCTCTTCTGGACTTTCCTATTTCTGTTTTCATTCTCTAAACCAGGTATGTACACGTTTCCATTTTGTTTTTCTCTTCTGTGCTTTCCTATTTTCGTTTTCAATAATATTCTCTTCTCCTATTTCAAAGATTTTGTGGGGAAAGAGGTGAAAAACGATTTGGCCATCAAAGGCACTTTGCGTTCCGTCAAGAAGCACCCCAACATCAAGCGCGAAAACACTACAAGAAAGACAAGTACCCCCACATGGTAACCCCTTCATCTCTTCCACTCTCTAGGGTTTATGATTATTATTATTGCTGTTTGTTGAAGGAATTGTATGCTGTTTGTTCTAAGTCCCCAAACAGTTGCAAGTTGCAAATTTATGGTTGGCTTTTGAGTTCTCTTAGCTCTAACAGAACTGAATCAATGGTAAGAATTGTGTTTCATTCAGTCTTTAAGGTAGTGGCTGGTTTTGTGTTTCATTATTTGTGGCTTGGATCTTTATCTGAGATTGTATATCAATTAAAATTAAAATTCTTCTTTAATTAGTTGATTTGTGTCAGGATTTGTGTTTCCCTGATTTATCCTGTACTTTGCAATGTGAACTCCTTTGTTCTCTACATTTTAGTGGTTATGCAATTTTCTGGTTGTTTTTATTGGGAGGCTTACCCTTTCTTAAACTCTGGAGTTTATTTATCTTGTTATGCAATTTTCAATCCACTTCACAATCAATATTTTGAATTGAATATTATGACTACAGTGCATTTAATTTTGGAATTTCTAAACTGATAGTTTCCATAGGTATTAAGACAGAAATATTGAAAAGAAATCCCAAATTCTCCCAGTATTTCATGCATAATATTTGTTACTTCGAATGATTCTCTTTTGGTCTCTTTTCAATTTTTCTTTCAGTTCAATGAAATGTTTTAGAATTACTGGACTGTTGAGAAATTTTTTTGATGCTCTAGTATATTTGTTAAAATAAGTTTTTTTTAGTATCTTTTGTGTTATGCTAAGTCTAAATCATGGGCAGCATTAACTATTCCAGACAGAGTTACTGTGATTTTACCAAATAAATTGCATCTGAATGTTGGGCTTGATTCTTTTGAGGACTTAATATTAAGCTTGAGGAACTGGAAATGGTGAAGAGAGAAAAGGATCAAAACCAGAGAGAATGAAACAGAATTTTCATTATGATCCAACTAACTGGAATAATCAATAGTTACAAAGTATTTATCCAACTGCATTACAATGAGAACTGCAGAGAATAATCTAACTAATTCCTCTACTATTAACTAACTAAACTATGGTTAACTAACTGAACTAAAACTAGTTAAATAAACTGTACATAGAATCATATATACACTGCTCTAATACTTAACAATGGTAGTTGTCTTTGGAGGTTTCCTTTCTCTATTATGTATTAGAATTTTCATCATTATTTACTTTGGTTGTTAATTAATTTAATAACCAAAGCTGCTTTTGCTTTTAAGCTTCCTCTGTCACTGAATCCTAGTTCATTTGACATTTGATTTTGTTTGATGCTCTTTTGGTTGTATGGAGTTTTAGAAGTTGGTTATCTAATTGTTTGTTAAGTAGACACCAGAATTGGGTTTTAATGAACTGATATTCTATGTGAACTGTTTTGCTCTCTCTATTTTTTCATTCATGAGTCCTGTGTCAATAACAGTATTACACTATTTTATCCTCACTTTAGGTTCTCAACATTCCTACCGAAATTAACAAGGGTACTGTGGAAATCATTACCCCTGTTGAACTCATTAAAAAGGGAGACAAGGTGGGGTCTTCTGAAGCTGCTTTGCTTGCCAAGTTAGGCATAAGGCCATTTTCGTATGGGCTTGTTGTCCTTTCTGTTTATGATAACGGCTCAGTGTTTAGCCCTGAAGTTCTTGATCTTATTGAGGAAATTCCTCAAGGTATATTTCCTTTTCAGAGTTGAATCATTTGACACTAAATTAGTGATCGGATATTTCGATGTTTCTTATTCATTGGTTTTGTTCAATGCAGGACCCAAGTAAGTTTGCTGTGGCTGCAGTTGCTGCACCTGCTGCTGCTTCTGGTGGTGCCCCAGCTGCTGTTGCTGCTAAGGAGGAGGAGAAGAAGGATGAGCCAGCTGAACAAGTTTGGTGTTTGCTTAGGTTATGTTTAAGTAATTTTTTGGTTATGTTTTGTATTATGTTATATGCCTAGTACAAACATTGTATCGTTCTTTCTATTTTCTCATCTTTTTTGTTGTTGTTGAGTTTAATGGATTGATATAACCAATCTTGCTTTTGCAAATGAATTCAATGATTATTGGTTTATTGAAACCAGGAGGATATTGTGACTGATATTTGCATTGTGATTCTCATTTTTTTTTTATGTTATCCTCTGTTTGTAGACATAATTGTAGCATGAGTTAGCAAAAATATATATATTCTATTTATGGTATTTAACAAAGCAAAACTGGTGAGTAATTTATAAATAAATGAATATACGTACAAATTGTGAATTTTTTTTTTAAAAAAAAAAGTTAGTTTTAACATCGGTTCCCATCAGGACCTGATGCGAAAAGTACTTTTCGCATCAGGTGGTTCTGAAAATCCGATGCCAAAAAGGTGCTAAAATCTAATTAAAAAGGACTTTTGGCATCGGGTGGTAATACAACTGATGCGAAAAATACTTTTCGCATCAGGTCCGTACCTGATGCAAAATGTGCGTACTTTTAACATCACCTGAATCTATAACGGACACGGAACTGATGCAAAAAGTCATTTTTAACCGATGCGAAAAGCCTAAATTAAAAGCCTAAATTGTAGTAGTGATGTGCTCAACATAATCATGAAAACATTTTGTGTTTCCTTCAATAAATTGTAAGACACTTTAATGTTGGGCCATGTTGGCTTTGAGTAGGAAGGCTACGGCCTTAGCTTAGTGTATGCGGCCATGGGCCTTGCTTGTTTGCGAATTGGGCTTATGTTGTGGACTTAGGTTACATAAAGTCCACAATATAAATACACTATCTTCATGTGTAATTGTTAGAACTTTATGAAGACTGAAATCATTTGTTCACATTTGCAGAAGAGTTCCCAAATATTCCTAGAGAGAGGATAGTGGTGAAATGCATGTGAGGGTGAGGATCTTCTTGAATTCTCCATGGTTCTTGAAGATGGGAGCCTTAATTAGCTCACATCACTGAGGCTAGGAGAGCCTAAGGAGTGTACGATTTATCACCTTTCCAAGAAATGTGTGGCGATCATCTATCTCGGTTTCCATCTATATTCTCATCCACATTTGCTCCTTCTTCAATTTTCATGTAAGCTTCATGTCATTTTCTTTAATTTTGTGTTGTTGATGTTCATCATCTCTTTGTTCTTGAATTTTGTGTGAGAAAGTTGTTGAAATGCCAATTTTCATGATCCTAACCTTCTAGATCTACTTTAGATCTTACCAACTTCACATTAAGTGTTAGCAGATACCTACATAAAGGTATACATATGTTCACTGAAGTGTTTGCTGACACACAAGAATGGAAGAAATGGGGTTGTCCCTAACATTTAGGGAACTAGGTAAGCTTTGTTAATTCAAAAAGACAGACTAAGGAAGCAACAAAAGGCAAAGTAAAACCTTTCAACTAAACAACAAAAGGCAAGTAATACATATTGTCAATGTAAGACCCCCTAACTGATCATTTTGTCAATAACAATGAACGACATTTCACTTAACTTAACCTGAGAAACCAATCGAAGAAAGACCTGGTGGGTTCCAAACAAACTACGAGTAAGTGTAACTCAACTCGAGAAATTGACTCATCATTTTATATATCCTATTTTACTCTTTATCTAGCACTACCCTCATCATTATATCATATCATATATAATAACAATTCTCAAAGATTATATATCACAAACCAACATATTCATACACGATCATCACTATGAAAGTGAAAGTATTGCTAATACATGGAGTAATATTGGAGACGATCAATATGATGAACATATATACCAAATTTGCTTAACTGCCTACACATTAGAAGGAATGCAATTAAAACGAGGCACAGGAACACATGTCAAAGGATGAGCCCTTGGAAGAGTCATGGCTGGTTTCTCTTCCATGTTAACTGTCCCTTCAACCTTCCATTCAAAACACTGAATCATAACAGCAAGATTAGTAGGAACCACCTGAAGTGCTAATGAGGCTCCAGGGCACACCCTTCTTCCCGTTCCAAATGGCATGAGCTGGAAACTCTGTCCCCTCACGTCTAATTGGTTCTCTTGACTCATAAACCTCTCCGGCCTAAACTCGAGTGGGTTCTCCCACAGGTTAGGGTCCCTTCCCATTGACCACAAATTAACAAATAGCAAGGACTTTTCCGGAATCTCGTAACCACAAACATTACAACTTTCAGATGATTTTCTCCCTATGAATGGTGATGTGGGATGAATTCTTAGTGTTTCTTTTACTATAGCTCGCAAGTAAGGAAGGTTGGAAAGATCAGACTCTTCTATTAATCTAGAATTTCTTGTTAGTAAGTCGATCTCTTTTCTTGCTTTCTCCATCACATCTGGGTGGTTGATTAACTCAGCTAGAGCCCATTCTGTGGTTATAGCAGATGTGTCTGTTCCGGCCATAAATATGTCCTGCATGCATGACGTAGGAAAGTCAATTCCGTCCAACTCTAATGAAAGGGTTTTATAAATAGCCTAATACCCACTGGCAAAACTAATACTGTCGTAATTGACTAAGTATTTTGAATGAACTTGTTTTTGTCAAGACAAATATTATCTATATAAGTGTATTAAGGGGAATTAAATATAGCAAACAACACCCATCACCAAAAAGAAGTAAGGTCGTTTAATAAACTAAAGACCTGAAATCTTACCTATAACTCTTATACTGTAGAGAGACATTTTATTGGGTCTACACATCATTAATAAGGCAATTTTTTTACCCCCTCGTATACCTTGTACCTCCATAATACGTTTTAACCCCAAAATCCCCCTCAAAATTTTAAAAAAATTTAACTGAAACACCTCAAAAAGGTATTTCCGGAAGTCATTTTTTGTGTTTCGGAAATACCTAAGTTTCCAGAAAAAGCCTTCTGGAAATACGTCAAAGGAGGTGTTTCCAGAAGTCATTTTGTGTTCCAGAAATACCATTTTAAGGTGTTTCCGAAAAAATTTCCAGAAAATGTCTTCTGGAAATATGTCAAAGGAGGTGTTTCCGAAAAATTAAAAAAAAAGCATTCTGGATTCATGTCTAAACAGGTAATTCCGAAAACTGTTTTGAGGAGTCAGAGATAAAATTGGTATTTCGGTCCATTTGAGGGTACAGGGTATATGAGATTAACAATTAGGCAGGGGCGGCTCTTTTCACTTTTAACCAATTATAAGCAAAAAAGTCTATTTACTTTTTTTGCTTATGTTTTGTTACAAATAGACAACTAAATTACTATAAACTCAAATATATGAGATGAAATTTGTCAAAAAAAATTTGAGATGAAAGACTCTTTGGTAAACAAATGTCATAAAAAAGAGATGAAAATTAGGTAAATAATATGTAACATCCTGGACCATTTTCTTACTTAGTAGGCTACCCAGCGATTCTGTGGGAATCGAACCATGTACCCTGAGGCTTAGGTACATGCTCAATGCATTCCCACTACCAATTGATCTATCTGGGATTGTTGTGTTTGTGTTGGATTTCGATGGTTAAAAGACCATTTTACCCCTTGCTCTCTAATTCTCACTTAAACTCTATTTCTACCCCGAACAATCACACAATTCATACAATTAACAATTAAATGTTGCTTTCACGATTTTAACATGTCCATGACTTGAATTATTATTTTATCGAATAACAATTCGCTAGTTAATTTCATAAAACGAAATTAACCGTAATTAGAGATGTTACATAATAAAAATAACAAGACATAATTAAATTATGGATTAGTAATGACTTCTTCTCATACCTAATTGTTAATCTTTTATTTTATTTGTGGTAGCAATGACTACACTATTATAGTGAAAAGAGCCGCCCCTGCCTATTGGCAACCGATTAAAATTAAATCAAGTCATAGTCTCTTTTATTAATGGGCTTTTTTTTGGGAGGGGCGGCTCTTTTCACTCCACCAAAATAATTGTTAATCAAGTCATAGTCTCTTTTATTAATGGACTTTTTCTTTTATTAATTCCGGAAAATGTTTCTTACTTGATTTAATTTTAATCGGTTGCCAATAGGAGGCGGGGGCGGCTCTTTTTACTATAATAGTGTAGTCATTGCTACCACAAATAAAATAAAAGATTAACAATTAAGTATGAGTAGAAGTCATTACTAATCCATAATTTAATTATGTCTTGTTATTTTTATTATTTACCTAATTTTCATCTCTTTTTTATGACATTTGTTTACTAAAAGAGTCTTTCATCTCAAAAAAAAATTGACAAATTTCATCTCATATATTTGAGTTTATAGTAATTTAGTTGTCCTGTAACAAAATATAAGCTAAAAAACAATGCATTGGTCTAAATTTAAATTAAATAAATAGATTTTTTTGCTTATAATTGGTTAAAATGAGAGTAGTTTTGTTTCGCTTTTAATGAAACTTATTTTATTTATAAAAAGTTACTCTTTAGTTTTAGCTGGCTCATAAAAAATAAGCTAGCTCCATTACATACAATAGGGTTAAGAAACTAAAAGAATCCAAATAATAGCAAGCAATTAAAGATATAAAAGTAAAGTGAGAATAGTGAAAAGCTAACTAGAAACTTGCTTACCAAGATGAAAGCCTTAATATTCACTCTAGTCAATTTAACCTCAGTGCTTTGATCTTCATGTATTTCCAACAAAATATCAAGTAGATCCCTATGTTGAACACCACCTTCACCCCTTTCCTTCCTTTTCTTCCTTTCCTCTTCATGCTCCTCTATCACCCTCTCCATCATGCTATCAAACCTGTCCCGAATCTCTTTCATCCTTTTGTTCATTCCTTGCAAATCCAAATTCTTACAAAACCAAATAAAATCTGACACACAGAACTTCCCTGCAAGCTCTGCAGTGTCTGTAACCATCTTCCTAATCTCTTCCACATCACTATCATTCTCAGAACATGTTTTGCTCATAGTCATCCTTGTTATAATACTATTGGTGAGAGTCAAGAGCTCTCCACCAACATCAACAGCCTCACCAGCTTCCCCTTTCTTCTGTAAAACTCTCAGAAACTCCACAGTCTCTTGTTGCCTTAAGGGAAGAAGTTGATTGAGTGTTCTTCCACCAAGAAGTTCAGACATGCAAAGTTTCTTCATGAACTTCCAATATTCTCCATAAGGTGCAAACAAGAAGCCCTTTGAGCCATATGATAAATAGTGAACTGCAGCACTGCTAAAACGGTTAGAGAAGGAAGTTTCATTGGTTTTAAGAAACTCCTTGGCAATTTCTGGACTAGAAACTACTATACAAGGCAAAGAGCCTAAGAAAAGTTGCATGATGGGTCCATAACGAGTTGAGAGTTTGTGAAAACTTTGGTGAGGTAATTTAGAAATAAGGTGAAGGTGTCCAATGATAGGTAAAGCTGGAGGGCTTGGTGGAGAACGATTCTTGTTCTTCTTTCGTGTGAGTATGGATCTTACAACAATATAGGAGAGTAGCCAAAGGAAGAAAAGTCGGACATAGTCTTGAATTTCAGCCATGGTTGAGACTTTTTTTTTTAATTTAGAAGAAATGGTAAAATGTGATGGTGGCTAGCTAGCTATGACTTATAAAGTTACGTGTGTGAGTGAGAGTACTGAGAATTATGGGGTACGTAACACAAGATGTAAACGTGTGTGTATGTAAATGAAAGACAGTGGCGTTACTACATTATACATATATATCCGATGGCTGATGTACATGGATGATGCACCTACATCACATTTTATATTATTAGTTTTATTTTTTGAAAGAAGATCTATTTTTTTTTTGGCAAAGAAAGAAGATCTATTATAAGTTGTTTGTTGGTTTCCCCAATATCCTATGGTCAAACAGTTGTTTAAACTTCGATATTTTTATATTCGGTATGTATTCATGATTCATATCTAAAAGTTTAGTTGATGAAGAGAAAGAAGTTTCCTGCCCAAACTTAAGGTCATTTTTGTAAATTTGCTTTAAACTATTTCTGTGTAATTGGCCATTGATTGTAATCTTTTTCATTCATTCTTCTTTGTTTGCTAGCTTGGTTAGAGAGAATATATATATATGCCACAAAAAATTTAGCATAAAATTATTTTGAAATTTTGAGAACCTGAATTTTGAGGACTTTTTTTAGGCCTGTGTCCGTATATCTAAATATATTAAGCGGCTTGTCATTGCCGTGTGACTTTGGCGCCAACTTCTTTTTTTTTCTTTTTCTTATCTTCTTTTATATTTTAAAGTTCTATTTCTTTTTATCTTTTTTATACTTTCTTTCTTTTTTGCTTCTTTCATATTTTAAATTTTTATTTTTTTTATTTTTTATACTTTAAGGAGTAGTTCACTATATGAAAAAACTTTAAATGTTTAAATACGCAAACTTCGTTATTCAATAAACGGTTAGGTGAAAAAGAGATTTAACTTCATGACAAAATATGTAAAGTGTGATGCTAGATAATGTGTTTTGGAGTATTTTGTGGTTCTGAAAAATTTTTAATAGTTCAAATATACAAAGCTTATTCCTCAATAACCGGTTTGGTGAAAAAAAATTGTGCGAAACTACGTAAAGTGCGATACTAAGTAGTATATTTTAGGCAGTACTTTATATATTTTTGTTTTTATATATTTTAAGGAGTACTTTACCGTCTTGAAAATTTTAAGATGTTTATATATGTATAGTTTATTCTTCAATAATCGGTTGGCTTGAAAATAAAGTTTCATTTTATGAAAAAATATGTAAAGTGATATGCTAAATAGTGTGATTTGGTGTACTTTATGGTTCAGAATAAATTTTAATTGTTCAAATACACAATGTTTGTTCCTCGATAACAGGTTTGGTTAAAAAAAATCGTGACAAAATACGTAAAGTGCTTTATGGTTATAATTTAATTTTATTCACCGGAACTTCAGCCACATTTACGAAAGAACCTCACAAAATATTCTTTCAACTTTCTATCTTCGAGTACTGCGTTGCTTATATTTTATTGGTGATTTTCATCCAACCCTGCACGATACTCATGTGTTACACTTTCTAATTTTGTTGTATTTTTATTTCTAATTATGAGCTAAGTTTTCATATTTACATTTGATAAATATGGATTATGTTATTAAAAAATTGAGACATTTTCTTACTATCTATGTATGTTTAACGTCTTTGTTAGTATTCTTTTTAAATTTTATAACCTTCTTATTTAATTTATAGTTTAATTTCTATCAATAGTTATTTGACTATATATTTTACAAACCAATTGGACATGAATATTTATAATGAGGTTTGCTAATAAATGCGTAAAAATTTATTACTCATTTACACAAAGGAATTTAGCCAATAATCCCTGCATCGCATGGGATACACGGGATATGGGGCTAGTGTTCATGATAAGCTTAGATATTTTATATGACTTTGAAGGTTAATTGTTGGCCTGTCCAACCCGGACTACATGCAAGTGTCAACTATACGACTTTGAATACTAACTAAAACAAATATATGAATTATTATTAGGAATATATACAAATCCTGAGGTGGACTAAAGGACAAAGGGCATTGCTGAATCGCATGGGAATAGCCACCAAGGCAGTCAGCTTTTGTGGAGGAATTAGTGAAAGCTTCAGGATTAAAATGTTGGGATTTCAAGTGTGAGTGGTTAGTTCCATATCGACTAAGAATGAGCTATAAAAAGGATATATAAGAGAGGGGACTTACATACCTAACGCCTTAAGGTTTTGGGTGGAGATTATGCTTGGAATCATTTCTCCTTTACCTAAATCCTTATCTGATTTCCCTCTATCTTTACCCTCGTCCCTAAGATCTCTAGACTTTTCTAGCCATATTAACTAGAGTATCCATATCTCTAGATTTTTCTTTTGTAATCAATGCTTCTAGATCCTTCTATTTTGTAATGTAAAGCCCTATAAGAGTAATAAATAGGACTCATCACCAAGCATTTGTCATTCAAGCAATAACAACTTTTCTTCAGCAATTAGATAGTTATCTCTTTCTCTACCCTTCCTCTCAACCCTGAGCCAGATTTGGAATCAGAGCAGGTTACGATATCCCGGAGTTGAGTTTGAGCGAAGAAATCAACATAAAGTGAGTTTTCAGGTGAGCAAGGAGTTGCTTTCCTAAAACTTCACTTTGCGGCCATTTGTTCGCGAAACTAACACCGCCATCAAAACCTCCAAATACCGCCACGATCTTCACCAAAAAGATCATCGACCACCATTGTCAAAATGTCACCTAGAAGACAAAACGAAATATCTTTGCATGAAACTGAGATGGAAGAAATGAGGCAAAAAATTCAACAACTACAAAAGATTGTCAATGCCCAACAAGCCGGCCTATTAGAAGCACAACGAAGAAGATTTGAAGAATATGGCTCTGGTAGTGACTCTTCATATCTAGAAGTAGTCGCTCAGACCGACGTCAATTTTGGATCAACCATATCAAGGTCGACATCCCAGATTTTGAAGGGAAGCTACAATCCGATGAGTTTGTGGATTGGCTACAAACTGTTGAACGTGTATTTGAGTATAAGGAGGTTCTGGAGGAGAAATAACTAAAGATAGGGGTTGTCAAGCTAAAGAAACACGCTTTAAGACAACTTTTTCAAGACCCGTAAGTTTTACCCATTCATTATTATCAAGACAATTTTATTCAATTACCAAATCTTCATCAAAAATATTTGTCAGTAGAAGAATACACTAGATAATTTGAGAAGTTGATGATGAAATGTAATATCCAAGAAAAGGAAGAGCAAACAATTGCTCGACACTTTGGAGGGCTAAACACTGAAATTGCACACTCAGTCCAACTCCAACAATTATGGTGCTTGAGGTTATCCATCTAGCCATTCGAGTTGAGAAGCAGTTGCCTAAAAAGTCTTCATACCAACCTCTTTATCCTCCACCAGAAATTATTCCCACCATAACAAACCACTAACCCAAGAACCTAGTCCCTCAATCAAACCCCAACAAAAGACAACCAAAGAGAACAGTCCCAAGACACCCTAATGCTTCAAATGCCAAGGCTTTGGACATATTGCTTCTGATTATCCAAATCGTAAAACCATTAGCATCATTAAGGGGGGATACACAAAGCTTCTGAAGAAGAAGAAGATATTCATGAAGTGTTAGAAGAAGAGGAGATGGGTGAGCCAACATATGACGAAGAGTATGTTCTTACTGATTATGGTGAATATTTGATAGTAAAAACAAGCTTACACACAAAGACAACCAAAGAAGAACCATGGCTAAGACACAATATCTTCGACACTCGTTGCACCTCACAGGGCAAGGTTTGTGATGTCATCATCGTTAGTTGAAGCTGCGAACATGTTGTGTCCAACTATATGGTGGAAAAATTGAAATTGCCGACAAAGGAGCATCCACATCCATACAAGCTACAATGGCTCAACAAGGGAAATGAGGTAAGAGTATCTAAGTGTTGTCTTGTATCTTTCTCTATTGGTCAAAAGTACGAACACAATGTATGGTGTGATACTATTTCTATGGATGCTTGCCACCTTCTTCTTGGGAGACCTTGGCAATATGATCGCCATGCCTTATACGATGGTCATGTCAACACTTACACTTTTGTGAAGGATGGAGTTAAAATCAAGTTGGTACCCTTACCACCCAATGAATTTGATGAAGGAAAAAAGGAATCTAAACCATTAGTATCTTTAGTGACAAAGGAAGCATTCAAGGTGACAATAGAGGAAGCACAAACCATGAGCTTTGTTATATCGCTCAAATTAAATGAAGAATATATCATCCCATAGAAAATAGATCAACCGCTTTCTGAATCCTCAGATGTTGTACCATCAGAAATTCCATCAAGACTGCCTCCAATACAAGACATCCAACATGAAATTGACTTAACCGCTTCATCTAGCACTCAACAATACAGTTCATATGCAAAACAGAGAGTAAATGAAATCAGGAAGTTGCATGAGCAAGTTCATGAGAGAATTGAAAAGAAAATTTCAAGGTATAAGACTCAACAATACAAACATCGCAGGTTGCAAACAGTTAAAGAAGGAGACTTGGTATGGATACACTTGCAAAAGGAACAATTTCCTAATAAATCAAATGCCAAGTTATCTCCAAGAGCTAGTGGTCCTTTCAGAATTGTGGAGAAGATCAATGATAATGCCTACAAAATAGAGATGCTAGGTGACTATGGAGTCTCTGCAACCTTCAATGTTGCTGATCTTTCATCGTACTTTGACGATATAGAACTTCTGACTCAAGGACGAGTCTCCTCCAACCCGGGGAGAATGATGAAGAACAATATTGAAGTTTCAAGAATTTGAGAATATTATGGAATCTTCTAGAAACACCAATAGATAAAGATAAATAACTATGGAAAGCTTAAGATTTCTAGACTTTTTAAGCCATATGAACTATGAACTAGAGTATCCATGTCTCTAGATTTTTCTTTTGTAATCAATGCTTCTAGATACTTCTATTTTGTAATGTAAAGTCCTACAGGAGTAGTATAAATAGGGCTCACCACCAAACAGTTGTCAATCAAGCAATAATGAAGCAATAACAATTTTTCTTGAGCAATGAGAGAGCTTGTCTCTTTCTCTACCATTCCTCTTGACCCTGAGCCATAATATGTGTGTGTGTGTGTGTGTGTGTGTGTGTGTGTGTGTGTGTGTGTGTGTGTGTGTGTGTGTGTGTTATTTATAATGCGAATAGCGCGCTGCAGTTGCGCGCAAAACTGCACTTTGCCTTTTTTTTCTTTCTACATGTTTTGGTATTTTAGAGTCTAGAAAATATTTTAGATGTTCAAATAGGCGAAGTTTGTTCCTCCATAACTGGTTTGGTGAAAAAATAACAATTTCGTGACAAAATACGTAAAGTGCATGCGATGCTAAAAATTGTATTTATGAGTACTTTATAGTCTAGAAAAAATTAACCATTAAAATAAGCGAAGTTCGTTCCCCAATAACCACTTTGGTGAAAAGAAAAAATAATTTCGTGACAAAACATGTAACACCCCGTGTATTTCATTTTTAATGAAATATCAGAGCGCACATAAAAGTATACATCAGAGTAATAATATTTCTAAATTAAGATGCTAAACACACTAACTTGATGAATTTTCATCTACTATCCTTTAAAAAGTGTCAAGACTTATCAAAAGGATACATCATTACCATAACTCAAATGTAATGTCATTAGCCCTAATGTTCAACATCCCAAAGCGGAAATAACATAGGTGATACATAACTTTAACAGCGTATAAGTTACAATATCGAAATACATAATAACTAGGAAACTAAGCCAAGTATCAAGTGGTTCTCCAAAATCCATCACATCATCATCATATAGCATAGCTGCTACCCATGCTTCTTGGCCTTAGCTTTACCCTGTTTCTCTGTAAAAACTACAAACATAAACAGTGAGATAAAATCTTAGTGAGTCCTTTCGTGATCCCTCACCACTCAACTCACGGCGTTTTATTCATATCTTACTCGTAACCCAAGTCTGGATAGTTACGTTGTTTTATTCATTTCCTTTCGTATCCCAAGTCTGGATAGCTACGTACATCATGGCATTAGCATGCACAACACCGGAAAACCACTACACGGTTTCCACGGTGAACCCCCTCGATAATATCTAATTAACGAGCAAACATGGAACGGGCCTAGGTTTTGGGCTCATGACTTCCCTCCCCTAGTATGTCATGACTTCCCTCCCCTAGTATGCTACATCTTGAGGTCGTCACCTCACATATTCATCATAATTTGGTTACCAAAACCTTTAATGGAACACCAATTCTATTACATGACATTAGATTTTGTATTCACTCTCGGCCCAAATCATACGGTTTATATATAACGATAATTATAATTCAACTGTTAATCAAATTACATCTCAAACACGGGCATAAACGAAGTATTATTGCTCATATATCATTAGGGAAGGTTAGGAAAGATATTGGAAAATGTTTGGAATCAAAAGGAATAGTTTCGGACAAGTTTTAAAAAATAGGACAGAGGTAGGGGCGGTCCGTGCAGCTTTGACAGCATTGAAAAATTGTCTCATTTTTGCGAAATAGGCCATTCCGTTCGATTCCGATACCTATCATACTCAATTCCTAACCCAAAGACAGCTCATAAAAGCCACAATACCCACTTCAAACAATCAATTTCAAGCCATCAATCATCAATTAAAACCGTAAAACCTCAATGTATAAAAATCATTTCAACACGCGGTATAATTCAAAATAACGGTTTTAATGACTCGAATTCTACATACAAACTACTAGGACATCACATAACACACAAATTCGTGAAGAACTCACCTCAATGTCGAAATCAACACGAAGGAAGCGAAAGTTGAAAATCCCCTAAAAACCCAAATCGAAACCTAGGCACCAACGGTCTCCCAAACTCGAAATCAAGCTTCCAATCTTCTTCAATCTACCATATAGTTGATGTTTAACCTCTAGGAACCCTTCAATCTAACACACAAACCTTGATACTCCAAATCCCTCTTCAAGCTCACATAAACCCTAAAACCTTGGAATGAGAAGATTGAGGAAAGAGTGGGTGTTTTTGGTGCTCTAGTCACCTAGATGATGATGAAAATGACATTAAAGAGGGAAGAAGTGATGAATTTGGGTTGGGTTTCATCTCTTCTTCTTTTCTCCTTCTTCTTTTTTCTTTTCTCTCTTTTCTTCTTTCTTCCTTTTCTTTCTTCTTCTCTCGACTCTGTCCCTCTTTTCTCTCTTTTATTTCTTTTCTTTTTAAAAAGTCAACTTAAGTGAGAATGTGGGTGAAATCCCTAAAATGCCCTCACCCTATCCTCAATTCCCTAATAAACCCCATTTAAATCATTAATTCATTAGCAATTAAATGAATTTCAAGAAATCATCAATTATCAAACAATCATAATTAATTAAATTATTCAAGCATTAAAATAATTCAATTAATTATTTTGGATGTTACATTAAAACACGTAAAGTGCGACGCTAAGCAGTGTGTTTTTGGGTACTTTAGAATCTAGAAAAATATTAAATTTTCAAATACACGAAGTTTGTTCCTCAATAACTGGTTTGGTGGAAAAAAATAATTCTTTAACAAAATATGTAAAGTGCGACAAAGCAGTGTATTCTGGGGTACTTTAGGGTTCAAAAAATTCAACTTTTCAAATACGCGATGTTCGTTTTCGATAACTAGTTTGATGGAAAGAAAAAATAATATTGTGGCTAAATACGTAAAGCGTGATGTTAAGTAGTGTGGTTTGGGGGTGCTCTAGAGTCTAGAAAAGATTTTAGATGTTCAAAAACGTTAAGGTTGTTCCTCAATAACCGGTTTGGTGAAAAAATAATAATTCTGTGATAAAACATGTAAAGTGCGATGCTAAGCAGTGTGTTTCAGGGTACTTTAGAGTCCAGCCAAAATTTAGATGTTCAAATACGCAAAGTTTGTTCCTCAATAAACGGTTTGTAACAAAAACAACTATTTTGTTTTGCTTATAAAAAATATATATTTTTGTGACAATATACATAAAGTGTGATGCTAAGTAATGTATTTTCATGGTACTTTCAGAAAAAAAATTTAACTGTTCCCATACTAATGTTCGTTCCTCAATAACCTATTTGTATAACTGTTCCCATACTAAGGTTCGTTCCTCAACAACTCACCACGTTAAAAAGCAATTCATTTTTATACTTATTTTTGTTATATTTGTATTTTTTTCTTATGTTTATTTTTTACGAGCACTCGCTCCCCCCTCTTTGGTATTTTTAATGAGTACTCCCGCCGATCATCTATTTTTATGACCCTTATTTTGGTCATTTTGCACCAACATTATTAGAACCTTAATTAAATTAGTGTTTATATTGCAAATAATATTTACAAAATCAATTTATTTTGTACTTTTCTCTTTATATTTTTTAGAACCATATTTTTATGAACCTTTAAAAAATTACTTAATTTTTATAAATATCATGTTACAGCATTTACTCCTGCAGAAACTTCAACAACATTTACAATGGAATTCCCCATGATCTTCTTTCAACTTTGTATAGGTGGTTTTCATCCAATCATACCCACATTTTTCACTTTCTATATGTGTTGTCTTCTTTGCAGTCATTCAACCACATTCATCGGCAACTAAGTTTGGTGCCCACTTTCCAAGGAGAATCTCTCACTTCTCATTCTCCTATTATACCTTAATTTGCTTCCTTTTCCTAAGACCATCTTTCTTTATTCTTGGGCATTACTTTCTTCTCATTCCTTCTTTACAACCACCATAAGCCATGAACAATTTCTAACTCTCTCTAAACCCCACTGCACTGGTACTCACCATCACCGTGCTGGAGCTCTTCGCGGCATTTCTCCTGTGAGAACTTCAACCACATTTGCATAGATGCTTCTATTTATTGGTGGTTTTCATCCGACCCTGCATGATACCCACATGTTTCACTTTCTGTTTGTGTGTGTTTTTTATTTTGGTCACTTCGCACCAACAAGTATTAAAAGCATACTTAAATTGGTGTTTATATTTTTATCTTTCATTTATATTCGAGTATTGTGTTGCACCATTTACTCCCGTGGGAACTTCAACTACGTTTAAAATGGAACCCCCTGTCATCTTCTTTCAACTTTGTATAGCTGCTTCTATTCTATTGGTGGTTTTCATCCAGCCCTGTATGATACCAACGTGTTATTCTAATTGTGTTGTCTTCTTTTTTTTTTTCTAATTATGAGTTAAGTTTTTATGTTTACATTTTATGAATATGGATTATGTTATTAAAATTCGTTAGACTTTTTCTTTTTATTATGGATGTTCAATTTCAATGTCTTTATTAATGTTCATTTTTAATTTTATAATCTTCTTATTTAATTTATAGTTATAATTTAATTTTTATTGACAGTTATTAGACCACATATTTTACAAACCAACATGGTTGGCCTAGTGGCATAAGCCACCCCGAGACACGGGAATCGACCAGTGCTCCTGGGTTCGATTCTCACTGTGGATAAACTCGGTGTTCGTCAGTGCAAAATTTTCTCCTAAACAAGATGTTGCTCCCGAAACATTGAAAAACCCCTTTAAGAAAGAAAATGGTCTTGAAAACATATTTTCGGGTTCGAGAGTTGATTATGTGTGAGGAATGTATTAGGACCCCACAACATCCTTTCGGAAAAGGTTACTTCTGATTAATTGTGCAAAACTATATTAACTTTGAGAACTTCAACCACATTTGCATAGATTCTTCTTTTTATTGGTGGTTTTCATCCGACCCTGCATGATACCCACATGTTTCACTTTCTATTTGTGTGTGTTTTTTATTTTGGTCATTTCACACCAACAAGTATTAAAAGCATACTTAAATTGGTGTTTATATTTTTATCTTTCATTTATATTCGAGTATTGTGTTGCACCATTTACTCCCGTGGGAACTTCAGCTACGTTTACAATGGAACCCCCCGTCATCTTCTTTCAACTTTGTATAGCTGCTTCTATTCTATTGGTGGTTTTCATCCAACCCTGTATGATACCCACGTGTTATTCTAATTGTGTTGTATTTTTGTTTTTTTCTAATTATGAGTTAAGTTTTTATATTTACATTTGATGAATATGAATTATATTATTAAAATTCGTTAGACTTTTTCTTTTTATTATGAATGTTCAATTTCAATGTATTTGTTAATGTTCATTTTTAATTTTATAATCTTATTATTTAATTTATAGGTATAATTTATTTTTTATTGACAGTTATTAGACTACATATTTTACAAACCAACATGGTTGGCTTAGTGGCATAAGCCACCCTGGGACATGGGAATCGACCAGTGCTCCTGGGTTCGATTTTCGCTGTGGATAAACTCGGTGTTCGCCAGGGTAAAATTTTCTCCTAAACACGATGTTGCACCCAGAAACATTGAGAAACCCCTTTAAGAAAGAAAATGGTCTTGAAAACTAATTTTCGGGTTTGGGAGTTGATTATGTGTGAGGAATTTATTAGCACTCCCAAAACATCCTTTCGGAAAAGGTTTCTTCTGATTAATTGTGCAAAATTATGTTAACTTTGAAAATATGTATTTCCCTTTTATTATGAAAATATGAATTGAAAAAGACTTAATATAAATATTTACTTTTGCGCTTGACGGGAGTGTGCCCCGCTCCTACGTATCTCCCGGTGCGATGGAGAATTCATGCTACGTAGTTCTTTGGTAGAAAATGTTTGTTTGTGTTTTATAATTAATGTTTTATGTTTTATGAATGGTTTATAGGAATTTTAAGACTTCTGAGCCGTGCAGCTCATTCGTCTTAAAATGCAGATTAATCCAGCTATACAACCGACTTAATCCCCTTTTATTATTTTACTAGCTTTGAATTAAATGAATTAAGAAAGAATTAATAAAAATTGTTTATTTTTTTCACTTGACAGGAGTGTGCCTCCGCTCCTACTTATCTCCCGGTGCGATTGAGAAATCAAAAGCAACATAGCTCTTGGGTATAAAGTATTTGTGTGTTGATATTTTTTATTATTTGAATGTTTTAGAAATTTATAGGTCGTTCGTAATGACCAAACAAATAAATTTAGAGTCGTCACTATTAATTGCATATTTGAAAATAAAAAGTATTCGCAATGTTTAAACTAGTTAAGCCCAATGTGACTATTGCACATAACCGATTTTTGGTTGAGTGTTTGATTATTTAAAAATATTTGTTGATTTTATATTTATGTTTGATGTAGGCCGTGAAGTTTGTCTCCTTGCTCTTGTTGTTGCATCTGTTTTGTCTTGTTCCTTTTGTCACTGTTGTCGCGGCTTCTCTGTTGGCTACGCACAACTTGCTATTCTTATTACTACTCTTTTGTTAATAATTATATATTTTTTATTATTGATGAGGTTGCTGTTGTCTGCGTACGACACCTCTAGTTTGCTTATTATGGTTTCTTTTTATCAATTTTGTAGATTTGTAAATTATTGAGAATGAATAATAATAAAAAGACTAAGTAAGTTGCTACTATTATTTAATGATTCCATATATATATATATATATATATATATATATATATATATATATATATATATATATATATATATATGGATCCGTTGAGAATTGACGATGAAAGAGTTTCTACATATTTCGTTACAAATTTTCCCCCTCAATTTTTTTTTGTTGAGATCTGCCATTAGTCTCGTGGTTTTTATTCTCTCACCTTGAGATGAGTTTTCCACGTTAAAATTTGGTGTTTTTAGTACTTTTTTTTCATTAATATTGTCCTATGGGAGTGAATTTTTTGTTGTCCTAATTATATGCAAATGTAGGGAAAAATATTTTATTCGTAGAGATTAATTGTAATTATCTCTAGTTTTTTCCTAATAATTAGGGGTGGAAGTAGGTCAGGTTATAGGCCATCAAAAAAAAATTTTAGGCCTATTAGGTCGGTTTATTTAAGTAAATATAAATAATATTTTTATTACTATATATCATTATTATATTAAACTCTCTACTTGTATTAACCATAAATTTGTTAATATTCTCTGTTAATTTAAGCATATTGATACACATCAATTTTTGATATATTTAAAGTTATTATTATAATATAGAATTTAAAATGGATGTCATATAAAATAAAACTTAATCTCACTGACCTATTAGCTTCTTAGTGTATTTACAAAAGCATACATCACTCAAATGTTGTAAGATTTTGTAAAAAATATAATGAAATAGGCTTTTAACAGACTTTCAGACCTTGTTAGGCATTCAAGAAGGTCGGACTAGAACGAAAAAATAGGTCTCCGACAGGCCACAGACCAAACTCGGGTCTAACATTTTCAATGCAGGCTAAGCCTATTCCCATCCCTAGTAACAACTTATGACGAGCTTCTTGAGTTGTGTCAAATGCACCTTGAGAGGCTTTGATTAGACGAGTAATTGTTCTATCTTTTTTTTAACGGCAAAATATTAGTATTATATATAATGTGTATTTAGGAACACAAAAAAGCATGAATAAAATAGGAACCTGTCAGTCAAGGCGAGGCCTGAACAAGAGACCAAAAACAAGAAATAAAACAAGCCAAACTCCAAGACGATACACCCAAACCAACCCGTCTGAGGAAAGAAGATCCAAAACCAAAACACATTGCTCCTAAATCCTAGAAACACATTCCAAAGGGTCCACACACCACTCATAAAATAGGCTATGGCTCGACTTAGTCTTTGCCAAGAACCAACTCCACGAGTACAGTTTGATCAAAAATAAGGTTTTCGCGAGGTCAAAAGTCTTATTAAAAAAAATTACCCCATTTCTACTTTCCCAAATCGCCTAAAGAATAGAGTGTCAAATCGTTAAAAGACCCTTTCTACCCTTTCTAAGACCGGCCCCAGAGTAGAGAATAGATAACAGAGAACATAGTGGGTAGATCAGGTGGAAGCACCATCACCCAGTCTAACCATTTAAAGACCAGGTACCAAACCTTTTATGCAAACTCACATGACAAGAATGGGTGCGTCCGACTCCAGTAACACCCCAGAGTAGACACACCCAGTAACACCCATATCCGAAATAATCTTCAAAAGAGGTTAGTCTGAGATGGGAGCTTATTCAAAAGAGCACGCCAAGCAAAAGGTTATTAGGTTTATCATATACACTTCGTGTTAACTGGTATTAGTTTTCTTTCCATTGTCAAATGTTATTTCTATTTGATATTTTTTGTTTTAGTGTGGGTTATGTTTTAGACCATATTATAGAGGAGAATTGTTATTTATTATGAAGAGTTTTTGCAAGAAAGATAAGAATGCATAAAAATAGGACATTTAAACAAACATGACTAAAAATATATGGGAGAATGGATAGTTATAATTTGCAAATGTTACATGTTGCCACATGACATTCTTCTCTTTTTCGCAAAATTCTCTCGTAACATTTAGCATTTTTCATTATAAATTGATGTTACTCGCAACATTTGCTTTGTTTTTAGTCTATTTCGTTCATTTCGCATCGTATAGCATTTTTTATTTTATACTGCACGTTGCTTTATTGGACTCAATTTACTCAAAAAAAGTAAGTATTTTGTATAGTGGTGGTTAGCCCAAAAACCCCACAGTCATTAAAATGTCAAACTTGAATTATAAAATATGAGCTTCAATTTTACTCTGGGCATTTTTTTTGGACAATGAACTTTGGACTTTTTGACATGCTTGGTAAAGCCTAAACATGATGTGAACCTTTGATATTGACAAAACAAAAACATGATGCGAACCCATTTACTAGCACAAAGGAGTCAAATTCTGTGTGGAATTGTGGATCTCATAAACGATTGAATGTATAACTTATTGTCACTATCTTTTCTTTCTCCCCTTTCCCCTCTCTCCTCTCTCTCATCTCCTCCCTCTTTCTTTCTTAGAATTTGGGTTCAGCCTAACTCAACTCTAAAAAACCGGCTTGTAAAGTGAGGATGCCCTTTCAATATATATTCTTGAGACCTTATCACTATAGTCAATGTGGGACTCGGACTTCTCCTTGGGCTTGGTGTGTGGATAATAATGGTGGGTGGCCCAATGAATCTAGGATAGATTCTGATACCATCTTAAAATTTCAGTTAGGTCTAACTCAACCCTACAAAACTGGCTTGTAGAGTTAGGGATTCCTCCCCCTTATAAACTCTTTTTTCAGGCCATGTCACAGCCGATGTGTGACTCTTAACACAGCCCACTCACGCCCAGGACTGGACAACTAGAACGTGGCCCAAGTGGCCCGATAGCGGGTGGCCTAGCAGATCTTGGATTGACCCTGATATTATCTTAGAATTTGGGTTGGATTGGCTCCGATAGTTGTGATGTCTTCCAATGCAAACGTTTTTTTTGTAACACCCGGAGTAATTTAAATTACTTCAAATGACCGATTTTTGATAACTATTTTATTTTCGGTTTTTCCATAGGAAAATGTACTCTTATGAATGGAAAGATAATTCCATGGTCATTGGAGTAGGATTAATTTCATAAGTTTTAGAGATCATGGATTTGAAATTGTATTAGAAATTAGTGCAATTGTTATGGAATTAGGTGATTTCTTGCATGTTCTTTGAAATATGTGTTGTTTGTGATCGCTATGAAAGTAGAATGTTGGGCTGATACTTGTATAATGTTTGGGTAGAAATAAGAAATAGAATGAGGATGAGGGTAGAAATGAAATTTGTGCAAAAAGAAATAATCTAGGGAACATGTCACACCATAGCACTTGCCACACCATAACATTTCCTTTTGCTAACTCACTTATAAAACTAGCGGGGGCTGAACACAACACACAAAAAACCCACATTTCAGAATTTTAGAACTTGAGAGAGAGAGAGAGAGAGAGAGAGAGAGAGAGAGAGAGAGAGAGAGAGAGAGAGAGAGAGAGAGAGAGAGAGAGAGAGAGAGAGAGAGAGAGAGAGAGAGAGAGAGAGAGAGAGAGAGAGAGAGAGTTTGGAAGGTTAGGAAGAGGGAAGAAGAGAAATAGGTTTCATCTCACAATCATCTCTTAAAACCTCACTTTTCAAGTACAAAAACCACACCCATTCGTTCTCCTCACAAGAAACCCTCACTTCCCTCATTTAATCCTCACCTTCTCATATGAAACTACCAAGTTGAGCTCCAAGGTCTGAAAATTCAGAGTTTCCTTTTCAACATGAAACAAATCTTGTTGCATGTTCCTTATGAAAGCTAGGATTGTTCCTTTGGTCTTGCATGTGAGTTTAGCTACTAGGATTCCAGTATTTGGAGCTTTCATTGGGGTAAAGAACACTCAAGTCCAGACTTTGGGGCTAGCATTTCGAATCCTTGGGAAAATTGGAGATTCCCATAGTTGAGAGTAACTACACTAGTAACAAAAACTTGAAGAAGGAGCTAGGAGAACTAAATTGAAGTTAGGAGCACCAAAGATAGGGTTTCAAGGTTGGCATTGTTGATTCAAGTGCCAAAGTTGAGGGTTGGTAGTTGGTGTGATGGTGTTGGTAGTTTAGAGGCTTGCTTTGTGGTTTTGGAACTCAAGTTGATTGTCTACCTCTTGTATGCTCTTCAATCAAGTGAGTTCCTTATCCTTGCTTGATGTTTAATTGTTGAAATTGATGTATAGTTATGTGGTAATAAATGTATTTTGGGTTGAATGAGGATTTGGGGTCATTTTGGTACTTAAAGGATGCTTAAATATGCTTTAAAATGGGTTTTCTGGTGCTGTGTAGCGAGCACAGGTCGTGCGTATCGAAGCACGGTCTGTGCGTGTCCTACTGGTTGGCTGCTCTTCTCGTTAGCCTTCTGACTATTTTCTCCGTATCTTTTGATCCAGAACTCTGATTTGAGTGTTCTTGGAAGAGTTGGAAAGATAATGAGAAGAGCTACAACTATAATTAAACATTGAATGGTAAATCCTAGTTTTAGGTTGCTGATGATACGAATGAATGCATGCATGTTGGTTCGGATGGCTTATTGCTGAATCGTTGATAGATTGTGTGTGATATTTGATTTACAAAATTAATTGTTGTGTGAAGTCATTGTAATGAAAACCAAGCCTGAAACCATAGAAGATGATGTGGTAAAGATGTTAGGATTGATTGGGTAGTGATTAGATTAAGTATTGGCACCAACGGAATAGGAATTTTTCGAGAAAAACTGAATTTCGTAAACTACACAGTAGGCACGGACCGTGCGCCTGGGAGGCCCGGACCGTGCCGATGCTTCTGTCACCCCCATTCAAACAATGTCAAAGCCATTCCAAATGGATGCCAATGCTTATCTAATCCTATCCTTACCCTAATATATGTTAATATCAATGGGAATGGACTGAATTGGCATACATTAGTGTCACATGAAGGTTTAAGTTGATTACGGTTATATATATCAGTAAATATGTGTGGACCGAGTGAGAATGTTTCAAGAGGTTAATTAAATGAATAATATACGAGGGGGGTGACGATCCCAAGAGGTTAAAAGCACACTTGGATGAGGGAAGTCATGAGCCCAAAAGCCAAGGCCTAGAATTACTCAGTATAGCTATCACGAGTTGGGTTTTCCGTTGAGATTAAGTAAGTTAATCTCTCGGGTTGTGCTAAGAGGAAAAGAGGATCAGAGGTTAAGAGGAAAGGATAAAATTAAGAAAACACCGAGAGGTAATGGTGAGGGGTCATGAAGGAACTCATTGAGATTGTATCTCATTGTTTATTATGTGGTGTTTTTCCGATGGACAGGGCAAGACAAAGCAAACCGAGGAGAAGTAGTTGCTTAGGTTTAGAGGGATCCATTAGGATCAAATTTATGTTTGTTTAGTCTTTCCCTAGTATGAGGTTGTATATATATATATATATATATATATATATATATATATATATATATATATATATACTATGAGACTGTTGTAATGTAATTTAATGTGCGATGTAACCGTCTTTTGGATTTGAATCAAGGTTTTGTCTTCGGACTCATGTATTAAGAATTCAGTTTTATTGAATAAGTTAACCAATGGCTTTTATGTCAATTGGGAAGAAAAAGGGATGGATTAATTCTGTCGAGTCATGAATTTCAAATCGAGTCATGAATTTCAAATCCATACGCGGTTATAACTCTGATTGTTTATTAAAATGGTTAACATTCTAAACTTTATGACGTCTAAAATTTAGGATGTTACATTTTTAGTCTCGTAAATTTTGAGATATTTTCTCACATTACACTCACAGTTCACTTCCAACTTCTAAGAATGCTTATTTTGATAAATATTATTATCAAAATATTATAACTTTTGAGCATGTACATTATATGAATCATGAACATGTGACAAGTCCATAATACAAGGGAAGAATAATGGGTAAGTCCGTTATCTATCCTTCAACCCAATGTTTTAAAAACCGGACCGGACTGGCCGGTTCAACCGATTGAACCGGGAACTGGACCCCCGACTGGTTGGTTCAACCCCATTTGAACCGCAGTCCTATTGAACCGCCCAGAATCGGATCGAACCGAGGAAGAATCGGGTTGAACCGTGGTTCAACCGCTTTGAACCGGAAACCGAACCGGATTGAACCGCCCGAAATACATTTTTTTATTTTTAAATTTACTTTTTTCTCCAAAATTTAATATTTTTTATTTTTTATTTAATAAATTACTCATCCGGTTCAACCATGGTTGAACCGGTTGAACCGATTGAACCATGAACCGGAGGCCTCGCCGGTTCGATCTCCGGTCCGGTTTGAAAAACATTGCTTCAACCCCATTCAAGGATTGACGGATCAGGTTTATGGGCAGTGATAAGTCCATTTTATGTGTCTTTTTAGTACTTGTTTTTATTAAGTTATTCGGTATTTTAGTTCTATTCTAGAGTTATTTTACTACCATTTCGTTTTATTTTAATTTCAGGCTAAGTATTGATAAAAGAGAAAAATATGAGCTTCAAAAGCAAGATGTCAAAGTCTCAAGGCCAAAGGAAACAATAAGGGTTAAAAGGAAGCAAGGAAGGTCAACAATTAAGCCAAGAGTCAGACCTTGTCGATGCGCCCCAAGAGCATACTCATACGTCCAAACGCAGATTCAATAGTTTTATACACGTTTACACTATTTTGGTCATATCTCACAATCCAGGAATCCGATTGAGGTGTTCTATGATGCGTTGGAAAGCTAATGAAAAATTCTATCTTTATAGTCCAATAGCATGCACGACCCATGCACAAAATAGCACGACCCATGAGCAAAATAGCACGACCCGTGCGCTTGCTTTGGATGCCAAAACAGTTACATGGTGCTCTTTTATGGCTTGCAATTGGCTTTCATTGCTTGTAATGTTCTTTAACTCATTTGTTCCCTAGCCTAGCTTATAAATAGCACAGAATTCTTAGTGCTAAGGGGATCCTTTGTCATTGCAAAATTGCTCTCAAAGTGAATCAAAGTTCTTATTTTCTTAAAGTTCTTGCATTTTATTTTCCGCTCTTTTACTTTCTTGCACTTTTACTTTCTATTATTATTTTTCTGCACTTTTAATTTCTGCACTTTATCGCTTTTATTTACATTTCAAGTCATTTACAATTCCGCAACTTTATAATTTCGTCATTTATATTTCTGTCATTTATAATTCAGGCCTTCATCGTCTTCTTCTTCTTCTCATCTTCTTCTTCTTTATAATTTCGTCATTTATATTTCTGTCATTTATTTACATTTCTGTCATTTCCTCCTTCTCCTTCTCCTTCTTCTCCTTCTTGTCCTTAAAATATGAACCTTACATAAAATAGAGAATGGATGCGGGATTGTGAATTCATTATATCATTGTGACGAAACCATAATCCTAAGACGCTTTTATTCTGAATTTAAAAACAAACAATCAACTCCTTCACCTAAATCATTCCTTTTAGCTAAACACCGCTGAAATTAATATTGGTAATCACACAAGTCCCTATGGATCGACACTACAAAAAAATTGCCCATTAGCGACGAAAATTAGCGAGGGACTAATGTTCCCTCGCAAGATTGGAATTAGCGACAGAATTTGCGGGGGAATAGGGGCTGTCGTATTTTTGAGAATTAGCGACGGAATTTTGAAGATTAGCGACGGAAATTTTGAAAATTAGCGACGGAATTTCAGTCCCTCGCTAATTCCCTCGCTAATTTTTGACAGTTTTCAGATGATGGGACTCTGCAGGTATTTAGCAACGGAATTTCAGTCCATCGCTAATTCCCTCGTTAATTTTTGACAGTTTTCAGATGATGGGACTCAGTGCAGGGGTTGGTAATTGTGCAGCAATTAGCGATGGACAGTTCCGTCGCTAATTCCCTCGCAAATTTTTTTACTTTTTTTTTCTTAAATCCGTTTACACCCTCACTCTTCTTTCTCACTCACAACACCCTCACTCTTCTTTTCTCCTCTTCACCCTTCCTCTTCCCTTCCTCTTCCTCTACTCTCCACCACCACACAACCACCACCACCATCACCACCATACAACCAACCTACGGCCTACTCTCCCATTCCTCTTCCTCTACTCTCTCTCTCACCTACAAACCCTAACCCACCACCACCACCGGAGCTACTCTCCCCTTTCCCTCTTCTTCTCTCCAGCTTCTTCCACCACACCACCACCACACAACCACCACCACCACCACCGGAGCTCCTCATCCTCTTCCTCTCTCTCTCTCTCTCTCTTATGATTTCCCCTTTCCCTCTTCTTCTCTCCACCTTCTTCCACCACACCACCACCACACAACCACCACCATCGCCGCCACCACCCACGAAACCACCACCATGAACTCCTCTCTCCACCTACGAATTCCTCTTCTCTCACCTATGCGAATTTCTTTCCACCTTCCACCACCACCACAACCACCACAACCACAAAATTAATAATATAATATAATATTCATTAATAATATAATAATTTTTTAACAGTATTAATAATAAATATATATAAAAAACAAGCCATTCAGCACTGGACACGTGTCAGTTTTTTTTGAAAAACTGCAGTCATTAGCAAGGGAATTAGCGAGGGAAAATTCCCTCGCCAATTAGCGAGGGATTCAATTCCCTCGCTAATCCCATTAGCGAGGAGGGATTTAGTGACGGAACTGGTCCCTCGCTAATTCCCTCGCAAATGACCATTAGCGACGGATTTTGGTCATTTTGCGAGGGAAATTTCCGTCGCTAATAACCAATTTTTTTGTAGTGCGATAACTCTTTTATTACGCGATATAACCGTATACTTGCGGCCTATCAAGTTTTTGGCGTCGTTGCCGGGGACTTTTGTGATATTGATTGATTTTTCGGTATCAATTAGACTAAATGTTTTTTTTCTTGTTGCTATGAATAAGCATGTATTTATATTCTCCAGGGAGGAATGGGAATACTTTGAGGAATTATTGCAACCACCACCATGTTGCTTAAAAGGGATATACAAAAATGTATTTGTTATCTCCAAGGAGGAATGGGAATCTTATTAGTCATTGTTGCCACCACCACCACCTTTCTTACAAGGGTTATTCAAAAAAATTACATGAAACAAAAATTGAGAAAAATATTGTTGTTGAGGTAGACCAAAATAATGGTAAACTGGTAGTGGAAGATGATTCACAAGAGATATACCATGAAATGTAGGGTACAAAGGAAATTGGAATTTCTCCCTTGAATAAGTATATTTATTTAAATGCAAGTGTGGATGTTACAATGTTGTGCCCTTTATCTTATTTTTCACCTTCCTTTGTGAAAATAATATTTGATCAAGGAGCAATTGAAAATAAGATCTTATTGCTTACACAACTTCCATTTTACAAGCCATGGGATCCAGGAATATGTTTTCATTCTTCATGTGTCACTTGGTCTTTATGCTTCAAGAAATGGGACCCAGGAATAAGTCTATAAAGGGCAAAGGTCAAGCTAATGACCATAAACGAGCGCTGCGTGGGAGGCAACCCACTGGATTACCAATGTTTTGTTTTTCTAGAATAAGAAGAAAAGCTACCAATGCTAGACAATGTGAGCTTTCTTACCCCTTTCATATATTCTATACCTAGTTTTATATTGAGGACAATGTTTAGTCCAAGCATGGGGGTATCTTGTCATTTTTACTGTTTTTCTTGCTTTTTGTTTTTATTGAATCTAGTTTGCTTTGAATAAATATCATCTCCCCTTGTTACAAGTCTTTGTGAACTTCCTAAAAGCATGTTTTTAAAAGGCCTCTTTTGGATAAATATTTGAGCTTTATAGCATTCATCTAGGTGGATTGGCTGGTAAAAATAATATAACCGTTTGTTTGTGGCTGCTTCTTGGGTTTTCACATACACACACTCTTGAGACTGGCTTTTCGTTATTAGTACAATTAGGAAGATTGAAAAGAAATTAGTAATCTGGTTCTCTTGGTGACATTCACCGGATGCGAGGTTACTGGAGAAAAATGTCTGAGTTGGGGTACCAAGAACAAGAAGATAAAAAAGAAAAAGAAAAGAAAAAAATGCAAATTAGTACATCAAGCAAAAAGGGCTGACCACTTTAGTTCAAATTGAAAAGTTTAAAAATTAAAAGTGGTTGGCATGCATATGAAATCATAGGAAAAGAAAAAAATGCTTGAATACCCAGCGTATAAAGACCCTCCTTTGAGACCCGACCTAGTGAATGGAAGACCCAAGCTTAAGAGAGCTAGGGAACTAGTTCTATGCTGACATTGATATCTTTTCTAATGTATTGATACCTCAAACTTGTCTCTTAATTCACAAAAATCCCAAGTAGTAAGTCTCCAAAATTGGTCTAATGGGTTTTATAGTTTTACTTGAGGACAAGCAAAGATTCAATAGTCAAATTTGGCTGCATTCAGACAATCTGAACCATTAAATGCGTCTAGTTTTAATCTGAACCCTTAAATATTTTATATGTCAAAAATAATATAAAAATCATGAGGAGAGAGATAGACACATTTCCTGACTGCACCGAATGCTCCCAAACCCCACTGGATTATCTCTCCCTCAACCCCTTTTCTTTCCGTTGCTTTTGAGAGAACACTAAATTCAATTTCCTCTTAAGTATGTCTCCATTATTTAAGGGTTAAGGGTTTGTGTTTTTCCATTAAAACTAATCAAGTGACTGAGATTTCACAATTTTGTGATGAACATATAGCCTATAAAAATTATGATGAATTATCAAGTAGTAGTATTTTGCAGACCTGTATTTGTGACTCGGTATTATTTCTCAATTTAAGAGACCACATGGTCTTTAATTACATGGAAATCACATAGACCCAATTTTGTGTCCATGAGTTTTTTCTATGTACAAAAGTCTCCCTCCTGAGGAGGAGGAAATCGAATCCAGGTGTCCGAGGATACAAGCCAAGTGTCGTACGAACAGCGCTGGTACCCACGCGCTCTGTCCATGATGAAACCAGAAGCAGCTTTTTTCCTCAAATATTCATTCAATATAAGCTCCTGTTCCAAGATAAATATAACATGTTAATGCTGTCCCTTCTAGGGACGTCCAATTCTGCAGCATGCATGCATGGTGCAGTGACTTATTGGAATTTGAGGAACTTTTTGACAAGATGGGTAACTCACGTATCGGCTTCTCTATTTAGCTTTTGATTCTACTGCAGCAGCTGCAGTATTTTTCATACGTTACATTTACATAACACGACAATTAGATTTGTTAGACCATAACATTCAGGTAGGATTCGAGAGTCTTGTTCTAAAATTTAGATTTCAAGTTTCAACAGACAATTTTTTTCGAAGCAAAAGTATTTTTATGCGTCAGAGTATATGATTCATGGATACTTCTCGTATCCGATACGTGCTTGTATGCGTCAGAGTAGTATTAAAATATTTTTCTTAGAAACAAAAGGCTCTATACATCCTCTGATACGGTTATGGGTCTAGGAGGTGCAGCTAGCAATACAATACTGTGGAGACTATTGGGTTTGTTGAACAGCCCACTACAATTGTTAGGTGTATCATTCAGTTATGCATTATGGCTTATATATAGTCTGTAATTTCCATTTGGAGGATTACCAATGAAATATCTTAAGAAAAGTCTCTCTTCTTCTCTTTATCCCTTGCTTGAGGAGGTTTGCTCAGTTCCTTAAAAACTGAGTATCTATCAATGGTGCTTTCATTGTGCTGAACCCCTCCCTTCCATGAGTTCTTCACTCCCCCGTGTTTATCGGTTCGATGGTACAAATGTCCATGATTGGATCTTCATGATCTCTCACTTTTTCATTCACCAACGCACACCCGAAGAACAACGCCTCACCATTGCCTCGTCCTACCTCGATGGCGCCGCACTCGCATGGTATCAATGGATGTATAGGAATCACCAGATCACTTCTTGGGCGGAATTTCTCTGTAAATTAGAGATTCGTTTTCCCTCCGTCCATGGGTCTGATTATTCGCATTTTACGGCACGGTTTTTGGGTTCAGATCTGGAATTTGCTTCACATTGTGTTATGGATTCTGCCTTGGATCCTTTCAACCCCTCCGACTCTGATTCCACTGACGATGTCTCTGAGGAGTGTGATTCTTCCGCTCAATTTGCAGCTTCAAGTTCTGATTTCACTTCTGATTTACTTGCGGAAATGATTACTGAGTCGGAATCAATGGATCCCGTTTCCGATTCTGCTGCTATCGCAAATGTCCAGATCGAGCAAACATCGTCCCTATTTGGCATTCCATTTCTTGAATCGGTTTCTGCCGTCGTTGATGAAGATGATATCGTTGGGTTATCTCTTCTTGACGATGCACTCCACTTCACCGTCGATGCATCGCTCACAAACACATATCCATATGACCCAGGCCCAATTCTTTCACCGCCACTAAACAATTTCCTTCCCATGATATTGCAATTCTTCGCACCGTTTGAACCACCGCCGCCGAAACCACATGGTCGAAGCTTCCCAATGAGGACGGTGGAAATTCAAGTGACATCGGAGCTCACCATGCCTCCACCACCTCTGGAGCTGCCGGATGTCAAGTACGGAGGGGTGACTACAGAGTTCGTTAGCTTGAGCATGTTGTTTGCTGTCCATCATATGCTCGACAGAAGGCCTCTTAGTCGAACTTGCTCTTTCTCCCTTTCAACAGGATGCTTACAATTTAAACTGTGGGATCCAGGCTTGCACTTCAACTTTGTGGTTCTTTGGGAGTTTACGATCAAAATTTGTCGTGATGACCTTTCCACCCTGAATGCTATCTCCAGGGTCACACCGCTGCAGTCCAAAGATAACGTCACTGCTACTTTTATATTCTCATTCTTTTGGAAGGAATTCACAGATGATATGCTTTTGAAGTATAGGAAACCATTACTTAGAAATGCGGTGAAATGTGATTTTGATTCTTATGTGTTTGTTAAAAAGACTTTCCTGCATCAGTTTTCATGTAGCGAGCTACTGAGTATGGACCACATGTTTTTTTGCATAATTGATACATGGGTAGTGGTTACCAATACTGTAATGGGATTCAGGGTAATTAGAATTAAGCAATTCGAAGAATTGAATCTATTGATTATGAATATGGACAGTAAAGGGGTGCCATCATTTTCACTTACCTTAGCTTTGAAGCTTCCAGCATGCTCCAAAATAAAGGATTTATATTGGGATTGTGGAGAGGTTGATGATCTTGGGACCAATCCATTTGTCCAAGTACATGGAGGTGGCTTTGGATGTAAGTTTTATGATACTCAAGGATCTCTTTACGTGCATATAATTGCAAACGCTTCCAACACTATAGATGTTGCTTATATGCTAGAGGCCCTTAATTGGCATCCTAGTTTAGCTGCTGTTGTGTGGGAAGTTGCATTGTTCTATCTGCTAAAGGTTACTGCACATGTTCTCTATCCTTTTCCACTTGAGAATTTTTTTGGAAAAGTGGCTATGCTAGTCAATATAGTTGAATTATCCCTTCATTGCTACTTTGGGCTAGCCAATGCATTGGGTTTGCTTGACATTGGTGGGCAGGTTGTTTATCAAAGTGATCACATAACATCTCAAGTGTATGAAGCTTTAGTTGCCTATGCAAAAATTGATTGCTTGTTTGACGAGGGGCACATTTTGAAGTATTCTGACACAATTGCACAATACTTCCAAGAGGTAGCTAATTCCATTGAAACTAATTATGCTACTGCTGCTTTGATTGGGTTTGAAGATATCCTACACCAACCAACTATTTTGGCACATGAAGCGATATTCAATTCTATTATGGCACATATTAGTGATATCAAATACTTTGAATTAGCCTCTTGCCATTATCTCTCAAACAGGTGTGACAGATGTAACATTGAATCTTGGGCATTAACTGCTCCAACATTTATTTTGTCCAAAGCTTGGGTTGCTATTGATGACACGCCTGCCAGTACTAGCTTGTATGGAAATGTGCTTGTTTTCATGTCAGTCTTCTGTGATCCTGAGCAACTAATGCTTGTCAATCTGGGACCTCACGGCTACATTACACTATTGAGAATGGGAAGCAATCAACAATGGGATCCCGGTGAACATTTTCAAATGTCCAAAGCTCTTTCAACACTCCAATCCAAGCAATGGGATCCAGGAAAAATTTTTCATGGAGAAAATTTCTACAACCTTGAGGACAAGGTTGATTTTGAAGGGGTAGGTAATGATACGGTTATGGGTCTAGGAGGTGCAGCTAGCAATACAATACTGTGGAGACTATTGGGTTTGTTGAACAGCCCACTACAATTGTTAGGTGTATCATTCAGTTATGCATTATGGCTTATATATAGTCTGTAATTTCCATTTGGAGGATTACCAATGAAATATCTTAAGAAAAGTCTCTCTTCTTCTCTTTATCCCTTGCTTGAGGAGGTTTGCTCAGTTCCATAAAAACTGAGTATCTATCATCCTCAGAACACTTTGGTTGTACGCTTGATAAACATGAGAACAAAGGTAAAGTGAGAACTCCCTAGTCTTAACTCGCTAGTTTTTATGTGCCTTTCTGTTTTACTGTGCTAGCATATGTTTCTTTAGGACTTAATTATCAAAAAAAAATGTTTCTTTAAGTCTATGTGTCTATGTATTTTCTATTATTTTGTGAATATTTTATTTTTTATAAACGACTCCTAGACGTATGGTATCTTATGTTTTTTAAGGAAACTCGTATCGCCGTATCAGATTCGAATCCTATCTGATACTCATACCGTATCTGTGCATCATAGCATGAGATATATTAATATGTTTTTTTTACTAGAACTTACTTTTGAAAATTGATTAAACAAAGCTCAATTACTTTCTCGGTAGTTTATTGACAGTTTAACACTACATTTATATATCAGCCAACATTAGTTAGTTAGTAACTCAATATGGGAAAAGCTAGTGAAAAACTATGTAATCTAAATTCTCCTCTTCCATCCTCCATTCTCTGATTTTCTTTACTGTCAAATGTACATTCGTTTGGATTAGATTAGATTTAGTAATTTAGAAATTGCGATATTTCAGATGAAAGGTAGCTGAGTAGTTAGTTATGAGAATGGCAATTGATTTTTCTTTTCCATGTATAAATATTGTTCGTTACCGTATCTCCGGCTATGTATCCGGTCTTGGATAAGTAGTCCGGTTCGAGATAGTTGGTACGTATGTCTTTGGTCAGTCCGAGTTGGTGCTCCGATCTGAGGTGGGGTGGTACCTACAATGACACTCCGACGCTCAAGTCAGTGAGTGAGTCAATTACAAGTGAAAGTATGTGAGAGATGAGTACCATTAATGTGAGCAATCAATGCTTATTTATAGGTATCTGGAGTGGAGGAGGACTGTTGGATCCAATCTCCACCGTTGGATGAATTAGGTCCTTTGTTACTGGGCCTTTTTGGTGGATCGCCAATGGGCCCAATCCATAACAAATATCATTACTCTTTTTGCTCATGTAGGTCCTGTATACTTCTTTTACAATGTACCATAACGAAGGTTGTTATTATATATGTAATATAAATTAGTTGATAGTAGCTAAGTAGAAAGTAAATTGTCAACAAAAAAAGTAGAAAGTAAAAATTTAATGTCCATTTTCATAAAAAAAAATATATAGGAAAACTAACACTATAAAATCAGGTGCAGATGCAGCATGCATCCCCATCCCCATCACCCATCCCATTTACATGCAGCTTCTGTTTCCTTTTATCACAAGTCATTTTATTTCAAGTCCTCATCATATTTGACCATTTCTTTCAGGTATGGAAGAACTTCAAAACTCTATCAAACTTTTCTTCCTTTGTCTACTCTCCTATATTGTCATAAAATCCATACTTACCCGAAAGAAGAACAAGGGTTGTTGTTCTCCACCAAGCCCTCCAGCATTACCTATCATAGGACACCTTCACCTTATTTCTAAGTTACCTCACCAAAACTTTCACAATCTCTCAACTCACTATATATGGACCCATCATGCAACTTTCCTTAGGCTCTTTACCTTGTATAGTAGTTTCAACACCTGAAATGGTCAAAGAGTTCCTCAAAACCAACGAAGCATACTTCTCAAACCGCTTTAGAAATGCTGCTATTCACTACTTATCATATGGCTCAAAGGGTTTCTTGTTCGCGCCTTATGGAGAATATTGGAAGTTCATGAAGAAGCTTTGCATTTCTGAGCTTCTTGGTGGAAAAACTCTTAATCAGTTCCTTCCCTTGAGGCAACAAGAGACTTTGAGGTTTCTTAGACTTTTACAGAAGAAAGGAGAAGGTGGTGAGGCTATTGATGTTGGTGCAGAGCTTTTGACTCTAACTAATAGTATTATAACAAGGATGACTATGAGCATAGCGTGTTATGAAAATGATATTGAAGTGGAAGAGATTAGGAAAATGGTGATTGACACTGCAGAGCTTGTAGGGAAGTTTAATGTGTCTGATTTTCTAGCTTTACTAATATAAACAAAAATATGGATTTTAATTTTAAAATTTTGCGTGAAGGATATATTTAATGCAGGAACGGACACATCTTCTACAACTATAGAATGGGCTTTGGCTGAGTTAACCAATAATCCACGTGTGATGGAGAAAGCAAGAGAAGAGATAGATTCACTAACTAGAAAGTGTAGATTAATAGAAGAGTCTGATCTTCTTAACTTGCCTTACTTACGAGCTATTGTGAAAGAACTAAGAAGGACTAAGAATTCACCCAACAGCACCACTTATGGGAAGAGAATCATCAAAAAGTTGTAATGTTTGTGGTTATGATATTCCAGCAAAGTCTTTGTTCTATGTTAATTTGTGGTCAATGGGTAGGGACCCCAACTTGTGGGACAACCCTCATGAGTTCAGACCAGAGAGGTTCATGAGGAAAAGAATCAGTTAGACGTAAGGGGACAAAATTTCCAACTTATGCCATTTGGAACCGGAAGAAGGGCATGTCCGGGAACTTCACTAGCATTTCAAGTTATACCCACTACCCTTGCTGCTATGATCCAATGTTTTGAATGGCAGGTTGACGGGCCGGTTAACATGGAGGAGAAACCAACGGTGGAGATTGCAGACCTAGATCCAACAGCCCTCCTCCACTCCAGATACCTATAAATAAGCATTGAATGCTCACATTAATGGTATTCATCTCTCACCTACTCTCACTTGTAATTGACTCACTCACTGACTTGAGCGTCGGAGTGTCATTGCAGGTACCACCCCACCTCGGACCGGAGCACCAACTCGGACAACCAAGGATACACGTACCAACTATCTCGGACCGGTCTACCTATCCCAGGTCGGATACGTAGCAGGAGATACGGTACCGAACATTGGCGACCACAGTGGGAGAGCCTTATACTCTAGTCTTTCCCCCAACCTCCTTGATCATAGATGGCTCCGGAATTACGACGGAGAAACGTCTCCAGCGTCGTGGTCAGACCCGACCAGCAACAGGAAACCCCGGAGGGGGTAGCGATTACTCTTCCTCGCAGCTCGGCCCATGGCCGGAACTCATCCAGGGCGATGGTCCCTATAAGCTCTGCTAGAAACCAGTTTTCACCTCCAGCCCCGACTGTCCCGGTACCGATCGATGCTGTCCAACAGCTCATCCAACTGCTGACAAGGCAGGCCGAGGCCGATCAAAGGAGTCAGCGTTACTCCCAGCTGGAGGCCGAGATGGCCGAAGTCCGGGCTAGAGATATCCCGGATCGTACTTCCCCTCAAACCTACTCTCCTAGCAGGAGGACCTCCAGTAAAAGACGTCACCGATCCCCTGCTTGGAGGAGGCACCACCATCGCTCGCCACCACGCCGAAGAGGGAAACAAGAATTTGGAACTCCCCCAACCGAGACTTATGACGAGACCTACTACCCCGGGGAGTCAACTCACCAAAGCTCATCGCTAGCATCGTCGTCCCCAAGGCGACGTTCTATAAGCCGGGGAAGTCCCCCGAGGCCTGAACGTCGGTTCCCTCTATCCCCCAGATCCCCCGTCCGACGCCCAACCAGGAGGCCTCCTCCGAGGGAGAGGTCCGCGACTAGGAAAGGACCCTTTACAGCAGAAATCGACTATTTCCCGGTACCCAAGCACTTAGAAAAGCCCCCGGAGGGCTTAAAGATGCATGACGGGACGGGCGATCCTGATCGACACCTAGATTACTTTGACACGATGATGCAATACAGGAATGTCCCAGAGGAGATCAAATGCCGGATATTCCCTCTTACGCTGGAGAAACTGGCTTTGGACTGGTTCATAGCCCTCAAGCCAAACTCGATATCATCCTGGGACCAGCTTGCAAAGCTATTCTCGGCCCAGTTCGCCCACTCCAAAATGAAACCTAAATCTCGGAAGGTCTTACAAGCCATCCGGCAAGGAGAGAGCGAGTCCCTCCGAGACTACATTGAAAGGTTTAACAAAGAGGCGGCTCAGGTCCGGAATTTAGACGATTCATTTCGACTATTCTTCATGGAAGCCGGCCTGCGGGAAGGAAGTCTGTTTCAGATCGATGTCGGAATCAACCAAACTGAGTCGCTTGCCGAGTTCCTCCAGCGATCTCAAAAATACATTGACCATGAAGAAGGCGCTGTTGCAAGAAAGACAGATGCCGACCCCGGAACGAGCAAGCCTCGGTATGAAAAGGAGGCCCCGGTGCGTCAGGCAGCAGAGGCCCGTTATGAAAGGGAACCCCGGAACGACAATAGGCTCCGACCTCGGAACCGACACCAACAATATTCCGATCTGAATGAAACGAGGGCCAGGATTCTGGCGGAATGTATGAACGCTGAGTTCAAAGAAGTCAAGTTCCCCGATCCGCTCCCGCACAGGCCGGGACAGAGATCCAACAAATACTGCCGGTATCACCGGAGCAAAGGGCACGATATCAATCGATGCAATGCTTTGAAGGATGACATCGAAGACCTGATTAAGAAAGGGAAGTTAAGCCAGTACGTGGCTAAAGCACCCAGGCACGAGGGCGAGGTTAAGGAAGAAGAAGCTGATCCGAAACGAAAGGGTAAGGCCCCACAGAAAAGGGAAGAGAGCTCAGAGGACGAGCGCGACTATCGGAAATCAAAGGGTCGACCTGTGATGATGATGATATCTGGGGGCTATCCCGATGAGGCATCGGGCAAAACAATGAAGAGGAAATGGAAGGAAGTCATGTGTGCCGCTTCCACCTCTGCAATCAACTCAGGCCCGGAACGCCCACCCTTGGCCTTCAGTGACCGAGACTTGTTGGATGGTAAGCCAAATAAGCACATACCCCTCATTATCAGGGCGGTCATGGCAAACCACGAGATAAGAAGGATCCTGGTCGACCAGGGGAGCTCCGATGATATCATCTTCATCGACCTGGTAAGAAAGCTGCAGATCTCGGAGGAAGACTTCACCCCTTACCGGGGATCCGATCTTTCAGGCTTCAACGGGTCTCGGACCAAACCTCTTGGCTACTTGGAAATGATGGTCACCTATGGAGAGGAGCCACTAGAAAGGACGGTCAAGACCAAGTTCTTAGTTTTGCCATGCCCCTCGGTGTACAATTGTATCATCGGGAGGCCCACCCTTGGAAGGCTGGGAGCCGTAACTTCAACGGTTCACCTCAAGATGAAGTTCTACTCATTGAGTGACGAAGTTATCACTCTTGATGCCGACTTAGAGTCCGCCCAAAGATGCTTCTATCTTCATGTCAAGGCGGACAGGCAGGAATCAGAAGAGGGGGTTCCCCCCATAGCGGCAAGGACTCAGAGAAGCCCAAAGAAGAAAGGAGCCGGTCCAGCGGCCGAGGTCAACGTCACGGACCTCGACGCAAGATATGACCCGGACAGCTCTGAGGAGGAAAGCGACGACGAGTTGGCACGAGAGCTAAAGAAGAAAATTAGGCGACCTCAACCTGATGGACAGTTCATGCAAATCCAGTTGGGAGAGAACCCAACTCAAACTGTCCAGATCGGATCCGATCTCCCCGACGAGGTAAAAGCAAAGCTCACCCTCTGCCTCAAATCCCACGCCGATCTCTTCGCGTGGTCAGCAAAGGACATGCCCGGGATTCCCCCCGAGGTCGCCTGTCACCAGCTAGCGGTGAACCCCGGGGCAAAATGGGTCGCCCAACGCAAAAGAGCTCAAAGCCAGGAAAAGGCAGCTGCTACGGCTAAGGTCGTTGAAGATTTAATTAAGGCTGATTTTGTAAAAGAGGTCAAGTACACAACTTGGCTCTCAAACCCTGTACTTGTTAAGAAAAGCAATGGAAAGTGGCGTATATGCGTTGACTATACCGATCTTAATAAGGCCTGTCCTAAGGACGCTTTCCCTGTTCCTAGCATTGATCGGCTCGTCGATAATGCTTCAGGTTTTCGCTTATTGTCGTTCATGGATGCTTACTCCGGATACAATCAAATTCCGATGTTCCCCCCGGACCAAGAGAAGACGGCCTTTATGACTGACCGCGGTAATTTCTGCTACCGGGTCATGCCATTCGGTTTAAAAAATGCGGGGGCCACTTATCAAAGGATGATGAACAAAGTATTCCGAGATCAGATCGGTCGTAACGTAGAAGTCTACCTCGACGACATGATTGCAAAAAGCGAAAGGGAAGACCTCCATATATCCGATCTGGAAGAGATTTTTGCGGAAATTCGAAAAATTAATATGCGGCTAAACCCGGAGAAATGCACCTTCGGAGTCCGGGCTGGAAAATTCTTAGGTTTCTATCTCACGGAAAGAGGCATTGAAGCCAACCCGGATAAATGCCGAGCAGTAACAGAAATGCGAACCCCGTCCACTAAGAAAGAGCTCCAGAAACTCAACGGCATGATAGCGGCATTATCTCGCTTCATTTCCAACGCCGCCTTCAAATCACTCCCATTGTTCAAACTGCTTAAGAAAGAAGCAACTTTTGAATGGACTCCAGAGCGGGACGAGGCACTCTCCCGGCTCAAAAAGGTCCTATCCGAACCTCCCATACTAAGTCGGCCGAGCCCAGGGGAAGATTTATTTTTGTATCTAGCCATATCAGATGAGGCCATCGGAGCCGTACTTGTCAGGGAGACCGGAGCTGGTCAAAGCCCGGTATACTTCGTGAGTAAAGCTCTGCATGGACCGGAGGTGAGGTATCAGAAAATAGAGAAGATCGCTTTTGCTCTACTCATCTCGGCACGCCGCCTCCGACCTTATTTCGTCGCCCATCAAATCGTGGTGCGAACTAATTATCCAATTCGGCAGATCTTGCACCGACCCGACTTAGCAGGACGAATGATCAAATGGGCGGTAGAACTCTCCGAGTTCGGAATCAAATACGAAACAAGACCGGCCATGAAAGCCCAGGTACTTGCCGACTTTATCACAGAGATGGCGCCCGCCGATCCGGATGACGGCGTATGGACGCTTCACGTAGACGGGTCCTCAAATCCAAAAGGAAGTGGAGCAGGGTTAATGCTTGAAAGCCCGACGGGCATCATAATCGAAGTATCACTCACATTCGGTTTCCCTACCTCAAACAACCAGGCGGAATATGAGGCGTGCATAGCTGGACTCCGGCTTGCGATCGACCTCAAGGTCTCCCGACTTTCCCTAAATACCGACTCATTATTGGTAGTATCCCAAATCGGGAAACAGTACGAGGCTAAAGATCCGATCTTGCAAAGGTACCTAACCCAAGTGCAGGAGCTGCTCTCCCTTTTTACATTCACGGAAGTGAAGCACGTTCCAAGATCGGAGAATATCCGGGCTGACATCCTTTCCAAGCTTGCCAGCACAAAAGTTCCGGGAAATCACCGGTCTATAATCCAGGAAACACTGAGCAAGCCGAGCGTAATCTTGAACCCGGAAGCAAGTCTTTCTATTAATGTAGTAGAAGAAAGCCAGGGCTGGATCGCGCCACTAATAGACTATATCAGAACGGGGAACGAACCTCCGGACCCGAGTAAAGCCAAGATCCTCCGGAGGAAGGCCTCCTCTTTTTCCATAATCGATGGAAGCCTCTACAGGAGAAGCCTGTCGGCACCACTGTTGAAGTGCATCGAGGGAGGAGAAGCGGACTACGTCCTGGCCGAGATCCATGAGGGAATATGCGGCCAACACCTTGGAGGTCGATCCCTGGCTCGAAAGGCATTAAGGGCGGGATACTTCTGGCCAACCATGGAGACCGATGCAAGAAATTACGTAAAGAGGTGCAGTAAGTGTCAGATCCACGCCAAGGTCCACATAGCACCCCCTACGGAGCTCACCAGCTTAAGCTCGCCATGGCCATTCGCTTGGTGGGGAATAGATCTCTTAGGGCCATTCCCAACTGCCCCCGGCCAGGTCAAATACCTCATAGTAGCGGTGGATTACTCCACCAAATGGATTGAAGCTGAGCCCCTGGCCATCATCAGCGCTAAGAATTGCATCAAATTCTTCAAGAAAAATATAATGACTAGATTCGGGATCCCCGAGGTTGTAGTCACGGACAACGGAACACAGTTCGCCGACAAAGGCTTCAGGAAACTCATGTCAGACCTTAAGATCAAACACCGATTTACCTCGGTAGAGCACCCTCAGACAAACGGTCAGGCCGAGGCCGCCAACAAAGTCCTTCTCAATGGACTGAGGAAACGACTTGACGAAGCAAAGGGAAACTGGGTTGAAGAGCTACCTTACGTGCTGTGGGCCTACAAAACTACTCCACAGAGCTCAACGGGGGAAACCCCTTTCCGACTTTCGTACGGGACAGAGGCTGTGATTCCGGTGGAGATCGGGGAGCTGAGCTGGAGGACACTCCACCCGAAATCTCCGGGGGACAATAGCCAGGCGTTGAAGGAAAACCTCGACCTCGTCGATGAGGTCCGAGGTCAGGCTTTCCTTAAAGAAGCAATAATAAAGCAGAGGGTAGCAGTACGATATAACTCGAAAGTGATCCCCAGAGACCTTGAGATCGGTGATTTAGTTTTATGAAGAGCCGATGTTGGTTTAAAGAACGCCGCACAGGGCAAGCTCGCCCCCAACTGGGAAGGACCTTACCGGGTTTTATCTAAAACCGGCAGAGGTGCCTACGAATTGGAGACTTTGTCCGGCAAGGCGATCCCAAGAACATGGAACGCCACTAAACTGAGAAAATACTACAGCTGACTCTCATCTCACCTAAAAGAACGGTGTATACCGACGTTGTAATTCATTTTATCTGAAGAACGGTGTATACCGATGTTATTCTTATTTTATCTGGAGAACGGTGTATACCGATGTTATCAATTATGTTTGCGGTGTATACCGATGTTGTAACTCATCTTATCTAATGAATGGTGTATACCGATGTTACCCTATATGATTGCGGTGTCTACCGATTTTATTGCCTATTCTATTTTCCTTTCGCTGACCGAGGTTTGTCGCTATCCTAAGGGGTGAGTTCGATCTGGGCCGAGTCCCGGTAAACTACCCCGAAGGCAGTCATTCTTACGACTATTTGGCCGAGGTTGCCACAACCCTAAGGGACGAGTTCGATCTGGGCCGAGTCCCGGTAAACTGTCCTTAAGGCGACGTTTACCACTTGAGCGAATCAAACGCAAGTGCACAAATGTAAAGCAACGGTATAAAGACTAAACCGAGGTAAATGAAACCGGAAGCACATTAAATTACATTTTCATTACAAATTATCCCGGATGCGGCCGGGTCCTCTAGTTCAAAAAGGTAATGGCATATTACAAAATTCCGGTTCCGCCCGGAACCCGGGGCTTTATTTCCCCACCGGTTCCACCCGGAACCCAAAAAAAGAAGAAACAGCAAATTCAAAACCTTCCCATCAGCAGCAATCACGACATGGAAGGGGGAGGGTAAATGATATCGAATGCATCAGAGTCACGATAGGGCCGGACAATGCGCCCGTTTGCTACGGTATGGTTCAAGCGAATAAATCCCCGGTCCAGAAGAAGGGATGGATGGATGACAGTGACTTGAGCAAGGGCTTTTTCGAAACTCTCCTCAGCCACATCCAAAGCCAGTTGAGCCACCTCCACCACCTCGTCCTCCAAGGATCCTGCTTTGGCACGTACCTCTTGAAGCTCCATTTCTAATTCAGCAATCCGAGGTAAAGAATCAACGCTAGATCCGACCTGGGCCTGCCTCGCCTTCGCCAGATCGGCCTCGAGTTCCTGAATCCGAGCCCTCAGGGAAGAAATAACCTCGGCAGACTGCCTATCTTGACTCTCGAGATCTTGGATTCGAACCTCGTGTTCCATGCACAAGTTGAGGGCAGAGTCCCTCTCCTTCTCAAATTTCTCCGCAGCCGCTTTAAGCTCGGTCTGATCCCTCTCCAGAGCCTCATATTTCTTTTGCAACTCTTCCCGGGCTTTCCTTTCGTTGTCCCTCTCCACCAGGGCCCCTGTAATAATAGAAACAAGGAAGTCAACGACAGAGATAACCAAGAAAGAAAGTCAAAGAGTGAACCTCGGAACTTGGGGTCACCTTTTGCCTGATTCTCAGCCTCGACCTTCTGAAGCTTCGTCACGTCAGCAAGATGCCGGAATAACTTGAGAAACGCCTCAACCGGGTCGACCCGGGAATCCTCCAAATGCTTCTGCAGGAAGTCGGCGTCAATAGAAAGACCAGAAGACCTAGAAGTCCGGTGCTTTCCATGACGCCCCTTTTTTGAAGCCCGAGCAGCCGGGGCATTGGAGGTAGAAGCAGGGTCTGCTTGAGTTAGGGGGCGCTCCCTTTTTCGGTGCGAGAGATCCGCAGCCCGATCCTCTGCTCCAGCCGAGACTGCCTCCAAGATGGTGCTAATCGGTATGGCAGCAATGGGTTTTTCCTTTTGCACCCCGGCCTTCCTTTCTGCAAGAGCCGTCAGGCGAGAGAACTTGTCCGGCCCCATGCTATCTGCAAAGAAAGGAGAATAAACAATGTTAAAAGAAACGGCAGTCAAAAAATTATGAATGGGCGGAGTTATCTACCAAGAAACCTACCAAGAACGGCGACTACTTGAGATTTCGACCCAGCCCCGACCAATCGGGCTACGTCAATCCCAAATTTCTTGGGATCACGGTAGACGATCAGGTCGGCAAAGTTCGTCAAGATCGCCAACGATTCCTGGTCCACCTGGGATAGCCGCCCTAAGCCGACGGTGTAAGAATGAGGCCTCCGGTTAAAATGAGAGAGAGACCATCCCAGTTGAAACTTTGTGAACTCCAATGATTTCCCATCCGCAGAATATTGGCCGACGTGCCTCACTGCCTCCTCATTCACGGGCTCCACAAAGAAATACTTATTTTTCCAGTTCTTAAGAGAGTCGGAATAAGGCATGAAAATCTTTAACCCTCTCTTAGCCCGGAAGCTCACATGTTCCCACCGATCTTTAGTTCCATCCTCATGCCTACGGTTAACCTCGAAAAGGTGGAAGAAGAGGTCACAGGAGATCGGCCTCTCCAGATGAATGCACATCAACTCAAAAGCCTGGAGGAACGCCCATGAGTTGGGATGAAGTTGGGAAGGGGCGAGGTTCAAGATCTCCAAAGCCTCTTGTTGAAAAGCGGTGAACGGGGGGCTAACGTGCATATCAAGGATCGTTACCCCGTACATAACAAATTTAAGAGCTTTCGGCCAGACGGCCACATGCTGGTCTTCAGCCATTCCCTCCACATTCCAGATCTGATCCTTCCGGGAAAGGCGGTTTACGAAGAAACTCATGTCGTCCCCGGTCCTATAAAGGGACGGAATCCCCCTCAACGCCTCCGACACCCAGGAATACTCCCGGGGAACAGTGAGAGGGAGGGACACGGGAACATTGACCGGCCCTACTCCGGCTCGGGGATATTGTTCGGAATCACCTTCTTCATATGCGGGCTCCCCGCAATGCCCAAGACCCTCTTCATTGTTTCGGCTCTCAGCCACCTCCTCCTCACTCTCCTCCGAACTCCAACTAGTACTGCCTTGTTCCTCACGGTCGGGCTCGGCATCAGAATCATCCGATTCAAGAACCACCACCTCTGTGTTGTCTTCATCTACCGGCTCGTTGCTGGGAACCCCGGGAGACCGGTCTTCAGCTTGAGTAGTGTAGCGACCGAAGAATCCGGAGGAGGGATCCTTCGTTGTTTTTGAACAATGGAGCCGCCATCAATATTTATTTTTAGGAAAACATTGAAAAAACCTTTGTTTTTGGGTTCGGGGGTCGATTAAGTGCAGGGAAGGTACAAGCACCCCGCAACATCCTAAAAAGGTTACCTTTTAATTTAATGTGTAGAAAAAAAAATAGTTTAAAGAAAACACTTTAATTTACCCTTTTTTGTTATTTGCAAAAAAAACGGAAAAGAAGACTTAATAAAAATTTTAGTTGTTTGCGCTCGACGGGAGTGGGCCCCCGCTCCTACGTATCTCCGGGTGCGATGGAGAAATCAAAGCTACGTAGTTCTTGGGTAGAAAATATTTGTGTGTTGGTATTTTTTATTTTTTTGAAAAGTTTGGGAAAACTAGAGACCGTTCATGGTGACCAAACAGATAAATCCAGAGTGGTCGTCATTAATGGCTTATTCGGAAAAGAAGGTATTTATAGCGTTCAAACAAGCCAGGCCCAGAGTGACCGCTATAGACAACCTATTTTTTGCGCGAATTCGATTTTTCGAAAGAAAGAAAAAAAAGAACGGTTCGGAAGCATCACGTTGTGAAAAAAAGCGGAGTAAGTGATAAAAGGGGGGTGCAAATAATAAAGGAGTTGTATTAAAAAGGGAGGTGTGAATAGCGTTTTGACGCTAGAAAAAAAAAGTGTTACCGGGGGTGCAAATAGCGTTTTGACGCTAAAAGAAAATGGTTGCCGGGGGTGCAAATAGCGTTTTGACGCTAAAAGAAAATGGTTGCCGGGGGTGCAAATAGCGTTTTGACGCTAAAAAAACGATTGACGGGTTTATTACCTTTTTTACTATTCTACCCTAGAACACGTGGTTCTTGAAACGCTTTTCCTTAGAAAAAAACCTAGACTAAACAAGTGGTATTTTGAAAGCGGATTATGGAGAAAAATTCTTTTGTTGTTTTTTTTTTGTTGTCATAGTTAAAAGGGTGCCTTTTTACTCTTTTTTTTTTTGAAAAAAAAGACTTTTGTTATTATATTTTTTTTGAAAAGAGTAGTGACACTAGTAACCATTTATTTTAAAAATATTTTTTAGTATTTAAAAAAGGGCTTTATTTAAATCCGAAAATTAGTAAAAAAGGGGAATACATTCTTTTTAACCCTTTTTTTTTAGGTTTATTTTTACTCCGAAAATTAGTAACCATTTATTAAAAAAAAACAACATTTTTTTTTACTTTTTTTAACTCCAAAAATTAGTAACCATTTTTTAAAAGAACAACATATTTTTTTATCACTTTTTTAATCCGAAAATTAGAATAATTTATTAAAAAAAAAGCACAACATTTTTATTTTTTTTTTAACCGAAAATATTAGTACCTAAATAAAAAAGGAACACATTTTTTAACACTTTTTTTTTGTTTATTTTAAATCCGAAAATATTAGAATAATTTATTTAAAAAAGCACAACATTTTTTTTCACTTTCTTTTAATCCGAAAATTGCAATATCAAAAACATCAATAATAACCACATATATATATCTATGAAAACAGCAACTTAAACTAAAAAAAAACAGCAATAATATGTTCAAAAAAAACAACCAATACTAATATTTATAAAAAAGTCAATAACTAATATTTATATAAAAAAAGCAACTAATATATTTTTTAAAAACGTGAACAACAAAAATAACAATAAAAATGGCAATGATAATATGAACAAAATTACAATAACTAAAAAAAATACAAAAAAAAAGCAACAATATTATGAATTATTACATTTTGTACCTTGAACCAATCCAAGCTTTTTTTCTTCGGATCTCTCAATACAACAAAATTTTAAACTAAAAAAACTAAGAAGGAAGAAAAGAAGGGGAAGAAAATTTTTCTAAAAGAAACTCTAAAAAAAATTTCTTTCTCTCTTTGAAACCCTAGTTTTTTTAGAAGATTTTTCCCCTTTTTTTCTAAGAGTAATCCCTCCCCTTCTAAGATAAGGACCCCTATTTATACAAAAAAACTTGCTTCCTTCGTTTTCCTTCTTCATCCACTCTTGGATAGTGATGATGACTTTTTGATATGATGGAGGTTTGGGGGGAGTTGTTGAAGGGGAAAATAAAAGAAGACATGTGAGATGAGGGGAGATGATGGTCGAAGGTATGGGCATGGAGAAGAGAGTGCCATGTGTGAAGTGTGTGATAGGGAGAGGAATGGATGAGTGTGTGAAGAGAAAAGAAAATGAGTGTGTGAGAGGAGGGGAAGAAGTCGTAGGTATGGGGAGAGAGAGGAGGGAAGGGTTGAGTGTGGTGTTGTTTTAGGGTTGAGTGTGAGAGTGAGAGAGTGGAAGAGGAGTGAAGTGTGTGAAGTGATTGAAGTGGAAGGGGTTTGGTGAAGGGGAAGAAAAAAATAAAATGTGGGTGTGATAGAGAGGGGGAGAGCCGTAGGTGAGGGAGGAAAGAGAAAGGGAAAGAGTGAGGTTGAGTGTATTGGGAAGGGAAAAATGGGGAAGTGGGAAGTGTGGGGAAGTGGTATTGAGAGAAAAGAGGAGAGGTGGAGTGTGGAAGGGAGAAAAGTGGGGTTTGACCATGGGATAATAGGGGGTGGGGTCGAATATGGAGGGGTTTTGGGGGATGAATGTGGATGGAATTTTGGGTTAAGGGGGGATTGAATGTGGATGGCTTTTAGGGTAAAAGGGGGAAGTCGAATTAGGGTTAGGAGGAGGGGAATTAGGGTTTTGTGATGAGTTGGGTTATGGGTTGTGGGTTGGATATGGGTCATGGGTTGGGTGGAGGAGTGTGAGGGTGAATTGGGCTATGGTTTAGGAATTGGGTTGGGTTTTAGATGGCCCAATCCAATTGCACCTCCATTCTTTTTTTTTACAAACCCCCCTTATTTCCTCCTTGGCTTATTTTTTGTTTCTTTACTTCTAAATAATATTTTTTTGTGTTAAAAAAACTTGTGACAAATAAAATAATGACTAAAATAAAATAATTATTTTCATCAAAAGTAAATAAAAATTTCTCATTTTGGTTAGGACAAAGTTAGGGTATTACAGCTGCCCCTCTTTATTTATATTTTGCTAGGAAATCGGAGGGATTCCGAATTTCTCGAGAAAAATAGAAATGAAGATAGAAAAGACGCTAATTTTGCCCAGACTGAGGTACTTTGGTTTTTTTTTGTTTTGAAAAATTTATGAAAACTGGGCTGATTTAGACAGAAAGTAAGTAGGGATCGCTGGGGATCTGAAGGAGCACTGGGGCTCTGAAGAAGCACTGGGGCTCTGAAGGTCTAGTTCAGAATCAATGCTTGGCGCATCGACTTGCGTTCGACTGAGGGACCGTCGGGGTCTGAGGGGCATGCCTAAGCCTGAAGGACCAATGGGTCTGAAGGAGCGCTTCTAGCTATGGTACTAGAGATACGGTCTGGGGGTGGCCTTTTTCGAGCGGCCATTAGGGTTAATCAGGTCCGGAACTGATATAACCACGAAGGACGTGCACTGTGTGTTTTAGGCGGACACAGCTAGTCTGAAGGGCCTGGGGCCGGATGATCCGTCGGTTGCTCGATTAACGCGACGTGCGATCTGGATTGAAGGACCATTGTTGGTCTGAAGGAGCGCCTGGGCTCTGAAGGACCGCTGGGGGTCTGAAGAATTGGTGCTAACGACACAAAATAAAATTATCTTAACAGACACTTGCAATGGATGATGCATGCGTGCATGTAGTTAAGTAATTGATGACATGATGGATGAAATGTGGAATGATTTTGTTTTTGGCTTTTGCTCTTGGCTTTTTCTTTCTTTCATTTTTCTTTTTTTGCTCTTTTGCTCTTTTTGCTCTTTAGCTCTTTATTGACTTTGCTGGCATCATCAAACTCGCATGACTCTTGACGTGGGATACGGGGGTTGCCTCAAGCAGTGGTGCCAAAGTGCGGGTTATTTAAGATTTGCTGAAGTGATTATGCGTTTGTCCTTTTTGCAAATTTGTGAGAGATCATCTCTTTTTTTTGTGATTTTTTAGAAATTTCGCAATGAATATAATGCTTGTGATCATGCACATGTTTCACAATTCAGTATTGTTTACCATGAACGTTATTTTTGCGATAATAGGGAAATGAGAGAATAAAGGAAGTGTTTAATATTCAAATGAAAACAACTGCGCAGAAAATCGCACTGTCGGAAAATTACAATGGGAGTTTAAACTACAAAAAAGAAAGAGAAGAAAAAGATACAAGGAAAGCAGATCTTTTGATTGTGTGTCTTTGAAGTAATAACGCCGATCGCCCATTAACATGACTTTGAGCGTTCATTATCCAACTTTCGGAGTTGTTGATTGCCTTTGTAGCTTGAAGTCCAACTTCTGACCCTAATTTTTGCCTGGATTGCTCTTTAGAGTTTTCAGTCCACCGGGTCGCTCTAATTTTTGCCTAGGCCGCCCTTTCGGGTTTTTGACCTAGCGAGCTTATTTTTGCTTGGCTCATCTTTCTCTTTTTTCCATATATTTCTTTAGGTATAGTACTTCTTGACTGCGTCCGAGTTCACTGGGAGTGGGAGGTCTTCACCGTCCATTTTTGTGAGAATCAGCGCTCCTCCAGAGAATGCCTTCTTTACCACATAAGGTCCTTCATAGTTAGGGGTCCATTTTCCACGGGAATCTTTTTGGATAGGCAACATCTTCTTGAGTACGAGGTTTCCTTCTTGAAACTGGCGGGGGCGCACTTTTTTATCATAAGCCCTTTTCATTCTTTGTTGGTACAACTGCCCATGACACAAAGCAACTACCCTCTTTTCTTCTATGAGGTTCAACTGATCCAGACGAGCTTGAACCCATTCTGCTTCTTCTAGTTTCGTTTCCATTAGCACTCGCAGGGAGGGTATTTCCACCTCGATGGGAAGAACTGCTTCCATTCCATATACTAATGAGAATGGTGTTGCCCCTGTTGACGTGCGGATAGAGGTCCGATACCCGTGCAAAGCGAAGGGCAACATTTCATGCCAGTCCTTGAAGGTCACTACCATCTTTTGCACGATCTTCTTTATGTTCTTATTTGCTGCCTCAACTGCCCCATTCATCTTTGGACGGTATGGGGAGGAATTATGATGCTGGATTTTGAAGTCGTCACACAACTCTTTCATCATCTTATTGTTCAGGTTTGTCCCATTGTCCGTGATGATCTTATTTGGAAGACCGTAGCGGCAAATTAAATCTCTCTTTATGAACCTGACAACCACTGACTTTGTTACACTGGCGTAAGAAGCGGCTTCGACCCATTTGGTGAAATAATCAATAGCGACAAGAATGAAACGATGTCCGTTTGATGCCTTGGGTTCGATGGGACCGATGACATCCATTCCCCACATTGAGAATGGCCATGGTGCTGTTAGGACATTCAAAGAGGCAGGTGGTACATGGATATTGTCGGCATAGATTTGACATTTGTGGCATTTTCTGACGTAGTTGAAGCAGTCAGTCTCCATTGACAACCAGTAGTAGCCAGCCCTTAGGATTTTTCTTGCCATGGTGTGCCCATTAGAATGGGTGCCGAACGAGCCTTCATGGACATCCTTCATAATTCTTTCTGCTTCTTCTTCTGCTACACATCTGAGGAGTACCATGTCGTGATTCCTCTTGTAAAGCACTTCCCCATTTAAGAAGAAACCCATCGACAGCCTCCTAAGTGTCCTCTTATCATTCTCGGTGGCACCAGGAGGATATTCTCTGTTTGTCATATAGTGCTTGATATCGTAATACCAAGGTTTATTGTCAGGCTCTTCTTCGATTGCCACACAATGATGTGCCGGTAGGTCTCGATGTTGGATTCGGATGAATGTCAGACTCTTGTCGTTATTGATGTTGAACATTGATGACAAAGTTGCCAAAGCATCGGCCAACTGATTTTCTTCGCGAGGGAGATGATGGAAAGTGATCTCTTCAAATTGTTCAACCATCTTTTGGATGTGATCATGATAAGGAATTAATTTGGAATCCCTGGTTTCCCAGTCACCTTTTGTCTGATGGATGACTAAAGCTGAGTCCCCATATACATCGAGTCTTTTGACTTTCCATTCAAGGGCTGCTTTGATGCCTAGGACGCATGCTTCATATTCTGCAATGTTGTTGGTGCAATAGAAACTCAGTCTAGCGGTAAATGGTATGAAGCGGTTATCAGGAGAGATCAGTACAGCTCCGACCCCGTGCCCGTATAAATTAGAAGCGCCATCGAATAACATTCTCCACCTTTCGTTGTCCGGAGGTTTTCCTTCTCCGAACAAAGCCATTATATCCTCGTCCGGAAAATCATACTGCATTGATTGGTAATCCTCAATGGGCTGATGCGCCAAGTATTCCGCTAAGGCACTACCTTTGATTGCTTTCTGAGTGACGTACAAAAGGTCATATTCGGATAGTAGCATTTGCCAGCGGGCGATTCTTCCTGTGAGTGCAGGTTTTTCAAAAATGTACTTGATGGGATCCATTTTAGATACCAACCAAGTCGTGTGGCTCAACATATACTGCCTCAGGCGACGTGCAGCCCAGGCCAAAGCACAACATGTTTTTTCCAACAATGAATATCTTGTCTCGCATTCGGTGAACTTCTTGTTGAGGTAATAGATGGCATGTTCTCTTCTTCCAGACTCATCATGTTGCCCCAGTACGCAACCCATTGAGTTGTCTAGCACTGTTAAGTATAGAATGAGGGGTCTGCCCTGCACCGGTGGCATCAGAATCGGTGGATTTTGGAGGTACCTCTTGATCTTTTCAAAGGCTTCTTGGCAATTGTCATTCCACTTTGTTTCTTGGTTTTTGCACAAAAGCTTGAAGATAGGCTCGCATGTAGATGTTAGCTGCGATATGAACCTAGAGATATAGTTCAATCTTCCCAGGAAACCACGAACTTCTTTTTCAGTACTTGGCGCCGGCATTTCTAGTATTGCTCGTACCTTGTCTGGATCTACCTCTATACCCTTCTGACTGACTATGAACCCCAACAACTTTCCTGATCTTACACCGAAAGTGCATTTGGCGGGGTTTAATCTGAGTTTGAACTTCCTTAGGCGTTCAAATAGCTTTCGCAGATTGACGATATGCTCTTCTTCAGTCTTGGATTTCGCAATCATGTCATCCACGTAAACCTCTATTTCCTTATGCATCATATCATGGAACAATGCGACCATTGCCCTTTGGTACGTTGCACCAGCGTTCTTCAGTCCGAATGGCATTACTTTGTAACAGAAGGTTCCCCAGAGAGTGATGAAGGTGGTTTTCTCCATGTCTTCGGGGGCCATCTTAATTTGGTTGTATCCGGAATACCCGTCCATGAAGGAGAATAGAGAGTGTTGTGCTGTGCTATCTACCAGGACATCAATGTGAGGCAAAGGGAAGTCATCTTTGGGACTGGCTCTGTTCAAATCTCGATAATCGACGCACATCCGAACCTTACCGTCTTTCTTTGGGACCGGTACAATATTGGCTACCCATTGAGGGTATTTTGCTACTGCTAAAAACCCAGCATCGAACTGCTTCTTAACCTCTTCTCGGATTTTCAATGACATCTCTGGTTTCATCCTTCTTAACTTTTGTTTTACCGGCGGGCATTCTGGTTTTACCGGTAACTTATGCTCGACTATGTTGGGGTCCAGTCCAGGCATGTCTTGGTATGTCCATGCGAAGACGTCAACATAGTCAAACAACAACTTAACCAATTTCTCTCGCTCGCTGTCTTTCAATGTGGTGCCAATGTTAACTTCTTTTTTGTCTTCCTCCGTGCCTAAGTTGATCGTTTCAGTTGATTCCTCGTGGGGTTCGATTATTTTTTCCTCTTGTTCCATCATTCTCATTAACTCTGGAGGGGTTTCCCAATTATCCTCAACATATTCCTCAGTTTGATTGATAGGGTGATCAAAGTTACAATATGGATTATTGGCGTTGTTATTTTCAAAGACATTTTTTTCGGATCTGCATTAGCGTAAATTAACGGAATAAAAACGAAAGAAAGAAAATAAGAAGCGAATGTAACAAGAAAAGAAAAACGAGAGTTTATTGGGAACTGAAATAACGTTGTATTGATATTAATACTGAAAGGGAAACATGCGTGCCCGAATGAAATATCCTAAGGCCTTGGGCAGAGCCAGAGGATTACATTATAGAAACATTACTTTGAACTAAAAACCACAGGAAAATCAATGATCTCCCAATTCTTGAGTCTTTTGTTTGCAGGACAAGGGCGTACAAGACTGACGATGCCTTCTTCAGTGCTTAGATCGTCCTCAACTGTGGCGATCTGATTGGGGTTCAACATTCCCGCACTCCGAAAGCTTTCCTTGATGTCGCAGATGGTGATTCTCTTCGTATTTGGCACCCTATCCTCAAGCCTGGCTAACCTCCGCTCCTTCTTTTCCTCCACAATCCTTCTCTTGTCAGTGCGATTGGGCCGATATCCTATCCCATGTCTATCCTTGTTCTCCTCTGGCTGTATTGGCGTCAGGATCCCCTGTCCGGTTTTTCCCAAGCCTCCTCCAGCTTGGTAGCCTTTTCCTAACATGCACTTAGCAACCATCACGGCAGTTTTGGATAGCTTGGGTTCTAACATAGCAGATGTATTGGCGATTTCCAATGCTTGGAAGGCAGTCTCGAGAGACTCTTCAGCAGCCTCAATGTAGCGAGTGGGAGCGGACTTATTTATCAGCATTTCTTCCTCACCGAAAATAACCACCAGCTTATTGTTGACTATGAACTTGAGCTTTTGGTGTAGAGAAGAGGGCACAGCCCCTGCCGAATGGATCCATGGTCTTCCCAGAAGACAACTGTAAGACGGATTGATGTCCATCACTTGGAAACTCACTATGAAGACCTCTGGACCTACCTGTACAGGTAACTCCATCTCTCCGATAACCTCTCTTTTAGACCCATCGAATGCCCTGACCAGTGTAGAACTGGGTTTCATGTATGAACAGTCTACGTCTAGTTTGTTCATGGTTGATTTGGGTAGTACATTCAGGGACGATCCGTTGTCGATGAGTACTCGAGCTAGAGAGTACTCCCCACATTTCACGGAGATATGCAAAGCCTTGTTGTGCCCTCTTCCCTCGACGGGGATCTCGTCATCTGTGAAGGTGAGGTAATTGTTTGCAACGATATTTCCGACGATCCCGTCAAACTGACCAACTGAGATGTCTTGAGCGACATGGGCCTCATCCAATACTTTTGTCAATGCTGCACGATGGGCATCAGAACTGAGCAATAATGACAACAGAGATATCTTTGCGGGAGTTTGGTTCAGTTGATCAACCACCTTATACTCGCTTTGTCTCATAAGCTTCAGAAATTCACTGGCTTCTTGCTCGGATAACGTCTTCTTTCCTGCATTCTTATCGACAGGTTCCTGCTCTGTGCTTTTGCCCTTACGAGCTCTTTCCTCCCCTTCTTTTGTTCGGTCCTCACTAGGCCCTCCAGGGGCATAGAAACGCCCACTTCGAGTCATACCACCGGTCCCTGAGATGTTAATGACATCTGGGTTGGTCTGAACCTTCATATCGTAACTCCACGGGACTGCATTGGTGCTTTTAAAGGGAAACGGAACTGGCACTTGAATGGTGATTGGTCTAGGCACAGTGGGAGCTGGCTGTGTGTTCTTCTTGTAATGGATTTCCAGTGGTTTCCTGATATTCTTGCTTTGGTCAATGCTTGACTGGAGCGTTGACACGTCTTCCTCTTTCTTTTGAAGACCTATTTGTATTATGTGTCGGTCTAATAAGTCCTGGATGACTGGCTTGAATGCTTCACACGATCCGACACAAAGAGGATCAACACACGAATCCTTTCCGGCACATCCCATCATAATGATTCCGAAGTGACACAAATTAGCATGGATGAGGTCCAGAGGTGTGACAATGTCTTCCACTTTTCTGACCAATAATTGCCCCTCAACTTCCTCAATGGCATTGACAGAGGTTTTCCCGTGCCCCGGCAGAGGGTTAGTGGCAACGTTCGGACCATCTTCTGCGAAAGTTAACCATTTAGATTCAATTAAATCTTGTACTACATATTTCAATGCCTTGCAATTTTCTGTCGAATGGCCAACTGCCCCGGCGTGGAATCCACAGCTCGCCTCTGGGTCATAGCTCCTAGGGAAAGGAGGTTGAAGGGGTCTCATTGGACGGGGAGTGATCAAGTTGTGACTGATGAGGTGATTGAATAGGTCTGTGTATGACATGGGTATTGGGTCGAAATTGGCGGGCTTTCTTTCTTGGTAGTTTTGTGGTCTATAGCCTGGGTTGATTTGGTGAGGTGGGGCTTGTGGTGTTTGAGTAGGTATTTGTAAAGTCTGTCGGGGGTTGTTGTAGGGAGGCTTTCCGGATCCAGAGATGGCATTAGCTTCGCCCTCCTTCTTTTTGGGAAAACCTGAGAAGGGCCTTTTCTGATTGCTAGTTCCAGCGGAGCTATATGCAATCTTCCCGTTTCTCCATCCATTCTCTAATCTTTCTCCGATGACGATCATATCTGAAAAGTTTGAAGACACGCTCCCAATCAACCTGTCGTAGAAAGGTGATTGAAGAGTATCCATGAACATTGATACCATCTCTTTTTCTAACAACGGTGGTACCACCTGTGCAGCCAAACCTCTCCAGCGTTGGGCATACTCTTTGAAGGACTCATTGTCTCTCTTCGTCATGCTCTGCAATTGTGTCCTATCGGGAGCCATGTCAATGTTATATTTGTATTGCCTCAAAAATGCATCGGCTAGGTCTTTCCAGCATCTGATATGGGCACGTTCCAATTGCATGTACCAGCTCGAAGCTGCCCCAGACAGACTATCTTGGAAGTAGTGGATGAGCAATTTGTCGTCGTGAGCAAACGCCGCCATTCTCCTGCAGTACATGGTTAAGTGGCTTACAGGGCAAGTCGACCCTTTGTACTTGTCGAAGTCTGGCACCTTAAATTTTGGAGGGATGACCACGTTAGGGACGAGGCACAAGTCATAAGCATCTCTCGCACCAACATTGGATCCCTCAACTGCTCTCAACCTTTCCTCAAGCATTTGTAGTTTGTCTTGGGCTTGAGGGTTCTCCGTAGAGTGATTGTGAGGGAGCCCACTCATACCATAGTAAGGATGGATCATCGGAACTATGGCTGGGTTCACATTTGGGGTATGTGAATGAGTGGGATTCCTGAGGTTGGAACCCTGAGCCTGGGCGTCAGCTATCGGCGGTGGAGGGAAGCCAAGTGGGAGTCTTTGTGGTACAACGACGGGGGTCGGGTTTTGAACTTGTGGTGCCCCCGGATTACCATCGTGACCCGTTGGTGTAAGCTGTTGTTGGCCCGCGATTCCTGAGGGACCGGCTTCTGGACTAGCATTGACTGTCGGAGGTGTGTAACCTTGTGGAAGTCCGTAAGGAGGCCATATGTAACCCTGGTCATTAGTCCCAGTGGGGGGCACTGTATGCGGGATCCCGAGTCCATTGGGAGGAGGAGGGTTGGTAACTTGATTTTCCGTATTCCCAGCGGAGACATCTTCACTTGTGTCTTTGTCCCTCAGAGTTTGTAAGACCTTTAAGATTTCAGCCATCTGTTCTTTCATCCCATCTATTTCTGCCCTAAGCTCTTGATTGCCTAGGTCTTGGGGTGGATTGCCTTGATCCGGGATATCTTGAGGCGGATTGTCCTGATTTTCTTCCATGTTTCTGGCCTGAGAACGAGTCCAATAGCGATGTTGACGCACCAGCTTGTCTTTTACTCTCTGTTGGTGGGACACATGTTATGAGTATATGTATGAGTATATGGATGGATGAATATGCGAATGATGCATGTGTGCATGAGTCTTATTGTTTTAGGTCGGGAATTGTAAGCGCATCCTGATTTGTCATAAGTTCACAGATTAAAGTTCCACAATATTTTCAAGATAAAGAATCAGCATGTGAGACAAACAAACTTCATTGATGGAGGAAAGTACAACATTTTGGAAATAAAACTTCGAAAAGAAAAGTACAATGTTCTTTAAATTTCACTCAAATACATATGGCTTTCATTTTTCCACTCCTCCCTCTTTTTCTACTAGTAGCGCTGCCAGCCTTCTCCCGGAGTTCGGCAATCAGAACCTCGCAAAACTCCATGAATTCGGAAACTTGGACCGGGGTGTTGAACGGGTGCATTGCCGCGTTAGCCTCCTTTAGACGTTTGGGGATTCCTACGATAGCTTGATCGGCCAGCCATGCCAACTTTGAGAATCTGTCTTTCCAGTATAAGCTTTCGTTCTTCAACTCTATGAAGACTTCATGGTTTTCTATCTTGCTGACCAACTCCACAAAGCGGTTCTCCCAATAGATGCTTTCTGTCTTCAGCTGGTGGTAGACCTCCTCTTGATATCTGATATGGTCGTTCAGCTCATCAGATTTTTCATGCTCCCTTCTTAAGGCTTGCTGGTATTCTCGGAGTATCTCTTCAATGGTATCTTTATCCTGCTTGATACTTTTCACTTGCTCTTCAAACTCGGCTGCCATCATCCGGGACTCTCTCTTTGATACCATTAGTAGGCTCTGTGCGGTCTTTTCAGCCATCATTGATTCTTCCCATAACTTTTTCCATTTGTATGTATCATCGATGGCTTGGTCCATTTTCAGGTTGCAACGTTTTATTTCCTCTTTCGCCCCTCTTAGGTACCTTTGAACCTCTAGTTTGTTCTTTTGTTCAATCTTGAGCTGCTTGCGGCTGTCTTCAATGGCCATTGACTTACTTGCATTCTCTTCCTCCAACTTCTTTTTCTTTAGGAGCACTTTCTCTAACTCTGCCTGCAAGCCCTTCTTTTCTTCCTCGGCTTTTGACAATGCCATTTTAAGCTTATCTAAATCTTCAACAGTGGGAAGGGTAGGTTCAGGTATTTCTTCCTCAACCCATAGTGCACTTTGGTAAGGCAATCAGGTATCTTGGATCCTCTTTTGGAGCCATTGGCGAAAGGTGGTTTCCTTATCGCCACTCTTCTTAGTAAGCTCTTGTCCCTTGCGGATGACCATATCCCACGCTTGAGAAATCTTCCGGAGCATGTCAACCTCTTTTGGGCTTCCTTCATGGAGGTAAAAAGGGATTAACATGTCTTCGGTGGGCGGATTTCGCATGGGGTACCCCAGCTGTCTTAGAGTTAGAGAAGGATTGTAATTTATGCATCCTCTTGTCCCCATGAGCGGGACGTTTTGAAAGCTTCCGCATTGAAAAATTACTGTGGGCCTCTCTTTCCACCATGATGGGTGCCAACGAACCTTATATTCATGAAGGCCCCCCAGCACTTGCAACCATTCACCAGTGTTCATTGTCTTCACATCACACCCTCTGGCGTCTTCAATTGGGCCTTCTACTCTGACTTTGTTAACGAAAGCATGGGTGAGAAGCCAAACATACAAGGCGTGTAGGCAGCAAGATATCCTTTTTCCCCTTAGCTCACTATAATGAGTGAAAGTACAGTAAGTGTCTGCAAGCATGGCTGGAATCGGATCTTTGAAGGATAAGAAGACGCCAATAGCTGTTGTGTCCACATATCTTTCAAGGCGTGGAAATAGCACAATGCCAAAGATAGTTAAAGCTAACACCTGCTTAAAAGGACCCCAATTTCTAGCGTCGGCGAAGGATTGCATTTGGCCTTCCAGATACTCTTGTGGGAATCCTGCAATGCCATTTCGATTTTTCTTCCGGAGCTTCAAGTTCTCTTTGCTGGTTTGTAACATTGAGGCGAGCTTCTCATCTGTGTAGTATTGTCCCTGATACTGGTAGGGTCCCTTGTCTTGTTGAGGAAAGCCGAAGATCTGTGTATATTCTTCCAGGGTAGGTGCCATCTGGAAATTTTTGAAAGTGAAGCATCTTAATGAAGAGTCGTAGAACTGGCTCAAAGCGGCAATGGCATCCGTTTGCACGTCCAATTGTAGTAACATAATAATCTTCCCATACACTCTATCAAAAGACCTGCGCTCGATGGGCGGCAATCGACCAGCACATTCCCTTAGACTTGTCAGATTAGGCTGCTTCACTATAGGGTAGTTCAGAGTTTGGATTGCTTCACAGTTTGATCCCATATTGCCTTGCTTATGACGAAACTTTCGAACCTCTTACAATTCCCGGCAAACCTAAATGAGATGAATAGCATGCAATGTGAGGATTTTTTGTATTTTTTGTGAAATAATGATGATGTATGATGAATTAAAGAAAGACGTTACATGCGTTAATAAAAGCATATTTTGGTGATTCAAATTTTGAGGAACATTAACCATGTCACATAAAATATACGTAAAGGAAAAAGAATAAATGGTTTTCATTGTTTGATTTTTTTTGAAAGATAAAAAAGCTGTTTTTTTTTTTTTTTGATGCAGCGGGTAGGTGAATTGCTTTTGTGTTCTAAACAGGTTATGTCTTACATATAGGTCACGGTCTAGGGTCACTTATGTGATCAACCTCTCAGGTAGTTCTATTCACTTCCTCACAAAGGTTTCCAGAGCTAAAATCCCTTTCACGATATGACCCACAACGATAGCGAGCTACCTGGTGTGGGATGCCGCGAAAGAGCATACTCTGGTTGAGATTTTCATGAGAGTCAGACAGATAAATCCAGAATGACTGTCACTAATCATCTCCGCTCGTCCTAAGTTTATTTTTCAGACCCGGGTATAGGGCCCCACTCAGAAGTGTGTGAATAAATAGGTGTAGGTGATGTGTGTGATATAAGCAACCTAAAACTACCCAAACTGCAAAAGAGAAAACAGATAGCAATATAAAAGTCTTCTACCCTAAGGTTTGCAAGAAAACAAACAGCAGTATAAAAGTCTTCTATCCTAAGGTTCAATATGCGAATATAAAGACTAAGGGTAAATAAAGTACTAAACTAATAATTTACACATTTAATTAAATTAGGCTTGACCCTCTAAAAAAAAAGTCCCCAGCAGAGTCGCCAGCTGTAGCGACCGAAGAATCCGGAGGAGGGATCCTTCGTTGTTTTTGAACAATGGAGCCGCCATCAATATTTATTTTTAGGAAAACATTGAAAAAACCTTTGTTTTTGGGTTCGGGGGTCGATTAAGTGCAGGGAAGGTACAAGCACCCCGCAACATCCTAAAAAGGTTACCTTTTAATTTAATGTGTAGAAAAAAAATAGTTTAAAGAAAACACTTTAATTTACCCTTTTTTGTTATTTGCAAAAAAAACGGAAAAGAAGACTTAATAAAAATTTTAGTTTTTTGCGCTCGACGGGAGTGGGCCCCGCTCCTACGTATCTCCGGGTGCGATGGAGAAATCAAAGCTACGTAGTTCTTGGGTAGAAAATATTTGTGTGTTGGTATTTTTTATTTTTTTGAAAAGTTTGGGAAAACTAGAGACCGTTCATGGTGACCAAACAGATAAATCCAGAGTGGTCGTCATTAATGGCTTATTCGGAAAAGAAGGTATTTATAGCGTTCAAACAAGCCAGGCCCAGAGTGACCGCTATAGACAACCTATTTTTTGCGCGAATTCGATTTTTCGAAAGAAAGAAAAAAAAGAACGGTTCGGAAGCATCACGTTGTGAAAAAAAGCGGAGTAAGTGATAAAAGGGGGGTGCAAATAATAAAGGAGTTGTATTAAAAAGGGAGGTGTGAATAGCGTTTTGACGCTAGAAAAAAAAAGTGTTACCGGGGGTGCAAATAGCGTTTTGACGCTAAAAGAAAATGGTTGCCGGGGGTGCAAATAGCATTTTGACGCTAAAAGAAAATGGTTGCCGGGGGTGCAAATAGCGTTTTGACGCTAAAAAAACAATTGACGGGTTTATTACCTTTTTTACTATTCTACCCTAGAACACGTGGTTCTTGAAACGCTTTTCCTTAGAAAAAAACCTAGACTAAACAAGTGGTATTTTGAAAGCGGATTATGGAGAAAAATTCTTTTGTTGTTTTTTTTTTTGTTGTCATAGTTAAAAGGGTGCCTTTTTACCCTTTTTTTTTTTGAAAAAAAAGACTTTTGTTATTATATTTTTTTTGAAAAGAGTAGTGACACTAGTAACCATTTATTTTAAAAATATTTTTTAGTATTTAAAAAAGGGCTTTATTTAAATCCGAAAATTAGTAAAAAAGGGGAATACATTCTTTTTAACCCTTTTTTTTTAGGTTTATTTTTACTCCGAAAATTAGTAACCATTTATTAAAAAAAAACAACATTTTTTTTTACTTTTTTTAACTCCAAAAATTAGTAACCATTTTTAAAAGAACAACATATTTTTTTATCACTTTTTTAATCCGAAAATTAGAATAATTTATTAAAAAAAAAGCACAACATTTTTATTTATTTTTTTAACCGAAAATATTAGTACCTAAATAAAAAAGGAACACATTTTTTAACACTTTTTTTTTGTTTATTTTAAATCCGAAAATATTAGAATAATTTATTTAAAAAAGCACAACATTTTTTTTCACTTTCTTTTAATCCGAAAATTGCAATATCAAAAACATCAATAATAACCACATATATATATCTATGAAAACAGCAACTTAAACTAAAAAAAAAACAGCAATAATATGTTCAAAAAAAACAACCAATACTAATATTTATAAAAAAGTCAATAACTAATATTTTTATAAAAAAAGCAACTAATATATTTTTTAAAAACGTGAACAACAAAAATAACAATAAAAATGGCAATGATAATATGAACAAAATTACAATAACTAAAAAAAATACAAAAAAAAAAGCAACAATATTATGAATTATTACATTTTGTACCTTGAACCAATCCAAGCTTTTTTTCTTCGGATCTCTCAATACAACAAAATTTTAAACTAAAAAAACTAAGAAGGAAGAAAAGAAGGGGAAGAAAATTTTTCTAAAAGAAACTCTAAAAAAAATTTCTTTCTCTCTTTGAAACCCTAGTTTTTTTAGAAGATTTTTCCCCTTTTTTTCTAAGAGTAATCCCTCCCCTTCTAAGATAAGGACCCCTATTTATACAAAAAAACTTGCTTCCTTCGTTTTCCTTCTTCATCCACTCTTGGATAGTGATGATGACTTTTTGATATGATGGAGGTTTGGGGGGAGTTGTTGAAGGGGAAAATAAAAGAAGACATGTGAGATGAGGGGAGATGATGGTCGAAGGTATGGGCATGGAGAAGAGAGTGCCATGTGTGAAGTGTGTGATAGGGAGAGGAATGGATGAGTGTGTGAAGAGAAAAGAAAATGAGTGTGTGAGAGGAGGGGAAGAAGTCGTAGGTATGGGGAGAGAGAGGAGGGAAGGGTTGAGTGTGGTGTTGTTTTAGGGTTGAGTGTGAGAGAGAGAGAGTGGAAGAGGAGTGAAGTGTGTGAAGTGATTGAAGTGGAAGGGGTTTGGTGAAGGGGAAGAAAAAAATAAAATGTGGGTGTGATAGAGAGGGGGAGAGCCGTAGGTGAGGGAGGAAAGAGAAAGGGAAAGAGTGAGGTTGAGTGTATTGGGAAGGGAAAAATGGGGAAGTGGGAAGTGTGGGGAAGTGGTATTGAGAGAAAAGAGGAGAGGTGGAGTGTGGAAGGGAGAAAAGTGGGGTTTGACCATGGGATAATAGGGGGTGGGGTCGAATATGGAGGGGTTTTGGGGGATGAATGTGGATGGAATTTTGGGTTAAGGGGGGATTGAATGTGGATGGCTTTTAGGGTAAAAGGGGGAAGTCGAATTAGGGTTAGGAGGAGGGGAATTAGGGTTTTGTGATGAGTTGGGTTATGGGTTGTGGGTTGGATATGGGTCATGGGTTGGGTGGAGGAGTGTGAGGGTGAATTGGGCTATGGTTTAGGAATTGGGTTGGGTTTTAGATGGCCCAATCCAATTGCACCTCCATTCTTTTTTTTTTACAAACCCCCCTTATTTCCTCCTTGGCTTATTTTTTGTTTCTTTACTTCTAAATAATATTTTTTTGTGTTAAAAAAACTTGTGACAAATAAAATAATGACTAAAATAAAATAATTATTTTCATCAAAAGTAAATAAAAATTTCTCATTTTGGTTAGGACAAAATTAGGGTATTACAAGTAGGAGCGGAGCCCAAGTCGTCTTGAACCTCGGGAATAGCTGACCCCGGGGGACTAGCACGAATTTCCATAGACTCTCCAAGTCCGGAAGCCATTGTTTGCGCGAAATGAGGGCGATCTGTGTCAGCAACCCGACGGGTTTGTTTCGTCCTCGCCAGATCGGTCCTGCAGAAATGGGGGCTTGACGAGTCAGGTTGATACGTAAACAGTGGGTCCACAACCAAGTCGGAACCCGACCTGACGACCCCCACTCTGTATCTACAAATGCGGGTCCAGAAAGAACCCGGTCGTGATCTAAAGGAAAAAGCAACAAAGAGAAGAGGAAAACTAACCTTATGAAAATCGAAGCTCGTCGAACAATGGAGGCAGGTCGCGAACAGCAAAGGCGTCACCGAGATACAGCACAACTCTGAAGAGAGGAATAAGCTCCGGAACGACTTTAAGATCGGAAGCAGAGCAATTCACAGAAAAACAATCCAAGTAAGGGGGATCCCCCCTCCTATTTATAGAACATTAAGAAGGCCACAAATGGGCCTGGGCCTAGGCTACGTTTCCCAAGACTAGCCCCTAGACAGGCGCGTCGTTCCAAGCGCCATCATTACCCCAATCTTCCTCGAACGACGCGTCCCATCAATGACGTTGCCAGCTGGCACAGAAATTAAGGCACAGCTATGACCGGATCGCTCCGTTTCCGTTGACTCGCCCTGGTCTCTTGACCCCGCCGTGCCCGGAATCTCTCAAAGCGGTCAGCCTCGAGTCACTCGGCGCGACCTGAGTCCCTCAGATCGGCCCGGTATGTCGTAAAGTGTTTCAGGCCCGGTGAAATCTCTAAACGACAAGTCTAGCTCGCCTTAAAGCGACCTGACTTGGGGGGCTACTGTTATGGATTGGGCCTCAATGGCCAATCCACCAAAAAGGCCCAACACCAAAGGGTCCAATTCATCCAACGGTGGAGATTGCAGACCTAGATCCAACAGCCCTCCTCCACTCCAGATACCTATAAATAAGCATTGAATGCTCACATTAATGGTATTCATCTCTCACCTACTCTCACTTGTAATTGACTCACTCACTGACTTGAGCGTCGGAGTGTCATTGCAGGTACCACCCCACCTCGGACCGGAGCACCAACTCGGACAACCAAGGATACACGTACCAACTATCTCGGACCGGTCTACCTATCCCAGGTCGGATACGTAGCAGGAGATACGGTACCGAACAGATGGTATGTATATATGCTCTTCATCTCGTCACTAGCACTCAATTATTGCCTCTTTCCCTTATCTTTGAAAGTAATAAATATGTCTATGCACTCAATTAAAAGTGTGACGTCAATTATATATCAAACAGAGAAGGGAGAGTGAAAGACTCATTTTATTGATTGATGCGTGAAATTGAACGTGCATCAAAAGCTTAGTAGAGCTGAGTTTAAATAATACTAATTGTTATCTTCTCTAACTACCATTTATCTTCTAAATAAACTCTAAAAGATAATAACAAACTAATTAAATACAATTAGTAAAATGCAATTAAATAAATAATTGAAGTGTAACTTAATACCCCCCCTCAAGATGGAGAATAGATGTCAAGCATTCCCATCTTGCCAAAGAGTTCTGAGAACAGGGGTCTTGGAATTGTTTGGCATCACAAATATACCCTTGAAAATCATTTGATTTTATGAATTCTCAAGCTAATAAGATTGCTTATGTCATATCTCTAGTCGATGTGGGACTTAAACACACTCGTCACGCTCAGGACTGGACATCTGAAGCATTGACTGATACATGTGAAATAAGAAGGATCTCAACACACCACTTCGCACCCAGGACCGGACAACTGGAGTATGAAAAAATCGGTGGAAGAATAGTGATATCTCTTGTCCCAATAAAAAATCTAGAATAGGCTTAGGCATGGATATTTGTGAGTCATAACCAACATAGGTAGAATGCGTCATCGTAATTTTGTGGAGGATTTGCCATGGCAGAGATGAGTTGAACTACAACCAAGCAGATCAAAGAATAAATGAAGAAGGATAAACGCAAAGAATCTCCAAGAACACGTGGAAGAAAAATCAAGAAATTTCTTTTGATAGCACGATGAGCACCATTGTTCATGAATCGCAAACCGGAAGAAGAAAATTGCGAGAAGACAATGGAGGAATCACCGAGGAGAGAGGAACGCGGAAGCTATATCACCTCCTGATTTTTTTTCACCTGATACCATATTAAAAGTGTGACGTTAATTATATATGAAACAGATAACTGAGAGTGAAAGTCTCATTTTACTGATTGATGTAGTGAAATTGAACGTGCATCAAAAGTTTAGTAGAACTGAGTTTAAATAATACTAATGTACCATTTATCTTCTCTAACTACCATTTATCTTCTAAACAAACTCTAAAAAATAATAAAAACTAATTAAATACAATTAGTAAAATATAATTAAATAAATAATTGAAGCGTAACTTAATACACTTCCTATCGAAATATCATCATCAAGAAGATCAATAAGTACAAGTAACATGCAACATCATTCAATGATGTCTTGGCAACAAAGGATACCTACCGTAGTACTTAGCTAAAACTTGATGTCCAGGTGAGACATCGGCATCGTCTAATAAAGACAAACATAGAGGTTGTCGGGTCAACCCCTATGAAAGGAGAACCACATATAGCACTGCTTAGGGCTGGACAAATTTAAATACCCGCCCGAAAATCCGTAAAAACTGAGGTATGTAGGATGTCGCGGACGGGTTAGTTTGCTATTCGGATTGGCAGGTGTTAAAAATCGGTTTAAAGAGGATTGTATTGGGCGAAATCAATCTCAAGATGTCTAACCCATACACAACCGAATCCAACCGAGGCACTAAGTATAGCTGTCAGTCAAACTATGCATTGCACTGTCCTACTAGCCTGGCACCCTGTTAAAGCATATCTGCTACAATTCAAGCAAAAGCAAAGTCTACTACTACTAAAGTGTTACACGCAATTGTATTTAAAAAATCAAGAAATGTTTTTATATTATTTTAATGTAATATTTACACAAGTTACAACTTTGAAAACAAAGTTATATGCATTTCTTTACTTCTTCTTCCCTAAATAAACAACCATGGCAGCGACTGGTAATATTTCATTATTTCAACCCAGCAAAAATCACTTCATCTTCTTGTCACCACCTCCACTTTTGAGTCGCTACCATCCACACGACAGAACCATTATAACCGAGCCAACCCACCCGACAAAACCGGAGAACCGCAAAAACCGCATCCGCCATAACCGAAGCTTGAATGGTCGGAAATGGGTGTCATTGTTGTGTCTTCGGTTTAATTTGGATGGGCGATTTCGAAACCGAATCCGAACTACCCGACCGTTTGTCCAGCCCTATATAGCACCATGCAAAAGTATGATTTATGTTTCAATATCCTAAATAAAGCTAATAAATACACTAAGGCTCCATCCGGTTCGTAAAAATTAGCGGATGAGCTTAAAGCAGATAAGCTAGTTGATAGTGGATAGTTGGTAGGGAATCAGCTAGCTAATGGCTAACAAAATGTTTGATAAAATTAATGGTTGAACTAGCTAATAATTAATAAATGTAAAATGACATAAAAGAACATCTTTAATTAATGATTAGGTTTTGTAATCAATATAAAATATGTATAAATTATTTTTCTTATAAAATCATGATAATTAAACTAACTATTAAGATATTTATAAATTGAATTTTTAAAATTCATATTTTAATATACTAATTTATATATTTACATGAAATTTTATTTACAGAAAAAAATTGAATTTACATGAATTTTTAAAATTCATATTTTTAAATTGAATTTTATAAATTGAATTTTATAAAATTAAAATTTATAAATTGAATTTTATATTTACATGAATTTTTAAAATTCATATTTTTAAACTAATTAATTATTTTAATAGTGTAATTTATTTACAGAAAAAAATTGTGACCAAATAAAAAGGAAATGAATAAAACTTACAAAGCAACAAACAAAGGTGATGTAAATGAATAAAACTTACAATGCAAGAAACAAAGGTGATGTAGATGACGTGCAAGAAGCATCCATAAATAATTAAATATAGGCTACATAGCACTTTTGGTCTTTTATCTTTGTTCTAGGTTTCATTTTGACCATTTATCTTTTTATGTCCCATTTTGGTCCCTCATCTTTTATTTCTGTTTTATTTTTGTCCCTCAATGGTGTTTTCCGTCCAATAAGTTAGACGCTACACTGGCGGTGGCGGATCTTGTGCAAAATATTGAGGGGAGCTGCAAGTATTAACTAAATTATTATAATTAAAAAAATCAAGAGATGAAACTAAAGAAAGACAACTTAATTAACCTTTTACTTGACATGTTTTGCATAAATATACTATGGTACATGACTCGTGCGATGTACGGGTATACATATTCTTTTTAATGAATCAATTCTTTTTAACATATTTAGGATACGTTCGTTTCTTATTATAAAAGAAGTCATTTTGAAAGTCAATAAGTTAGATAATTTTTTTAGAGATTTTAAAGAGAAGTGAAGTTTATTTTCGTTTATATATCATAATCAAAATCACTTATTTTAGCTTATAAAGTTTTAGGGCCCGTTTGTCTTAGCTTGGAATAAAAAATAATCACTTTTAGAGGTTTTCCATCTGTTTGTTCCAGATTTTTAAAAAATGAGAATCTAAAGATAATCTAAAAACTGCTTAAAATAAGAATCTATATCTTCTCATAATAATTATTTTTTAAATAATGAGGGTCTGTTTGTTACTGATTAAGAAATAAGTGATTTTGATGTTAAAAAATTTTGAGATTAGTTTGTGTAGATTTTTAAGAAAAGAGGAAGTTGTTTTGTGTTTGTATAACATGATGAAAATCACTTTTACAAACATCAAAATCAATTTTCAAAAATCATTCTATAAAAAATGATTTTTACGAGAAGCTACTCAAAATAGCTTCAAATTTTAATTAGTTTCTAGATTTTTTTTAGATTTTTTTTTTTGAAAAGCTATAACAAATGAATGGAAAATTTCTAAAATATATTATTTTTAAAAAAAAAACTTGTAACAAAAAGGCTCTGAATTTTTTAAATTAAGTGATTTTCAGTATGTTACACAAACACAAAACTTCTCATTTTCTAAAAAAATATCCAAATTATTTAACAGCAAAGTCACTTGTTTTTTAACTCGTACACTACAAGAAAAAACTGTTTTAGCCACCAACATTTGCGACGAACTCTTATCCGTCGCAATTTCCGACGGATTTCCGACGAAAAAGTCGTCGCAAATGCGCAGCAGAAGAGGCGCTAAAATTCCCGCTCACATTTGCGACGAACTTGTGTTTCGTCGCAAATTTCCGACGGAGATTCTCGTCGGAAAATGCTAAAAGTCCATCGCTAAGCATCAGAGTCTAATTAAAACAAACACCTTCTCCTCGAACCCTTATTTCACCCCACTCAGAACATCACTCTCTCCCTCACGCATTACTCACTCAGAACTCACTCTCTCATTTCACAACCGCACCGTTCTCACTCTCTCCCTCACACAGTACTCACTCTCTCCCTCCCTCCGTTCTCCTTCTCCTTCTTTCAACGCCTCAAGCCTCACACCTCCCTGCGTCCACCAATCTCATGCTATACAGCTTTTGTCTATTAGGAGCATTGTAATCTATTCGTTTCTGATGTAGCTGCAGCCTTGATAATACATTTCCCATGCTCCATATATGATTTTCTAAATTTGCTAGCTGAAAGATAATTTTAGAAACATGGCTTGGGTCCATTAGGATCAGTGAATCCTGTTTGTTTCTGATTAGTTGCGGACTCGATAATTCCATGTATCCAGTTCTGCTCGAGTTATCTACTGTGTTGTCTATTTATTCTATCCATCCTATTTCATAATTCGAAGATTTAAAATTGATCTTTTGATCTCTTTTTGGAGAATGAAAACCGCACTTAGTTCTTCTTGGAAACTTACAAAAATAGCTTCCAGGATTTTATCTGTGCGAATAGAAAGTTAAAAACCCCTCTGCTTGAGCCTTCTCCTTTATGCATGGAGATGTGCTCCAATGTATGTGGCTTACAGTTCCATCTAGTTTTGCTTGAGTTATGGAAAATTGATAAGTTGGTATTGTAATATCTTCTTATTTATGTTCTAACTAGGTAGAGGTGTCCCATTTTTCATCCTGGATACCCACAGAATTTGGCTAATTTTTTTTCTGTTTCTACAAACATTTTTGTCCTGTAAGCTCATGGATCTGTTTTGCTGTTTTTTATGTGCAGTTGTTGAAGTCAATGCTAAGATGTTGTGTATGAGATGTTGTGAATTTCTTCAAAGGCTGATTGGAGGTTACTATGGAGCTGAGGTAAGAATATTTTGATTCAATTTTCATATTTGTAACTTTCTATTGGAGGAGTGGATTATGTATTTGATAGTCTATTCTTCTAATGAGGTTGCTTTCTGGCCATAATGTATTGTTGGGTGTTTTCTAATGTTTTCTTCTTTGATTGATGTGTATGTATCTAATCCATTTTGACTTAATACCTTAAGATCATTTTACAACCATGTTGTTGGCCCTTTAATGCTTCTACCTTAACCTCAATACCCAGACTGACTCACCCGCCTGCTGACTATTTTTTTTGCATCTCTATTCTACCTTAACCTCAAAATTCACAATACATCATCACTGAATTTATGTCCCAGAAGCTCATGGCGGATCCTACCTAAGACTGCAACTCCATGGACTTCTGTAACACACAGTAGCAAACGTAGAGGGTGTGGCAGGGTAAAAGTTGCTGCTAAGGAATCATTTTCAACTTGTTAGTAAAATACTAAAATGATAAATTAGGTGGGATTATTCACTTTTCTATATAGTGGATGCTGAGTGATATATATATATATAATGTTTACTGATTGTGAGTTTGATGCTTTTTATCAGCTGTCAGATGCCACACCAGAGCAGATCAAGAAGGCCTATCATAATTGTATGAAAGCTTGCCACCCGGATTTGAGTGGTAATGATCCTGAGACCACAAATTTCTGCACCTTCATCAATGAAGTCTATGAGGTGGGTTCTGTTTTGGATATTATATTTAAAAATTAAAATAACCTAAAAATTTGTAGCCAGAATTTAAAAATGTGCAACCCAGAAGTCCTCCCTTGCCCCCTACCCAAAATGTCATATGTTTCACTCCTCCATACCATGGAAGGTGTAACATTTAATGATGTTCACATATTTTCTTGGCTTTCAGCACATACAGTGGGATAACTTTTTTACGCACCCATTTAGCTTCTGGACACATATTGTAATTTTGGCTTATTTTTCTTCAATAGTTTTTTTGTGATGACACTGAAATTGAGTGATATGCTGAATTTTCTGCCTTTGTTTTTTTTCTTTCTGTTGCAGAGTAATTTGCGACATACTATTGTTTAGACTTCTATTGCTACAAGAATATGATGTCTGTAACAATGATGTTCAGACTTCACAGGTTCAGTTCATGCTCCTTAGAGGATTCAATACAAGAGAAACAGTCAGTCTTCTTGTAAGCTCTTAATGGTTGGTTTTGCATTCTGTTGTACAAATTGGTATAGCAATTTTGTTTTGTCTATGAAAATTTGGCATGGATGCCTTGATTCTTATCATTTGATTCCTAATAGAAAATGTGTCATAGACTTTTGAGATAGTTTTGGCTGTGTAAAGTTACAATCAGTTACAAAAATAATTGATTTTGGTTACACTGTGTTAGATGTTTAGCTTGTGGCTTCAAGCCTGCAACAAATATGCTGAATAAGATGGGTTTCGTATAATTTAATTTTTTTTAATTTTTTTTTAAAAATTTCCGACGGATTTGCGACGAAAATGTGTCAGAGTTTGCGACGACTTTGCCACGGATATTTGCGACGGATTTCCGACGACTTTGCGACGGATTTCCGACGACTTTGCGACGGAGACATTTGCGACGAAAAAATCCGTCGGAAACGATTTCCGACGAGTAATTTTGCGACGAAATTTTGTCCGTCGGAAAGTTCGTCAGAAACGTCAATTTGCGACGAAAATTGCTGCATTTCCGACGAAAATCGCCGTCGGAAATCGTCGATTTTCTTGTAGTGGTAGCACAGGGGCCTTTAATGATCTCTATCTATTAAAAATGATTTTTAAAAAAACTTCTACAAACAACTTCCCATTTGAAGCGATTTTAGATTTTTTGTACATTCTTTTAAATAGTTGTAACAAAAAGATAATATGCTCTTAAAAGCAATTTTTAAAAAAAGAATATTTTTTTTACAAAAAAAGTTGTAACAAACAGACTCTAATTTTAGCATAGTTTTCTAAGCATTTATTTTGACTCATTAAGGAATTAATCATTTCATGTACATAGAATGTATAATTGTTTTCTTAAAAAATATTTGTAAGTATAATTATATAAAAATTAAAATATTAATTTGTTTAGTAGTACATTGTGCACTTCCAAATACATTTTTATGTAAACATTTCTTGAAAGGTTACAAAATAGTTAGAATATTTGATTTAACATATTATTTAAAAAATAACCTTTCGAGAGTCCCTTAATGCACGAGGATTAAAATTCTCATGTTTCAAAAGTTATTAAAATTTTAGAATTTATCTTTTTTGACATTCTTCGTGAGAAACTAAAAAATATAACATTTATTTTGTTGGACCATTGATCACAATGTACATGGATAATGTGTCAAGATGATGAATGTGTTGATAAAAATTAGGAAATACACATACACACATTTTTACCTATTTATTATTTAAAATTGTATTAAATATAAAAAAATATATGGTTCGCACTACAAAAATAAAAGTACAGAGACGCTACGAAACATTTCAAAAGAGATGCTGGTTTCCCAGGTTTGAACCTAGAATCTCTTGTTTGCATGCACTCCTCTGGTACACTCCTTTGGTATCTCTTAGAAGGCCAATAGTGTATGGACTTGATAGATACACAAAGGTGACTGAAAAATATCCATATTGTTTAGAGAATGTCAAACAATGAGTGAAGAATAAAAATTGAATAATGTACATGAAAAAATAGGGAGGGGCAATATTGGCATCATCAAAAATCTAGAAGAAAAACAATACCATGCTAACCAATATAAAAAGTAGTAAAGAAAAAAATGAAAGAATGATATAGAACTATGTGAAGGGCACGGTAAGTAAAAAGCACTAACAAAGGATAACAATAAGAGGATGTGAAGAATAAAAATAAAATAAAATAAAATGTAGTGAGTGGAATATGATGAGAAATGAATTCACGGTCACCATTTAGTACTCCCATGAATATGGTTATTTGATAAACTCATGCACTCTACAAAAATGAAATTCAGATCTATGTCAATTAACCAAACAAAAAAGAGAAAGACCAAAAAACATCGAAGTAAATTATGTCATCACTATAATATTTTCTAATTATATTCCACACACATTTGCATCTGAAATTATGACCTTCAACGAATTAATCACCCTTTGAAACCCCAAATATATACGTAGAGACGAAACATTTTCGAAGGAAGATGTATAAAAAAAATCATATAAAACATGTATAAAGGAAAAGAATATAGATGGGAGTACTCCAGCCGAAATTAGAAAAGCATCATTCAATCTCCAAGGTATCAAATGACACAAAATGGGTATAAGAGGAAGAGATAAATAAACACATCAACCAAAATTTCAACAAAATCATCACATGCTATTTGCTCAATGTAACAATGGTGTCGATAGCAAAAGGTCAACAACATGGATAGAAGAAGATGAAATGGGAGATGGTGAGGTGAAGCAGATTAGGATTGTGAAGACATTGGAAAGCACGTCATGGTATAAAATTGAACACAACATGAAAAAGAAATTATAAACTGAATTGATCACAACATAAATGGAATCCAAATTTATTATTTGAACTACTAATCCAAATTCAAATTTCAAAGGGCAATTATATCTGTTATGCAAGTAATTGATATTTGAATTGTTGAGCAATGGGTGGATCTGTAACACCCTAATATTTCTAACAAGTAGAAATACTAAAATGCACAACTTAGTATACATCAGAGATAACTTTCAGTCCCAGATATTGAACACAAACTAAAACTTCGATGAACAACCATCAAACGGTTACCTCGACATCATAACTTAACATAAAATCACTTAAATACTTAAGTTACGTGCCTTACAACTTCTCATGTCCTAGTGTTCAATATTTAAAACCAAAAGTAGCGGAAACGATTTACAACTTGTAACAAGTATAAGTCATACAATCAATAATACAAAGATAACAAAGGGAAACAACATAAGCACTTAAAACTAAAGCTTCAACATCTCCTCTAAGTCACGCCGACTGGCCGTGCCTCTTTGCCTTCGGTTTTCCCCGTTCTCTGCAAAAACCACAACATATAAAGGGTGAGATAAACATTATCTCAGTGAGTCCTATCGAGACCCCTTACTACTCTCGCGGTTCATTATGCATCATTTTAATCGTAGCTAAAATAATAGCCACGTAAAACCCGATAACATAGCATATAATTATGCTTCTATTGTCCGTAGTCCAATAAGATAACTACGTACAATCCTCTTTTTTGCTTAGCATATCACCGTGAATGATTGTCTATATTCCCGGTGAACCCAATCCGCTTACCATAAGCTGCGGGCAAAACCTCAAGGGGCCTAGGTTCATAGGGCTCATGACTTCCCCTTTCCTAGTACGCTAACCTCAATAGGTCGTCACCCATACTCTATATATATAATTTATACATATATAACCTCAACCTCATTATTATTATAACCTCAACCTTAACCTCATTGGACTGATCGCCCGTATTATTCATTAACATAACCTCAAAGGACATTTAGTCCGTTTAAACTTTATCATGTCATTACCTCCCTCGTGGTTACTAATATTTATTAACATAACTTAGGGAAATTCACATCACATCAATAAGACATAATTTCATCACAATCAACATCAATAACATAACTCAGGGAATCCTCACAATTCAATCCAAACATAATTATCTCATTCACAATCAATATCAAAGCATTACTATTTTAACTTTATTTGACCTCAACCGCATGGGACACATAGTCTATTTATCATATCATAATATCAACCTCAACTTCATGGTTATTAGCATTCAATATCATAACCTAGGGAAGTTCACATCACCTCAATCATACCTACGTGTTTTTCAGGAATTACGGTTATTTTATCAATACATGTGGTTAAGGAAAGGATTAGAATGCAATTGGAACCGTTCGGAATAGGCTAAGACGTGTTTTTAAAAGGGGTGGCAGAAACCTTCACACGGTCCGTGCGCTAAGCCGCACGACCCGTGTGTATTAAGAAAATTTTATGCGCAGGTACAGATAGATGCGCACGATCCGTGCCTCAGGGGCGCACGGTCCGTGCGTGTCCATCAGTATGCAAAAAGCTGTGACTTTTCATGTAAACTTGGCCATTCCGATCGTTCCAATATTCGTTCTCATTAATTCCCGAACATCATTACACGTTAATTCAGTCCAAACATTCATCAAGGTCAGTCCAAACATTCACATATTCACATAATCAATCAACCATATAAATCATCGTTCAAAACGTAATTTTTGTAAAAACGGTTTTGACCCGAAAACGCATGAACTGAACATAGAAGCAGAACATGCAACCAGTATTCCGAAAATAAAATCCCTAAGCGAGTATAGAACTCACCCGGAGCGACGAACAACTCGAACAACAGAAGACGCGATCAAACTCTCCCCAAACCGAACTATTTCTGGACAGCATCTGGGAGCAGTTTTGGGATGAGCATAACTTATTCAATTTCTAACCAAAACCATTCAAACCAGTGTCTAATGTGTAGATAATTTTGTCTATTTTCTGAGGGTTCAGGTTTCGTGTTTATACGATAGGTATCTGGGGAGTTACAGCGAAAACACTGAGAATAGGTCAACACTGTAACTCATTCATAAACCTAACTTGTGGACATGATATCTTCCTCAATACATAACGAAATCAGGTGATTCTTGTGTCTATTTTGAAGGGTTTTAAGTCTAGTTTCAGAAGAAATAAGAATGAACTTAAACGGAGGTCTGGACAGTGAGTGAGTTACGAAGGAAATACCATAGGGTGTCAAGACTGTTTTTGTTGCAGAATTTCTGTGTGTCTACGGAACCACAAAATTAGCCCCAATCCCATGGCTATTGCTCCAATCACGAACCCAGCTCCTAGTATTTCATTCCAAGGTTCTGAAACTGCAATGGGGCTTCCCTAGTTTGACATGCAATACTACAAACCATCCCTAGAGCTTCATTAAACCCACATGCAAGCTAGGAGACTCCTCTTCTCTTCAATGGAACTTGAAGTGCGAAAATGGTACATAGAAGATGAGGGTAATGTAGGTGATGATATTAGTATCACTAGGAAGAGGGTGATGAGCTGATTCCAATGGTGTTAAAATTTCAAACATGCATTGAGAAATGAGTGGCTTCTCTTCACCTATCCTTCCTCTCCCCTTCGCCCCCTCTCTCTTTCCCTCAAGCTCTCTTTCTTTTCTAATTTCAGAAACTAAATATGGTATGGCTTATGGGAGTGAGGGTTGGTGTAGTTCAGCTGAGAGTTATAAGTGGGTTGGTGAAAAGACAGCTTTACCCTTACTAATCATTATCTACTTAAATCTATCTAATTTCACTTAAATTCATTTCTAACCAATAATCAATTAATAATTCATACAATTAATTAAATGGTGCATATGTGTGTGTTTTGTGAAAGATGGGTCAGCTGAAAGTCACTTATGGGGTGGAAAAGACGAATATACCCTCCCTTCCTAATACTCACTTAAATTCCAACTAACTCACCAATCAATCAACAATTCAAATACTTAATATATTTTAGCACACAAGTACAAGATAAATCATTTACTCAATAACGATCATCTCATTTCTAATTAATTATGCTAACTTATATAATTTAGCTAATCAATTATCTCATAACCTCTTGCTAATTTCAATAAATGAAATTAGCTAAATTGGGGATGTTACAGGATCCATTAATGACTGTGTATTATTCTAGCTATGACATTTTTTTGTGTGAATCGAGTATCCTCTACGCGCAATTGTAGAGACTAATCTCTCGAGCCAAGTAGGACCACAATGAACCGTAAAGCTCTCCCTAAAGAGATTTAATGCTGCTGTATTCCCAATGTTGGATTCGAGCCTAGGATCTTGGTTAAGATGGAAGAGGCCCACACCATCTCATAGTTGACTTATATATAATATGCTGCATTGAATTTGAAAGTTTTTATTTGAATTATATATTCATCCTAATGTGATTCTAGAAATGAAAATGGAAAGAATTTGAAATTGAAAAAAAAACTACAAAGAATTGATGGTAATTGCTTTTATCACCCAAAGACATTAAATCTTATTCGTCTTGATATGAATCCAGAATTGTAATTGGAAAGAATCTGAATTTGGAAAAAAAGAAAAAACCTGTCGAAGAATTGATCCCAATTTTCTGGAACCGATTTGGAAACAATATCCTTGTGCGAATTAATTATTCTCTTAAATCCAAATGTTACTTATTAATGGTAAATAAATATCCAGCAGAAATTAAACTTTTATTAATTTCCATGCTATAAATATCTTATGAAAAATGTTATTTTATTTTGTAAATTCTGCAGAAATCTAATTTACTATTTTCACCACACGATTATGGGGCAACATTACAATTCAACCAGGTTTTTGACTCCACATTTATGATTAATAACTATTGAAATTGAATTCTTCCCAAATCTGAAACCGTACTATTGAATTTAATTGGTATGATCGATGATTAAACGCAGTCAAATTAATGCATTTATTGAGGATATTTCAAATATCAATTAGTAAATCAAAGCATTTATTTTTAGCTATATAAAATCCGTTTTGGTAACATTAATTTTAATTTATTTTTTATTTAAATTTAATGATGAAGTCAGCGACACATAGAAATAAAATAGATGACATGTCAACTTCAAGTTTGGGTGCAAGTGGTTGGCAACGGCTTATGATACTAAGGAATTTCTTTAGTAACAATTACTAAATATTCGGTAACCATTATACAACAATCCAATTGTTAGTACATATTAGCCACAATTTAGTTTTTGTGTCGTGAGTGAACGGGTAAATGAAAACACTGGTTAGTACATGTTTGTCACAATTTCGTTGATGGGAAAATGACTATTATGCCAATTTAGTAAACAATTACTAAACTATTGTTTAGTACTACTAAGTCAGACTCCAAGTGGTTAATGCACTTCATCTTAAGGGGTGGACTCGGCTAGTACCCGGGTTCGATGGGCGATGGAACAAATTGGAGTCAGACTTTACTTACCTCCTGACCGAACTCCAGATTATTCAGGGCTCATTTCCCCTGAATACCGGAGGGGTCAAAGACCCCTGAACCCAAAAAAAATAGATGACATGTCATATAGTTAGATTTGGTGAACCAATAAATGGGTGACATTTAGATTAATCATAAAATAGATTATTTACATATGTATTATTAATAGAATAGATTTATGTTTTTGTGAAAACAAAAAAAATATTTGGGCCACTGGCCACGTAGCCCACATTGAATAAAGTCCAAATTGACTAACTTCCTAATTCCTATCACCTTCACAAGTCGGTTACCACCTCTCTCTTGAATTTTTCTTGAGAATATATATGTCAAAAGCGGGTGCTTCTAAGGTGAAGGAGCAAATCAAATACCTCACCGGTGAACCGCTAAAATTGACCGTACGATATTGTGTAAAATGTTATGATTGGTTAAGATTGAATCTGATTAATATTAAATCTCAACAATTGACGAGTTTTTAAACTATATCCTACGGTCATATTTAATAATTCACCGGTGAGAGATTTGATTTCTCCCTCACCCTAGAATTGTAACATCCCAAAGTAATTATTTTAATTACTTTGATGCTTGAGTAATTTAATTATTTATGATGCCTTGATGATTGATGGTTTTATGAAATTGATTTAATTGCCATGAAATTTGGTGTGAATTGTGTGTTGGTTGCAAAATAAATTAATTGTTTGAAATGGGGTCAATTAGGGAATAGAGGAATGAGTAAGGGCAGTTTAGGAATTTCAACCCTCAAACACTCACTTACTCCAATACAACACCAGCTGAAGCCAACACCCCCCCTCCCCATTACCCTCACTCACTTCCACTCACTTATTATTTTCAAAAAGGAAAAGAAACAAAGAAAGAAGAGAGGAGAGAGAGAGAGTGTAACACCCCATTTCTACCCGGCAAAATAATGCAAAACTATCAGAGTTCATAAAAATTTTTTTCAACAAACAATGGAGTGCCACATTTACTTCGTGAAAACAACGAGTTAATTCGCTTTCGAAAACAGTTATATAACACGTTTGGATGAACCGATAAAACAACCATTTTAATCCTCAGAAATAATTCATCTTTAAAAACTATGCAGCGGATTCACAACAAGTCAAATTAAATAATCGTTGCGTCTTAACAACTCAAGACAGCTCAGAAAACATCAAAATAGCAACATAACAGCTTAAAGCTCCAACAACGAAATAACAAGGCAAACAGTATTAAAACGCGTGTTCATTCCCCCCGAGTGTTACATATCAGAGCAACGACACCGACTCGATCAAACGAATGTGAACTGCCTTCATTCGGGATTACCTGCACGTTACCAACATTGGGGTAACATTCAAACAGAAGGGGTGAGATATCGCACTATATAATCGGATACATGAAAAACAATATATAATTCAGGTCAATTCATCACTTAACAGCAGTCAAAATCATCTCAATCACATAAGTGTGCACATAATGCGAAATGTGATTCAACTCAGGGCCACCGCCCTATAATGCATGTGGTACCATAAATCAAGCCCGTAAATAGGGGCATCAACATCGCAACATCGTCGTCGTGGTTTGCCAATCCAGGCCATCGTGGTTTGAGCATAGCTCCATCGTAAAAATATGCTATGCATGCGACGCTATGTAAATGCACAAACAAATAACAACGGTTACATAGCAACGCAACAACATCGGAAAGCAACATTGGCCGTAGGCCTACAACACATCACCTGCCAATGAATAGAGGCAAATTCGTCTTCGTACAACCTTCGTCGTCAACAATTTACAACTTAGCAATTTTCAACACTTTGGCAACATCGCAATATTTTAACAACTTTCAACATTTTGGCAACATAGCAATATTTTAGCAACTTTCAACATTTTGGCAACCTTGGGCCTAGTCACATATTCAACATCATTTTAAATAACAAATTGTGAAATTCACATTTGGGCAGCCACACTTGGCGCCCTTGGCGCCCACTGCGCCAAGCAACACAATTGGCAGCCAAACTGGCGCCCATGGCGCCCAGCAGCACAACGGGCAGCCAAACTGGCGCCCTTGGCGCCCAGCAACGCAACACAGCACATGGCAGCCTGATTTAGGCGCCCATGGCACCCCTGCGCCAGACACAGCACGCAACAACAGCAACTGGGCAGCCAAATCTTGGCGCCCATGCGCCAGGAGACACAACAACATCGCAATCGGGCAGCCAATACTTGGCGCCCTTGCACCAGGAAAACGCAGCAACCTCAAAATCGAGCAGCCAAGACTTGGCCCCCTTGGCGCCCTTGCGCCAGGAAAACATCAACCAGCGCCCATGGCGCCCAGGAACAGCAACAACGGGCAGCCAGGATTAGGCGCCCTTAGCGCCCTATGCGCCAGGTACCTGTAAGACCGCACACAACACAACAGGGTGGCGCCCTTGGCGCCCAACAACATTTTCAGGAACGGCGCCCAGGAGGCGCCCAACGACATAGACAGGGATGGCGCCCATGGCGCCCAGACAACAACATCAAAAACGGCGCCCATGGCGCCCATGACCAGAATTTCGATTCCAAAACATCATCAAGCACGTTTAATCATCGTCAATCATGTTCAGTCATCATCAATCATGTTTAATCATCATCAATCATGTTCAATCATCATATAAAAATTCAATACCTACAACTAGGGTCTTCTAACTTAATCACGCCTAGGGTTCCATCAACCTTTCTACATAGAGCCCTTCATACACCCAATTATAGAGATAGAACCCCACCCTTACCTTAGCCTTTGGAGAACTCGAAGCCTTGCCCTAGCTCTCTCTCCTCTTCGCCGCGCCTCTTCTCTCTTCTCTTCTCTCCAATTCTATTTTTTTTAACCCTTCTAAATGAGCAAAACCCTAACCTAATCCCTTATATGCTCATTTAGTCCTATGGGCTTTTCCTTAGCTTATGCGACTTAATCATGGGCCTCACTAATACTTCTCATTTTAATAATCCCAACCCCAACAATAGGTCCACATATACTAGCATTATTATTATTTTATTATTTTTCTACCAATTAAATTCCCAAACAATTCAATTAAATAATTAATTAAATTTTAGGGCGTTACAACTCTCCCCCACTTAGAATATTTTTGTCCTCGAAAATTTACCTGATTCGAACAACTCTGGATACGACTCCTGCATCCTGCTTTCCAACTCCCACGTCATGCTTTCTCCGGCCGCTCCCAGCCAGACTACTTTCACCAAAGCGATCTCCTTGCCTCTTAGAGTCTTCACTTCATGATCTTCAATACGCACAGGCATCGTCTCCAGAGTGAGATTATCCCGTACTTGCACATCATCCATATGAATTACATGAGATGGATCTGAAACATACTTCCGAAGTTGCGACACATGAAACACATCGTGCAAGTTCGAAAGATTAGGCGCCAAGGCCACCCTATAAGCAACATTTCCAACTCTTTCCGAAATCTGATACGGACCGATAAAACGAGGCGTGAGCTTCTTAGACTTCAAAGCGCGTCCAACACCGGTCATTGGAGTGACTCTCAAAAACACATGCTCACCTGCTTGAAATTCTAAATCCTTCCTTCGCTTATTATGGTAACTCTTCTGTCTACTTTGTGAGGCTTTCATCTTCTCCCGAATCAATCTCACCTTCTCAGTAGTCTCTCGAACAATTTCCGGTCCAAGTACTACACTTTCCCCAGATTCATACCAACATAGAGGAGTCCTACATCTCCGACCATACAACGCTTCAAAAGGTGTCATCCCAATACTAGAATGGTAACTGTTATTATAAGTGAACTCTATCAACGAAAGGTACGCATCCCACGAACCTCCTTGCTCCAGAACACAAGCTCTCAACAAATCCTCCAACGACTGAATAGTCCTCTCTGACTGACCATCCGTCTGAGGGTGATACGCCGAACTCAACCTCAACTTAGAACCCAACTTCGCTTGCAAACTCTTCCAAAAATCAGACGTGAACCTCGGATCCCTATCCGAAACGACACATAGCGGAACACCATGCAGCTTCACAATCTCTCGGATATAAATCTCTGCCAACTTCGGCACTGGATATGTGATGTTAATAGGAACAAAATGAGCCGACTTCGTTAGCCTATCAACAATCACCCAAATAGCATCATGACCTCTCGCGGTATTTGGCAATCCCGTCACAAAGTCCATTGAAATACTATCACATTTCCATTCTGGAACCTCTAACGGTTGCATCAACCCTGCAGGCTTCTGATGTTCAACTTTCGACTTCTGACAAGTTAAACATGCATACACAAACTGCGCTACATCACGCTTCATCCCTTGCCACCAAAACAACTTCTTCAAGTCCTGATACATCTTAGTAGCTCCCGGATGAATACTCAACTTACTCCTATGACTCTCTTCAAGAATTGCTTTCTTCATCTCCGCGTCATCAGGAATACAAATTCTATTACGGGACCTCAACACACCTTGCGCATCCAGCTTGAAATCATTATTCTCAGACTGATCGATTCCAACCATCGAATCCACCAGCTTAACATCCAACTTTTGAGCTTCTCTGATACTGTCCAAAAAGTCATTATTAATCTTCAACATTCCCAACCTGATACTCTGCGGTGTCACTTCGCAGACCAAACTCATATCTCTGAACTGCTCAATTAATTCCAACTCCTTAACCATCATTGCCGACATGTGTAAGGTCTTTCGACTTAACGCATCAGCCACGACATTAGCTCTTCCTGGATAATAATTAACCCGAAATCATAATCCTTCAATAACTCCAACCACCGTCGTTGCCTCATATTCAATTCCTTATGATCAAATAAATACTTCAAACTCTTATGGTCACTAAATACTTCAAATCTAGAACCATAAAGATAATGCCTCAAAATTTTCAGCACAAACACAACTGCAGGAAGCTCTAAGTCATGCGTAGGATAATTCTTTTCATGAGTCCTCAACTGCCTCGGCGTATAAGCAACTACCTTCCCATTCTGAATAAGCACACCTCCTAAACCCATCTTGGAAGCATCACAATAAACCACAAAAGATTCTCCCGGATTGGGCAACGTCAAGATAGGAGGTCGTCAATCTCTTCTTCAATTCGGCGAAACTCTCTTCACAACGAGCGTCCCACTAAAAAGCTTTACCTTTGCACGTCAGCTGAGTTAGCGGAAGTGCTAACTTAGAAAATCCTTCGATGAACCTTCTATAATAACCAGCTAACCCCAAAAAGCTCCTAATCTCGGTAGCCGACTTCGGGGCTTCCCACTGCAACACAGCATCTACTTTAGACGGATCTATCGCAATGCCACTACCCGAAACGACGTGACCAAGGAAACTTACTTCCTTCAACCAGAATTCACTTTTAGACAACTTTGCATACAACTTCTTCTCTTTCAGGACCTCCAACACCAATCTCAAATGCTCTGCATGCTCTTCTTTCGACTTAGAGTAGACCAGAATATCATCGATGAATACCACCACAAACTGATCCAAGTAAGTATGGAAGATACGGTTCATGTATTCCATAAATACCCCCGGCGCGTTAGTAATACCAAAAGGCATCACCGAATACTCTTAATGCCCATAACGCGTTCTAAAGGCCGTCTTCTGAATATCCTCGTCTTTCAATTTAATCTGATGATAGCCCGACCGCAAATCAATCTTACTAAACACTTGAGCACCCACCAGCTGATCCATCAAATCATCTATCCTTGGGAGTGGATACTTGTTCTTAACCGTTACCTTATTCAACTATCTATAATCAACACAGAGCCTCATACTTCCATCTTTCTTCTTTACTAGCAACACAGGAGCTCCCCACGGCGACACACTTGGTCTCACAAACTTCTTTTCGAGCAAATCCTCAAGCTGCTTCTTCAATTCGGACAATTCAGATGCAGACATCCTGTACGGTGCCATAGAAATAGGTCTGGTACCAGGTACAAGATCAATAGCGAATTCCACTTCTCTCTCTGGCGGCGCACCTGGAATCTCATCAGGGAAAACTTCAGGAAATTCACATACTACCCGCAGCCCTTCAATTACGGCTCGGTTCTCGACAGACATTGATGCCATCAGCGAGAATAACTGGACTTCCTCCCGCATCAACTTCCGCAACTGACCGGCAGACAACAAACCAGCTTCCTCCTCTTTAGGGGTAGAAAAACTTACAGACTTACTACGGCAGTTAATATGCACATGGTTATGCTCTAACCAGTTCATACCTAAGATCACATCCAATCCACTTAACGGCAAACAAATCAGATCAACAACAAAGTCTCTGTCGAAAATCGACAAAGGACATTGAGAGCACACTAAAGAAGTAGTCACCGACCCCTTAGCTGGAGTGTCGACGACCATCTCTCCGTTCATAGAAGACAACGCAAGACCCAATCTTTCAACACAATCAGCAGCAATAAAACAATGAGTAGCACCGGTATCAACAATAGAAGATAGAGGAATATTATTAATGAAGCATGTACCTCTAATAAGTCCATCTTCTTCAGAAGTCTCTGTCCCTGCCAATGCGAACACTTTTCCACTAGCCCGCTCCTTCTTTGGTTTCTGACACTGACTACTGATGTGTCCTCCTTCGCCACAGTTGAAACAAACCACCTCCTTATGCTCACACCCGGACGCCTCATGCCCGATCTTACCACAACGGAAACACCTCATCGGCTCAGTTTTGACCGCATTACTCTTATGCCCACCTTTGCCACATCTGAAGCACACAATACCAGCCGGAGCATCTCCCCCACTAGTTCTCTTACCATCAGCGGCTTTCGGTTTACCTCTTCCTGCAGGAGCATCATACGGCTTACCACGACTCGGATTCTTGCTCCTCTTCTCATTAATGATCTTATAATGAGCATTGTGATCTTCTTCATAGATCCTGCAGCTATCAATCAAATCGAAAAAGACACAGATCTTTTGATACCCAATTGTCTTCTTAATCTCTGGTCGCAACCCGTTCTCAAACTTGATGCACTTCGAGAACTCAGCAGTTGCTTCACTATAATGCGGATAGAACTTAGCCAGCTCCACAAACTTAGCAGCATACTCAGTAACCGACAGGTTTCCTTGCTTCAGCTCAAGGAACTCAATTTCCTTCTTACCCCGAACATCCTCCGGATAATACTTCCTCATAAACTCCCTACGGAACACAACCCAAGTGACCTCTTCACCTATAGCTACCAACCTTTGACTAGTCTCTAGCCACCAGTCATCAGCCTCTTCTGCCAACATATGAGTACCATAACGAACCTTCTGCGCTGGAGTGCAGTCCATCACACGGAAGATCCCCTCCATCTCCTTCAGCCAAGCCAACGCTCCATCAGGATTATACTTGCCTTTGAAAGTAGGCGGATTCTCTCTTTGAAAGGTCGCCAAACTACGAGACCCAGCATTCTCACCAGCATTCTGCTGACCCTCCACGGCCTGAGCCATAGCAGCCAACGCAGCAGCAATAGCAGCATCGTTCCTTCCAGCCATCTCAACTAATCACTACAACATAAACAACAGTTAGAACTAATTGGCAATACTTAATCGTCAATGACACAATAACTTGACAACTTGGCCGGACAGACCGAAACTGCTTTGATACCACTAATGTAACACCCCATTTCTACCCAGCAAAATAATGCAAAAATATCAGAGTTCATAAAAATCTTTTTCAACAAACAATGGAGTGCCACATTTACTTCGTGAAAACAACAACGAGTTAATTCGCTTTTGAAAACAGTTATATAACACGTTTGGATGAACCGATAAAACAACCATTTTAATCCTCAGAAATAATTCATCTTTAAAAACTACGCAGCGGATTCACAACAAGTCAAATTAAATAATCGTTGCGTCTTAACAACTCAAGACAGCTCAGAAAACATCAAAATAGCAACATAACAGCTTAAAGCTCCAACAACGAAATAACAAGGCAAACAGTATTAAAACGCGTGTTCATTCCCCCCCGAGTGTTACATATCAGAGCGACGACACCGACTCGATCAAACGAAGGTGAACTGCCTTCTTTCGGGATTACCTGCACGTTACCAACATTGGGGTAACATTCAAACAAAAGGGGTGAGATATCGCACTATATAATCGGATACATGAAAAACAATATATAATTCAGGTCAATTCATCACTTAACAGCAGTCAAAATCATCTTAATCACATAAGTATGCACATAATGCGAAATGTGATTTAACTCAGGGCCACCGCCCTATAATGCATTGTACCATAATTCAAGCCCGTAAATAGGGGCATCAACATCGCAACAACGTCGTCGTGGTTTGCCAATCCAGGCCATCGTGGTTTGAGCATAGCTCCATCGTAAAAATATGCTATGCATGCGACGCTATGTAAATGCACAAACAAATAACAATGGTTACATAGCAACGCAACAACATCGGAAAGCAACATTGGTCGTAGGCCTACAACACATCACCTGCCAATGAATAGAGGCAAATTCGTCTTCGTACAACCTTCGTCGTCAACAATTTACAACTTAGCAATTTTCAACACTTTGGCAACATCGCAATATTTTAACAACTTTCAACATTTTGGCAACATCGCAATATTTTAGCAACTTTCAACATTTTGGCAACTTTGGACCTAATCACATATTCAACATCATTTTAAATAACAAATCGTGAAATTCACATTTGGGCAGCCACACTTGGCGCCCACTGCGCCAAGCAACACAATTGGCAGCCAAACTGGCGCCCATGGCGCCCAACGGGCAGGAAAACTGGCGCCCAGCAACGCAACACAGCACAAGGCAAAGTGATTTAGGCGCCCATGGCGTCCCTGCGCAAAACACAACACGCAACAACAGCAACCGGGCAGCCAAATCTTGGCGCCATTAGCGCCCATGCGCCAGGAGACACAGCAACATTGCAATCGGGCAGCCAATACTTGGCGCCCTTGCGCCAGGAAAACGCAGCAACCTCAAAATCGGGCAGCCAAGACTTGGTGCCCTTGGCGCCCTTGCGCCAGGAAAACAACAACCGGCGCCCATGGCGCCCAGGAACAGCAACAACGGGCAGCCAGGATTAGGTGCCCTTGGCGCCCTATATGCGCCAGGTACCTGCAAGACCGCACACAACACAACAGGGTGGCGCCCTTGGCGCCCAGCAACATTTTCAGGAACGGCGCCCATGGTGCCCAGACCACAACACACGCACAGAACGGCGCCCAGCGACATAGACAGGGACGGCGCCCATGGCGCCCAGACAACAACATAAAAAACGGCGCCCATGGCGCCCATGACCAGAATTTCGATTCCAAAACATCATCAAGCACGTTCAATCATCATCAATCATGTTCAGTCATCATCAATCATGTTCAATCATCATCAATCATGTTCAATCATCATATAAAAATTCAATACCTACAACTAGGGTCTTCTAACTTAATCACACCTAGGGTTCCATCAACATTTCTACATAGAGCCCTTTATACACCCAATTATAGAGATAGAACCCCACCCTTACCTTAGCCTATGGAGAACTCGAAGCCTTGCCCTAGCTCTCTCTCCTCTTCGCCGCGCCTCTTCTCTCTTCTCTTCTCTCCAATTCTATTTTTTTTATCCTTCTAAATGAGCAAAACCCTAACCTAATCCCTTATATGCTCATTTAGTCCAATGGGCTTTTCCTTAGCTTATGCGACTTAATCATGGGCCTCACTAATACTTCTCATTTTAATAATCCCAACCCCAACAATAGGTCCACATATAATAGCATTATTATTATTTTATTATTTTTCTACCAATTAAATTCCCAAAAAATTCAATTAAATAATTAATTAAATGTTAGGGCGTTACAGAGAGAGAGAGAGTGAGAGAGAGAGAGAGAGTTCGAAGGAAAGAAAGGAAAGGAAAGAAGAGAAAGTACAAACCCTCACCTTCTCCACAAAACCTCATCTGAAAATTTCTCTCCTCCCTTCCATTATTGTGATTCCATCATGTTTGAAAGAATGGAGACTCAAAAACTCAGCTAGTTCTTCTCCTTCCACTTCCTTGTTCTCCATTATCGAAAAACACCCCTTTTTGAAATGGAGTGGATTGAGCTGAACTTTCTGGTTGCATGTCTATATTAGAGCTAGGTTAGGATGATTTTGATGCTACATTGTTGATTTAGAAGTTGAAGAGGAGATTTTGAAGCTTGGAATCGAGTGTTGGTGACTTGGGGTCGAATTGGTTGCTTGGGGAAGAAAGGGGTGTTGTTGAAATTGTTTTCTCCTTCTTGGCTTTTGTTGTGCATTCATTCTAAAGTGAGTTCCTCACTATTTTGTGTGTTTAACTGTTTTGAATTGATGTTAGAATGTTGCATGCTGACATTGAATGTTGGAGCTGCTGGTTTAAGTCACAAGTGAAGTTGCATTGAGTCCTTAAGTCACCTTGTGTGTTCATACTTGTTTAATTGTTATTGAAATTAAATTGAATCCTTGATGATCTTAAACACTTCCAATGATGTATGAGAATATGGTATTATGTGGTTTATTGTTGTTGTTTGGGGATTGGAATGGATTGGGCATAAGGTGATTGAGGAGTAAGACACAAAACTGCAAAATGGGGACTCTGATGCAGCCACACGACCCGTGTGAGCCCACACAGGTACCCGTGTCTGCTTTGATTTGGGAAATTTTTTTTGCAAACCAGCTAACACGGCCTTTGTTGCCCAACACGGGTGCCCGTGTCAGCATCAGTTTTTCCCACCATTTTCTCACTTTTTGACCCTCAAACACCTTGTACGACCATTCTAATTCAATCCCTATGAGGTATGATGATAGATTGGGTTCTTTAAACTTATATATGTTCGAATTTACCATATTTCGTTGATGGGGACCTTGTAATTCGTTTATGAATGCTATCCTTCTTTGTAAGCTTCGTATTGAACGATCGAGATAACTAAGTATTCAAAAGAAATTCATAAAATACAAGGGGGGTGACGATCCCAAGAGGTTAAAAGCACACTTGGTGGCGGGAAGTCATAAGCCCATAAGCCAAGGCCTAGCATTACTCGGTATAGCTATTCGAGTTGGGTTCTCCGTTGAGATCGAGAAAGTGATCTCTCGGGTTGTGCTAAGAGGAAAAGAGGAAAAAAGTTAAAAAGAGGTAAAAAGAGAAAATGAGGAAAAAGAGGTTAAGAGGTTAAAAGGAAACGATAGCGTTAGTAAAACACCGAGAGGAAGTGTGAGGGGTCACAGAGGAGCTCATTGAGATTTGTAATCTCACTGTTTATTTGTGGTGTTTTCAGATGTACAGAGCAAAGAAAAGAAGACCGAGGAGAGGTAGTTGCTGATGTAGCTGCTTAGCTTATCGAGGGATCCTTTCGGATTAATTTATGTTATGTTTGCTTAGCCATCCCCTAGTTATGCTTATGTTGTACCCCTTAGACTGGATCTTTGATATTATAATCAAAGTTAGCTTGTAATGTAAACCCTCTTAAATTTTGGACACCGACTGTTTAACGACTGTAAGGATCTAATTTCCTTTATATAGCTTATGCGAATTTTGGATAGTTTTATATCAAGGAACCCCATTGAGGAGGTTACTCCCTCAAAGTTTTTAATTGGTCCAAATTTTTAAGTGAGCTTGCATCTCTGATTGTATTATTTGTTAGCGCTCTTTATTTCCACTATGGTTGAAATTAAGGTGTTACAAGAAGCACCCGTCAAAAGCATTTAAAAATGAAGAAACGACGAGAGCGAACTCGCAACCCGTAGAATCTTCCTAATTCCTATCACCTTCACAAGTCAGTTACCGCCACTCTCTTGAATTTTTTTCTTGAGAATATATATGTCAAAAGCAGTTAAAAATTAAGAAACGAGGGGATCGAACTTGCAACCCCGTAGAATCTTCCTATGTATTTTACCACTGCGACAAACAACTTTATTGGAAACAGTTCGCAAACGCGTTATATATATTATATAAACTTAATTAAGATAGGGGCAGTATAGTAAATAAATTTATATTTTCTTGACGGGTGCAGTGGATCCTCCCGGCTCTTGAGAAGATCCTCCACTGCACGCTGGTAGTTAACTGCTAACGTAGCGTCTTAAGTGTCATGGCTAATGTGTATTTCATTAAATGATGTGGCATTTCATTTTTTTTTAAATCAAAAACATAAAACTATTACCTTTTGCATTTTGATTCCAATTTCGTGTTTGATTTTGCATTAATTTCATTGAAATCTCTTGGTTGCATTCACTTACTGTAGTAATTTCGAGCATTTTGCAACTGGTTTGGTGCAATTTGGTTGAGATTTGAGTATTTTAGGCTCTCACAAAAATCCAAACCCGTTTTTTGGCCAAAAACGTGTTTTCAGATAAGTTGATCTACTTTTTTATGCAAATCGATGGTGGATTCATGATCCTTGTGAAATTTCGTTCAAGTTAGGCACAAATTTTGTTTGATTTGGTGCTGTTTTGAGCATTGTACCATTGTTGACTTGAAGCTTTTGAATTTTCATCTTCAACAGTAGTTTTCCAGAATCACTTTTCCTTTTAAATACTTTTTTGGTCCTAAAACATGCACAGATTCCTTATGAAATTTTGAGTGAAATGGACACCAATTTTTTGTAATTTGATTCAGTATAACACGAGATAAACTTGTTACAAAAAATCATTGTGTTTTTGGTGTTCTTGCTGTTGTTCTTCAATTTCTGGCTTGCTGCTGGTGATTGACAGAGACCAAATTGAAACTAAAAGAAAACATAGAGGATCAAATTGAAACTAAAAGAAAACACAGGGGACCAAATTGAAACAACACCAAGAACACAATGATTTCTTGTAACAAGTTTATCTCTTATATTTATACTGAACCAAATTACAAAAAATTGGTGTCCATTTCGCTCAAAATTTCATAAGGAATCTGATTATGAAGGTTTTAGGACCAAAAAACGCTTATAAGAAAAATTGATTCTGGAAAACCAAGGTTGAAGATGAAGATTCAAAAGCTTCAAGTCAACAATGGTAAAATGCTCAAAAGAGCACCAAATCAAACAAAATTTGTGCCTAACTTGAGCGAAATTTCACAAGGATCACGAATCCACCATCGATTTGCACAAGAAAGCTGGACAACTTATCTGAAAACGTGTTTTTAGCCGAAAAACGGGTTTGGATTTTATGAGACTAAAATGCTCAAATCTTAACTAAATTGCACCAAACCAATTGCAAAATGCTCGAAATTACTGCAGTAAGTGAATGCAACCAAGAGATTTCAATGAAATTCATACAAAATCTACACGAAATTGAAATAAAAAATGCAAAAGGAAATAGTTTTATGTTTTTGATTTAAAAAAATTGAAATGCCACATCATTTAATGAAACACACATCAACCATGACACTTAAGACGCCACGTCAGCAGTTAGCTGCCAGCGTGGCATCTGTAAACTTATTGGACGGAAAACACCATTGAGGGACCAAAATGAAACAGAAATGGAAGATGAGAGACCAAAACGGAAGAAAAAAAAGATAAAGGACCATTTTACAAGGAGAAACAACTTTTTATAAAGAGTTATGGTCTTTAATAAATTTATTCAAATGAAAGAATGTATTGAGTCATGAATAAACACATTTAGTAATGAAAGAATATGCTCGATTAGTTAACTATAAATCTTAAATCCAAGAAGGGACATGCCATTTGGAACAAGAAATGAAGAACTTAGAGCATGCATGCAAATTGTTGAGTCTATCCAATTTGAGAGATATAAAATTGCATCAGTACATTGTACTAAAAAAGTTCTGGATAGATATTAGATACATACTACCATTTCTTTGCACACAAAATCTTAATAGAGTGCGCTACTAAGACACTCCAATTAACATCACATAGCAACTAAAATTATAAAAAACAATTACACATAACACATTATAAAAGACTTACATCAACTTTCTTCTTTTTGTTCTTAATTAGCCTATGCATCATTATCACATTGAGGGAAATGGCATAAATCTTGGTTTTGGGACACAAACAAGGGGTTGAGCTCTTGAAAGAATAAATGAAGGACCTTCTTTCATGCCAACACTATCATTCCCTTCAACTCCACTTTTCCATTCAAGCAATGAATCATAGAAGCAAGTGTAGTATGAGTAACATTTAGTGCAAGTGAAATTCCAGGACAACTTCTTCTCCCACTCCCAAAAGGTAGAAGTTGATAATGATGTCCCCTAACTTCAACATTACTCTCATCATTGGTAAGAAACCTTTCTGGCCTAAATTCAAGAGGGTTATCCCAATGCTTTGGATCTCTCCCAATAGCCCATACATTAGTGAAAACCTGAGTCTTTGCTGGGATATCAAATCCAGCAATAGTACAATTCTCAGTTGAGTCTCTTATTATAAAGGGAGATGGAGGGTGAAGCCTTAGTGTCTCCTTCACTATGGCTTGGAGATAAGGACGTTTAGCTATATCTGATTCCACTACAATTCTCTCCCTCCCTATTATAGATTCAATCTCCTTCCTTGCTTTCTCCATCACAGATGGGTGGTTAATTAGTTCTGCTAATGACCATTCTAGAGTAACAGCAGTTGTGTCTGTCCCACCTGTGAACATATCCTGAAATATTATTAAAAAAAATGTTAGTATCTTAGTACCCTTTTTTTTACTACCCCGGGGAACCTCCCGTGTGGTTCTCTCTCATAACAGAGTTTCTGCCATATCCAAAATTTGAACTCGAGTTTTGGAGGTGGGATCTGAACTCAGTTACCGCTCGAACCAACCATTGTTGGTCACAGTTTAAAAAAATCCGTAACCACGATTTAAGTGGTGACACCAAGGTTTTCTATATCTCTGCGGTTGTGATTGAGGTGCATTGACCGCATTTGATAACAATACTATGCAATTTTAAGGATCATGTTGCGACTGCAACTGTTACTGCAACTGTTACTATGACTAGAGTTGTTAAACTGGGCCACCCGGTCCACCACGACCCAATGAGCCAAAGTGGAAAAGCAGACTGAGCTGGGCCAGTCTAGCTATTTATTGCATTGTATTTTTTGTAATCGAGCCCAACTCAGAACACTAGGTTAGCTGGTTGGGCGTGCTCAATCCAATTTTTAACAAAGGAAAAAAACAAAAATGTTCAAAACAACATAAAAAGTAGGCCCAATTTGGCCCATGGGCCAACTGGGCTAAAATGTTATGGTTCTTTTTGTGCTGTTTTTCGAGCCAGCTCAGCCAAAACATTGGGCCATCAGACTAGCCCATTTAGGCCAAAATTAACACCTCTAACTATGACCGCGATTAAAAAACTTTTGTGCTCATAAGGTGTCAAGAAAGAGGATTATTACCACCAAGAAGGCTTTAATGTTGTTTCTAGTTATCTTGATGACCTCTGAGTTTTGATCTTCATAAATACTTAAAAGTGCATCAAGTACATCCCTATCCTTTTTAGCAGATTTACTTCTTGCCTCTTCATGTTCCTGAATGATAGCTTCCATCATGGTATCAAACCTATCACGAACCTCCTTTAACTTCTTCCCAATTCCTTGAATATCCAATCTTTTACAAAACCAAAAATAATCTGCCAAGTTAAACATTCCACTCAACATGGCAGATTCTCTCACCCTTTCTGTCACCATATGAGCTTCGTCATCTTCATTAAAACAACTTTTGCTTATTGTCATCCTCATCACTATACTATTTGTTAGTTTCAAAAGCTCATCAGAAACATTCACAGCCTCACGTGCTTCACCTTTGTTTTTTAGAATCTTTAGAAAGTTGTTTATCTCCTCTTGTCTTATTGGTAGGAGTTGATCAAGCATCTTTCCATTGAGAAGTTCTGACATGCAAATTTTCTTCAAGAACTTCCAATAAGTTCCATAAGGAGCAAATCCCAAATCAGATGCATTGTAAGTGAGATAGCTAATAGCTATGTTTGCAGGCCTATTAGAGAAAGAAGCTTCTTTGGTTTTGAATATCTCTTTGGCTATTTCTGATGAGGAAACAAATACCATTGGAGTGGAACCAAAATATATGTGAATTAAGGGTCCGTAACGGTTTGAGAGTTTATGAGCTGCTTTATGAAGAGGTGGTGTAATTAGTAAATGGAAGTGTCCAATAATTGGTAAGGCCAATGGACTAGGTGGAAGGTGAAATTTTGATCTAGCTCTAGTGAATATGGCTTGGAGCCTTGGAGTAATATTGTGGAGGCTAGCAGAATCAGGAATGTTGGTATGTATTCTTGAATACTGTCCATTTTTGTTATCTATATTTTTTATGTATGATATATATATGCTTTCAAAAGAGGACTATTTATAGAGTATTGATAGTTTGTTACATTTTATTTATGAGAGATTGAGGGCACAATGAAGTTTCTTATCTATACTTGATTAGATGTTAGTAAGTTAATTGGGAGTTAACGAGGAAGCATGATGTATATTTTTTATTCGGAGAAGGCATCATGTCATGTAACTTGGTTTTAGAGTTGAGACAAACACCAACTATTTCCATATCTTTGTCCTTTTTTGAACTTTATACAAAATAATGTTAATATTATGGTGGTGTCACATAGCTTTGACATGAAAAATTAATTGTGGAAGTCTCCAAAGCTAGTTTGTCTTTGGTGGAGGTTCTACTGCAACTTTTAGTGGAAAGAATCTTTGTTCTGCTGCCTCGAGTTTAGCTTAGAAACTAGAAAGAATGTACCATTAGCATCTTTTATTGTACAACTCAGCATAAATTGTAATATTCTCGTATAAGTGTGAGATATTTTCACATGTTCCGATAATAAACAATAAGAGTAAAGACCTAAATTGGTACGTCCTTGACAATTTCCTCGCGGGATAAGTTGGTCTCTGAGAATTTTTTCAAGACACATTAGTCCCTAACAAATTCAAAACGGGACACGTTAGTCCATCCGTCCCTTCAGCAGTTAACAGCTCATCTAACGTCTCTTACGTGGCATGTTAAGTGCAACTGTGTCACGTTAAACACCGCGTAAGATAGTATTTTGGGCCAAATAGGTCCTTGGCATTACAAATTTGAAAATTTTAAAAAAATGGACAAATCAGTCCCTTCGCGTTTTGGGACAAATTTCTCATTGGTCACTAGTTGAGTGGTTTCAGGTTTTCAAAACCCGAAAACCATTTCAAAGATATCAAACATAGAGAGAGAGCAGAAAGCGGGAGATAGAGAGAGACCGGAAAGAACAGAGACGAAGTGTTTTCATTGGAACAAACGACGTTATCAACCATTTTCGTAGGGACGGCGTTGGGACGCCGTAGGGACGCCGTGGGTCTCTACCATTTTCGCAAAGGTTAGGTTTTCGTCCATCTTCTTCCCTTTTCTGTTCTTCCATTTTCATCCCTAATCATGGATCAAAATGAAAAATAGTGAAAAATACCTACCTTCTTCTCCTTCTCATTCTCTCTATGTGCGTGGAAAATGGTTTCTGGTTTAAGAAACCAGAGATTTAAGGTTGAGGCTAATCAGGGACCAATTTGTCTCAAAACGTGTAAGGACTGATTTGTCCCATTTTTAACATTTTCAAATTTGTAACGCCAGGGACCTATTTTGCCCAAAATACTGTCTTACATGGCGTTTAACGTGACACGATGGCACTTAACGTTCCACGTAGGAGACGTTAGATGAGCTGGCAACGACTGAAAGGACGGGGGGACTAATGTGTCCCGAAAAAATTGTCAGGGATTAATTTGTCCCGCGAGGAAATTATTGGGGACCAATTTGGGTCTTTACTCTAAACAAAATAAGAAAGAAGTATATAAGAGGCTATACTCGTTAACCTATCATTTGAAAGTTTTAGGGATAAATATGTTTTTTTTGTAAATTGAGTATCATTTGCGCACAACTGCAGAGACTAATTCTTAGAGTTGGGTAGGACTACAATGGGTGAAAAATTCTCCCTCAAGAGTTTGTAATGTTGTTGCATTCCCAAGAATGGACTCGAACCTACGACCTTAGTTAGACTGGAAGAAACCTGAATCATCTCATCCAAACACTTTTAAGTAGAGATAAATGTGGTCTAAGTCTCTTGTTGTATAGCAGAAAATATAAAATAAAAATATATAAAAACTCAATAAGTAGTTATAAGTTATAACCTCTCATAACATGTTACACACATAGAGGTCGAGACTCTCACACTTGAGGTGGATATGTTGGATATCGAAGTCTGAGATAGTCTCACATCACCATAAATTATAAAATAAAATAAAGAGTATATAAGAGACTATATCATTGACTTATCACCTTAAGGTTTAAGAGATAAATATGGTCTAAGTCTCTCATTTCTCATTATACACCATAAATTATAAAATAAAAATGTATAAAAATTAAAAACCCAACACGTAACTAGGGCTGTTCAAACAAACTGTAAAACTGAACCGAACTGTAGAACCGAACCGAACTGAACTGTTACTAACTGAACTTTTAGTAACAGTTCTGAACCGAACTACATTTATTCAACACAGTTCACTAACCGAACTGTTAAGCCTAATTCAGTTAGCGAACTGGAAACTGTTAAGATAAGACTAAGTGAGAAACTTTTCCTCTCTCAGTTGTCATTCTCTGCGAAACCTTTCTTCTCTGGCTCTCTACGAAACTTTCCTCTCTCAGTTTTCACTCACTCACTGAGATGAACCAAACGTTTCCTCTCTGCGAACCAAACTGAGATCCCTGCGTCTATCACTCTCTGGCTCTCTGCGCTATCCCTCTCCGCGTCTCACTCTCACAATCGCAAGTTCCCAAATCCCAATCGCAAGTTCAGTTCGCGAGTTCCATCTTCTTCGAATTTGGTTCCCAATCGCAATTCATTCTTCGAACCCCAAATCCCTAAGTTCGCGAGTTCACAATCTTCAGTTCGCGAGTTCGGTTCGCAAGTTCACAATCTTCAGTTCGCAGCTTCTTCATCTTCAGTTCGCAGCTTCTCCTTCGATTCATCAGGTAAACGCCATTACATACCGCACTGTTTGTTCTGGGTTATGTTTGGCTTCTGGGTTCTGTTTCTTCATTTTTTGTGTAGTTGCTTCTGGGTTCTGTTTCTTCTGGCTTCTGGGTTATTGTTTTCTCTTTGCAAATGTGATGTTTACTTTTAAGTTTTCAGCTTATTGAAGTTTTAATGTGATTTCTGCCATGTATAAAATAGATGTTCTGTGTCTAATGTTGCTTCAGGAAAGTGTTGAGGCCTGTTAATCAGCTTCTGGCTTCTTGTTAATCAGCTTCTGGCTTCTTGTTAATCAGCTTCTGGCTTCTTGTTATCGCACTTTTAGGATTTGGAAGAACACTTTTGTTTACTTTTAAGTGTTTATTACTGAATGCTTGTTTGCCTTGCTTCTTTCAGTGTTTATTACTGGAATAATGTTGCAATTGGCTTGTGTATCTTAAGAAAAACTCCATGTCATCGCACGATGAAATCTTAGACTTTACATTGCTGGAAAATGTTGAAGAGCAAGAGGTTCACACACCAGTTGCCCCGGGAACTTCATTACCGCCTCTTCCTCGATCTTCTAAGCGTAAAACTCGGTCCGATGTGTGGAACCACTTTACTAAACAACCCGGTGATGAAATGTATGGCAAATGTCACTATTGCGGAGACCTAATTAAGTATTTGAGCGGGACAACAGCAATGAAGACACATTTGACTAGATGCAAGGAGTACCCTCCAAATAGATCAAACAAAAGACCAAGGCAAGCCCCTCCAAATGCCACAGAAGCACAAGTAGCATCTTCGCCAAGTTACTCGAAATTTGACCAAGCAGCATGCCGGCTTCAGCTTGCGAAGACAATTGTGAGTGCGGAGCTCCCATTTCGTTTTGTGGAGAATGAAGAATTTCAGAAGTTTTTGAACCTCATGCAACCCCGTTTTGACATCCCATCACGATCTACAGTGAGGCGAGATATATGGAATCTTTACATAGAAGAGAAGGAGAAGTTGAAAGCAATTCTCTCAAAACATTGTGGGAGAGTTTGTCTTACAACAGACACATGGACTTCGGCTCAAAATCTCACTTACATGAGTTTGACTGCGCATTATGTTGATTGTGAATGGAGGCTTCAAAAGAAAATTATAAACTTCTGTCAAATTACAGGGCATTCGGGAGAGGCCATTGCGAGGTATATTGAGGAGTTTTTGAATGGGTGGGAGTTAAAGCGAGTTTTAACCATAACCGTTGACAATGCTTCTGCAAATGATGCTGGCTTGAAATACTTGAAGAGCAGGATGGAGTCCTGGGACAACCTTGTCCTAGAGGGAAATTATATCCATATGCGATGTTGTGCGCATATCTTGAACTTAATTGTCAAGGAGGGACTAAAAGAGATTGATTACTCCATTATGAGAATTCGGGCTGCTATTAAATATGTCACAGTTACTCCCGCAAGAGAAAAAAAATTCATGGAGTGTGCAGAGCAAGAGAGGATTACCGAAAAAACTGCACTTATTCTTGATGTTGATACAAGGTGGAATTCTACGTTCTACATGCTACGGTCGGCCCTAAAATATCAAAATGCCTTTTCTTTGTTGCAATTGAGAGACAAGACATTTAAACATGATATGGAAAAGAAAAACAAGGGCTTACTTGTAAAAGAAGATTGGGATCATGCTAGGGCGGTGGTACCTTTTTTGGAAATGTTTATGGTTTCTACTAAAAGTATGTCTGGAACCTCTTATGTCACTAGCAATCTCTACATGAAAGAGGTTTTTGGTATTGGAACAAAGATCCGAAAATATTTAGAGAGTAGCAACCAGAGCATAAAGAAAATGGCAAATAGTATGAAAACCAAGTTTGACAAATATTGGGGAGATCCTGACTCAATGAATATTTTACTATGGATTGCTCTCGTCCTTGATCCTAGGATGAAGTATTCGTTTGTGGAGTATCATATTGGTATTCTATGTGTTGATGCTACGAAGGCCACCGAGTTGAAGCTAAAAGTGATGACTTCCCTAAAAGCATTGTATGCTCAATATCAAGGTATAGAGCTTAGTAGCCAACCTGAATCACAGCCCGATGATGATGATGATGAAGATGATCCGATGTACCTCTATCTAAAAACAACTGGGCGCAGTAGAACTGATCCACAATCAGAAATTGAGAAGTATTTAAAGGAAGAAGGTGAAGCTTACAATAAAAATGTAAGTTTTGATATATTGGGTTGGTGGAAAGTCAATTCTGTAAGGTTCCCCATCCTTGCAAGCATAGCTCGAGAGGTGTTGGCAATTCCCGTCTCAACAGTGGCATCCGAATGTGCATTCAGCACGGGAGGAAGAGTGCTCGGCGACCATCGTTGTTGCTTAAAGCACACAATATTAGAAGGGCTTGTTTGCTTGCAAGATTGGTTGAAAGGGCAACCGCACTATCTCTTTAATGATGAGGACCCTGAGGAGAACCTTAGATTTGATCAAGGTAAATTTATAACATTTTATTTATTTGGTCAATATTTTCATTTGTAGATGAAATAATTTTGGTTTTGCAGAAATATCCTCTCAAGATCATGGTGTTAATTTGGATGACTGAGGACTTAGAAGACAACAAGAACATTGGAACTGCAGCAAAGTTGATTGCTGCTACTGCAACAAGATCATGGTCTGTCTTCTATTGTTATTTTTTTTGAATAGTGATGCTAAGTTATGTGTGTTTAGGTTTGTCTTCTATTGTTATTTTTTTTGAATAACTTATCAGTCTAATTATGAACATTACTGAACATTACTGAGCAAATTCATAATCATATGTTGATTATGAATTTCTATATAATAAGTTTACCTAATTGAGCATTACTTTTATTTCAGTTGATATGAAAAATATGATTTCCCATGGAAGCTATTTGTTTACAGTATTAACTCTGTCATATTGATTTCTTTCCCATGGAAGCTATTTGATTAATGATTATATGACTTGATTCTGGTCTCTAGGTTCTAAAGTCAGAGACCTATTGTTACAGCCTTAACATTGCTAACAACTAGCTCATTTGTGATGGTGTAATAGTGCATCAGAAACATTCACTTCTAGAAAGAGATCAAAATGGCCCAAAATAACAGTAACTATTTTACACACTGTCAAACTACTAAATTCAAAAAAGAAGAGATTAGGACCAATAGTGCCATATTTGAGTTTGGCAGGGTTTCCATTAAATAAGCCTAGTCTTATTCTGATAGAGAAGAGATTTTGAAGGGCACGGTCAATTTGTGATATTGGTACTTTTTTCTGTAATACTGCTGATTCTGGTCTCTTGATTCTTTCCCATGGCATTTTTTTTTAGCTTTCTAAAGTTAGAGACCTATTCTGGTCTCTTGGTCTCTCTGTCATATTGAACTCTGTCCCATGGCATTTTTTTTTAGCTTTCTTTTGATATCCAAATTGATGTGCTGCTGTCATATTGAACTCAGTTAGAAATCATAATTGATCCTTGGTATGTTTATGTTTTTCAGAGATTCATTCTTTGGAGGAGGTTCAATTCAAGTGTGAAGAATGGAGTTGCTGATTAAAGAAGTTGCAGTAAATGTTGCTGATGTGGTTAACATTGCTATGACAGTAGAGGAGGGAATCAAGTGAACCAAGTGCATTTATGAGCTTAATTGGAATCTGAAACAGTAGTTTAGTTTAGTTTAGTTAGTAGTTTAAAATAGTTAGTAGTTTAAAATAGTTAGTAGTTTAGTTTAAATTGTAATTTAGTAGCTCAATTTGGATTCTGAAACATCAAATTGGCATAAGAGTTCAATTTGGATTCTGAAACAGTTTAGCAGTTCTCTAACTCATTGATGAAATGAACTATTAACAGTTTGGTTCGGTTTGGGTTCGTAATTAAAGCAGAACTTTTTTAAACAGTTCGGTTCGTAATTAAAACTGTGAACCGAACTGTTAACGTGGTTCAGTTCGGTTTGGCGAACTGTTAACGTGGTTCAGTTCGGTTCGACGAACTGTTTCTATCAGTTCGGTTCGGTTTGGTTCAGTTCTTCTCCCGAACCGAACCATGAACAGCCCTACACGTAACACATATGACTTGATCTGTTCTTGGTATACCTTCGGTTTTTCCAATGATATTTAAGTAATTTTTACATTGATACATTGATACAAGAGCACTTAGATGAATGTCCTGAGTTCGAACAGCTTTGGGCATGCAGCAGTGTTAAATCTTTTGAGGTAGAGCTTTACCGCCCATTGTGGTCCTACCACTAGTGCAAAATTGACTTTAGAAAGCACCATTTAGCATCGGTTGTTTGAACAGCCAATGCTAAATGTAGACGCGGTGGCAATTTTGCAATTAAATGGAAGTTTTCAATTTTCGCGCCTACATTTAGCATCGGTTGTTTCAACAACCGATGTTAAAAGTACTTGTGTCAGACATTTAGCAATTGTTGTTTATACAACCGATGTTAAATATGTATGGCTAACGCATTTAGCATCGGTTGTTTATATGCTAAAGGTCCCTTTTTTTATTTCTAAAACGCATTCTCCTATTCTCTCTGAAGTTCTCTCTCTCTCTGAACTCTCATTCTCTCACTCTCCCATCTGAACTCTCATTCTCTCACTCTCCCATCTGAACTCTCATTCTCTCACTCTCTGAACTCTCATTCTCTCACTCTCGTCGCCGTCAACACTCGTCGCCGTCAACACTCGTCGCCATCAACACTCGTCGTCGTCGCCTTCGCCTTCCTCCCCGTCAACACTCTCTTCGCCGTCAACACTCTCGTCGCCGTCAACACTCGTCGCCTTCGCCTTCCTTGCAGTCGCTATTCACGGGAAGAAATACAAGCTTCATGGTTTCACGAACTAGGTACGTTTTCTTCTCAGACCCAGCTTCAATCTCTAGGTTTAAATCTCATTTTCGAATTCATTTTCGTTTCATAATCTGAGACCCATCAGATTTTATAATATGACCTTCAATCTCTGTTCTTCTCTCACAACTCTCGATCTCGCTATTCTCTCTTCTCGCTTCTTCGCTACTCTCTTTTCTTACCGAAACCTAGCTAAACCCCTCATCGTCAAATCGAGAAAGCCCTAAACGGAACTAATGTTTGCACGAAAACTAATGTTCATATGATCGATCGCTACACACCAGGTATTTCGATTTGAGCAACTCTTACTCTCAGATTTTTCTTCAACATATTTGCACGAAAACTAATGTTCATATGGTTTTGTTTTTGTTTTGGTGTTCATAGGTTTTGCTTTGAGTTGAAAAACAACTGTTTGCTGAAATTTAACCAAACCCTAAATCCCTAATCTAGGTATGAAGTGTTTTATTGTTCTTAGATGTTGTATTTCTGTGTTTTAGTTTTGTTTTTGTTTTTGGTTGGATACTTGTTATGGTAATTATAAATTCTACTATTTACACCTCCTGCGAAGCCCAATTACTCAGAGGCCCATTACATAAAAACAGGGTCCATTCATCAATGGCCAAGATCACTCTGCAAGATCGGACGGCCCAAATCGACCAAAGCAAACACCACTTGAACTCTATAAATACAGCATTCAATGCTCATTAAATGGTAAGCACTTTTTCCAACACAATACTCATTAACTCAAATACTGACTTAGGCGTCGGAGTGTTATTGTAGGAACAACATCGGACATCTGAAGATCGAACAACATCGGACATCTGAAGATCGAACAACATCGGACATCTCAAGATCGAACAACATCAAACATCTCAAGATCGAATAACATCGAACATCCCAGGACCTGAAGATAGAAACAGAATCAAGGATAAAAACATCTACTAACTGCATAATACCAATCACTAAGATCGGAAGCACAGTACCGAACATTGGCGACCACAGTGGGAGAATCAATACCCTATTTTCTCACCATCTCCTTGATCTTAAAAATGGCACCAACGCGCCGTTCAAGACCGGCTAGTCTCATGGCCGAACCCGAGGTCGGTCCTCAACGAACCCCTGAAGGCCACGTCCAGGAACTCACAAATTCATCACATGCTCGAAACTGATATCCCAACACAGGACCGCCCCGAGTACATTCGAGCACAGACGAACCGAGCTTACCACCTCCTCCTCAATTACTTCCAGCTTTGACCGACGCGGTTCAACAACTCGTTCAGCTATTGGCTCGACAAGAAGCCGTAAACGAAGAAAGAAGCAACCGTTTCACTAACCTCGAAGCCGAAGTATCAAGGCTCCAAGGTCGGAACGTTCCGGACCAACAATCGTCCGGGCAGGACTCCCTTGAGGAAAGAAACCCAACTCGAAGAAGACTCTTTCGTCGATCACCCCCTAGGAGAAAGCTCAATCATCGTTCTCCCCCACGCCGTCATCGAGGGAATGGTTCCCGTTCTCCTCCGGCTCAACAATATAATGATCTCGAAGATTCTCATCCTTCCCCATGCCATCACCAAGGGAATGGTTCTCGTTCTTCATCGGCTCGACAATATGACGATCTTGACGATCCTCATTCTCCTCCACGCCGTCACCGAGGGAATGGTTCCCGTTCTCCTCCGGCTCGACGTTTTGACGATCTTGAAGGCTCGAATAACCCCCCTCAACATCATCCACACAGGGACTCGACCTCGCCAAGACGACGTTCAAGAAGCCGTGACAACATTCAAAACAATCAACCGCGAAGATACGGACATCCCGATCCTCATTACAGACGCCGACCACAATCTCGGGCGTATCAACCTGGGCGAAAAGGTCCGTTCACAAAAGCAATCGATAATTTTCGAGTCCCACGATATCTCGAAAAACCACCTGGAGGACTCAAGACTTATGATGGAACGGGCGACCCCGACAGGCATCTCGATCAGTTTGACACGACCATGCAGTACCGAAACGTACCGATGGAAATGAAATGTCGAATATTCCCATTAACCCTGGACAAAATGGCTTCCGAATGGTTTCGGACATTAAGATCGAACACCATTTCGTCGTGGGACCAATTAGCGAAACACTTCTCGGTGCACTTTGCCCATTCCAAGAGCAAACCCAAAAACAAGAATGTTTTACCATCTATCGTCCAGAGGGGAAATGAGCCCCTGAGAGAATACATAGAGCGATTCAACAACGAAGCTCTTCAGGTTCGACAGCTAGACGACGATTTTCGAATCTTCTTCATGGCCCAAGGTCTGCTTCCTGGAAGCTCGTTCCGAAAGCATATTAACACCTGGGAACCTAACACCCTTCAAGAATTCCTTGAGCTATCCCAGTGCTTCATCAATGAAGAAGAAAATTCCAAAATCGACAAAGCATCATCACATGCAGAACCGTCAAAACACCGCATCGAAATCGATCCTCGTAAAACTTCGTGGAACGTCGGTAAGAAAAATCGTCACCAGGTATATACTGAACTCAACGTCTCCAACGCCCAATTACTAGGGGAATGTTGGAACGTCGAATTCAGGGACGTCAAACCTCCCAGGTCCCTACCTATCCGACCTGGACAGAAGGCCAACAAATACTGCCGATACCACAGAAGCAATGGCCATGACACAAACCATCGTAATGCCCTGAAGGATGACATTGAAGATTTGATAAAACGAGGAAAACTATCTTCCTATGTCAAAAGGGAGGGAGGACGATCTGACGATATCAGAAGAGAAAGAAATGAAGATCCTGGAGCAAAAGGAAAAGAAGTGATCGACCCAGACCACGATGAAATGAATAAAAGATCAAAAGGACGCTCGATTATAATGATGATAACTGGAGGATTCGATCATGAAGGATCAGGAAAACCAATGAAAAGAAAATGGAAGGAACTGTTAAGCGTAGCTTCAACGTCGACAACCCCGATCAAGACAAATCGACCTCCATTATCTTTTAGCGATGACGACCTTATTGACGGAAAAGCTAAAAAACACGTACCTCTCTTAATCTCGGCGGTCATAGCCAATAAGGAGGTACGTAGGATCTTGGTCGACCAAGGGAGCTCATCAGACATCCTTTTTATCGATCTTCTAAACAAAATGGGGATCGACAAAGAGGAACTCACCCCTTATAGAGGAACGGCTTTGTCCGGTTTTAACGGATCTCGAACCAAACCCCTTGGGCATCTGGAGCTAATGGTTACTTACGGAACCGAACCAATGGTTCGAACCGTCAAGACCAAATTCCTCGTCTTACCTTGTGAGTCCATATACAACGGTATTATAGGAAGACCGACCCTCGGCAGGCTCGGGGCGGTTACATCCACCACGCACTTAAAGATGAAGTTCCACTCTCTCTGCAACAGAGTTATCACTCTGAACTCTGACTTAGAGTCTGCTTCCAGGTGTTTCTTCCTATGGACGAAAAATGAACGAAAGGCTTCGGAGCAAGAAGGGGTTCCCCCTTCAGAAGAGCTGTCGACTCCCAAACAAGCTAAAGATAGATCGACGGAAGTTAACACCACCACTAACATAGAAACCGGCTGCGATTCGAAAGACAAAAATGAAAAAGACGTTGACGAGCTAACCAAAGAGCTCAAACGAAAAATTAAAAGACCAGAGCCTGACGGAAAGTTCATTGAAATACAGCTCGGATCAGACCCCTCCCAAACTGTCAAAATAGGGATCGACCTTCCAGAAGAGGTCAAGATCGATTTAACCCAATGTCTTAAAGATTTCAAAGGCATCTTCGCTTGGTCGGTAGAAGACATGCCTGGGATCCCACCAGAGGTCGCTTGCCATCGGCTCGCAATAAACCCAGAAGCAAAATGGATCGCCCAAAGAAAGCGGGCTCAAAGCAAAGAGAAAGCCATTGCTGCCGCCATAGCAGTAGACGACCTCATCAGAGCAAACTTTATCTCCGAGGTTAAATACAAGACTTGGTTATCAAACCCAGTCCTGGTAAAGAAAAGTAACGGAAAATGGCGTATGTGCGTCGACTACACCGATCTTAATAAAGCTTGTCCAAAGGATGCTTTTCCGGTTCCCAGCATCGATCGGTTGGTCGACAACGCTTCCGGTTTCCGGTTATTATCCTTTATGGACGCATACTCCGGATACAACCAGATCGCCATGTTTCCGCCAGATCAAGAAAAAACTGCCTTCATCACCGACCGAGGTAACTTCGCGTACCGTGTCATGTCATTTGGGTTGAAAAACGCAGGAGCAACTTATCAAAGAATGATGAACAAAGTGTTCCAAAACCAGATCGGCATAAGCGTAGAAGTTTACCTCGACGATATGATCGCCAAGAGCAGAAGTGATGACGAGCATATAAACGATCTAAGAACAATTTTTTATGAGGTGCGAAAAAATAAAATGAGGTTGAACCCAGAGAAATGTACATTCGGAGTTCGAGCAGGGAAATTCTTGGGTTTTTTCTTAACAGAAAGAGGAATCGAGGCGAACCCTGATAAATGTCGATCCGTCACAGAAATGCGAACTCCGACATCCAAGAAAGAAGTACAAAAACTTAATGGAATGATAGCTGCTCTATCACGTTTCATATCCAATGCAGCGTTCAAATCCCTTCCACTTTTCAAAATCCTCAAAAAAGAAGAAAGGGATTTCGAATGGACACCTGAACAAGATGAAGCTTTAAAACAACTCAAGAAATCTCTCTCCGAGCCTCCAATTTTAACCCGACCAAACGAGGGGGAAACCCTGTATCTATATCTGGCAGTCTCGGAGGAAGCTTTAGCTGCCGTTCTGGTGCGCGAGCTAGAAACCGGACAAAACCCGGTCTACTTCGCAAGCAAGGCTCTACACGGAGCTGAGAGTCGTTATCAGAAGGTCAAAAAGATCGCTCTGGCTCTCGTCGTCGCGGCTCGACGCTTCCGAGCCTATTTTGTCGCTCACCAGGTGGTCGTCCGAACTAACTACCCCATCAGACAAATACTCCATAGACCCGATCTTGCCGGAAGAATGATTAAATGGGCTGTGGAACTCTCAGAGTTCGAAATTAAATATGAAGCTCGAACAGCACTAAAGGCACAAGTTTTGGTGGACTTCATGGCCGAGATAACCCCCGCTAACATCGATCCCGATGTATGGATCCTATATGTCGATGGATCCTCAAACCCAAAGGGAAGTGGCGCTGGAATCATGCTAGAAAGCCCAACGAGGATCATCATTGAGGTTTCCCTGACTTTCGGTTTCCCAACCTCGAACAACCAAGTAGAATACGACGCTTGCATCGCCGGACTGCGCCTAGTAATTGACCTCCAAATTCGGCAAATAAAATTACATACCGACTCTCTCTTGGTGGTCTCCCAGATCGGAAACCAATACGAAACGAAAGAATCGACCATGCAAAAATACTTACTTCGAGTACGATCGCTATTGGCTCAATTTGAAACGAACGAGGTAATTCATGTGCCAAGAACGGAAAATCAACGAGCTGACATCCTCGCCAAACTCGCAAGCACGAAAACCCCAGGGAACCAAAGGACGACCATCCAAGAAACACTCCACAAACCCAGTGTGTCTCTAGAGCCTCTGTTCAACTCGACCATCTGCATGCTCGAATAAAACTGACAGTTGGATCACTCCAATTTTAGAATACATCGTCACGGGAGCTGAACCCCTAGACAAAAACGACGCTAAATACATCAGGAGAAGGGCCTCGGCTTTCTCAGTTGTCAATGGAACGCTTTACAGAAGAAGCCTCTCTTCCCCATTGATAAAATGTGTCGAGGGAGAGGAAGCAGCCTATGTCCTATCAGAAATTCATGAAGGAATCTGCGGCCAGCACATGGGAGCTCGATCTTTAGCTCGAAAAGCTCTTCGAGCCGGATATTACTGGCCGACCATGATAGGCGATGCTAGTGATCAAGTGAAGAAATGCAAAAAATGCCAAATCCATGCCAACGTTCACATAGCTCCCCCCACAGATCTCACGAGCTTATCCTCTACATGGCCCTTCGCATGGTGGGGAATGGACCTGCTCGGACCGTTCTCAAAAGCACCAGGACAAGTCAAATTCTTGATCGTCGCCGTAGACTACTTCAGCAAATGGATAGAAGCGGAACCCTTGGCTACCATCACTGCAAAAAACTGCATAAAATTCTTCAAGAAAAACATTATGAGCAGGTTCGGGATTCCCGAGGTGGTAGTAAGTGATAACGGGACTCAATTCACAGATACAGGGTTTCGAAAGCTAATGCTCGAGCTAAAAATCAAACACCATTTCACTTCAGTAGAACACCCTCAAACCAACGGACAAGCAGAGGCGGCAAACAAAGTAATACTGAACGGGCTAAAGCGACGTCTGGACGATGCTAAAGGAAACTGGGTGGAAGAATTGCCTTACGTCCTCTGGGGATATAGGACCACCCCCCAAAGCTCCACTGGAGAAACGCCTTTTAAGCTCTCCTACGGCAGCGAGGCGGTCATTCCTGTCGAGATTGGCGAACTTAGCTGGAGAACGGCAAATCCTAAAACTCAAAGCAATAACGACCAAGCCTTAAGAGAAGAACTCGACCTCATCGATGAAATCCGAGGTCGGGCTTCACTCCAAGAAGCAGTCATCAAACAATGAGTAGCAACCAGGTACAACGCCAAGGTCGTTCATAGAGATTTCAATCCAGGTGATCTAGTACTTAGAAGAGCTGACGTCGGTCAGAAAAACGCTTCCCAAGGAAAGCTCGCCCCAAACTGGGAAGGCCCCTACCGAATTTTGTTTAAAACCGGTACGGGAGCTTTTAAATTGGAGACCATCCAAAGAAAAAAGATTGAGAGAACTTGGAACGCAACAAAACTGAAAAGTTATTATCTTTAGAAAGAAATCATGTACTCCGACCTTATGTAAATACGAAACGAGTTATTTATAAAGAAGAAAGTAACCTTTCAAACTATTTTCAACAAAAACTCACCGAACTTGTCAAGGTTCTCACCAAGTTCCCACACATTCTTGATTTCATCAAACAGAATGTACGGGCCAAAATTCCCTCTACGAGGAATCAACTGGGACCGATCTTAGATGATCTCTCCGAGCGACCACCCAAGGTCGCAAACTCTTTGAGAAAACAGTTAAATCCGAGCCGAGTCTCAGTAAACTATCTCAAAGAGACCAGGTCTTCAAGGATCGAAACGTCCTAAGAACGACCATCGGCCACAGCTGCCGATACCCCTATAGGGCGAGTTAAATCTGGGCCGAGTCCTGGTAAACTGTCCTATAGGCTCGAACCCGGTAAATCGAGTTCCTCATTTACCGACGTTCTTACATCATACATGACATGCAGAATTAAAAAAGCATTCATAAAACTCATAAACGAGTTCCAAAAATAAACTCTACGGAAACGACATACATGACATGCAGAATTTAAAAAGCATTTCATTAAGCTCGTAACGGGGTTTGAAAAACAAAGATCTGATGAAACGCGTTCCAAAATTACAAACATCTCGGATATGGCCGAGCCCTCAAAAAACGATCCTGAATTACATATCAAAGTTCTGGATCTATACAAAACCTACGCGGATAAAAGCATATACCCAGAACTTCTGCACAAAAGAACACACTTAAAACATCAAGTAGTAGAGGTCAGAAAGATGACGGTCTTCTCTTCTGTTTGAGCGTCGATCTTAACAATCTTACCCCCTTCGACCTCATGATCAGCATCAATAATTGCCCGATCCAAATGGGTCGAAGGATTGACCAAAGCAACTTGCTCAAGGGCACACTCAAAACATTCCCTGTACAGCTCGATTGCAGAGTTTGCGGCTTCACGAGCTTCCTTCCTAGCTTCATTAGCAATTTTCGCAGCCTCCTTGGCTTTTTTTTCTACTCTGATCAAGGGCTGCTTGGAGCTCTGCAATTCGAGCTTCAGGATCGATGCTGGTACTGACCCCCGCCTCAGAGGCCTTTCTCAGGTCGTCTTCTAAAACGACGATTCGATGCTCCAAGCTTCGAATTTTTTGATTAGCCTCGGCCACCTGCTCCTCCAGATCTCTCTCCTTTTCTTCAAGATCCCTCACACGAGCCTCCTTCTCTTCAAGCTCCTTCACACGAGCCTCTGCAAACTCGGCCCGCCGTATGATTTCCCCCTGCCCTTCTTTCAAAGTTTGAAGCTCTTGCTTGGTTCGAGCCAACTCTTTTGATGTCAAGGACATGTCTTCCACAAGCGTCGCCCTTTTCGACTTCTCGAGATCCAACAAAACTGCGAGCACGGAATAAAGAAAAATCAAGCTAAGGGAAAGGCCATAACAACAAAAACAAACAACATTAAAACACATACCTTTAGCCCGTTTCTCATATTTTTCCTTCTCGGTCTTATGAACCTCGCCCAGGTTTACCAAAATCTGAACTGACGCTCCAACAGGATCCTCCCGCCACTGAGCATAGTTTTGCTCCAGGAAACCCTCCTCCAAAGGAACGACCTTGTTTTTGTGTTTTGGCCTCCTCGAAGTTTTGCTCCTTTTCTCCGGTCTTGGCTCACTGACAGCATCAGTACGCACCCTCTTCGCTGAAGGCCCTGCACCAGTGTCGTGAGCAGCTGGAGGAGGGGAACCGGAGGTAAGATCGATCCGATCATGGGCAAGATCCTCCTGCGTGACGGTGTTGATCGGAGAAGCAGGAATAGCCGTCTCAGCGGCGATCACAGGTTGGGGAGACGTCGGAACCGGAGCAGCCTCTTCTGCAACATCGACAGGCATGTCGACACTCTGCATCGCCAATGCCTTCATCGCTGCGAGCTTCCTTGGGGCCATGGTATCTGAAAAATAAATAAATAAAAAAAACAGGGTTATACGACTTACAATCAAAATACACAAAATTCGACCCCAGAAAGACAAACTACCTAAAACAGACTGCACTCGTCTCCGTTTTCCAGCTTGAACTATCTTGGCCGCTGGGATACCCCGATACTTATGTTTTGAAAACAGAATGCTCTCAGAAATAAATATCAGGATCCTCTTGGTAAGAAGATCGTCAGAAGTTAGTCGATCCTCACCCACAGAAAAAGAATGGGTAGATCGTTCAAAATGGCCTTGACTCCAACCAATAGGAAATTTGGTGGACACCAAAGTCTGACCATCCTCGCTAAGCTTTCCTACTTTCTCAATCGCTTCATCGGTCACCGGCTTGACCCAATAATACAACTCCTTCCAGTTTCCCCTCAGCGAGTCCGCATAGGCCTTAAAAACCTTGGCCCCTTGCCTCGAGCGAAGACTAACGTGCTCACGGCCGGACTTATTTTCGCTACTATTCCAGTTAATCTCAAACAAATGGAAGAAGAGCAACGGTGAGACCGGTCTATCCAGATGAATGCACATTAATTCATAAGCTCGAACGAAAGCCCACGCATTTGGATGCAATTGGGAAGGCGCTACATCTAACCTCGCCAAAACCGTCTGCTCGAACCAAGTAAAAGGAGGCCGAATATTCATTTCGTTGATCAGCATATGGTACAAGGTGAAATTAAGCTCTCCGGGCGACAAAGCCACATGCTCTCCCTTCTTCATACCCTCAATCCTCCAAACTCGCTTCGACCGCCCAGAAGCTTTCCTGCCGACCGTCTCCAAATTAAAGCCATACTGGTACAACGATTCGATCTCCAAAATATTTTTAGACACCCAATCGTATTGAGAGACCTCTCGTACCGGAACATCGAGGTCCCCACAGCCAGTACTCAAGTAACCATCAATAGAAGCAGCAGAAGCTCGACTAGAGCCTGGTTGACTCGAAGGGCGAGATTCAGCTTGCTTTTCAGCATCGCCTCGATCGGACCCATCAGCAGGCTCAGAACTTGTCCTGAGGTCGACCTCGGAACCCTCTGTTTCCTCCAAATGAATTTCCTCATCAGACTCAGAGGTAATGGTCATCACATCCACCAAACGATCCTCCTCCATATCCTCGGGAGCACTCGCGTTTGGCTCATTAGCATCGCTCACATGAGAAGAGCTTTCACCCTCAAAATTGTCTTCCGCCTTATCACTCATAGGGGCAGAAGCAGAATGCTCTTGCACGTCAGGAACGGCAACTTCAAGAGGATCGGAACGAACTTCAGGAATTTCGCCACCAGAAGCCATCACGTTTGTAAAGTCCTTACAATACTGAGTAATGTCTCTCCGGGTTTGTTTTGTCCTCGCCAGGACGAATCTGCAGAAATGGGGGACGAAATGTCAGGGTTAAGATCGAAACGGGGTTCGCGAACAAATCGGAACCCGACCTGACGACCCCCATTCTGAGATCATAAAGGACTGGGGGAGGTCCAGGCACAACAAAAAGAATAGGAAAGAAAATCAAAAAAGAAACTAACCTCGAAACGGAGCTGCGAAAGTTGATCTTGTCAGGAAAGAATGCAGTTGCTGATCTACAAAATCCGACCTTAAAGTACTTCAAAAAACTCTCTAAACTCGTTTTTTCTCGAAAAAGAAGCTCGGGAGCTCTCGAAGGTCGACAATCCAAAACAAATAAACTCCAAGCAACAAATGAAAGTGTGAGACCCTGTATTTATAGTGAGGCAGAATTAGTGGGCTTGGGGCGAGAAGTCGAAACGTCACGTCCAATCAAGGTCCATTAGGTTCGCACGCCAAAAATAAAGCGTCACCATCATGCGCCGCCACTGTAAAATCACGCCTGGTCAGAAACAGTAAATATGGCACTGATTCCAAGATTGCACTGATTCCCAAGCAACACTGATTCTAAGACACTGTCTGCCTCACTCAGAAGCTCGGTTGATTCCAAAATACTTTCTACCTCGTTCAGAAGCTCGACGGTTATTTAACGTCGACCAAAAATTCAAGCTCGACATAAGCTCAAGAGCAAGGAAATTTCTACTCAAAGAGCCAAAAACGCAAGCCTGCATCATCTTATCAAGTCAAGATCGCTCCTCAAGCGACCAGACTTGGGGGGCCACTGTTATGTTAATTATAAATTCTGCTATTTACACCTCCTGCGAAGCCCAATTACTCAGAGGCCCATTACATAAAAACAGGGTCCATTCATCAATGGCCAAGATCACTCTACAAGATCGGATGGCCCAAATCGACCAAAGCAAACACCACTTGAACTCTATAAATACAGCATTCAATGCTCATTAAATGGTAAGCACTTTTTCCAACACAATACTCATTAACTCAAATACTGACTTGAGCGTCGGAGTGTTATTGTAGAAACAACATCGGACATCTGAAGATCGAACAACATCAGACATCTAAAGATCGAACAACATCGGACATCTCAAGATCGAACAACATCGAACATCTCAAGATCGAATAAGATCGAACATCCCAGGACCTGGAGATAGAAACAGAATCAATGATAAAAACATCTACTAACTGCATAATACCAATCACTAAGATCGGAAGCACAGTACCGAACAATACTCATACTATTTTTGTTTCTCATCTAAGAACCAAACTGTCCATGGACATCCTGTCTCCTTCTTGTAGGGTTTATTCCCTATCCTTAGTTGGTTAAGAGATTGCAAAGTCTCCAAGTTTAAAGATGACCTGTTAGCTGGTTTAACTCTTGCCAGCCTATGCATACCACAAGTATTCATTCACAAAAATCACTACTACTGTCTTCAGAAAAATGCATGAATGAGAAACTGTTACCTTCATATTCCTCCAGCGTTTTTCACATTATTCTTCTAATTTTCATTTGAATGTTGCAGAGCAAAGGATATGCTAATTTGGCAAAAGTTGATCCTGAATATGGCCTGTGTAAGTTTCTAAATTTGTGAGTGAATTTTTTATTTCTAAATCGTAGTTTTCCCTTATAAACCAAGTAATTTATCTTTTGACATTTGTAGGTTGGGTTTCCTTGTGGATTTTCTTTCAAATGATGCACTAGTTGTATTTATGGCAGGGGCAGCAATCATTATTGGTCTTCAGCAGCTTAAAGGGTTGTTGGGGATTACTCACTTCACCACCAAAACTGATGTAGTATCAGTATTGGTGTCTGTTTATAAGTCATTACATCCGCCTGGTAGCAATAGTATTTTACTCTGCAACTTGTTTTGCAATGAGAAGGTATGGAAATGGCATCCCATACCCTGTCAACTTAAGAGCACTTGTTGGACCAAGTGGCTGGCTTCCAGGATCAAGGTATATATTTTTATAACACTAATTTTTGCTGTACATGAAACCATTTATGTTCATAGCAAGTTTAATAATTTTATGATACTTTCTTATATTGTTGATATGATGCAAAAAAAAAACATGAAGCAAGAAATCATCACAATAATCATTTTTCATGTTTTGTTGAGAAGTCTATACTAAATGGGTTGCCACCTTGTATTTGGTAGGAGCTTAGGGAACAAGACAGAAGTATCACATGAAGCAAGAAGGATACATCCAACTATTTCTTGATGGAGGTCTGAACCAGCAAAGGATGGGGGTACGTATTTAAAGCCTGTTAATTAAGATCAGAAGCTTTCTTATGTGTATGCAGAAGATAAGTAATTTGTAATTGGTGTTTAATTATTTGTTTAGATATGTGATGGAGTTGTTGTTGCAAAGGTACTGAATAAAGCTCTTGTGATCCCATACCTTGAATTAAATCTTGTGTGGAAGGATTCAAGGTAATTGCAGAAACCATCATTGCATTTTATTGCATTATTCTGTTCCATGAATTGCGTGTGATGTAATGTCCTGAGGTTGCTTATGTTTCTTTGCAGTTCTTTCGTGGATATATTTGACGTGGATCATTTCATTGATGTATTGAAGGATGTTGTCTGTAACATCCCTAATTTTTAAAGACTCGTACTATGATGCCTAAGACCGAGTAATTATTTGTGGGAATAATTCGTGTCTCGGGGATTAATAGTCGAGGAAAAGTCCAAAGAAATCCTACTCTACATTTAATTGTGGCTTAGTCATAAATTAAATGAACAATTCAGCTGAAGGGTAAAATCGTCATTTTTCCTCACATTGAAGACGTATCAATTGAGTGAGAAATTAATCTCGAAACGAATGAGCCGAGAAACCTATGCCGAGCGGAAAGCCATAAGAGTATTGGGGTTTTAGCCTCAAAACCAAGACTTAATGGGCCAAGGGCATTTTGGTAATTTGACCTCATTAAACCTTCAGCTGGTCAAAACAATTTCCCCCTTCCATATCATCTCATTTATCAAGATTCAGAATTAGAAAGTGAAAGAAAGGAGAGTTGATGAGAAGTTAAGTGAAAAGTTGGTCTAAGGGCAATATGGTGATTTCCTATTGTTTTACAACACCTCAACCATTACTAATTCTGATTTCCCCTCACTTGCCACAACACTCAGCAAAAGTGGAGTTCAGAATATAGAGAGGGAGAGAGAGACTCGAGTGTGGGAGAGAAGGAAGAAGGGAGAAGGAGTTGAAACTCCACTCAAACCAGCTCATTGCATGTAAGCAATGTCTTGACACTTCAATTCAGCTGTTCATTCTCTTTCTAACCAACTAATTTTCATCACCTCATTCTCTTACAATTGCAACTCACCATTTCTGGAACTCTTGAGCTCAAATTCGTGGTTTGCAAGTAGTTAAGGTTGATGATTCAAGATTCATCAAGAATCCAGCTGGGAAACCGTTTTACCTACCTTCGGTGATTTCATCGTATCTCCCTGAACACTACTCCGATGATCGTGATTCTTGTCCCTCTGGAAACTAGACAAAAAGTTCTTCATTTTGGGCACAAGAACCGTATGCTTTCATGGAGAAATGAAGCAGATATCATGTCCCCAAGTTACGGTTTCAGAATCAAACACTGTCCTGGACCAGTCACCTTGTTTTGTTAATATCTCTCAATCTACTGGATGCATGCGCGTGAAACTTCTTTCATTTGAAAGTAGACGAAATTATCTTCACAATGGGCACTGATTTAAGTAGATTTGGTCACGGATTGACCAAATTATGCCTGTTGCAAAACTGAGTCATGTTGCTGGAAAACAGAAAGAAGAATGCTGGAAATGTGGTTCGTCAAATTTGAGTTCGGTTCGCCGAAGTCTCGAACGCCATCAGTTCGATATATTGAAGTGGGGTCCAGTAGCGAGGATGATTGACTTAGTTACTGGTGGTGCATGTGGGACCCATCGAGTTCGGATGCGGAGGCACTAGGAGCGTGTACGTGACTACGGGGATTGTTCGAGTGGTTACAATCCGGCCGTCCGTGTTCCGGCGTGATTTCTCACGGAATAGTCAACCGGGTGAGTTCTACTCACGGATAGGGATAGTTTTATGTGTCTTGAAAATATATCGGTTTTGAGTCATAAGGCAATTATCAATTTTCGAAAGATTTTGGAACCGAAAACCGTTTTTGAGCAATATCGCGTTTTTATGGTTTTTATTGAATTGTTGAACAATTTGAGAAATTGTGATTTTAAGCGCTTTCACTGGAATATGGTCTGGAATGTTGTTTATTAAATCCGTTTTCAGGTTGGAGAACGATCGGAATTCGATTTGGGCGAGAAATGGAAAGCGGAATGAGAAACTAGAATTCAGTAACAAAACAGGCCGCACGGGTCGTGCGCCCCTGGGCACGAACCGTGCGTCCTCTTCGGGTTGGCTGTGTGATTTTGGTAAATCACGCACGGGTCGTGCGCCCCTGGGCACGGACCGTGCGTGAGCTGCTGTTACCGGACTCCGATTTCTCATCTCGTCGCTCCTTTCGATCCCGAATCACTTCTAATTTTCTCCCCAACCCACTTTAAGGATATTGCCTTACTGACAACCGTATTTTGAACTTATTCAACTCATGATTTTGAAAAAGAGTTTCAAAGCATATTTGACTGAAAAACCGAAACCCTAGTATACGTGTGGGTACACCGTTTGATGGACTGACTAAATATATATTTATATATGTCAATTGAATTTGATTATAATGCCGGATGTTTATAGATTCATCAAAACGGGTTATAAGTCAATAATACGTTATAATATGATTATAATGCCGGATGTTTATAAATTCATCAAAACGGGTTATAAGTCAATAATACGTTACAATTTGATCATAATGCCGGATGTTTATAACTTCATCTAAACGGGTTATAGATCGATAAGATATAAATTATCTAAAAAGATTATGTGATTGATCCTTTGGTGATCGGAAAGATATATATTATCTAACTCTCGAGAAATCGTTATGTATTGTCATACATAAATCGCGTTGGGTGACGACCTGACAAGTAGCATACTAGGGAGGGTAGTCATGACCCCTTACCTAGGCACTGAATGTGTTTTGGCGTGGTCAACTCACGGGTTGCCGGGATTAGCAGTGGTGCAGTCGGCTTGTGCTAAGTTATTGATTTTAAGTTAACATTGCCGGGATTAGCAGTTGTGCAGTCGGCCGATGTTAAGCTATAGCTACCGGGATTAGCAGTTGTGCAGTCGGTTGAGCTAAGCTATTAAAAACATAATTGAGAACATTGCCGGGATTAGCAGTTGTGCAGTCGGCCGATGTTAAGCTATAGCTATCGGGATTAGCAGTTGTGCAGTCGGTTGAGCTAAGCTATTAAAAACATAATTGAGAACACGATTTGCTTGGCATTTCGATTATAGCTCGTGGTAGCTAATTACACATTGTTAACGGTTTCATAAAATGAACCGAGTGTCAGTGAGGGGGCACGGTAGGACTCACTGAGACAAGTTGTCTCACCCAATCCATATTTGTTGTTTTTACAGAGAACAGGTTATAAGGACAGCAGGCGGCACAGTTGGTTGTCGGGTTCAAGGAGAAGACTGAAGATTGATTCTTTCATAGTTGTCCATGTTCTTCTGTAGTTGTCCCTGTATTCGGTCGTATGACCCGAGCTTGTATTAAATGTATTTTTATAATTTCCGCTGTTTCTTGTAAAGATGTATATCTAAACAGGAATTTTTATACTCTGATTTATACCAAATTGTATATTTAGGTATTTCTTTGTTAAAGAAATACCGGGGTGTTACATTTGGTATCAGAGCGGTTCGGCCTTGTCGGACGTAGTGACCCTCGGGTCGAGAACATAGGATCGAGTCAGCTAGGGACTTAGACAATTATATGTCAGACCTTTTTAGTATATTATGTGACGTATTGAGTCAGGATCCACTCAATGTTTCATGTAAGTTACTGAAAATTATGACAGACAGTTGCCTCAGCCCCGAAAATATCCGAAACCCTACACCATAGGATTCTCAGCCTTCTCGTTTCATCAGAGCACGCAGTAGCAGCAGAGGGCTACATATTACATGTGGAAACAAGGATGGGCATCCGCGATGGTTCGAGGAAACTGTGGGCGGCTGTTCAGTAAATAAATCGGATGCGGCTAGTGAGTCGCGGGATGAAACGTCTTAGATCTTATCGAGAAGTACAAATCAAGCGAAGCCATTGTGCGGCAGTAACGTTAGTGTACTGAAATCTGTCAGATTAGTTAACACCCGAAACGCTGACCTTTATTTAGTCAGCGTATCAGTTTTTGAAATATCGTTTTCATCATAAATCTCACCTTCTGGAGTAAGTCAATCCCAGTTTAGGTATCAGTTGAGGAAGTCCCTCCAGAAAATTTCAAGTACAGATCCCGATTCTTCTTCTTCTGAGTCACAATGTGACAGATGATAAAGCTAACTGAGTAAAGATACTCCGTTGCCAGTATTGACTAGCAGAGTCATAATATGCCGATCAGGTTAAGTCCCGATCAGGAATTATGAATCAAATCCTTCAAAGCAGATCAGTATGTGGAATCGGTAGAAGTGACCTTATTTTAATCCGCTGCTGGAAGCACTCCGATCACGGTCTGTGAGAAATTCTCGTTAGTCTTCCGACTCATTTTGTTCGTAACTTCTGCTCCGGAACTCCGATTTTTATGTTCCGAGAGGCGTTGGAAAGCTAACGAAAATATCTACACCGATGAATGGGTTGTGAACCGTATCTTCAATTGTATTTTGAAGTGTACCTCTGTTTTAAATCTGAACCGTAAACTCTAAGCATTCGTGAAATGTGGACCTCCCTGTTGTACGGGAAATTGGAAAAAGGATCTCTAATCAGTCAGTTTAGACTCCTAGAACCCATTCTGAAGCTATATTAATTAAATGTAAAAATTATGACTGGATAGTCGCAGAAGTTCGGAGAGAAGCTGGGCCAAGGAAAATTCTAAATGATAAATTTAACGAATCAATACAAGGACACTTATGGTGTGCTCGTGTGATTCCCAAAATAACTTTTGTTTTCAAAAATTCCCTGGTGCCACCGCAATTTCAATTTCATAACTAATCCGAGAATAATTGCTGCGCTGAAGTTAATCGAGAAACCAAATATTGTCTAGAATGACTCTAAATCTCATCTCCGAAAGAAGACCGTATGTCGGTCGGAGACAAAATGATTGGGCAGTGACTGTATGACACATGAGTCTTTGATAGTGAACTTTATAACCTTTGTGTAGTCACTTGAGACGGTCAAGTCGTGTCTGTTTTTCATCATGAAATACGAACCTTGCTTTTAATCTCGAAATTTTGTCTTGGACCGATTCGAGAAAGGAATTGAAAGGAAGTGAATTGAATCGAGTGGAATAGCGGCTTGAGAAGAATTTTTTTAAGCAAATACCCGCTTTCTTTTCGGCTCAATGTCCCTCCCGATCCCTTCCTCGAATGAACCTAATTATTTTGTTTTAACGGAACCGAACTCAAGCACGATAAAAGTTTGCGAGATTTTGATCGCACAAATGGTTGACTCCCACAAAATAACACCTTTATTCTCACTTTCGAACTTGCAAATTTAAAAATTTGAGATTGAGATTCCGCTTTATTGAAACGTCGTGCATCGAGTAAGGTCATTTATAAGTTGGGGTGAATTAACTTTTGGGATAGTCGTATTTTCAAACTATCGTCATTAGAAACCCTATTGAAAAGAATTTTCATTCGAATGGAACTATTATACTTTTAAGTTTTGGAACCGATTTAATGAAAGAATATTTTGCGATTATTTTAGAGTTTTTCCTGGATTCGGTTGCAAGGAAAAATCGTTTCTAGATTCCTTGGACTGAAAGTCAACCTGTTTTATAAAATAACTCTGTTTGCTTCAGTCGAGATTTTTAGTAAATGAGTCAAGCGCTTATGTGAGCGTAACTCGGGAAGAGAAGAAAACTTTTCTTCTGGATACCGTATGGTTTGATTCCAAAGAAATTCTCTTAAAGTCATCATTTCGTTCCAATTCAAGCTACGGCTAGGCCGAAACCTTCCGAGTTCCTGACTTCGATAGTGCAGGATGTGTGGATACCATAACTATGAGTTCGTATCCTCAACAGATTGTAGGCGTTCCATTATCCGTAACGATTAGTGTCAGCTTTCAAGAGGTCGGAATAGTTAATTTCTGAAGAAAGTCTGTATCTTCATGATGTCTTTCACGTGTCTCAGTTGAGAAAATGTATTCCCAATCCACTTCAGCCGTTGAGCGTTAAAACGATTGATCTTCGACCGGATTTATCATTCCAACGTTATCCTAGTCATATCCTAGGGCGTGGCGTGAAGACATTGAGGTCAAGGACTATTCCGATTGTCAAGGTAGTCTGAGAAGGCTTCTCAGCCAAAGAGGCTACTCAGGAATTGGAAGAGGACATGATGACCCGATATCAGTATCCTTTTGCTTAAGGTTCGTCTTGTCAATTTTGAGGACAAAATTTTTAAAAGTTGGGGTGATTGTAACATCCCTAATTTTTAAAGACTCGTACTATGATGCCTAAGACCGAGTAATTATTTGTGGGAATAATTGGTCGTGTCTCGGGGATTAATAGTCGAGGAAAAGTCCAAAGAAATCCTACTCTACATTTAATTGTGGCTTAGTCATAAATTAAATGAACAATTCAGCTGAAGGGTAAAATCGTCATTTTGCCTCACATCGAAGACGTATCAATTGAGTGAGAAATTAATCTCGAAACGAATGAGCCGAGAAACCTATGCCGAGCGGAAAGCCATAAGAGTATTGGGGTTTTAGCCTCAAAACCAAGACTTAATGGGCCAATGGGCATTTTGGTAATTTGACCTCATTAAACCTTCAGTTGGTCAAAACAATTTCCCCCTTCCATATCATCTCATTTATCAAGATTCAGAATTAGAAAGTGAAAGAAAGGAGAGTTGATGAGAAGTTAAGTGAAAAGTTGGTCTAAGGGCAATATGGTGATTTCCTATTGTTTTACAACACCTCAACCATTACTAATTCTGATTTCCCCTCACTTGCCACAACACTCAGCAAAAGTGGAGTTCAGAATATAGAGAGGGAGAGAGAGACTCGAGTGTGGGAGAGAAGGAAGAAGGGAGAAGGAGTTGAAACTCCACTCAAACCAGCTCATTGCATGTAAGCAATGTCTTGACACTTCAATTCAGCTGCTCATTCTCTTTCTAACCAACTAATTTTCATCACCTCATTCTCTTACAATTGCAACTCACCATTTCTGGAACTCTTGAGCTCAAATTCGTGGTTTGCAAGTAGTTAAGGTTGATGATTCAAGATTCATCAAGAATCCAGCTGGGAAACCGTTTTACCTACCTTCGGTGATTTCATCGTATCTCCCTGAACACTACTCCGATGATCGTGATTCTTGTCCCTCTGGAAACTAGACAAAACGTTCTTCATTTTGGGCACAAGAACCGTATGATTTCATGGAGAAATGAAGGAGATATCATGTCCCCAAGTTACGGTTTCAGAATCAAACACTGTCCTGGACCAGACACCTTGTTTTATTAATATCTCTCAATCTACTGGATGCATGCGCGTGAAACTTCTTCCATTTGAAAGTAGACGAAATTATATTCACAATGGGCACTGATTTAAGTAGATTTGGTCACGGATTGACCAAATTATGCCTGTTGCAAAACTGAGTCATGTTCCTGGAAAACAGAAAGAAGAATGCTGGAAATGTGGTTCGTCAAATTTGAGTTCGGTTCGCCGAAGTCTCGAACGCCATCAGTTCGATATATTGAAGTGGGGTCCAGTAGCGAGGATGATTGACTTAGTTACTGGTGGTGCATGTGGGACCCATCGAGTTCGGATGCGGAGGCACTAGGAGCGTGTACGTGACTACGGGGATTGTTCGAGTGGTTACAATCCGGCCGTCCGTGTTCCGGCGTGATTTCTCGCGGAATCGTCAACCGGGTGAGTTCTACTCACGGATAGGGATATTTTTATGTGTCTTGAAAATATATCGGTTTTGAGTCATAAGGCAATTATCAATTTTCGAAAGATTTTGGAACCGAAAACCGTTTTTGAGCAATATCGCGTTTTTACGGTTATTATTGAATTGTTGAACAATTTGCGAAATTGTGATTTTAAGTGCTTTCACTGGAATATGGTCTGGAATGTTGTTTATTAAATCCGTTTTCAGGTTGGAGAACGATCGGAATTCGATTTGGGCGAGACATGGAAAGCGGAATGAGAAACTAGAATTCAGTAACAGAACAGGCCGCACGGGTCGTGCACCCCTGGGCACGGACCGTGCGTGAGCTGCTGTTACCAGACTCCGATTTTTCATCTCGTCGCTCCTTTCGATCCCGAATCACTTCTAATTTTCTCCCAACCCACTTTAAGGATATTGCCTTACTGACAACCGTATTTTGAACTTATTCAACTCATGATTTTGAAAAAGAGTTTCAAAGCATATTTGACTGAAAAACCGAAACCCTAGTATACGTGTGGGTACACCGTTTGATGGACTGACTAAATATATATTTATATATGTCAATTGAATTTGATTATAATTGTAACACCCCCCTTTAGTAAATATAAATAAACGCGCAGTTATCAGAGTATCACGAGGGCGTCACATTTTTTTTTCAACACATAAAGATTTCCAAAGTTACTTTAAAATAAATCCTCAAAACAAATACAAGTAACCTCCAAGCAGCGGAATCACAAAATTATTTAACATCTCCAGAACAAATAAGACACCAAGTCGAACTCCAAAAATAAATAGGCATTAAGCCAAAACTCTCAAAACAACCGAAACAGTTTGCAAAACGAAAAACTAAATCCCGCCCCGGTGTTACACATCAGAGCTGACACGGACTCAACGAGAAGGAAAGTACACCTAATAGATCCTCCACGAGCGCTAACGATCACCTGCAGCGTTGCCACATAAGAGCAACATTCCAAGCAGAAGGGGTGAGCTTAACAGAAATAATGAGTGCATGATAGCAATATATAGGCAGCAGGTAAGTCACCGTAACACAGAAGGTCAATACATCATAACACCACGCAAACTCAAACTATTTAATTAATGGATATTACATCATCATGTCTCGTTATAACTCACCTCATAAGATACCACGTATTGTAGCATCACAGCTACCTCGTAACGAAAACATCACACCAGACACCGACTCGTAACACAGAAAGTCAACAACCAAGACACGTTACATATTTATGTATGGACTATGCAACAATGCAACCCCTCTGGGCATATGCATGCGGTACCGATCTCGTAAAATAAGCCACGACGGGCAAGAGGCCGAAGCCTATACCACCAAAAATAATCTCAAAGAGGCCGAAGCCTATACCACCAAGAAATGCATATGACAATGCGACTCATGACTCATGCACCAATTACACCAACTCAAAATATTTAATTCACAAATACTATATCATCATATCTCGTTTTGAAGCATTTATAACAATATCACGTGTTGTAGCATCATAGCTACCTCAAAATTCTCACCCGTTCACAGCATCATTACAATAGGGAAACAACACCTCTAGGACAAGAACAACGCCCGCATTTACTTAAAATAACTTTCACATAACCGTGACTCGAAAGGTATAAGAAAGCAGTGCCTTTAAATTCAAGGCAACAGCACACTTAGATTTAAGGAAAACAGCACATTAAATTTAAGCAAAACAGCACGTTTAATTTAAGGAAGACGGCACATTAAATTATAAAGAAAACAGCAGCATTAGCACTTTTAAAACAGCAACAATAATATTTATTTTACAGTGACAGCAGTGTTTATTTTACAGTAACAACAACTCGTAAATATAGAAACGGCACTTTTTAAGTATAAGGAAACAACACTTTAAATTGGAGTAGACAGCACATTTAAATTTGAGTAAACGGCACATTTAAATTGAAGGAAACAGCACTTTAATTTTTAAGTGGACAGCACCTTTAAATTGAGAAAAACAGCACATATTTGATCAAAAACAGCAAGAAAAACAGTGAGAAAAACAGCAACATAATTACTCCAAAAACAGCAGCAAACAGTGAGAAAAACAGCAACATATAACCATATTTTTAAAAACAGCAACAGCACCTAATTTTCTAAAAAAAACAGCAACATACAACCATATTTTTAAAAACAGCAACAGCACCTCATTTTCTAAAAAAAAACAGCAAGACAGCAACATTTGGAAAACAGCGACTTAGACGGAATTCCTTACGCAACTTGCGACCAATTTTTCTTTCTCATTTCTTAATGAAATTCGGTGGAACCGGTGCCTCCTTTGTAGAGAATTCAGTCTATTTTCTAACTAAACGAGAATCATTCAAAACGGAATTCAATTGAGAACACAAAACTTGCAAAAACCGAACCTATTCACAGATTACTTCCAGAATTTGACCTAACTTTGGAGACTCGTAACTTAAGCTACACAAATCCAAATTTAACCAAACCAGCGCCAAAATGACCAGAATTAAGTCTATTTCCTAACAAAATATGTCCCATAATTTTTGGACAAACGAAAGGTTCCCAGTTTTAAAAATACAGAACCTATGTCCAGAATGCTCCCAGATTATTAACCTAACTTGTAGAGCCTATAACTAGAGCTACACAAATCCAAATCGAACGAAACCGGCACCAAAACGACCGGCGTGAAATCTATTTTCACAAACAATTAAACGCAAAATTTTTGGACTGGCCGAACAGTCCCAGTTTCACGAAAACCGAAACAGTGTTACGCACTACATCTCAACATTTTACAAACACAACATTACACACCAAATCAATACATCCTCAATTCAATCTCAATCACTCCATCACATATCCTCATCATCACAAAACATGAAAATCGACCCTAAAGCTCATCAAATCACCCAACTCAATATTCAATTTTCTTATCTCATGTAACAACCACAACACTAATTGATTTTACAAGCCCTAACTACCCATGCACCCATCATAAACCCATTATCAAAGTTAAACCCACCCTTACCTTAGCCCTTAGGAGATGAAACGAGTGAAACCTTAGCCTTTCCTTGCTCCTCCTAGGTTGCGCCTCCCTCTTCTCCTTCTTCTCCTATGGACGCGCCTCCTCTCTCTCACTCTCCTCTCTAATTTGCGTTTTCTTTCTTCTTGGCACACAATGAGCTAAACCTTAATTTTCTAGCTTAAGTATGCTTGGATCACGGGCTTCTACTAATTGGGCTAATTCGAATTAATCAAGGGCTTAACACTAACACCTCTAATTTTATTATTTTTAACCCACACAAGGCCCTCTCCTCTAATCCTCTTATTTGTATTCGTTCCAATTACCAATAAAGCTCACATACACAAGCATACATATATTTTATTATTTCACTTATTTTTCTCAAAACACAAATCCTAGATATTTAACTACATAAATTAATTACTGACACAATTAAATCAATTAAATAATTAAATCACTTAACAAAATAATTAACTCAATTAATTGGGCTGTTACAATAATGCCGGATGTTTATAGATTCATCAAAACGGGTTATAAGTCAATAATACGTTATAATATGATTATAATGCCGGATGTTTATAAATTCATCAAAACGGGTTATAAGTCAATAATACGTTACAATTTGATCATAATGCCGGATGTTTATAAATTCATCTAAACGGGTTATAGATCGATAAGATATAAATTATCTAAAAAGATTATATGATTGATCCTTTGGTGATCGGAAAGATATATATTATCTAACTCTCGAGAAATCGTTATGTATTGTCATACATAAATCGCGTTGGGTGACGACCTGACAAGTAGCATACTAGGGAGGGTAGTCATGACCCCTTACCTAGGCCCTGAATGTGTTTTGGCGTGGTCAACTCACGGGTTGCCGGGATTAGCAGTGGTGCAGTCGGCTTGTGCTAAGCTATTGATTTTAAGTTAACATTGCTGGGATTAGCAGTTGTGCAGTCGGCCGATGTTAAGCTATAGCTACCGGGATTAGCAGTTGTGCAGTCGGTTGAGCTAAGCTATTAAAAACATAATTGAGAACATTGCCGGGATTAGCAGTTGTACAGTCGGTCGATGTTAAGCTATAGCTATCGGGATTAGCAGTTGTGCAGTCGGTTGAGCTAAGCTATTAAAAACATAATTGAGAACACGATTTGCTTGGCATTTCGATTATAGCTCGTGGTAGCTAATTAAACATTGATAACGGTTTCATAAAATGAACCGAGTGTCGGTGAGGGGGCACGGTAGGACTCACTGAGACAAGTTGTCTCACCCAATCCATATTTGTTGTTTTTACAGAGAACAGGTTATAAGGACAGCAGGCGGCACAGTTGGTTGTCGGGTTCAAGGAGAGGACTGAAGATTGATTCTTTCATAGTTGTCCATGTTCTTCTGTAGTTGTCCCTGTATTCGGTCGTATGACTCGAGCTTGTATTAATTGTATTTTTATAGTTTCCGCTGATTCTTGTAAAGATGTATATCTAAACAGGAATTTTTATACTCTGATTTATACCAAATTGTATATTTAGGTATTTCTTTGTTAAAGAAATACCGGGGTGTTTACACTGTCTCTATAGTTAAAGAGCTTCCTAAAGAGTATTCATAGAGCACAAGGGAGTACTACGCCTTAGCTATTCGAGATACCAGAATCAAGGTTGCACCTGTACATGCGTTCGCCAACTGGTATCTGGAAAATGTTTTTCCTGTCCTACACACATTGGTAGTTATCTGAATCTGTTACTTTAAATGCTAATTAATGCATGACTTTAATGTTCAGGACCAATTATTTTAGCAATTGTTGATTCAGTGACTAAGCCAGTCATTTTATATTCATAGTAATTGCAATTGCACCTGTTCAGCATTTGTTATGTAATTCTGTCAAATAGAGAACCTCTGCTGAACATTGTTCACCAGGATGAGTTATCAAATATATAAACAAAAAAAAATCAATATGGCATCTGGATTCTAGAATATCTTCCTTTCTGAGGACTCAAGCATTTCATGAAGATGTTTTTCATGTACAAATTTGATGTTTATTGCAGATTCCAAGGATATGACTGCATTGGAAAGATTGTTTTTTTGCCTTTGGATATATTTCAGAATGTAAAATAGTCTTTGCTGCATTATGTTAGTTTTCTGGGTTCCCTTTTCAAGCAAAAATTGTTTTTATTGATGCCTAAGATGTGAATTGAGAACCATTTTTTAAAAAAAAAATTAGACATTTAGCATCGGTTGTTTAAAACAACCAATACTAAATGTCTATTATTTTTTAAAAAAATAGACATTTAGCATCAGTTGTTTCAAATAACCGATGCTAAAAGTCATTTCTAGGACATTTAGCATCGGTTGTTTCAAATAACCGATGTTAAATGTCATTTTTCAGGACATTTAGCATCGGTTGTTACAAATAACCGATGCTAAATGTCATTTTCAGACATCAAAAATAGTGATGAAATGGACATTTAGCATCAGCTATTTAAACATCTGACATTTAGCATCGGTTAAATAACCGATGCTAAATGTCTCACTTTTAGCATCGAAACATTTAGCATCGGCAAATAACCGATGCTAAATGTCCAAAATAATCGATGTTAAATGTCTTTTCTGCGGTGTCTTATGGTATTGATTGTGAACTTATTTTTCTTATTGTTGGAAGTAATTCCAAAGGAAATGAAGTCATCAAGTTTTTGATGATAATTATTTTGATTAGTTAATAGGCGCAGCGGCAGCCAATGATTTAACCAAAATGAATATTGAGTCCTAATTGAATGACGATCCCCAAAATCTTATTAGTATATTTTTTTGTTCTTGCAAATATAAAAGTCTCTGTTTAATATTGGACTATAAGGATGGTTGAATTCAACGTTCTGATGACATAAACACTTGCAAAACCATTTGGTAAAGCTTACAGAAACGACTTATAACATGTTCATAACTATTTTTACATTATTTCCATAAACTCTATGATAGCATAAAAAATAGTTTAACTTCATTTTATCTTCTATTATGAAAATAGTTTAATTATAAGCACTTATCTAAAGAGCTTATGTTTAAGCGCTTACTTAAACATAACGTAAATCATAAGTGGTCAGTGGTGGACCATGCCATGAAATCATGAAAATTTATAAAAATTATTGTTTTAACAAATTTTAAAATCCTTCATTTTTTTATAAAATACTCAACCTCCTCTTCCCTCTCACCCAAAAGAGGACATACGGGGGCAATAGCCCAGTGAAATTGTGTTTGTGTGTGTGAAGGATAGGCAAGTTTTTTTAAATATAAAAAGGCATGGGTTTCTTTAATGAAGTGAATACATGGTGATCCATCATGTTTCATGGTCATGAAAATTTTAAAAATCGAGAGGGAAATAGTGTAACACATCAACCTTTGGTTTTGAAGTTCTCTCTGGTTATTTCTGATGAAAAACAAACTCTATTGGAGTGGATCCAAGATATATGTGATTCGGTGAATCAATGGACCATAACGGTTTGAGACCTTGTGAACGACTTTTTTTATAAGCAAATGTTAGTGGGGGTGGGGGAATGTTAGTTTCCGGGGTTTGAACCCTGGACCTCATTCATGCAACTCCTTCATGTCTTGAACTGTGATTGTGTGTGTAAAGGTTTTGGCCAAGGAAAACACTAGCCTCCAAAAGTGTTCTCTTTAATATCATTGGGTGTTTGGTTACAATATACATTACAAGATGTGTCAATGTTGAGTCCATGGTGTTGAGGCAAAATCTCAGTTTAGTTTTGATGATTAACAAACGTCAAATATGAGAAGCTTAAGTTATCTTGAGAAAGATCATCATGAGAAGAGTCAACATAAGAAGAGTCAACATAAGAAGAGTCATGATGAGAAGAGTCATCATGAGTAAAGTCAACATCAGAAGAATCATGAGAAGATTCAACCTCAGAAGAGTCATGATGAGAAAGGCCATCATGAGAAGAGTCGTGATAAGAGTCATCAGAAGAGGCAAGATGAGAAACATCACAATGAGAAGAGTCAAGTTGAGAAGCATCATGATAAGAAAAGTCAAGATGAGAAGGGTCATGATGAGAACAGTCAAGTTGAGAAGAGTCATGTTGAGAAGCATCAACTTGAGAAGTATCATCTTCAGAAGACTCAAAGAAGAGAAGAGCCAAAGATGAGAAGAGTGGTGACAGCTATATAAGTGCTGTCTTCTGCAGAAGTGTAGAAACACAGCTGTCTTCGAGCCAAAAGCACTCATTCAGCTATAAATAAACGTATTGGATCAACGCTGAAAGGTGTGAGAGTACTTTGAGCTTAAATCCTCCAATCTTCTCAAGTGTCAAGTTTTCTCTCATCCATACTCAGCCACTTCAAAACAGTAGGGATTCATTTTATTTGAGTATGTATTTCAGCTCGTGTTTAAGTTTCTGGTGAAACACCACTTGTATCAACAAGCTCTAGTAATCCCACAAAACCCCCAAACCGTATAGTGTAAAACCTGAAGAAGTCTTCTCAAATAGGAAGGTGTTGCTATGGATAAAGAGAAGCCTATTAGAAACCTTCTCAAGTAGCATGTGTTGCTATAGGGCTTGAGAAGTGAGTTGCTTTTGTGTTAGAAGCTACCTAGTAGATCAGAAAGATCTTATTAAGTGTAAGAATAGTAGGTAGAGCTGTATTAAGAAAACTACCATGAGAACTTTAAGCCTAGGCTGGTTGTAAAGTTTTAACTATTTGGAAAATAGTGAAAATACTCATGGGAAGTGAGGAGTGGATGTATCCCAGGGTTTTGGGTGAACCACTATATATCATTGTGTTATTTACTGCTTTTTCTAAGTTGATTTACACTGTGCTTAAAACTCTCCATTTGGAGAAGGTTTTGAAAAACTGAGAAGACAGCTTTTGCTGACCCTTCTCTGCTACACAGTTTTTCTTAAAACACTGTTATTACAACCCTTCTCAAATGTTTTCTAAATGGTAGACTTCAAACATTATTCTTAAGTAGTTTCCACTTAAGTTAACATTTTCGAAAAACTATCTCTTACATTAGAAAAGCTATTTTGAAAATTATCTAACTCTCTTTATTGATAGTTGTTTTGGGAAGAAAGAATTAATTGACTCTTCTCAACTCAGAAACATAGTTGAGAAGACAGTTTCATCTTACCCTTATCTACTCGCTATCACAGTTGAGAAGACCGTTTTCAATCACCCTTCTCAACTCAGCACTCACACTCACAATGTCTAATCAAACTTGTGAAGTTGTTTATCTTGTTTCTGGTTAATTTTTAAAAAGGGTCACAATTCCAACCTCCTTCCTTGTGACACTCATTGACTTCACTTGGGTGGGCAAGTGATTTACTAAATAAGATGTTGTTTGAAAGGCATATATTCAAAAGTGGGAGGAAGGGGAGATTTGAAATGGGAGATAACAAGTTGTTTTAGTGAGATAACAATGTTTGCATTCTAAAACTCCATTGTGGACCAAAATATGATGAACTCATCACCATAGTTAGAGAATAGAGTTTTGATTTTATTGTTAAAATGTCTCTCTACCAATTTGTCAATATGGCAGAATTTATTTTGTCATGATTGGATTTCATTGGAGAAGCTAAACATACTTAAAAAAGTGATCTACAAAAAAATAGAGTAACGAAAATCATCGATTGACTAGACATTTTAGGGCACAACCATAAACCATTATGAATCATGGTTCAAAGAAACAAGATGAGTTGGAAAGTTATTGGAGGAATACTTGAAGTACACAATTAACCATGTTAAAGCTATATTAAGCCCTAAAATCATATTAATAATCTCATATAGTCATAGGCCTTTCTCTTAGTTTTCTGACGCATCCGAAAACACCTCAATCAAACACCCAGATCACAAGTTATGACCAAAACTGTGCTGATTCACCGCTGTTGATGAGTCTAATTCGCTGAGCAAATTTACAGTGGCTAAGCGAATTCTTGATAGAATTGGGTCTTAAGAATTACTGCATAGAATTGCTTAATAATTCTTAATAGCTAAGCGATTTTTTACATATTTGATGAAATTTACATTATAAACTTAATTCATCCGGTGATATTATAGAAACCTTTTAGAATGGGCGAATTTGCACTTTTTTCATAAATGAAATGTTAGATCAAATCATCGGTACGTAACCTTCCATGTTCCTTGTCCTCCCATGTTTGTATGATTGCTAATCATTGATATTCTTCATTTTATCTACAACTTTGATTTGCACTAGGCAAAATAGACAAAACACACCATACATACATGATGATACATATTAGTATTACCAAGAAAAAACTACAAATACATCAACACTCCCACACCAAAAAAAAAGCATATAATGCTAATTTTGCACACTAGAAAAATAGTATGTAGGGGACATTTTTCTTATTTTTTTTTCCACATTGATTGGATAAACAAACATAAATCATAATTGTCCAAGAGGATTGAACCTAACCAAAGGAATGCATAACAGGGGATGTGCCCTAGGAAGTGCCATTCCAGGTCCCTCATCCATATCAACAATTCCATTTCCTTCTTCACCAACCTTCCATTCAAAACACTGAATCATACAAGCTAGTGTTGTATAAATAATTTGCAAAGCTAATGAAGCACCAGGACAGCTTCTTTTTCCAGCTCCAAAACACAGCAGCTCAAATTGTTGTCCCTTCAAATCCATAGTGCTCTGTCCCTCTTCATTAAGAAACCTCTTTGGTTGAAACTCTAGTGGATTTTCCCAATATTTTGGGTCCCTACCAATAGCCCACACGTTGACAAATAAAGTGGTTTTTGCTGGAATGTCATAACCTTTAATATTACAATCTTGAGTTGATTGTCTCACTATTAAAGGCCCAGTTGGGTGAAGCCTCATTGTTTCTTTCACTATTGATTGAACATAAGGAAGGTTGTGAATATCTAATTCCTCCACTAATCTGCTCTTACCAATTACTGAATCAATCTCTTGTCTTGCTTTTCCCATTATTTCTGGATGGTTTATTAGCTCAGCCATAGCCCACTCTATTGTATAGGCTGTTGTCTCAGTTCCAGCTCCAACCATATTCTGCAAATTACAATGACCAAAAAGTTAAAAAATTGACTATCTTGCTTCATATCATATGCCTAATTTCTTAATTAAGGGAATCCTAGATTGAGTAACTATTGACATCAAACTTTTTTTTAATCATCCTTAAAAATAATTTTTTCAGGGATTTATTTCCACATAACATAAAGTTCTCTAAAAAGAAACTATTGGGGTGTTAATAGTTACTCTCAATTGTACCAATAAGAGTTGGTCCGAACGGTAACTGTGTTCAGATTCCATCCAAATGTCTCGAGTTCGATTCTTGGGTATGGCAATGACCCTATTTGGAGGGGAAAACCACATGTACGAGCGAAGCCGGGTACACATAGCCAGCCAGGTTTCTTAGTGTAGTTTAGTCTCTGACAAAGCCGGTGGATACTGCGGACTAATAAAACAATAAAAAAATTACTCTAATTGTAGATAGTTGATTACCATGATGAAGGCCTTGATATTTTCTCTGGTTAATCTAATCTCTGAACTTTCATCAGCATAGATATCAAGTAAAACATCAAGCAAATCCTTAACATCTTCATCTCCATTGGTTTTCTTTATCATCCTTGCATCTTCATGTTCCTTCATGATCCTCTCAATTATAACATCATACCTACTTCTAACACTCTCTAACCTTTTACCAAAACCTTGCAAATCAAATTTCTTAACAAACCACAACATATCCCCCAAATTAAATTTCCCACCTAACTCAGCCATCTCTTTCACCAACTCAATAAGTTGATGCCCTTCACCTTCAACATCACTACACCTTCTACTCAAAGCCATCCTTGTAATGATATTATTTGAAAGCATAGCCACTTCCTTCCCAACTTTCACTTTCTCTCTCAAATTAGCCATTTTCATCATACCCTTTAAAAAAAGCTTTATTTCTTCAACTCTAATTGAAAGATGTTGATGAAGTATGCGACCTCCTAGAAGTTCTGTCATGCAAAGTTTTTTCATGAACTTCCAATAAGGTCCATAAGGTGCCAAGACAAAATCTGAAGAATTATATGTGATGTAGTCCACGTTGGTTCTTTTGGGTCGGTTAAGGAAACATGTTTCATGGGTTTTGAGACATTGTTTAGCAATTTCAGGGGAAGAAACAAGAATACACGATTTGGAACCAAATAAGAGGTAGACTAAAGGACCATAACGTGATGAGATTTTGTGAAATGCTTGGTGGGGGAGCTTGGTGAGAAGGTAGAGGTGTCCTAGAATGGGTAAGGCATGAGGGCTTGGTGGAAAGTGTGCTTTTTTGTGAGATTTTGTGAAGATTACTCGTAACAAGAGGATTAAGGCTAGCCAAATGAGAAGTACTCCAAAATAATCACCAAAATTAGCCATCAATCTTAAAGACAAATTATTACTAATAAAGCTATGTTATTCTTATATATAAGATAGCTACAAGATTTTGTTCTTGAAAAGTAGTAGATTTTTAAATATGATTTGTGTCAATATAAATATAGGGTCTATTTGTTTAGATTAAAAAATAAGTGATTTTGTTGTAAATAATTTAGAGATTAGTTTTTACAATTTTTTGAGAATAGCGTAAATTGTTGTGTTGGTATAACTTAATGCAAATCAGTTTTTTTTTAAAAAAAACATTCTTTAAAAAATGGTTTTATGAGAAGCTACTCAGAATAGGTTTTCATTTGAAGTGGTTTTTAGATTATTTTAAATTCTCATTTTTTAAAAGGCCGTAACAAACGGATAAAAAACTTCTAAAAATAATTATTTTTATAAAACAAAAAATGATTATTTTCTAAAAAAAACTATAACAAACGGGCTCATAGAGGTTTTTGTTTTTTTTTTATTTTTATTTTTTTGGTCAAGGGTCTTTGACCCGCTCCGGTGTCCAGGGGAAAGGGGCCCTGAATAATTCGGAGTTCGGCCGGGAGGTAAGTAAAGTCTGGCTCCAATTTGTTCCATCGCCGGGATCGAACGCGGGTACTAGCCGAATGCGTCCTTTTAGATGGAGTGCATTAACCACTTGCAGCCAAACTTGGAGTTTTTTTATTTTTATTTTGCTTTTTCATACCTACAATTTTGGAATATTTTGCCTTTTAGTTTGATCTTGTTGTTTCATTGTAGTCTCTATAAAATTTTTAGTGTTATATTTTAGTTCTAAATTAAAGAGCATTTTGAATTTAGTCAATGGATACAATGACTAATTTTAGAAATATATATTTATTATATTAAAAAATTATTATATAGAAAAAGTTATAGAGACCAAAAGCAAAGTTAAGAAAATTATAGTGGCAAAAAAATATTACAGAAAATTAGAGGTATATCCAAAAATACATCTTTTGATTCTGCTATATAACTATCATTTAAATGGCATAAATTTCCTTCAGAAGGTGCCAAATCTTGATATAAAATTTGAACCAGATTGCTTTGCCTATAATTTATAATCTATCGAGTAATTATTGAAGCACAACCCGATATCATTTTAGTTAGTTAATAAGGTTTCAGTGAATTTTGTTGCAAAGTTAAGAGGTTGCATCATCTAAATCCGACACTAATTGTGATAAGATTAAATATGCTCCAACCTACCCTATAAAATATTAGAAGTCCGTACCTTTTAGGATTATTCCTTTTTGATTTATATGTCCAAGCTACCTACGTACGTGTAAGTGGTCCTTTCTCTCTACATTGTCCTTTATGTTAGAAAATTGGCATTCTTTTTTGCAATAAGAAAATGATTTAAATTAAGCTTTGTAGGGTGGCTTTTTTTGTTAACAAAACTAATACTACTAGATCAAATTTGGTTTTGTAAGATTCCATTCCATCAACCACTATACATTGCAAAATTTTAGTGCAGCACCATGTGGAGTGGCTACTTAAGTGTCATGCATACCTTTTTTGTCAAATAGTGTCAAGCATAATCTTGGGTAGCAATTCATGAACTGGAAATTATCAATGTGCATCCGTCAATATAAAGTTTAGAACATATTATTTTGCCTTAAGTGTATTTTGTGTTTGGTAGCTTTGTATGTCATGGTGTAGCGTTTTGTTTTAGCTGTTTGATTGTGTTTTGGTAATTTTGTGTCTCATGGTGTAGTTTGGTCATGATGTCTTGGTGTATCCTCTCCATCGTTCTTTGTAAAGATGGCTTTCATTAATAATACTTCTACTTATTGAGAAAAAAACGATCACAAGTTTCCAAAAAGCGGGTTATAAGTCCCAAGGAGCATGTTAAGTTTCCAGGCATTTCAATGAGTGTTTGCATTCATGTTTACTTTGAGATCAGATCACAAGTGGTAGGATGGAAGCTAAGGGTTGTATCTTTGGCTCAACGCACCGTGATTCCAAACATACTTTTAGAGGTTCTGAATCGATGAGAACGAAAAAAAGTGAATGAAAAAGTGTGATAATAATGACTAGATTGACATCATGTTCTTTGTTTTTTATTTACAGACAAAGTGGTAAGTACTGTTATGTACCGTACCTCTAGACCGGTATCCGACCTTAGACACCAAGTCTGATCCGAGGTAGTTGGTAGGGGTTGGTCTTGATCAACCGAGCTCCGCTTCCGATCCGGGGCAGGTGGTACCTGCGGGGACACTCCGACGCTCAAGTCAGCCAGAGAGCTAATTAGAGGTGAAGAGTAGGAAAGAGTGTGTACCATTAATGAAGCATTCAATGCTTATTTATAGAGTTTGATGGTGTTTGGCCTGATGGATCAGGACCGTCTGAGCTGGCGTTGCGATCTCAACCATCGGTTGATGGATCCGCATTTGGTGTTGGGCCTCATTATTGTGGATTGGGCCAATCCATAACAGTTGCCCCCCAAGTCGGGTCGTCTTGGGGCGAGCTAGACTTGATGCCTTATATGGACTTTGTGAGAGCTTTTGAAATTGAGGTCGGACCTTCGTGGCGACCTTCTTCAAGGCCGGGCTTATAGCTACAAATAGGGCTGCCCCCAGCCTCGGAGTGCCCGAGATACGGGTCTTGTCAAAGATCTTCGAGGCCGGGCTTATACCAGCAAGGGTGTCTGCCACCAGCCTCGGAGCGCCCGAGATACGGGTCTTGCCACAAATCTTCGAGGCCGGCCATTTAAAACGTGACCACCTGAGGGACTCGAGGTGTTAATTTAAAGTCGCCTTCAGGGCAGTTTACCGGGACTCGGCCCAGATCGAACTCGCCCTTCAGGGTAGTGGCAACCTCGGCCATTCAAAACGTGACCACCTGAGGGACTCGAGGTGTTAATTTAAAGTCGCCTTCAGGGCAGTTTACCGGGACTCGGCCCAGATCGAACTCGCCCTTCAGGGTAATGGCAACCTCGGCCATTCAAAACGTGACCACCTGAGGGACTCGAGGTGTCAACTTAAAGTCGCCTTCAGGGCAGTTTACCAGGACTCGGCCCAGATCGAACTCGCCCTTCAGGGTAATGGCAACCTCGGCCATTCAAAACGTGACCACCTGAGGGACTCGAGGTGTTAATTTAAAGTCGCCTTTAGGGCAGTTTACCGGGACTCGGCCCAGATCGAACTCGCCCTTCAGGGTAGTGGCAACCTCGGCCATTCAAAACGTGACCACCTGAGGGACTCGAGGTGTCAATTTAAAGTCGCCTTCAGGGCAGTTTACCGGGACTCGGCCCAGATCGAACTCGCCCTTCAGGGTAATGGCAACCTCGGCCATTCAAAACGTGACCACCTGAGGGACTCGAGGTGTTAATTTAAAGTCGCCTTCAGGGCAGTTTACCGGGACTCGGCCCAGATCGAACTCGCCCTTCAGGGTAATGGCAACCTCGGCCATTCAAAACGTGACCACCTGAGGGACTCGAGGTGTCAATTTAAAGTCGCCTTCAGGGCAGTTTACCGGGACTCGGCCCAGATCGAACTCGCCCTTCAGGGTAATGGCAACCTCGGCCATTCAAAACGTGACCACCTGAGGGACTCGAGGTGTTAATTTAAAGTCGCCTTCAGGGCAGTTTACCGGGACTCGGCCCAGATCGAACTCGCCCTTCAGGGTAATGGCAACCTCGGCCATTCAAAACGTGACCACCTGAGGGACTCGAGGTGTCAATTTAAAGTCGGAGGATCTCTGTGAGCAAAAGCGCTGACATTCCTGCCTCGGGAATTTTTCCCGGCTTCTGGAAAGTCGCTTCGAGGAAGAGGAAGCTAGAGACGAGCAGGGCCGAGGGGAACCCTCGGATCCGTAGGAATCGTCAGGAGTTCTGATCCTAGGTGGAGTTCCGGTCTTAGCGTGAAACTTTAAGGCGATCGCTCGACCGGTCCCAAATCCTTCCATCCAACCTCGGAACTTACTTTTACTTAAGCAATCAGCGTGAGGAAAATCGTAGCCGATTCATATATATCAGATGGTTGAACATTTACAAAGTCGGATTATATCATGCCCGTAGGCTCATTCCGAGACCTAGGTAAAACGTGACCTTCCTGAGTTAATCCCTTCTTCATGATCGATATACTTCTGAGATCGCTGGAGGAACTCGGCAAGCGACTCGACTTGGTTGACCCCGACGTCTATCTGAAATAGACTTCCTTCACGAAGGCCAGCCTCCATGAAGTAAAGACGGAAGGAGTCGTCGAGGTTCCGGACTTGAGCAGCTTCTCTATTGAATCTCTCTATGTAGTCCCGGAGGGTCTCATTTTCTCCTTGACGAATTGCCTGCAATACCTTCCGAGATTTAGGCTTCATCTTCGAGTGGGCGAAGTGTGCAGAAAAGAGCTTGGCCAACTGATCCCAAGAGGAGATTGTATTTGGCTTAAGAGCCCTGAACCAGTCTAGAGCCGCCTTCTCTAGAGTGAGGGGAAAGGTTCGGCACTTTATCTCCTCTGGAACGTTACGGTATTGCATAACCGTGTCAAAGTAGTCGAGGTGGCGATCCGGATCGCCAGTCCCATCATGCATTTTCAAACTCTCAGGCGGCTTCTCGAGGTGCTTTGGTACCGGGAAGTAGTCGATCTTAGCTGTGAAAGGTCATTTACGCTTTGCCGACCTCTCAAGGGGTGGAGATCGTCGGTAGCCATACTTGCCGGGGAACCCCCGCGAGCTAGGGTGTCGACGTTCCTGCCTCGGAGACCTTTTCCGACTTCTGGAACGTCGCCTCGGAGAAGAGGAAAACATAAACGAGTTAGACCAAGGGGAACCCTCAGGACCATAGGGATCACCGGTGGTCCGACTTGGGGGAGTCATTGATCCTCGCCCTCCTCTACACCGAGGTGGAGTGCGGTGATGGTATCTCCTCCAAGTCGGAGATCGGTGGCGGACGCGGCCATGAGTCGTTCCTCTTGAAGAGTTGCGCAGAGAGGAACTCCGATCCGGGACGTTACGAGCCCGGATCTCAGCAATCTGAGCTTCTAACTGGGCGTAGCGTTGTCTTTCCTGCTGGTCGGCCTCGGCTTGCCGATTTAGGAGCAGAACGAGCTGTTGAACAGCCTCGATCGGTACCTGGACGGTTGGAGGGGGAGGTGGAAGCCGGTTCCGAGATGGGCTCCCATGAACCATAGCCGTAGCCGAGCTTCGAGCATGCACCGGGCTAAGGGGTAAGATGACCGCCACTCCTTCCGAAGTCACCTGCTGCAGGACCGGCCCTTCACCGACATTCAGGACAGTCCTTTGACGTAAGGTCGGAGCCATCGTCAATCAAGGAGATGGGAGAGGAACTAGAGTACAAGATCCTCCCACTGTGGTCGCCAATGTTCTGTACCGTACCTCTAGACCGGTATCCGACCTTAGACACCAAGTCTGATCCAAGGTAGTTAGTAGGGGTTGGTCTTGATCAACCGAGCTCCGCTTCCGATCCGGGGCAGGTGGTACCTGCGGGGACACTCCGACGCTCAAGTCAGCCAGAGAGCTAATTAGAGGTGAAGAGTAGGAAAGAGTGTGTACCTTTAATGAAGCATTCAATGCTTATTTATAGAGTTTGATGGTGTTTGGCCTGATGGATCCGGACCGTCTGAACTGGCGTTGCGATCTCAACCATCGGTTGATGGATCTGCATTTGGTGTTGGGCCTCATTATTGTGGATTGGGCCAATCCATAACAAGTACCACTCGTAAACTCATAGACAAATGGAGATTTCAGGTTCAAACCCGAGTAACCACGAAAAATATTTGGCCTAACAACATTAACTTTGTCAGTTGTGCTAGTCTTATGGACGATGTTCTTTGAAAGAACTTATTTAGACTTATTTCAGGAAATAAGTACTTGTATGTATTTAGAATACTTGTAAAAATAGTTTATGATGATGTATTCATGAATTGTTTTAAAGTCATTATTATTCTCATGAGATTCTCAAGATAGTTTATAGAAACAAATTGTGCAAAACTAAACAAATTATCTACTTTTATGGTGAAATTAAGTTTTATTTTTAAGCGTTTTTGACATATAAACTTGTATTGATAAGCACCGAATTAAATTGTTTCTCAAAAAGCTCCCTAAATGTTTGGAACTCAAGATAAAATAAATTTTCCTTTTTTCTTTTCCATGCAATCCAATTAAGTAATATATGAACTAACTGATACTTGAAATATGCAAATGAAGAGATCATAAAAAAGTTTCTGTTAAGGCAATTCGGAAGAGGCCACTTTCAAAATGAAAATCACATGACATAGCATTTAAAGTATGCTAGCCAAAAGGAAAGTGAATTAACCACCCCACCCCAAAAAAAAAAAGGAAAATGCATCCAGTAAGTTATAAAAGGAAAAAGTATGATTGAAATGTAGATGCCCCCTCACTTTTGCACATTAGATGTTTTCTCACTTCACAACATCATTTTTTTTCTACACTAATTTCCAAAAAATAAATGCATCCAGTAAGGTGTACTGCTTCCATTCCTCTATCTGAACAGAACCATGCCTTCACAGCAGGGAATTTGTATAAACAAGTTTAAATCCTAAAGCCGGAAAGGGCCACAAAAGAGGAAGAAAAACCGTATGTTTGCAAGTAATAAACACAATAGTAAATAAATAAAGCCTACATTTTGCTGATGGGGATGGAACTATCTTCTCTACAAACACCACATGTCTGATGTATGCAGAGCCAGAGTGAGCAATATGCTTCCTAAGAAGACTGGAAATATGCAAAAGCTAGGATTATCCACAGCAGCCACCCTTCTTTTCACCAGCATTTATGTCTTGGTTAGGAACAATTATCTTGGTTCCTTTCAGAAGCCCTGAACCACCGGGATCTCCTTCACCATTGGCAGTAAGTGTTTTCTTGCTGATAAGTCGGTATATCTCTGTTAGAATAGTCAGAAAAGCTGTTTCCACATTAGTGGATTCAAGTGCTGATGTCTCCATAAAGAATAGATTCTCTCTTTGAGCAAACTCCTGGGCATCTTCAGTTGGCACTGCTCTAAGAGTTCCTAGATCACATTTGTTGCCAATTAGCATTATAACAATGTTTGTGTCAGCATGACCTCTTAGCTCTTCTAACCACCTTGCCATGTGATCAAATGACTGACGCTTAGTCATGTCATAAACTAACATTGCTCCAACAGCTCCACGATAGTATGCGCTAGTTACTGCTCTGTATCTGAAAAGAGAAGAGACAGCTTTCAGATGCCGAGTACAATTTGAAAAGAACAATTCAAGTCTCCATTAAAATTTGAAAAGAACAATTCAAGTTGTAACCAAACAAACTAATGCTTTGAACATATGTATCCAACCCAAATAAAAAGCAGGCAACATAATATTTATGTTAAAAAGTATGAACTTGCATGCAGAAACAACTAAGAACTTCCATGCAGAAACAACTATGGCCAACGAGGGTTGACACAAGTCAGACCTTCTGTTTACACTAGTGACTTGGGTTCGAATCTAGAATTTTGGTGTTGGTAGACCATACGTAAATTTCATTGTAAATCTTTGTTTCGCTGGTGGTCCTTCATGGTCTTATATGAGGTGTGTGTCTCCTCTGATCTAACTATTTTTTTATATAAAAAGAAAAGAAACAACTATGGATGTACTTAAAACATCTGACCCCAAGAAGCCCGTTTAGAGGATGCAAATGTGTTGGTTATTATGCCAAAAATGGGATCTGGATCATGTGCATTCGGTATCTTGCGCAGTCGTGCATTCAGCGGATCTCATCCATCCAATTTAAACTTTATGTTTTATATTTGTTTTTAAAGTTAAAAATCTAGATTGTTCGATCAAGATGTAACGGTCCAGATCCGTTGAATGCATGACTGCACAGGATCCTAATCCCCAAAAATGTTTGGAAAAATTTTGAAGTATTAATTTACAACCTCTTTTGGACATAATAATTAATTTACATCCTAAACCATGGTTTTAAGAAAGGTAAAATTTTGTTGCTTTTTTATGTCCATTTATTACCAAACAACATTACTTTTGTTTAAATCACCTTACTATAAACTGGGTTTTATTCAAAATCAATTTTACAAAAGAACATCATCACAGATCAAGTATACAGATGGTATCCAAGTGCGCATTGTCTCACAACAACCCACAAGGCACAGTTAACAATATACAGTCAAATTCAATAACTATTACCCAAGTCCCGATCAAATATCCTCCAATTCAAAGCCACTCAAGCCCCTATCCACGTTTCCTGAGTGGCACTCACTAATTAAGCACACAAGAAAGTTCAAACAATGTGTACTATGCAACAGTATCTTCTAGCCTATTGAATCAAAATAACTTAAAAATGAAGGGGGGAAAAGCAGAAAATGTATCAAAAATGACCCCCAAAACAACCAAGATGAACGCGATTTCTAAAAAACCAAGTTGATTTTCTCATTTTCAATACGAAGAAAAATACTGTTTCCAAACACCTTTTCCTTTGACCACCTCATTGTATTCTTATGCATGCACTCTTTCTCATTGGATTCGTGTTATTAAATACACATCATTCTGAAATTAAAAATGAGAATAAATTTTGATATCTTTAGTATTATTGTTTTCCAAAAATGTCCAATCACGAATTCTGGGAGCAATTGAAATGAAATTGAAATATAATACAATCGGAGAAACGACAATCAATTCAATGCAAAACGCATAGAAGTTGAATAAAGGAGAGAGAGGAGGAACCTTTCTTGGCCAGCGGTGTCCCATATTTGGGCCTTAACGGTTTTGTTATCGATGACGAGAGTTTTGGTCTGAAACTCAACGCCGATGGTGGCTTTGGAATCGACGCTGAATTGGTTCCTTGAAAAGCGGGCGAGGAGTTGGGTTTTGCCGACGGCCGAGTCCCCGATCAAGACGACTTTGAAGACGTAATCGATCTTTTGGTTGTAATCGCCGTACAAATTCGACATCGCGGAATTGGAATTGGACGTTAATAGAATCAAGGGGGCACTGAACCCATTTTACTTGCGTGTGGTTCTGGTGCGTATGGAGCAAGGAAGAGGGTGTGGCGGTTTGTGTTTGGAATTAACCGACGACGTTCCCTCCTCTCAGACAAGACAATTTCCCGTTGCGGATGCAAAATGGAGTAACTCCGTTTTTACTTTTTTTGGTAAAAATTCGTCGCTGAAAATATGACAATTCCGATTTAATTTAACCTAACCCATAGGTTACCCCGACGCATTTATAGTTGGGTTCGTTTGTGCGCGCGTGTGCGACGACCAAACTTTTTGTTTTATGAGATCATGATTATGTAAAGTTTTCTTAAATCAATGTATCCTACGCAGCAACCACCGGGACAGTGACGCTAATTAGGGGTGTTCAGTGGTTCCGGCAAATCCAAACCAACCCACGATCCAATCCAAATCGATATGTTTGGTTCGGATATTTTTCGTGTTCGGGTCAAAATCGAACAAATCCAAACCAACCCGTAGTTGTTTGGATCGGGCAACGGATTTTAAAAATCAAATCCGCGAACCCGAACCAACCCATATTACGTCATAACAATTTTGTAATTTTAGATGCACACGATTTTATTTGCTTAGAATTTTTACTTTAATAATTTATGATTAAGTTGTAAAATTTTAGTACTATGAATGGGAAGACTATTAGTGGATTTGAATTTGATTTCGTGTGATTTTCAATTTTTTTAGCTATTTAAAGTGTTGGAATATCATAAAAAAAATGTTTTTTTTTTATATTTTAGTGAATGACCCGTGAGCCCAATCCAAACCAACCCGTCTAATATCGGTTCGGTTTGGTTCGGATTTTGGAGGAAAAAATGTAAAATCCGAACCAACCCAAACCGAATAATTATCATTGGTTCGGGCAACGGATTTGATCAAATCCGATCCAAACCGACCCACGAACACCCCTAACGCTAATCATTCGATGTATCACAAGGGTTTGAACTGTTCCGATAAATACTTTTTCATACATACTTATTAAGGATCCGACTCAAAATCAAATAGTTAAGTGACCAAGTATGTATTATTTGTGCCCCATTATGTTAGTATTATGTAAGTTTTTTTAAAACAATCTAAAATGGATGCAAATTTTTAATAGTTAAGAGTAGGGGTGTATCCACCCATAGCTCATGGTGTTGAACGGCATATCCCGAAAAAATAAAATTAGCACCAATACATTAATTAAAAAAAATTACACACCCTGAAAATAATGTGGTGAATACTCCCATACCCTTTGAGTTTTGATAGGTATGATACCCAACATCCAATCACTCAATGACACATTATTTTTTTCTATTTAAATATTTTAAAATAAAATTAAATATCGAACTAATTTTCCCTAGAATGTATCATACCCACCAAATTCTCAATGGGTATGGTAGAATTTTCCAAATAATTTTTGCACTCAAGTCCTTAATTTTGCACCAGTCCAATCGCTAGTGCAAAATTAGGAAAAAAAATAGAGATTTAAAGTCAGGCGCTCAGGTGTCTGACTTAATATGTAGACGCGGTGGCAAACTTGTAAATAAGATGAAAAACTTTATTCGGGGTGCATGTTTTTAAGTCGTGCATAAAGATGCCTGACTTCAAAAACTTTTAACTAAAAGCGCTTCTCTCTCCTTTCTCTCTTCCTTTTCCGTCTCGCTCTTTCTCTCTTTTCTAGGGCGTAGTTGTGGTTGTTCCTCTGAAATAGTTTGAGTTTGAGTTTGAGTTGTGGTTGTTCAGTCCTCTCTCGCCGTCACACCTCTTCTTCTAATTGTAATTTTGTGATCCAGCGCTGATAGAAGAGTTTGAGTTTGTTATTGAAAGAAGAAGGAACCCCGATCGATAATCACGAAGGGAAAGAACAGGGGAAAAGGTTCAACAAATCAAATCACTACTCTCCTCGATGACGAAGGGGAAAAGGTTTTTGTCTCTGCCTGTGTTGGGAGTATTGTTGGGGGAAAAGGTTTAAGGTTTAAGGTTTTTGTCTCTCCTCGACGACGAAGGGGAAAAGGTTCAACAAATCAAATCACCACTCCCCACTCTCCAGAACGACGATAAGGGGAGTCGGTGATCTGCCGCTGCTCTCGCTTTAATTCTCTCTGTGCGCCTTTCTAGGGTTCGCTTCCTTCTCTGTTTTCTCTTATTCCCGGAGATGGTTGACGCGATTGAGTGAAGGGTTTCTTTTCTTCTTCGTTATCTCGCGATTTGGTTTGGGTTTCCTGCTCCTATTCTCAGCAACGTTTCCTTCTGTGTGTCCTGTTTCTCCGCTATTGATGCTGCATATCTCTGGTTTCGAGGTTCCCTCTGCGTGCTTCGTCATTGAGGTAAGGTTTTTCCTGTTTTGTTTTCCGTCTTGATAGTGGTTGCTGTTAGGGTAAGAGCTTTATGTTTCTCGAGCGCTGGTGCTGGTCGAAGGAGTTAATCCGATTGAAGTTCCGATCAAGGAGGTAAAAGTGACTGAGGTTGTTGATCCCATGGCTATGTCCAAATTAGATTTACTGATGAGGTTGTGTGTTGTTTGTTTAAATTTACCCCTGCTGAAGTTAAATTAGAATTGATAGTGTTTGTTGGTAAATGGGAAAATGCTCAATTAAATTTCATGAGATTAAGGAAGGTTGATCATGAGAAATCTTGGGAATTAGTTGCCATATATTAACTATTAGTTGCCATATACTGATCTAATCATTTTGTTTTCATGTTTCATGACCCTAAGTGTACCTAAGATGTGTGCTAAATTCATCCCCCGTGCTTATTTATGTTTTGCATCCAGAGATGGAGATATAGATGGATTTTTTTCAGTTATTTTTTCATGTTCCAGGTTGCTTGTTGTTGTTCATCTCAAGGATCCATTGCATTAAAAGGTGGTTCATGCATTCTGATCCCAACATAGGTATCATTTCAATGATTTTGCTAGTTCTATTTCATAGGGGCTGAAGCTGTTAAATATCAAAATATTTTCGAGTCTGCAATTTGTCAATGGTAGTGTCACAAGGTTCATAGTTATTCTTTTGCTCTTTGCTATATGCAGCAATTAATAAATTATATTATTATATTTCTTTAGCTAATGGAGGTGTGTATATTGGTTTTGGTTATAATAAGGGATTGGCATGGGAGATGACAAAGATGAGGGGTGATGGAGAAGTTCACAAGTAATCCGTTGGCCTTACACTCTAATTTCAATCATTTCCTTAATAAGGTGCCCTTTGTCATGCCTTCAAAATGTGTTCTTAACACATCTTCATGTACATTCTGAAAAAATACACATCAATCAAATCAATGTACTATTTTCTCAAAGTCTTTACTTTTTCTATCTTTACTGCATTTCTTTATGTTGGTTTGTTAAGTGATTGTCCCTGTGCCAAAGTTAATTACATTGCCTTTTCAGTTCACTCTTAATCTTCCTCAAGAGTTGGTTGCAACCAAGATTATTGTCTGGACTACGGTATACCTTCTACATTCTATTGCAGATGAGCTTAGTTATTTTTTATCTGTTATTGCTGTCCTATCAACCATATAAATTGCTAATATTATTATCTGCTACTTTTATTTTTGCAGGTGGTTATTCATCATAAAGAATGGTTTTCTTTCTTCATTGCATTTATTCACTTTTTCAATGATATGAATGAGAAATTAACTTTCTGTTGCATTCTCCACAAAGAGTGTTCTTACACTGAATATGATGAAAGGTAGTTTTCCTTAATTAGCTTCACGTATGCATTGACTATATCTCCAGTGGCAATGAGTCTAGAGGAGTTGATACCATCAAACCATGCCAAGTCTTACCTATTTTCCATTTTCATCAGAACAGGCCTTGTAGTTTCTACCTTGATCATTGGTTTATCAGTTCCCTTTTTTGGTGAGATAATCAATTGAATTACCTCTTTACTAGGACATTCACTCTACTGTGACATAGTTTATTGATGTCTAATTACTTTTTGCAGGTTTGATGATGTCTTTGATTGGATCTTTACTTACAATGCTTGTTGTAAGTTCCCTTCACTTTTTCTGTTCTTGCTCCTAAAGTTACTGACAATAGCATCTTATTAATTAAGAAATCAACATCAATCTTGTTATGCTGACAGACTTTGACAAATTTTGAAGAGAAACCGGATCAAACTCCGTGTCCTATCATGGAAGAGCCAAATGTGCAGAATGTGCAGTCCAAATGAAATGGAAGAGCCAAATCAGAATGCAAGTAATGCACATTATGGTAGGATTGAATTTTTATGTGTGTGAGGGTCTAAAGAGTTTATGTATCCTTTTCTTGTTTCTTATGTTCTGTTTTGGCCAACTATAAGGACAATAGGATTGAATTTTGGATGAGATTACTAACATCTGTACTAACTTTTTAGGGAAAACTTCAAGTTTTATTAGTCAGTACATTATGGTAGTATATTGCTATTAATTGTTGGTGTTATAGATATTATGACAGTTGAGCGGTTATTTTTTTACACATTTGACTGAGTCCTGTCTATATAAGTTGCTGGATTTACACATTATTATGTAATTGAGCTTGTTTTATAGTGTAGATAAGTCTCCTGTCACATACTTCTCGGAGGAAATGTACAATGGAACTTCTTTACGGAACACAACTACTCTCGGCAATGAAAAAGAACGAGAGAGAATTTATGACACCATCTTCCGCTTGCCTTGGAGATGCACACTTCCTTTTCTCATGGCATATGGTTTTTAACATATTTGTTTAATTTAGGATTTAGTTCAAAACACTTGTTCCTCGAATCTTTCAAAGAATTAAGAATCACCATTCATGTATATTTGTCGTTTCTTACTTTTTATTAACCCAATATGAATTGTGGCAGTTTCTTCCATCCTCCTGTACCCATATCTGTGAAGAGACTTATTTGATATATTTAGTTTATTATTAGATTATGTACCCATATATGTGAAGAGACTTATTTGATATATTTAGTTTATTATTATATTATCTGTAATTTATTCATGAAAAAATTATGTAATGAACCTGTCAAAACTAATTTTGCTAACTTAGTGTTGTCAATAATCAAGTTTCTGTTGTTGGATTTCAGCTCTACTTGAAGCTGCAAGAAAAGCTAATTTCAAAGGTACTTTCAGTGAAATATATCTGTTTTTATACATCCTTTTGGTTGTTTATTATTTGTTAGTTTTCTTTAAATTGTTTTTATGATGACTACATACAAATTATCTTGCATTCAGGAAACGATGTTCAGAGTAACAACATTATCGGTGCCCCCCTTCTGGATTGTGCAGCTACATTGTTTTCCAATGTATGGCCAACAAATACTTTGATATTTTGTAGTTTCATAATGGATGTTAATTATATACAAGTTGTAGTTTCAAGATGACTAACTTGTTATGATTTTTGTAGTTTCGTATGTTTAATCCATTATGAATTTTGATATGTTATTCTTGCTTTTAATGTTATTTAAAGTAATCAGTTCCAAGAAAAAGTATTGGGTTTCATAGATATAATGTAGAAAGAGTATTTTGTAGAAAAAATGCATTGTAGTTCATAGATATAATCAGCATAAGCACCAAATAATTTTTTTTCTTTAAAAAAAATGAAACTTTTAAAGTCGTGCTGAACTAAAGTGTGACTTCAAAAGATATTTTTAAAGTCATGCTGAATTAATAATCTGACTTCAAATGACAATTATGAGGTGTGTAATTTAAGTATTCAAATATATTAAAGTTACATTTTTGTTACATTTTTAGCCATGTGTGTGTTAAAAAAAATTTGCATTCCGTGATCTAAAATCCTGGATACGCCGATGGTTAATAGTGCATAAAAAGATCATGGAATATATATAATACTAAGGAAATTAAAATGTAGTATTTTGAAGAGTTTACATATGGTTTCAAAGTGGGAAAAAAAGTTAGGCTTCTCAATCGATTAAAAAGAGTGGAGGAATAATTAAAATGAATTTCATGGTGTTGAGGATAGCTAAGGATATCCTAAAACTTGTAGGATTACATTAGTGATGTGAGATAGATTTGATATGTTTTTAGAGGTATTACCCCTACTCATGCATAGTGACGAGCTAACTTGTTTTCTATGAGGGAGCTAAATATGAAGAGTAAGATTTTTACTGTTAAATTAAATGAACTTCATTAAAAGAGAATTAAAAGTGTTACTTTCCCTCCCTAACAAAATATAAGAAACAAGTTTAATTATTTGGTTTAAATTTAGACAAAATACATAGACTTTTTTGCTTATATTTTGTTATAGAAAAATTTCATCAAATACTAGCTTTATTTACTGCAACACTACGCCAGATCTTGAGAAAAATGGCGCTCTATTGGGCAGCGCTCATGATGTAAGCACTACATTTGCTTAAAACGCGCAGAGAATGGGCATCGCTCCTGCTGTAAGCACTGCTTTTGGTTAAAACGTGCAGGGGCAATGGGCTGCGCTCCTGCTGTAAGCGCTGCTTTTGGTTAACATGCGCTGGGGCAATGAGCAGCGCTTCTGCTGTAAGCACTGCTTTCGGTTAAAATGCGATGGGGAAATGGGCAGCGCCTTTAAGGAAATGCTGCCTATAGGAGAACGTGTTGGGGCGATGGGCAGCGCTTTCTAGGAAACGTCGCGTATAGGAGAACGCGTTGGGGCGATGGGCAGTGCTTATATGCAAACGCTGCCTATTACTAATACTTTATTTGTTCATTTCCTCACATTCCCGCGTTCAGCTACCTCTCCAACGACTCTCTCTCTCAGTTCGCCTCCCACTCTCGTTCTTCCAGCTTCAAACCCACGACCTGCAAACGACCCATTCCTCTTGCTTTCGTTCCTCTTCCTACAAACCCACATTCCTCCTCAACGTCTCCATTTTTGTCTTGTCGTGAGCTCATCGTCGTTCGTGTGCACGTCGTGAGCTCGTCATCGTTTCCTCACCGCGTACAGAGGTTAGTATCCCTACACGCTCGTTTCCTCACGTCATTGCATGTTGTTCTAGTTATTTTAATGGCATTGGAACCTTAGGTTAGATGATTCTATGTGAAGTTGATGCTTGATGATTGGTTGTTTGAAAGGGTGAAGTGTTTCTAAACTTGAGGTGAAATGTAGGTGAAGTGTTTGTTGAAATTACCAAATGAAATGCTTGTTAATTGAATGTTGTTCTAGGTTAAGGGATTCATGTGTTATATTTCTAAACTTGAAAAATTGAGGATTGATGTTGAATTTGGGGCTGATTTGTTGTTTATTTTACTCCATGAAACTAGTAATTCTATACATGACTTGGAGCTTGTAAATAAATGATTTGGTTTTGGAATTGATAATCTTCTTAAATTGTATATGTTTGGTGAATGAAACTAGCAAAGTAAAATCGAATATGCCGGCCTAAATCGAATATGCGAATTGTTTGTTAGGTTTTGCGAGTTTGTTTTGCCGAAGCCTCGCCTTTGTTGTTCGAGTTCATTCTGCTTCGAGAGTTCGTTCTAGTTCGTGGTTCTCGTTCGTTCGAGTTCATTGTTGCTTCCACTTATTCAGGTACTTTTGTTGTTTTCTTGTATTTATTATATGAAGAGTGGCAATATGGAAGACATCAAAGTCTTTGATTTCTTTAGTTGAAAATAGTTGAATGTCTTAGCTTCAAAAAAAATTGTATGTTGTGTTGGATATGGTAAGAAGAATATTTACCCTGGTCATCGTAGATTTTTGCCATCTACTCATCAGTATCGATTGTTGAAAAAGGCATTCAATGGGAATACCGAAACTCGTAAAGCTCCCATGGCTTTGACGGGTGAACAACTATTTGAAAAGGTGAAAGATTTGAACATTAAATTTAGGAAGCCTTTTGCAGGAGAGCTTTCCAAACGGGGGTGGAAGAAAATGTCGATTTTCTTTGAGTTGCCATACTGGAAGTCATTATATGTAAGGCACTTCATTGATGTGATGCATGTTAAAAAAAATGTCTTTGAAAGTGTCATTGGTACCTTAATCAATATACCAGAAAAGACTAAAGATACCATCAACTCGAGGTTGGACTTGCTTAGTATGGGGTTAAGACTAGAATTGGGTCCGATAAAGAAGGGTACACGTACATATCTACCTCCGGCAGCTCATACTCTATCTTAAAAGGAGAAGACCGTGTTTAAGGCGATTTGTAGTAGAATGATTGACCTTGGAAAGTTGCCCTCATTGCAAAGAGAAATTACTGTCACTTTGTGTGAGCTTGAGATGTATTTCCCACCTTCGTTTTGTGACATAATGATTCATCTAATAGTTCATCTGGTTAGAGAGGCACAATTGTGTGGCCCATGTTACATGAGATGGATGTATCCGTTTGAGTGTTACATGAAGATATTAAAAGGATATGCACTACAAGAATAATCAGTTTTACCGGCCAGGACTTTCCGGCAGATTTTTATCCGCCGCAAACTTTCCGGCGGATTGTAGGACTTACCGGCGGACTGTATCTGTCGCAAACTTACCGGCGGAATTAGGGACATTCCGGCGGATTTAGGGACATTCCGGTGGATTTATCCGCCGCAAACATTTTCGGCGGATTTCGAGGTATTTCCGGCGGATCTGGTTTACGAATTTTTTTTTTTTTGAAAAAAAAAATCAAAATCCGCCGGAAATGTTTGCGGCGGATAAATCCGTCCCTAATTCAGCCGGTAAGTTTGCGGCGGATAAAAATCTGCCTGAAAAGCCTGGAAGCGCGAATTTTGAATTTCAAAAATCCGCAGGAAACACCCTAAACCCGCCGGAAATTTCATTTCCGGCGGATTCGCCTTTTGACCGTCGATTTTCGTTTCCTCTATATAAATCTCTTCTCCACTTCTTCTTCTTCACACCTCTACCGATACTCTCATTCTCTTCAAAGAAACAGAGACATTTGCCACTCTCTTGAGCATTGTCGGCAGCGGCTCCAAGAGAGTGGCGTATGGCTCCATTTCTTTGTAAAGAAACTTCCACCTTGTCATTAACATCCCCTTCATCTTTTTCGTTAAAAGTAACATTGTCATGAACCTCCCCTACGAATTCCTCTCTTGTTAAGTTAGGGGATGATGCCGAGCGTTTGATGAGTGTAGACATTTACACACATCAAACGCTCCGTATCATCCTCCAATGATAGTGAGGTTGATTCATATGTTGCCAAGCACATAGACATACTTAAGAGTGATCACCCATATAAGGGTCAAGTTTGGTTAACAAAAGAACACAATCATAGTTTCATAGTGTGGCTAAAAGAGCACATTGATTTCGAGTTTGCTATGAATCCTACCTCGATTTCAGAAAGATTGAGATGGTTAGCAAAAGGTCCAAATATACAAGTTTTCTCTTACACCAGCTATCTAATGAATGGGTACACATTCTATACAAAAAACCATGATGATCAGAGTAAAATGCAAAATAATGGGGTGACTCTTGTAGCTCAAGCTAGGCATACATCAAGTGCCAAAGACAGAAATACCATATACGCGAATATGTCATACTTCGGGGTCATTGAACACATATGGGAGTTGGATTACAACATGTTTCGGGAGCCTGTGTTCCAATGTAAGTGGATTGACAATAATAATGGTTTACAGATTGATGAGTCGGGGTTCATGCGGGTGAATTTCAACAAGTTAGGATAGAAAGATGAGCCTTTTATTTTGGCATCCCAAGCTCAACAAGTGTTTTATGTCAGTGATCCAGTTGATATCAATTGGTCCATTGTTTTATTGACAAATAAAAAATTGGTGAATGACATTGATGATCAAGCAACGGATGATGACTATCATGGTAGTGGGCATGATAGTGGGCATGACAGCGGTCATGAGAGTGATGTTGGAAACTATATCAGGAAGTAGGCTCCCCGTGGAATGACTGTCAAAAAGGATATCATCGGTCGGATAAATAAAGGAAAAGGAAAATTATCATAATTACTAATTAACTTAATTCAATACTTTGTTTTAATTGTTTGTTAACTAATTTACTAATGACATAATGCAGGTCGAGTGGAATGTTAAGGGTCAGCCAATTGGAAGAAACGGCACACAGTTGATTACCTTCGTTGGTATTAAAGTAAAACAAATGATACCAATTACAATCACTAATTGGAATGAGAGAAACAATGTCGTTTTGAAGAAACAAAAAGAGGAGTTTTGGTTAACAATACAAGTATATAATTTTAGATCTCTTTAGTTATCTTATTTAATAATTTTCTAACCATATATATTTATATTATTTTCATTGAATATGTGTAAGCAGAAATTTTTTGATGTTGATGAGTCTCGAAAAGCCTGGTTAATGAAGGAAGCTCGAAAGTTACATCGAAATTTCAGGACTAGTCTAACAAATAAATGGCTGAGAGATCATAGTGGAAACATCAGATGGGAGCCTCCACCACTATATAGTGGATTTATTACAGAGGAGGATTGGGGTATATTTGTTAGGAAACACACCGAAGATTCAGAATTCTTGGTTAGTACTATAATCTATTAAGTTATAACTTAAAATATATTTGACAATTATATATTATGCATTAATGTATACTTATCTCTCTAAATAGAAAGCAAGCCAAGCGAATCAAGAGAGAGATTCTGGTTGTGAGTACCCTTATAGAGGCGGTGCTAGTGGATATCAAATTATTGAAGAGAGATTGGTAAGACACAATAAGCTTGATTTCTTTTAGTTTAATGAATCTTTTGATTTATGATTTCTTAACATTTGGTAAATTTAGATATAGTTGGAGGAGAGTGGGAAAGATCCTACTAAAGAAAGTATTGAGCGGCATTTTTTGTGGGTAGAGGCCCGACAAAACAAGGATAGGGAGATTGTGGATCCCAAAACTAAGGAGGTGACTCATAGAATTGTAAGTATTTCCAAAGTTCAAATATTGTTATGAAACTTTTATGATCTTTATAATGTATAATAATTTCATTATACTTTTGTTTGTGAATCAGGAAACCATATCACAGTCTGTGTCACAGGGAGAGATCACCAATTGCTCTGAAAAGGAAATCCTTGCTCGTGCCTTGGAAAGGAAAGAATACTCGGGTCGTACAAGGGGTTGTGGATTTGGCGTTAATCCAACCGACTACCTTGGACCAAAGAAGCAAACTTATGATGAGCATCATGATTGTCAACAAAGTAGAGAGTTGTGAGTATTGTATGAAGGTCTAAGGGATGAACTTAGTCATTTCAAACTGCAATATGGATTGGTTTCGCCTGCGGTACCATTCCCTGCCACAGATAGCGCACGAGATAGCTGCACCATTCCGTCAACTAAGGTATTAATTGTTTTTTTACAATAAATAAGGACTTAATTATTAAACTCTCTTTCTTGTACATATATATTACATCAAATAATGTCTTCATTATTTTTTGTTTATAATTGATTTAGGACAACAATGAGTGTGAGTGTGAATTGTATATGTCAAACCCACATCAAATGGTTGCAATAGGCTCCATATGTAACCAATTGGGTCCCTTGATGCACAATTTACCCCTACCTCCAGATCATCTTAGAGTCAGAGTTGACTGTGCAATTGCGGGGGATGCACCATTGCCTGTTCCAATTGACGGTATAGATTTACTGATTGTGCACCATGCAATTGGTACCTTTGTGGCATGGCCAGTACACATTGTCGTTGTAAGTGACAATATATTTGTAACTAACTAATTATTATTTTTTGTCATATATTGTGTGCTACCTAAGTAATTATTTTTTTTATATATAGGTACGCCAAAATGCAAAATCTAAGGGCAAAAGAATTGGCAAGAAAGTGTCTCGGTCCGGCCCTTCTACACAAGTTTCTCATCCCCCCCTCCTCGAAAAGTGACTCAGCCCTCCCCTCCTCCAACAGTGACTCAACCCTCCCCTCCTCCAACAGTGACTCAGCCCTCCCCTCCTCCAACAGTGACTCAGCCCTCCGCCTCTTCCATTAATGATTATAAGATGATTTGTTATGCCGAAATGCACGCGGAATGCAGGATGACTGAGGCAGCCCCGATTGAAATAGAGATGGATGACCAAATTTTTGGGATTTCCAGTCAAACATTGACGATCACACGTCAGGATATCGATGATGTATGTAAAATGAAGTGGGCAACCAGTACGTCTATTAGAGCATATGTCAGGTACGTATGTAATTTATTATTTGACATCATTGAATTTATTTTATTATATCGTTAATTTAATTTGTATATATATATATATATCTAATAATAGGTACTTGTACGAGGAAATTTTGGTCCCTTCGGAACAGACACAGAGATTTGTGTTCTTGTGTCTGGATAATACAAACCTTCGTGAAGTGTCGCCCAATCTGCGTAATTATGAGATGCTTGTGGAACAAAACAGGAAAGCGGTTACAAATTATATCACTCAACGCTTATGGGAAGCTCAAAATACAAGTGTCGATACCATGTTTTTGGCACCGTGTCTCTTAGGGTATAACATGCATTTTTTAAATACTAGCCAATTACTTATTCAAAATTTTATTTTGTAGGGAACAATGGATTCTGTTGGAAATAAATCCTAAGAAAGATACGATGTACTACATTGATTCATTACATGGTCATTTCAACAACTACCCCGAGTTGATCGAGATATTTAATAGGTGTGTGTATTTCGATCCCTCTGCATATTTCTTAGTTTTACTTATATACGTATGTATTTCGAATAATATAGTTATATGACATTGTGTTCAGTTGTTTGAAGGAATATTGGGGATTGGAACAATCAAGGACCAAATGGGTACCGATAGTTGTAAGTTTGTAATCATGTTCTTATATATTTAATTACATTATTTTGTCAAAAAAATGTATTAAATTTAACAATTAACTAATCTTTTGTTTTGTAGTGTCCAAAACAACCCAATAACAATGATTGTGGGTATTAAGCAATGAAATTTATGAAGGAAATTATAACCCACAACCAAACGACTATTCTCAGGCAGGTATCTACTTAGAATTCTTTTTGATTTTGATATAAAATAGTTATTTCCATTTAACCATTTCAATTCTAATTTTATTTATTTCAATAATTTCAGTATTTTCCCGATTGTCGGTTGAAGAGATACTCTGATGAGCAGCTCACTGAGCTTAGGGGAGAGTGGTGCCGTTATGTCTCCCGTTTTTTTTATTTTGGTTAGAATGTAATATTGTAAGTTGTTAGAGCTTGATTTGTATACATATAAGTTGCTAGCTAGCTAGTTTTGGTTCATATTGTAAGTTGCTAGCTAGTTTTGGATACATATGAATTGGACAAAGCACTACTCATTCCCTTAGCGCTTTTAGGAATGGGTAGCGCTTTTGCCTGTAAGCGCTGCCCATTGTGTTAGCCCCTTCTGGGAATGAGCAGCGCTTGCACTGAAAAGCGCTACCCATGCCCAAAATGCGCTAACATGATGAGTAGAACTTTTCTCAGGAGCGCTACCCATGGCTATCAATGAGCAGCACTTCTTAAACGCTGCCCATTGTGGGAGTGGAATCAGTAGCGCCAAGTTTAGCAGCGCTCAAAAGCGATACCCATGGCTTAGAAAAAGTGTTGCCCATCCCCAAATCTGATGTAGTGCAACATTCCAAAATAATAAAAGTGGAAAAACAAATAATAATAAACTTAAAATATAACCAAATTATTATATGAAAAAAAACACAACCAAACTATAATTATAAATTCAAATTTATGAGATGAAAGACTCTTTTAGTGAACAAATATTGATTTGATCTAACAATCATTCAACCTACTCAAAGGGTCATGGAGTGAGTCACAAAGAAACTCTATTTCACATTTTCAAAATAACAATGATTAGAAGATGTAACTTGTAACATCCCCCAAAAGTGATTGTTCTAGTTGTTATGATTATTGACTAATTTTGATTAATTGTTGCTAATTGAGTTTATTGATTGTTGTTTGGGTCAACAATTGAGTTTCTTAATTTCATTTTAGTCCATGATTAATTTATTGAATTGCTTGAATACATGGTTAAAATGAATTACTTGAATGTCTTTGTGAGTGTTGTGCGAAAAGTAGATGTGCAAGTATACACAATCGTAACAAGTAATATAATGATATGTAAAGTTCGTTCCCACAGGGATTGGAATTAATCTAAGAAGTTTAAGTGATTAGAAGCTTAGTGAAAAGAATTAAGTAACAAGTAAAGGTAAAGAGTTGTAAACATTATAAGTTGTGATAAAACAGTATTAAGTTTAAGTAATTAAAGGTGAGTTGGATAGCTCAATAGTTATGTAAATTCCCAAGAGTAATGTTCAGATAATCTTAGATGCTGTAGCGTTAAGCGCTGTAGCGCTTAAGAATCCGTAGACGCTGTAGCGCCTTGGTGGCGTGCCTTTCAGTCACTTTCGTCAGGGTTATGTTACAAGACTCATATGTCTAGGCTCTAAATAAGTTTTACCCCTGTATCCTAAGCTCTTACAACATTTGCCTTATGAACTACTACTCCCCTATGTCTAGAGTTAAGTAGTGCTTCCTTTAAATGTCTTTAAAGGGTTTTCATTCATATCATTCCTTGAGTTCTCTTTATGAACCATGTCTGTACCCACAAAGTTATCTTGTTTTAGTTGATCATTCCCAAACCAAGATTGAAAGTATTATGACACAAGGAATAAAACACAAACATCATAATATTATACAAAAGTACTCAAGGTTCATTACATACCAAGAACAGTCCAACTACAACAAAGTTAGCTCATCACAAGTTCCATCAACATAATACAACTAAAGAGTATGTATTACCGAATGAAGACAAGAGAATAGTGGTTGCAAAAGATACACTCCAATGATCCCAAGTAGCATACAAGAGATGAAGTTGAGGCGTGAGCAAAACCTTGAATGAAGACTAGAAAACGATGCTAAAAATAAAAGCTTAAAGGTAGTATAACAATGGAGAAAAGCTACTATGTCATAAGAAGTTCTTCTTCCAAGTTACCACTACTTGTTGTCTACGTACGTTACTTACTAGTGAAGCAATCTTAATTAATCTCTCTAACTAACTAAGTCTTAATAGAATAATAATATATCATGATGATCATAAGACTTAGATATTATCCTTAAAGCACTTTACCAAAAATACTAATGATGGAATACACCAACTATCACATGGGTTCCATTTAGGAGGCGCCAAGTGTAATTTAGCATCTACTTGAAAGTCAAAATATCCAGCTGAGAGGAAGGGATAAGGGTGATGACTCATCATGTCCTCAAGGGGCCACACGAATATCTCAATGGTCAGCCGTCATATAACGCTGTAGCGTCTCCTTGATAGCATACCGCTGCAGCGCTAAAGCAAAACATCAAACATATTCACAAAGGCATTTGACTATGCCCACGGTTTAAGGAATTGACTCATAACCTATATTTATTCTAATATTCATATATTCACATATTTAAGCACTAGAATTACTTGAGAAATAAGCTTGACTTAAGTATATTAGGAACATAAATAACCTATATAAAATAGGGTTATCACACCCCCAAACTTAAACCATTGCTTGTCCCCAAGTAATGACACTTGAACAAGATAAAATGCTCATATAACAAGCTGCAGCTTTTAAATTAAACAGAATTTATGCATAAGCTAATTCTTATCATTTTCACACATCATTATGGTCCACAATTCAAATAGAATCATTACTGCTCAGTTGTGAGTGTGTGATATTAAAGCTTAACTTAGTTCCTAGTTAATTTCAGAATTTCTTTAAGGTTTTGGGAAGAATGGATTTCTTTTGGGTTAGGCAAAGAATTTTTTCAAAAAAGAAGAGTGGAATAACAATTTAACACAAGATCTGAGGGGCTTCAAAGCACATCAAAGGGCTTTAATTAGGCATTTTTCAGAATATTGGTCAGTGCATAAACTTTTGGTCTGGTGATCAAACGCTGTAGCGCTTCAAAGTCCATAGGCGCTGTAGCGCTGAATTTTAATGATCAACACTAGATGCTATCTTCATTACTGAGCTCCTTATTTGCATTTTCTTTTCATGCTTTTTGGAACAGCTCAGCAATTTATTTAAGATATTTTGCAACTTTTTTCAAGACCACATTCATTTTATTATTTTTCATTTTGCAAAGACCAATTTATCATCTTTTGTTCCTAGCCTTAACATAACCGATGCTCCCCCAAACTTAGCTTTAAAACAACTCTCAACTTTTAATGAAAACTTGACTAACCCTTGGTTATCCAAAACTAACTTTATCCTTAGATTACTCCTAGCTAACTAGGTTCTTCACTAAGCTTGGATTTTGTGTAAAAGCAGCAATAAAACCCTTTCATTGTTTACACAAGGCTGCTTTACTCAAAAATTCTTATTTACTTTAGCTTTTGCTTACTAAAAAATTTAAAACATGCAGCTAATCATATTTCCTAATTAAGCATACAAAATATACAAAACATGCAACACATAGTAGAATTATAATTAATTATACTTAATATTTAAAAACATAATTGTACTTAATTTAAAACATTATTAACCATAAGGTCCTCCCCCAGAAATTAAATTTGGCAGTGTCCTCTCTGCTTGATGGACAACAAAAAGGGAGAGGCCTTAGAACAACAAAAAACAAAGTTCAAAGAACATAACTGGCATAAGAAGCCAACAAGTCTTGCCTTATTAGGCCTTCTTGAGCCTCTTACTGGCTCTTGAAGGGGCTGGGGCTCCTTTGGCTGCCTTTTTCTTCTTTGGCTGCGGTGGAGTAGTCTTTTCTGCCGCTACAGCGGTTGGTGGCGCTGTAGCGCTTACTTCCTGCACTGCTGCCGCTGCAGCGTCTGATTGCTGTACTTCTTCTTCCTCTTCTGTCTGCTCTTGCTCCTGCTCTAGCTCTTTTTCTTCCAGCACTAGCTCTGTTTCATCCTGCAAATTCACTAGCTCCTCAGCAGCCTCCTTTTCACTTTCTTCCTCGGTCAGAATTGCCTCAGGCATTGTGTCACTAGGTACTGCAGGCATAGTTGCTGCAGCAGCTACTGGCTGAACACCTTCTTCTGGGTGCTCATCCAGTTTGACACCTGGGATTCTTCTTGCCTTGGTGTATGACTGATAAACTTTCTTAGGCTGCTCAGTTGGGTTTTCTTTGATGATTGGATGTTTTGGCTCAGGCTTCTTTGGTGTGGCTTGTTTGGGAGGTGTTTTCTTGGGTGTTAGTTTGGTTGGTTTAGGGATGGAGGTGGGGGTTGATGGTGGATTGGATGTTTTGGCAGGGGGGTTTTTGGTTTCTTTGGGCTTGGGGTTGGATCACACTGTATTTCTTCTGCTTCCTCATCTTCTTCACTCTCAAATTGTTCTTCAGTATCACTCTCCTCACCTGATGATTTCTCATCCTCCTGCTTCTCTATCTCTTTCATGACTGCAATGGTTTCTTCTTCATCTTCCTCACTTATGTTTTCAATGTCATCAGAATCCAAACTTTCCTCCTCTACCACAACTTTTTGCATTTTCTTTGCTGGGCTTTGCTTTGCTTTCTTTGCTGGGCTAATGACAGCTTTTTTCTTTTCTGTCCTAACTCCCTTTTTCTCTTGTTTTTCAACTGGTTCTTCCTCCAGTAGCCAATCAGGGAGTTGAGGAGGGGAAATGAATGTCTTTCCTTTGGATATCTGGGAATACATTGCTTTTTCCCAATGATAACTCTATTTTATATAGAGTTATTCATACAATCAAGCTTGAGTTATTGCTTATTTTCAAGAACATTTATATATATTTATAGCTTATTTATCAAGGAACAGCATTCTAAATATTCAAATGGATAAAGGGCAATGATCTAGGCAAAATGCACACATCTTGTTAGGTTTGATGTTTTTGTTCAGTGCAGCTACTGCAGGAGTGGGAACACTGCCAACATCAGGAGTGGAAACACTAGGAGTGGAAACACTGCCAACACCTGCTAAAATTCTGCAGTTTATACCAAAACATCCAAAGACCATTTCAATGCTTCCACACTTGATTAGTGACGTCATGCCTAGTCACCTGGAGCTGAGCCACTTGCTGAAGTCGGCGATACACATAAAAATCAAGTTGCAAGACTCAAACTTATCTAAAAGACATGTGACACTTCTCCAATGGACCTCATCTTTTGTTATGCATGCAAGCGACCAAACCCGTGCAGCTTGCTTGATTGGTTGTCAACAAATTAACCATGTTCGGTCTCCTCAGCTGATCTTTCACGCCAAAGGAAACCCCTTGCAAGAGGAAAGCTTTCAAGCCTATAAATAGATATCATATCTTCACAAGAAAAGAATCCTATCTTCTATCATCTTTCACATCTTTAAATCCTTTATCTTTTCGCTTAGTTTAGGTTTAGTTTATTTTCATTTCAAGTTTCTAAGGAGAGGAAGGTGAGGAAGTGCTTGACAACCATTCCCTTCACTTCTACTTTGAAGAAATTCGTGTAAGAAATCTTTATTGTACTTCAACTTGGGAACTTAATGCAAAAGATCTTCTATTCAAGTAATCTCTACTCTTTTAAGTTCTTTTGCTTTATTATTCATTTACTTATGTTCTTTGCACATTCTTTGCTTTATAACATAAGTAACATGAGCTAAATTCCCTTAAGTTGAGATGTTCTAACCTTGTAATGAACTTCTAAATATGTTATTATGGTTTATGTAGTGTAAACACTTTAAACTCTTGCATAACACTTCTTTCAACTTATTCTGGAATTGATCACTTTAGAATAGGTAAAACTTGTAGCAGCAGACATGGGCTACATTTATGAACTCAAGAGTTAATAGGGACAAGTATTTAATAAAGGAAACTTTGTTAAACACATGCTAAAACCTAGACATAGGATAGCATAGTCCTTAGGATAATAAAATTACAAGAGTGAACCTATTTAGCAACTTGGATCATTGTTAGGAGGCAAGGGAGGAATTGACAAACCTTTCTTTACTGTAAAAAACAAAGATCATAAGAGCTTGTAATGAAACTCTGAAGAGAAATGCTGAAAGGCATAAACTGATGAAAGTACTTGGTGAAAACATCTCAACTACTTTTTCCAACTGATTTCTCACACATTTTATTGCTTATTATTATTTTACTTACTTTGAAAACTCCAAACCAAAAATACTGAATAGTGTAGACACACTAAGTGTACACTTTGAACTACAAAAATTTACAATACATAATCCCTGTGGGTTCGACCTTTCTTATCACTTTATTACTTGTGTGACTATGTATACTTGCATATAATAAACCACACCATGAACCAATTAAGTTCTTTTTTTTAAGCAAACAAACTTAAGCCATTTCATTCATTAAAAGAGTTGCAATACAATGGGGAATTAACCATGAACATGATGACTAGCAAAAGACTGAGTCGCCCTAGCAAGATTATGAGCAACACAAATGGTATTCTGTTTTTGGCGCCTACTGGTATTCTATTTTCTGTGCAGAAACACTTAGTGCAGAAACACTCAGTGTGGAAACACTAGTTTATGCCCTGAGATAGACCACCAGAATTTGTTGTGATCCAGAAATTGAGAGAAGATTTAGGAGATTGCTAAGACAACAAAGACAAAGACAACAAGACTGCAGAACAATGTCTCACCACAGTGAAGATGCCTCAGTAAGAGGAGGACCTAATTCACATCAACAAACTGAAGGTGGACCAGATCACAGACAACAATTCATTCAAATGGGACCAATAGGTATGATTAATGATAGAGATAGACCTATGAGAGACTATGCTCAATATGACCAGCAGCACATACAAACTAGTATTGCTAGACCTCAAATTGATGCTGTTCATTTTGAATTTAAACCTATGATGTTTCAAATGTTGCAAACAATTGGTCAATTTGGTGGATCTCTACATGAAGATCCCCATGAACATTTAAAGCAATTCATAGAAGTTTGTAGTAACTTTATCATTCCTGGCATTAGTGAGGATGCATTTAGGCTTAAGTTATTTCCATACTCTTTGAAAGATAGGGCAAAATCATGGCTAAATTCTATGGAGCCCAATTCTATTCATACATGGAATGAATTAGCTGAAAAATTCTTAAGCAAATATTTTCCTCCTATTAAAAATGCTAGGATGAGACATGATATTACATCTTTTAAGAAAAAAGAATTTGAATCATTGTTTGAAGCATGGGAAAGATGGAAAGAACTTTTAAGAAAATGTCCACATCATGGTTTACCTGTCATTATACAAATGGAAACTTTTTACAATGGTCTAGAACCACAAACCAGAGTGATGCTAGATGCATCAGCTGGTGGTGTTCTTTTGAATATGTCTTATAATAAAGCATGTGATCTTATTGACAAAATTGCTACAAATGGTTCAAGTTGGCCTACTGAGAGGGTAAGTGCTCAAAAGAGAACCTCTGGAGTACATGAGATTAATGATATATCAGCCCTATCTGCTCAAGTAGCCACTTTAACCAATCTGATCAAACAGTGCACTAGTGCACCTACATCTAGTGTAGCAACACCTAAAGAAAACACTGCAGCAGCTATAGAACAAGCCCCTCCAGGAACTACAAGTTGTGTGTATTGTGGAGGAGGCCATCTATATGAAGAATGTCCTAGCAACCCTGTCTCTGTCAATTATGTAGGTTACAATAAAAATAACAACCCTTACTCTCATACCTACAATCCAGGATGGAAGAACCACCCAAATTTTAGGTGGAACAATTCTAATGCACCTGCACAAAGTGCACCTGCACCAAGTACTCCTCTTGGATTCCTACCTCAAAGCCAACAAAGATCAAACCCACCTGCCAGTGCTAATTCTCTAGAAGAATTGCTTAGATCATTCATTAGTGAAACTAGAACTGCTAGGCAAGCTCATGATATATCAATTAAGAACCTAGAGAACCAAGTAGGGAAATTAGCAACTGCTTTGCAGCAAAGACCAGTAGGTACTTTGCCATCAAACACAGAAGCTTCACCCTCACAAAGGCAAGGTAAGGAGCAGGTCAAAGCCATATCTTTGAGAAGTGGCAAGGATCTAACAGAACCATATGAGCTTGAAGGTACAGAAAAGGGAGAAAAAAATAAAAATGAAAAAAATTCTCAAGATGCAGAAACACCTGGTGTTCCTACATCTCCTACTCCAAGGTTAGTACCAGAATACCCTCCTCCTCCTTTTCCTCAAAGATTGAAAAAAATACATGAGGAGAAGCAATTCAGTAAATTTTTAGATGTTTTAAAGCAATTGCATATCAATGTTCCCTTGATAGAGGCACTTCAACAAATGCCAAACTATGCCAAATTCATGAAAGATGTGCTTTCTAAAAGAAGAAGATTAGGGGAATTTGAAACTGTTGTTATGTCAAAAGAATGTAGTCTGATTTTACAAAACAAAATTCCAAGGAAGCTAAAGGATCCAGGTAGCTTTACAATCCCTTTTTCAATAGGTAAGTACTATACAGGAAGAGCATTATGTGATTTAGGTGCAAGCATCAATTTGATGCCCAAATCTATCTTCACAAAGCTAGGGATTGGAAATGCAAAACCTACCACATTGACACTATCTTTGGCAGATAGATCAATTGCATATCCAGAAGGAATTATTGAGGATATATTGGTGCAAGTTGACAAATTTGTGTTTCCTGCAGATTTTGTTATACTTGATTTCATTGCAGATGAAGAAGTGCCAGTCATACTTGGAAGACCATTCTTGGCAACAGGGAAAACACTGATAGATGTGCAAAGAGGAGAGCTAACCATGAGAGTGAATGATCAAGAAGTAAAATTTAATGTCTTGAATGCTTTGAAGTATCCTGCAGAGGAGAGTGAAGAGTGTTCATCAATCTCACTTGATCATTTGGTAGAGAAGCAGTTCCACAAGCAGTATGATCACCTTGCCAATGCACTAGCACCTGATGTTTCTGCATTGCCTGCTGAGAAATTTATTGAAGAAAGCATATTGCCCAAGGAACAAGCTACACCTAAGGTATGGGTTAGAACTTATGAATCTCTTAATTTAAAAGATCCCAACCTTAAAGAAAATGTACCTTCTATTGAACAACCTCCTAAGCTAGAATTAAAAGAACTACCTAAGCATTTAAAATATGTTTTTCTAGGTGAGGATAATACCCTTCCTGTAATCATAGCTTCTGATCTATCTTTAGAACAAGAGCTTGATTTAATTAACACCTTGAGAAAACATAGAAAAGCTATAGGTTGGCAAATGTCTGACATTAAAGGGATTAGCCCCTCAACATGCATGCATAGGATAATTTTAGAAGAAAACTCTAAAAATAGCATAGAAGGGCAAAGAAGATTAAATCAAATAATGAAAGAGGTTGTTAAGAAGGAAATAATTAAATGGCTAGATGCCGGTATTATCTACCCTATTTCAGATAGTGCATGGGTTAGTCCTGTGCAATGTGTTCCTAAAAAGGGTGGAGTCACAGTTGTAGCCAATAAAATAATGAATTAATCCCAACCAGAACTGTAACAGGGTGGAGAATCTGTATGGATTACAGAAAACTCAATAAGGCCACTAAGAAAGATCATTTCCCTTTACCCTTTATAGATCAAATGTTAGATAGGTTAGCAGGAAAGGAATTCTACTGTTTCTTAGATGGTTATTCAGGATACAATCAAATAGCAATTGAACCTAAGGATCAACAGAAAACCACCTTTACTTGTCCTTATGGCACTTTTGCCTTTAGAAGGATGCCTTTTGGACTTTGTAATGCTCCTGCTACCTTTCAAAGATGCATGATGTCAATCTTTTATAACTTCATTGAGCAATCAATGGAAGTCTTCATGGATGACTTTTCTGTTTTTGGAGAAACATTCTCATTGTGTCTTTCAAACTTAGAAGAAATTCTTCAAAGGTGTGAAGACACTAACTTAGTGCTTAATTGGGAAAAATGTCATTTCATGGTAAAAGAAGGCATTGTGCTTGGTCATAAAATATCTAAAAAAGATCTTGAAGTGGATAGAGCAAAGATAGAGGTAATTGAGAAACTACCACCTCCATCAACAATCAAAGGGATTAGAAGTTTTTTAGGTCATGCAGGATTCTATAGGAGATTTATCAAAGACTTTTCAAAAATTTCAAAACCATTGTGTATGCTTTTGCAACATGATGTACCTTTTAATTTTGATGAATCTTGTGTAGAAGCTTTTCAAAAACTAAAAAAGGCCTTAGTTACAGCACCAGTTGTAGTCACTCCAGATTGGAGTAAGCCTTTTGAACTCATGTGTGATGCTAGTGACTTTGCAGTAGGAGCATTCCTAGGGCAAAGATATAACAAAGTGTTTCATACCATATACTATGCTAGCAAAACACTCATTGAAGCTCAAATGAACTACACTGTAACAGAAAAGGAACTATTAGCAGTGGTTTTTGCTTTTCAAAAATTTAGATCATACTTGGTTGGCACCAAAGTAATTGTGTACACTGACCATTCTGCCATCAAGTATCTGATTTCTAAAAAAGATGCAAAACCTAGGCTAATAAGATGGGTTCTACTACTTCAAGAATTTGATCTTGAAATAAAAGATAAGAAAGGAGTAGAGAACCAAGTGGCTGATCACCTCTCTAGACTTGAAAGTAATAATGCAGATACAATTGAAGAAATCAAGGAAAGTTTCCCTGATGAAAAATTACTAGCAATTACCTTGAATACAGCCAGTGTTTATGCACTCAGTGTGGCCACACCTCATGTTTCAACACCATGGTATGCAGACATAGTAAACTTCCTTGTAAGCAAAATTGTACCATGTGACATGAACTATCAACAGAAAAGAAGGTTCTTCCACATAGTAAAACAATACTATTGGGATGACCCTTACCTATTCAAGATATGTCCTGATCAAATCATGAGAAAATGCATTCCTGAAGAAGAACAGCAAGCAGTGCTCCTGCATTGTCATGCTGCACCATATGGAGGTCACTTTGGAAGCCAAAGAACAGCAGCTAAGGTACTTCAATCAGGTTATTTCTGGCCTACTCTATTTAAAGATGCTTATTATATGGTCAAAACCTGTGATAAATGTCAAAGAAGTGGTAATATATCTAATAGACATGAAATGCCTAAGACTAATATTCTAGAAATAGAACTTTTTGATGTTTGGGGCATGGATTTCATGGGTCCTTTTCCACCTTCTTTTGGCAATGAATACATCTTAGTGGCTGTAGACTATGTGTCTAAATGGATTGAGGCTGTAGCACTGCCAAATAATGATGCTAAATCTGTTAGCAAATTTCTCCAAAGAAATATTTTTTCAAGATTTGGTACTCCAAGAGCAATCATCAATGATGAAGGCTCACATTTTTGCAACAAACTTATTGAAAATCTTCTTGCAAAATATGGAGTGAAACATAAGATTGCTACTGCCTATCACCCACAAACAAGTGGACAAGCTGAACTTTCAAATAGGAAAATAAAAAGAATGCTTGAGAAAATGGTTGGACCAAATAGAAAAGATTGGTCCTTACACTTAGATGAAGCATTATGGGCATATAGGACTGCATTTAAAACTCCATTAGGAATGTCCCCCTATAAGTTAGTTTATGGCAAGCCATGTCATCTCCCTGTTGAATTAAAGAACAAGTCATATTGGGCTATCAAAAAGTTGAATTTTGATCTCAAAAAGGCAGGAGAGAAAAGGTTTCTTGAGCTAAATGAATTAGAAGAATTTAGGCATTTCTCCTATGAGAATGCAGAAATTTATAAAGCTAAAACCAAAGTATGGCATGACAAGAAAATCCAAAGGAGAGAACTTAAAGAAGGAGGAATGGTTCTATTGTACAATTCTAGGTTGAAACTCTTCCCTGGAAAACTGAGATCAAGATGGTCAGGACCATTCAAATTAGTTAAAATCTACCCCCATGGTGCAGTTGATCTATATGATGCAACCACTGATACCACTTTCAAAGTAAATGGACAAAGAGTGAAAATGTACTATGGAGAGCATGTAGAGAGAAACAAGATCACCACTCACTTTGCAAAACCTTAGACCAAGGTACAAGTCAGGCTGTAAGACTCTTAAAACAAGCGCTTGAGGGAGGCAACCCATCACAATATATAGTTAATATTATTATTTTGTGCAATTTCATGTTTTGTTATTTTGCAGGAAAAACAGGACAACAGAGTAGCCAGTGTTTCTACACTTGGTGTTCCCACACTTGATGCAGCCACACTGCCTACTCTGGTGTTAGAATAATTTAGAAGAAAACTGTCACTTGATAAATCATCAACTTAGTGGAATCATCTCTGATCAAGGGTTAGAAAGTGGCGTGTTAAGTCTAAACGTCCACGTGTTGGCTTGCATGTTAGGCCACACAACTTAACGGCTATAAACCTCAACTACCAAATCCCACTAACCCTTTCACATACCCTAAGTTTCAATTTTCTTCGTCCCTCTCACAAAACCGATTAAAAATCCTCTCCACTCACAAACAGTTTTTCAATCTCAAACACTCCAAATCATAAATGGCTAAGAAACAAGCTGCCTCTAAAAACACGGGGAAAGGATCCGGTATGGAAACTCATGCGAAAAAAGGAAAATCAGGAGTACTAGCATCAATGGAAGCAATCCCTGGATGTGAGCACTTTTGGAACATGAAGTTCCTGCCTGAGCGTGGTTTCAACTTCACAAAGGCTCATCATTCATTCCTCTCCACTGTCAACAACATGCATTGGGAAAGATTTGTTTAAACCCGAGCCTACTACTTGGAGCAATTGGTGCGAGAATTCTACTCAGAAATTCAGAATAACAGAGGAGGTACTATATTTTTCTCCAAAGTTAGAGGTAAGATAGTTTTCTTTGACCCTGCTAGAATCAATAAGCACTATGATCTCACATACACTGGTAATGCATTTGAAGTAAAACTAGAGACTTATGGAAAGAAGCAAATGACTAAAATCAAAGAAAGAGTAGCAATAGAAGGATCTCAGTGGGAGAAATTCACAAATACTGAATTCAAACTTAAAACTGGTGAATTGATCCCTGAGCTTGGCAGTTGGCATTTATTCATTGATACATCAATTCTCCCTACTTCACACACTTCTACATTATCTAAAGATAGGTTGATTCTTATTGATTCAATCCTATGTGAGGATAATGTAGACATAGGGAAATTGATACCTAAAGAAATTGTAGAATGTCAAGCCAAGGAATCTGGATTCTTATATTTCCCATGCTTAATCACTGAACTGTGTCAAAAGCAAGGAGTTGTTACTTCTGATCTAGAAAAAGTCTACAGAAAAACCCCTCCTAGTGGTCTGTCTGCTGAAGTTAAAGAAAGAGTGAGGTCAGTGAAAATTAAAAATACTGTAGAGCAGGAAGTGTCTGAACACTTGGTGCAGAAACTCCAAGCTGTCTGGAAATTTCAAAGAGAACAGCATGAGTGGTTGAAATTAAAGTTGGATGACCTGAAGCAGAAATAGAATCCCCAATTTTTCCTAATTGGGTGATTGATGAAAAAGAAGAAGTGGAAAAGGAAACTGATAAGAAAGAGAGGAGAGTAAAGAGAAAGAGAGATACTGAGAAAGAAAAGAATGGAAAGAAACCAAGAGTGGAGGAAGAAATTGAAGAAGTAAGTGATGAAGATACTGAAGAAGATGAAGAGGCAAGGCAAGCTGTGAAGGATATTGAAAAGAATGAAGAGGATGATGAATCTGAGTCACTAGAAGTTAGTGACAGTGATGATGATGATGACAGTGATGATGTTGGCAGTGATGATATGGAAGCCAGTGCTAGAAGAAAGTATGAATTAAGGAAGAAATTTACAAATGAAGCCCAACCACCATCACAACAGCAATCAAACACCCCCTCACCACCATCACAAACCAACATTCCATCCCCCACCGCCCACCATTCCCCCAGTAAAACTTCAACACCAAAACACCCACAACTCCACCAGAAAATGCTCCCCAATCTGAAAATCCAAAGCAAGATGCACAAGAAGATACAACCATCCCATCCCAGAAATCACCCACCCTACCAATAGAACCTATTGAGCCAACTAACATTGTTTCTGAGAAAGTTCAAATGCAGGTACTCATTGAAGAGCCTGAGAAAGAGAAAGACAAAGCAGGTTCAGAGTTGAAGATGCAGGTAAATACTATCAAAGAGTCTGTTAGTGTTCCCACACCAACTGCTGAAGCTTCAAAATCAACAGTCATGGCAACTAGTCCTGCAGCAACAATCTCTGCAGTTCTGAAAGCCTTAGCAGAGAAGAAACAGTTGCTGGGATACACAAGGAGAACAATGAAGCCTGCCCCAACAAAGAAGATGTGGACAATGAGCTCACTTTATGGTGCACAGGGTACAGGGGTACAAGCTGGTGAGAAGGAGGTATCTGAGGAAGCTACACCCAAAGAAGGAGAGAAAGAAGCTGAGAAGGTAGCAGAGCAACAACCAGAGGGAAATGAGCAGCAATCTGAGCAAACTCCAGTGCAGAGTGGTGTACCTGCACCTGAAGTCCAAACACTGGCTACACCAGATGTTCCTGCAGAAGCTACACCTGAAGAGGCAGAAATGCCTGAGGCTACTGTAGATGATCCTGGTGTGCCTACCTCTGATGTGGCCACTGCTAAGAAGCCAAAGAAGACAAAAGTCAAGCATAGCCCTGCTGTGAGAGTCAGCCCCAGATTCCAGAAGAAAGAGTAAAAAGATACATTTTAATGTTGTTTCCAGTATTTATAATATGCTTTAGTAGTATACTCTATGTGCTAAATACTATGTGTTAACTTGCTGCTATGTGTTAATTACTTTTGATTGTATCTCCCAAACTTTTGGATCCCTTGTTTACTCAACTTAGAGCAGTGGGGACACTGCTCATATTTAAGTTGGGGGGGAGAGTGGAGAATAGTATATATTTTTGTGTATGCACTATATATGCAGCATGTTTTGAACCTAGTACTAATATATATGTATGAATATAAAAATATGTTTGAGTAAGTATTTATAGCATGTGAGTATGTAGTGTTAGTATGTTTTAAGTTTTAGATGTACTTAACAAGGCATGATAATTTGTATTAACATGGTGAATTAAGTGCATCAATTTGTTTTTAGAATTAAAATGATTATGAAACATGATCAATTCATTTTTTTCTCAAAAATTGAAGAAGTGTATCAATGAGTCAAATTTTAAAAGCCTTGTTTTCTAAAAATGATCAGTTTTATAAATACTTTGACACAACAAAATTGAGTTTTGAAAAGAACCATGCTAGATCAAGAGCTATCTAAACCAAGGAAATTTTGGAAATTTGAGGTCAAAATTAGATTTTTATTAAAAATTTAGAAGAGCATAAAGACTTAAAGTTTGGGGGAAAAATCAATGAATACAAAGGCCAAAGTGTGACAGCTTGAAGAGTACAAACCATAAGTGTCAAAACCACTCAAAAAAAAATACCAAAAATATCCCAAAAAAGAGCTACACTTGCCCGAGTCATATAAACTGAACCTGTCCCTTAAGTGCAATTTGGTTTGAAAAATATGAACAAAGTTCAAAAAGAAAAAGAAAAACAAACCAAGAAAAAGAAGAAAATGCATGTGGAGGTCAGTGAGGAGGGCAGTGTACGCTACCAAAAAATACTCAAAGAGTTCCAAGTGTGGCAACACTTAGTGTGCCAACACCATCTACATCAAAAGGCACCTACACTCAAAATAAGGTGAACCTACAAATCCAAAAATGATGTTTTTTGCACTCACTGCATTACATCATCAAAAATCAAAACACCAAGAATAGAAATAAGGTATTGGCTCAACAAGTTGGAAACACCAAAAGCCCTTTGTTGTGCTTAAGAGTCCCCTAATTACTTGAAGAAATTGTTAGTCTCGGCCATATTTTGAAAAATCTCTAAGAGTGACCAAAAGAGTTCCATTTTTTTCAAAAAAAAAAAGCTAAGGAAAAATTCTTTGTTCAGTTATGGAACCAATTAGAAACTCAATGGACCACACACTCACACAAATGAGTTTTTATAACTCTGAATATTTTAAAGCAAGGGTGTTATACCCTAATTTTGCCCGGTCTTTTTATCATAATCGCTTTAGCCCCGTGTCACAAGCCCATGGCATTTCAAACGCTGTTTTGTTTAAAGTCGGACCAAATTGTCCAATTGGACCTATGTTCAACCATTTGGGCCTATCTTCGTTAGCTTGCCTAATTGAGCTTACGCTTAGCGTTTTGAACCAGTTTTTTTAAAAAATGGGCTTATGTCTAATGTTTGCCTAAATGGACCTATGTGGCTAGATTGGACCTGATCTTAAAAATTTGTTCTAATTGGGCCTATGTTTAGTTTTGATTGGGCTTGGCCCAATTTAATTATTCTCTTCCATCTTTGCCAAAAAACAATAAATCTGTCCAAAATAGCAGTTTACAAACATCCCAAAATATAATAAAAATCAGAATTAATAAAAATTAATTTACAATAATCCAAAAAATCTTAAAAATGCCAAATTGTACAAAAAGTCCAAAAAATACAAATAATAACCAAAAATGCAAAAAATCAGAAAAAACGAAAATCACAAAATACAAAAATAAAATAAGAGCCTATCAGCCCAAACACAGCAGCTGCACCAAGGCTTCACCTCCCCAACCAGCAACTTGGTGAGCAAGCTTTCTCCAATCCAAGCCCAATACCTGAAAAAGGAAACAAATATGGAGAAGGATCAGAAAAACCCTAAATTGGTGCCTATATAAGCAAGCCTGATACACACAGAATTGGGACCCAAAAAATCACGTAGAAAATACATAGAGTTTCAGAACCAAAAGATTAGGGTTTTCACATTGAAACCCTAATCGCAACACATTAAGAAATCCAGAAAGATAAGAAGTTAAACAGAACAGAAGCAGCAATCGTCAGTAAGCAACAATAGCAAGAGGGGATCAAACAGAAGCTGGAACAGAGGTTAGTCATCATGTTTGCTTTTTACGTTTTTTGTTTTATCACAGTAGGGTTGATATGCTATTTTGTAGAGAACCATAATCGCAACTCGAACTAATAATTTGAAATCAGTAAGAACCCGAATCTGAAAAATGCACGTATGAATTAAAAATCATTTTTTCTTCAGTTTCATGTTTCTGTTAGGAAGCACTTTGAACAAATTAGGATTCAAACGTTGAACAGATTAGGTTGCTAAAAAAGGATCATAAACAAAAAAGCAAGAACCAGTCTTCACTGCTACAAGAAGTATAATGAACATTTTTTTGTAAATAGTGCAAAAATGAAAGAAATTGACAAAACAGTAGCAAGTAGAGCTAGAAACAGAAGAGTAGGCGAAGAAAAGAAGTAAAAAGGGATCGGAACTGTACCACCTCCGACCACCGTAGACGGTGGTCGTCTCCCGTAGAGCCACCGCCGTCGTCACGCTCCCCAATTGAACCGTAGCCGTCGTGATGTTCTCCCTGTCCCGAACCCCCTCGCGACGTTCTTCTCGCCGTCGCCACCGTGTCACAGAACCAAACCCGTCTCCGTTAAGCTCCGTGGAAAACACCACCATCGTCGTCGCCGGAGACGACGCGAATCTCTACCGCCCCTCTATCTCTCTCTCCCTGCGTTGATTCTGTCCTCCTCTGCCGCGTCGTACCACTGCGAACCACCCTGTGTCACCATCAGCGCCTCCGTGGCTCTCTCCTCTCCCCTTTTCTTCTCCTCCCTTTCTTCTTTCTTTCTATCTCGTCTCTCTGTCATGCTCCCTCTCTCCTCAAACCTCCCTCTCTCCGCAAACCTCCCTCTCTCTCTCCGTAAATTTCTCTCTCTCACCCAAAATTTTCGCACTCTCTCACCAAAACTTGGTGCGTGCGGCGCTGAAGATTAAGGAAATTAGGGTTCCAGCAATGTTTCCTTTTATACTCCTACTATTATTTTTACTGATTTATTTATTTTAAAACAAAATTAATAGTTCGGATTGATACCTACACCCTTTGTTTAATAAACGCAACACCCTTTTTTTAGGCCCATTCGCAGACCAACCAGCCCACACGGGCCAGTCTATAAAATACTAACTGGGCTGCTGCTTTTCGCACCCAGTTTTAACAATACAACTCCCTTTCTGCAAACTGCACCCCATTTTACTGCTGCATCCTCCCTTCTCGTTTTTATTAATTTCTTTTACAAAAAACCTATAAAATACATAAATAATTTATTTCATTTCCAAAAAATATAAATAGGGGACTAAGCCGACTGTACAGTCGAATTAGTCTGCTTTTTTAGGTCACTAATGAACCGTTACGGATCATGACCTAAAATCCCTATTTAAAACAAACAATTCCTAAATTAAAATAAACACAAACACATATCTTTCCACAAATCAAATTTTCAAAAAAGGGGATTAAGTCGACTGTACAGTCGGGTTAGTCAGCGTTCTAGGAAAAATGAGCCGTACGGCTCAGGAATCCTAAAAGCCCTATTCCAATAAAATCAAACAAACACACTCCAAACCATTTTCCAAACTCCAAAAACTCTATTTTCACAAAGTAGGGGACTAAGCCGACTGTACAGTCAGGTTAGTCATCGTTTTAGGACAAATGAACTGATCACTCAGGAGTCCTAAGATCCCTACATTAAAAAATACCAACCAACAAACATTTTTCTACCAAGAACTACGTGTGATTTGATTCTCTACCAAGAGATACGTAGGAGCAGATGGGGGCCCACATCTGTCAATTGCGCTAATAAAAAACCTTTTTTAGTCTTTTCCAAAATAATCATTTTCCTAAATAAAATATCGATTTTCTTCTCTCTTTTTAGTTCACAATAAAAGGGTAAAAATAAACATTTTCAAAATTAATATTCTTTCCTACAACTAGTTAGCAGGTAACCTTCATTAGGAAGGATGTCGTGGGGTGCTAATACCTTCCCCACGCATAACCGACTCCCGAACCCTAATCTGGTCTCAAGGACCCTTATCCATTCCAAAAGGGATTTTCCAATGTTTGCCCTTAAACTAAACTTTGGTGGCGGCTTCATTTTTGAACCTTCGAGGAATCCTCACCCGGATTTTTCGGTCGCTACAGCTGGCGACTTCACTGGGGACAGTTTAGAGAGTCAAACCTAGTCTAATTAGTTGTAGGATTGGTTGTTGATTTAATGTTATTTTTACCCTTTCATTTCCGTCTTTTATTTTCATTGCATATTATTCTTTTGCGATATGAAAACCCTAGGATAGAAGACCACTTTTTGTATATATGTTTGTTTGTTTTGCAGCTTGGGGGGTATTATTGACATTTTGCTCCTTCACACACTCACTATCACGCTTTTGCACACACGTGAGAATAGTCCTGTACCCGGACTGGAGAATAACCTAAGTTAGAACGAGACTGCGTAGTGATGGCCTACTGGATGTGCGTCCTGTTGGGTGGTCACGAAAGTCTCACCTAGAGTTTGGTCCCTCTTGAGAATGCTGGCACTCCTAATAGCTTGCCTATTGTTGTCGATCAGTGTTCTTAGTTGGGGTCGTTGGCTCTAGGAACCTTATATAGGACTCTTTAGAGCTACCCTTTGAAAGATTCACTCAATAGACGAGCCCTAGACCTATTCTCTAGGGAATCATCGTAGGACACAAAGGAGCCTCATACCCCTGCATTCAAACAAACACTGATACATTTTTCCGGTCTTCTAAAAAATAAAATTTTAAAAAAAAATCATATGTTATTTTGGCAAATTATTTTTAGCATACCTCATGCATTTTTACTTTTCCCTTTTGCATGGCATAAATTTTTTTTAATTATTGCACATTAACATTTCATTTTTCATACATTTCTATAACCGCCAGGGAATTGTAAGACTTTCTTTCTGACAAGATGGATCAAACATTTGCATTAATAAAATAAGCTTCTTTCAGTTCTGCGTCAAACAGAAACTTACAATTTCCCCGGCGTAACACGAAAGCATACATTTGTATTGCATGCACATTCATCAGTTCATTCATGTACTTACGAAAAAAGAAAATTGAAAAAATAAACAGAGAGTAAAAGGGCAAGCTGGTTCATCAACATTACTACCGGACTAGTTCTCAAACAAGAAAAATGGCCGAAGAGGATAATCAGACTCTGAGAGAAGACATTGCAAAGCTGAAGGCTCAAATGAGCGAGATGATGGTATTGAAAGATCAAATGACCGAGATGATGGCGCTGAAAGATCAAATGTATGAATTCGTGAAACTCCTCGAGAGAAAAAATGTAGATGAAGGTGCTTTGGCAGGGAATACTGAGAACAATGCTACAAGTCTCCCTCCTCCTCCCAGCTCCGAGACTCCATACACCGCTGGAGTGAACATCCAGAGCTACCAATGGCCCCCTTACGGTCTCCCAGCCGGTTACGCTCCTCCTACCTTGGAAACCAATCAAGAGGGAGGACCTTCGGGAGTCGCTGGACCTTCAGCTCAAAATACAAATGCAGAAATACCGCGGATTCACTTCTCAAATCTTACGACTGCTCCACAGGTCATTCCGCAGGGTTATACTTCGTCACCAGTAGTAGTTCATCATGTTCCTACACCGAACTCCACTGCAATGCCAATGGTTCCTCCCCACTACAACATGAGAGGACCCTCTCATAACTACTCAATGGAGGACTCTCAGCCCGAGGACAAATATCAGATACTAGAAGAGCGCCTGAGAGCAACTGAAGGATCCAATGTCGGCGCAAGGGATGCATATGATTTGTGTCTCGTCCCTAATGTGATTATCCCACCCAAGTTCAAAGTGCCCGACTTTAACAAATACAGAGGGGTAACTTGTCTCGCTAGCCATCTGACTATGTATTGTAGAAGAATGGCCGCATTTGTACACGACGACAAACTGCTTGTCCATTACTTTCAGGACAGCTTGACCGGGGCAGCCTCAAGCTGGTACATGCAGTTGGAACGCACCCACATTCGATGTTGGAAAGATCTGGCTGATGCTTTCTTAAAGCAGTACAAATACAACATCGATATGGCTCCCGATAGAGCACAGTTGCAGAATATGGTGAAAAGAAACAAAGAATCATTCAAGGAGTATGCCCAGCGTTGGAGAGGATCAGCAGCGCAGGTAGTTCCGCCTCTACTAGAGAAAGAAATGGTATCCATGTTCATAGATACGTTGCAATCACCCTTCTATGACAAATTAATTGGGAGCGTATCCTCTAACTTCTCGGACATGATCACCATAGGAGAAAGGTTGGAGAAGGGAATGAGAAACGGGAAAATCTCTCACGGTTCGGCCGAAACCAATAACCCAAGGAAGCCCTTCGCAGGATTTGTTAGAAGTAATGAAGGGGAAACCAACTACATAACAAGATCAGTGAAAGCCTCTTACACTTCCAAAAACCATCCTCGAGCCCTGCACCTCTCTACCCAAACCACTAAAAGCCATAAACCACCAAATTACCCAGAAAGGAGACATGTACAGTTTGATCCAATTCCCGCATCCTACTCAGATCTGTTCAACCACCTCACTAGTCACAACCTAATCTCCCCCCGAGAGGCTATGACCCGAACGCCACTTGCGAATTTCACGCAGGCGCAATTGGGCATTCAGTAGAAAACTGCAAGGCACTGAAACATGTGATTCAGGATCTGATCGAATCCAAATGGTTGAGCTTCAATGAGGATGCTCCGAACTGAGGCGCTAACCCTTTGCCAGGGGCATGAGAAGTCATCCGTCAATGCTTTTGAAGGCATCAAAGGGCTAAAAAATAACATCATCAACCTTGTGCGCCTTTGTCCTGCACTTGAAGCACTTATGAATTGGGAGATTGTTGATTTTCTTGTGATTTTCGGTTCAAAGTAATGTTACGTAATGCAAATCCTATGGCTCTGCCCAAAGCCTTAGGACATTTCAATAAGGGCACGCATGTTTCTTTCCGGTATCAATATTAATAAAATAGCATTTTGAATTCTCCAATAAATTCCTTTTTACTCATTTGCTCACTTTACTTTTTCTTTTATCCTTCTTCAATTTCTACTAATGCAGACTTAAATAATTTGTCCTTGAAAATAACAACGTCGGTAATTCATGTCATAACTTTGATCGCCCCATTCATCAAACCAAGGAATATGTTGAAGTTAACTAGGAAACTCTTCCAGAGGTAATGATAATAACGGAACAAAAGGATAAAGTAACCCATCCTCGCGTGGAATCAAACGAAATGATCAACTTGGGCACAGAAGAAGACAAAAAGGTGTTAAAATTAACATCACACCTAAAGGATAGCAAATCAAGAAAGTTCGCTAACATCACCTTGTCTGACATAAGACGCCCACTGGTGTAACAAATCCGTGATTGTCGAGAAATTTGGTCTGCCGTTACGGCTTTCCTAAAATAAAAAAAATCATCACAGACAATGGTGAAAGGACTATGTAAAGACTCCAAGACGAGCATCATGATCTCTTCCCATACTGCCCAAAGAAAAAAAAAACAAATGGGGCAGTTGCAACAACAAACAAAGAATATCAGGGATGATAGTAACATTTCACCTTACATGGAGATCAGACCTCATTCATACTTCAACAGGGGCAACCCCGTATGATGGGAGTAGTACTTCCATTAAACCTCACCAAACAAAAGAACAGCTGTCTTATGTCATACCAGAAAAGAACAAAGAAAACTTAACAAAAGAAAGTCTTTCCTCAACAATCTTAAGGAGACTTGGTGCCCAAGAAAGTCATACCCAAAAGGATTCCCGCAGGAAATGGACCTCGAACTATAAAGGACCCTACATGGTAAAGAAATCATTCTCTGGAAGAGTTTTAATTCTCACAAAAATGGATGGGGAAGACCTCCCACTCCCGGTGAATGCTGCCTAAAAAAGGAGTACAGAAAAATGAAAAAGACGAACCAAGCAAAAATAAGCTCGCTAGGTTGAAAACCCGGAAGGGCGGCCTAGGCAAAAGTTAGAGCGACCCGGTGGATTGAAAATCCAAAAAGGACAATCCAGGCAAAAATTAGGGTCAGGAAGTTGGACTAAACAACATTGGGGCAATCAACACTTCCAAAAGTCGGATGATGAGTGATCAAGGTCGTGAGCACGGGTAGCCAGCACCGTTATTTCAAGGACACCAACTACCGAGAAGTCTGCTTAGTATTTCAGCTTTTCTATTCTTTCAATGAAATTCCTGACGTAATCTTAAGTCGGTGTGCCTTCTGCACATTTGGCCTCCAATGTCAATATCAAACACTTTCCCTTCTTTTCACTTCCATCTATTTTTGAAATGATGTTTTGTGATAATTGATACTGGATCGAGAACCATGTGGCATAATCAAAATCATTACAATCATTACGAAATTTCCGAGAATCCCAGAAGGGATATAGTCTTTCATGAAAATACCTATAAGGAAGAAAGGAACCGCAGGAATAGAGCAATAAATGCGCGATCATCTCAAATGATAAGTCCCAGTCATGCGCAATTGACTTAGCAATACGGATGCACTTGATAGCCTCATGCCGGAAGTCCTGCGAGTTGAATGGACCAGTGTTATACCCCAATTTTGTCCGATCACTTTTTTTCGCAACCATTTTAATTTAGTCCGCGTGTCATAGACATTATTACGAGAAAAGTTTTTGGGCTCTCGTTTTAATTTGGGCCAGCGCTTAGTAGTTTTTTCAATCGGGCCGAGAAGCCTTTTTGTCTAATCGAACCTATGCTCGCGTAATTGGGCCTTATTTGGGCCTATGTGGCTATTGGACCTTATTTTAGTCATTTATCTAACTGGGCCTATGATTGGTATTTTGGGCCTAGTTTAGTGCTTTGATCAAAAAGTCATAAAAAGAAAATATATTAAATAAAATCAGAATTAATAAAAATTAATTTACAATAATCCAAAAATCAAAAAAATCAAAAAATACAAAAACAATGCCATCCAAAAATAATATAATCTGAAAATACATAATAATCCAAAAAAAATACAAAAAAATTAGAAAACGAAAGCAGCAGCTGCCCATATGCTCCTTGGTGAGCAAGTCTTTGTTCCAACCCTAATCTTGCTGAGAAAGTTTTCTCCTTGAGCAGGCCAAAACCTGAAATAGAAACAAAATCAGGTCAGAATCGTTTTTTTAATGGCCTAAACCGAATTTCTGCCTATATAAACAAGTCTCGACAACAATTCACGGACAGAGGAAAAAGACACAGAAATTACACAGAAAATCAGGTACGAAATTCAGGGAAAATTAGAGCGAAAATAAGTTAGGGCTCCATACTGGAACCCTAATCACAAAGTCCTAAAACAGAAGCAGCAGCTGTTTGAGAAGCAGCAGCAGCAGCAGTCAAACAAGAATGTAAATAACAGTAGCCGTAGCAAACACAGGAAAGGAACATATCAGATGCTGGAGCAAAGGTTGGTAATAACAATTCCATGATAGGCTTTTATGAATAACTGTGACAGGAAGTTAGCAACAAAATTATTTGCATGGACGTAGAAGCTAATTGGAAATTTTGTTGTATATTGTAGAAAACAGGTTCGTTGTAAATAGGCTAGAGTTTTTAGCGTAAATTAGGTTTTTTCTGTATACTGTCCTCTTTTGAAAAAAACAAAATGAAACTAGTAGACAAACTGAAATTCTGTTAATGACAGTAAATTAGGGTTTAAAATTCTGTTCTTGCAAAACAAAATTTAGTGAGAACAGGAACAAAATTGAAAGTATAAAAAGAATAAAAAAAAAAAACAAAGAACAGAGATGAGTAAGAACCTTCGGCCGCCGTCACGGTGGTCGTCCACCCTCCCTGTTGGCGGGTGCGCCTGATCCCCTCCGTCACCGTCACAGCCTCTTCCCCATTTACGCCATCACCGTAGCCTTAAAATAAAAAACCATCGCGAGCCACCGTGAACGCTCGTTGCTCATCCTCGTCGCCGTTAACACCCCTCGCGTCTTCCTCCTCGCCATCGCCGGCCATGGATTGGCCAGTCAGCGTCAGTCCTCGCGCTCTGGCCGTCGTACTCCCTCTCCGTCGTCAGCGTCACCACCACTTCCGTCGAAGTCCCTGTGTTTCCGTCGCCGTCGTTAAACACGGTCAACCCACCGTCTCCGCCGTGGACAAATCACCACCGTCGCCTCTCTCTCTGTTTTCCCCTCTCTGCGCTTCAAACCACCGTAAGCCGCCGCCGTTGCAACGCTCTTCACCGGAAGCAAAAGGGCCAGCCGCCGTCGTAGCAGCACCGCGTGACCTCCTCCCTCTCATTATCTTTCGTTCTCTTTCATTCTTTCTTCTACCTCTTCCCCCTTTTTCTCTCTCAGAAATCATCTCGCTCTCTCTCCGCAAACTTCGCGTGCTGCCCTCTCTCTCCTTTGATGAAACGGCGCAGCTGGAGAATGAAAAGGAGAGAAATTAGGTCAAGCTTAAAATGAAATGGGCTCTTATATCCATCAGTTTTTTTGTTTTAATTTTTGGTTCAGATTACTATATGCACCACACTAATTCCTGTATACGCCCCCTGTTTTTAGCCCAGTTGGCTGCCAGGTGTTTGAACAACAAAAAAAAATGATGAGCTCGCTAACTACACCCCCAGTTTTATTAATACAACCCTCCTGTAATTTACACCCCACTTTTAACTGCTGCACCCCCTTTTCGTTTTGCCATTTATTTCTTTTCAAAAAATAATTTCTTTTACAAAAAACCTACAAAAATAAATCGATAAATATTTCATTTTCAAAAATATAAATAAGGGACTAAGTCGACTGTACAGTCGGGTTAGTCTGCTTTTTAGGTCACTAATGAACCGTTACGGATCATGGCCTAAAAATCCCTATTTAAAACAAATAAATTTCTAAATTAAAATAAACACAAACACGTTTCTTCCCTCAAATCAAATTCTCAAATTAGGGGACTAAGCCGACTGTACAGACGGGTTGGTCAGCGTTCTAGGATAAATGAGCCGTACGGCTCGGGAATCCTAAAACCCCTATTCCAATAAAATCAAACAAACACACTTCAAACCATTTTCCAAACTCTAAAAACTCTATTTTCACAAAGTAGGGGACTAAGCCGACTATACAGTCAGGTTAGTCATCGTTTTAGGACAAATGAACTGATCACTCAGGAGTCCTAAGATCCCTATATTAAAAAACACCAACAAACAAACTTTTTCTACCCAAGAACTACGTGTAATTTGATTCTCTACCAAGAGATACGTAGGAGCAGATGGGGGCCCACATCTGTCAATTGCACTAATAAAAAACATTTTTTAGTCTTTTCCAAAATAATCCTTTTATTAAATTCAAATAAAATATCAACTTTCTTCTTTCTTTTTAATTCAAGAAAAAAGGGTAAAAATAAATGTTTTCAAAATTAACTTTCGCTTCTACAACTAATTAGCAGGTAACCTTCCTTAGGAAGGATGTCGTGGGGTGCTAATACCTTCCCCACGCATAATCGACTCCCGAACCCTAATCTGGTCTCAAGGACCCTTATCCGTTCCAAAAGGGATTTTCCAATGTTTGCCCTTAAACTAAACTTTGGTGGCGGCTTCATTTTTGAACATTCGAGGAATCCTCATCCGGATTTTTCGGTCGCTACAGCTGGCGACTTCACTGGGGACTTTTAGAAAGTCAAACCTAGTCTAAATTAGTTGTAGGATTGGTTGTTAATTTAATGTTATTTTTACCCTTCCATTTCTGTCTTTTATTTTCATTGCATATTATTCTTTGTAATATGAAAACCCTAGGATAGAAGACCACTTTTTGTATATGTGTTTGTTTGTTTTGCAGGTTGGGGGGTATTATTGATATTTTGCTCCTTCACACACTCACTATCACGCTTTTGCACACACGTGAGAATAGTCCTGTACCCGGACTAGAGAATAACCTAAGTTAGAACGAGACTGCGTAGTGATGGCCTACTGGATGTGCGTCCTGTTGGGTGGTCACGAAAGTCTCACCTAGAGTTTGGTCCCTCTTGAGAATGCTGACACTCCTAATAGCTTGCCTATTGTTGTTGATCAGTGTTCTTAACTGGGGTCGTTGGCTCTAGGAACCTTATGTAGGACTCTTTAGAGCTGCCCTTTGAAAGGTTCACTCAACAGACAACCCCTAGACCTATTCTCTAAGGAACCCTTTTAGGACACAAAGGAGCCTCATACCCCTGCATTCAAACAAACACTGATACATTTTTTCGGTCTTCTAAAATGAAAAAATTTCAAAAAAATCATATGTTATTTTGGCAATTTATTTTTTAGCATACCTCATGCATTTTTACCTTTCCCTTTTGCATGGCATAAAAAAAATTAATTATTGCACATTATCATTTCATACATTTCTATAACCGCCAGGGAATTGTAAGACTTTCTTTCTGACAAGATAGATCAAACATTTTGCATTAATAAATTTTAAGTCTCTTCCAGTCCTGCGTCAAACAGAAACTTACAATTTCCCCGGCGTCATACATTTGCATTTCATGCACATTCATTCATTCATTCACGTACTTACGAAAAAAATTGAAAAATAAACAGAGAGTAAAAGGGCAAGCTGGTTCATCAACATCGCTATCGAACTCATTCCCAAACAAGAAAAATGACCAAAGAGGATAATCAGGCTCTAAGAGAAGACATTGCAAAGCTGAAGGATCAAATGAGCGAGATGATGGTATTGAAAGATCAAATGACCGAGATGATGGCGCTGAAAGATCAAATGTATGAATTCGTGAAACTCCTCGAGAGAAGAAATGTAGATGAAGGTGTTTCGGCAGGGAATACTGAGAACAATGCTACAAGTCTCCCTCCTCCTCCCAGCTCTGAGACTCCATACACCGCTGGAGTGAACGTCCAGAGCTACCAATGGCCTCCTTACGGTCTCCCAGCTGGTTATGCTCCTCCTACCATGGAAGCCAATCAAGAGGAAGGACCTTCGGGAGTCGCTGGACCATCAGCTCAAAATACAAATGTAGAAATACCGCGAGTTCACTTCTCAAGTCCTACGACTGCACCACAGGTCATTCCACAGGGTTATACTCACTCACCAGTAGTAATTCATCATACTCCCCCACTGAGCTCCGCTGCAATGCCGATGGTTCCTCCCCACTACAACGTGAGAGGACCCTCTCATAACAAATCAATGGAGGATTCTCACCCCGAGGACAAATATCAGATACTAGAAGAGCGCCTGAGAGCAACTGAAGGATCCAATGTCGGCGCAAGGGATGCATACGATCTGTGTCTCGTCCCTAATGTGATTATCCCACCCAAGTTCAAAGTTCCCGACTTTAACAAATACAGAGGGGTAACTTGTCCCGCTAGCCATCTGACTATGTATTGTAGAAGAATGGTCGCATTTGCACACGACGACAAACTGCCCGTCCATTACTTTCAGGACAGCTTGACCGGGGCAGCCTCAAGCTGGTACATGCAGTTGGAACGCACCCACATTCGATGTTGGAAAGATCTGGCCGACGCTTTCTTAAAGCAGTACAAATACAACATCGATATGGCTCCTGATAGAACACAGCTGCAGAATATGGTGAAAAGAAACAACGAATCATTCAAGGAGTACGCTCAACGCTGGAGAGGGTTAGCAGCGCAAGTAGCCCCACCTTTGCTAGAGAAAGAGATGGTATCCATGTTCATAGATACGTTGCAATCACCCTTCTATGACAGATTAATTGGGAGTATATCCTCTAACTTCTCAGACATGATCACCATAGGGGAAAGGTTGGAAAGCGGAATGAGAAACGGGAAAATATCTTACAGTTCAGCCGAAACCAATAACCCAAGGAAGCCCTTCACAGGATTTGTCAGAGGTAATGAAGGGGAAACCAACTCCATAACAAGATCAGTGAAAGCCTCTTACACTTCCAAAAACCATCCTCGAGCCCTGCACCTCTCTACCCAAACCACTAAAAGCCATAAACCACCAAATTACCCAGAAAGGAGACATGTACAGTTTGATCCAATTCCCGCATCCTACTCAGATCTACTCGACCACCTCACTAGTCACAACCTAATCTCCCCCCGCCCGATGAGGCCCATTGAACCTCCTTTCCCGAGAGGCTATGACCCGAACGCCACTTGCGAATTTCACGCAGGCGCAATTGGGCATTCAGTAGAAAACTGCAAGGCACTGAAACATGTGGTTCAGGATCTGATCGAATCCGATTGGTTGAGCTTCAATGAGGATGCTCCGAACGGAGGCGCTAACTTTTTGCCAGGGGCATGAGGAGTCATCTGTCAATGCTTTTGAAGGCGATCAAAGGGCTAAAAACAACATCATCAACCTTGTGCGCCTTTGTCCTGCACTTGAAGCACTTATGAATTGGGAGATTGTTGATTTTCTTGTGATTTTCGGTTCAAAGTAATGTTACGTAATGCAAATCCTATGGCTTCGCCCAAAGCCTTAGGACATTTCAATAAGGGCATGCATGTTTCTTTCCAGTATCAATATTAATAAAATAGCATTTTGAATTCTCCGATAAATTCCTTTTTACTCATTTGCTCGCTTTACTTTTTCTTTTATCCTTCTTCAATTTCTACTAATGCAGACTTAAATAACTTGTCCTTGAAAATAACGTCGGTAATTCATGTCATAACTTTGATCGCCCCATTAATCAAACCAAGGAATATGTTGAAGATAACTGGGAAACTCTTCCAGAGGTAATGATAATAACGGAACAAAAGGATAAAGTGACCCAGCCTCGCGTGGAATCAAACGAAATGATTAACTGGGGCACAGAAGAAGACAAAACGGTGTTAAAATTAACATCACACCAAAAGGATAGCAAATCAAGAAAGTTCGCTTACAACACCTTGTCTGACATAAGACGCCCACTGGTGTAACAAATCCGTGATTGTCGAGAAACTTGGTCTGCCGTTACGGCTTTCCTAAAAAAGATCGTCACGGACAGTGTTGAAATGGCTACGTAAGGACTCCAAGTCGAACATCATGATCCCTTCCCATACCGCCCAAAAAAAATGGGGCAGTTGCAGCAACAGATGAAGAATATCAGGGATGATGGTGACATTTCACCAGAAATATGGTCTGCCGTTACGGCTTTCCTAAAGAAGATCGTCACGGACAGTGGTGAAAGGGCTACGCAAGGACTCTAAGTCGAGCATCATGATCCCTCCCCATACCGCCCAAAAAATGGGGCAGTTGCGACAACAAACAAAGAATATCAGGGATGATAGTGACATTTCACCTTACATGGAGATCAGACATTGTTCATACTTCAACAGGGGCAACCCCGTTCGATGGGAGTAGTACTTCCGTTAAACCTCACCAAATACAAGAACGGTGGTCTTATGTCATATCAGAAAAGAATAAAGAAAATTTAACAAGAAAAGAATAAAGAAAACTTAACAAAGTCTTTCCTCAACAATTTTAAGGAGACTTGGTGCCCAAGAAAATCATACCCAAAAGGATTCCCGCAGGAGATGGACCTCGAACTATAAAGGACCTCACATGGTAAAGAAATCATTCTTCGGAAGAGCCTTAATTCTCACAAAATGGACAGGGAAGACTTCCCACTTCCGGTGAACGCTGCCTAAAAATGGAGTATAGAAAAATGAGAAAGATGAGCCAAGCAAAAATAAGCTCGCTAGGTTGAAAACCCAAAAGGGAGGCCTAGGCAAAAATTAGAGCGACCCGATGGATTGAAAACTCTAAAGGGCGATCCAGGCAAAAATTAGGGTCAGGAAGTTGGACTAAACAAACATTGAGGCAATCAACACTTCCAAAAGTCGGATGATGAGTGATCAAGGTCGTGAACATGGCTGGCTGGCACCGTTACTTCAAGGACACTAACTACCGAGAAGTCTGCTTAGTATTTCAGCTTTCCTATTCTTTCAATAAAATTCCTGACGTAATCTTAAGTCGGTGTGCCTTCTGAACATTTGGCCTCCAATGTCAATATCAAACACTTTCCTTTCTTTTTACTTCTGTCTATTTTTGAAATGACGTTTTGTGATAATTGGTACTGGATTGTGAAACATGTGGGATAATCAAAAGCATTACAATCATTACGAAATTTCCGAGAATCACAGAAGAGATATAGTCTCTCATGAAAATACCTATAAGGAAGAAAGGAACCGCAGGAATAGAGCAATAAACGCGCGATCATCTCAAATGATAAGTCTCAGTCATGCGCAATTGACTTAGCAATACGAATGCACTTGATAGCCTCATGCCGGGAGTCCTGCGAGTTGAAGGACCAGCAAAAAGAGAGCCCCAAAAAGAAAAGCAAAAAGGAGGACCAAAAAAAATCATCCACATAGCATAAATCATTCCATCATGCATTCACATACGTTTCGTTCATCCCAATCGGACACCTACCATTTCACACATCTATATTGCACACATGCATCATTCATCGCATTTTTAGACATGCCAAATATAGATAGCTCTTCCCTTATCAGGTAAATGCATTCATTAGTTAGGTTCTAGAGAAGTACGCCATGTGTCAAACCCAGTAGTTTGTTTCCTCAAAGCCAGTGCTCCAAGCACTGGTCTCATATCACAATTCAGAGTCTCGGACCCCCAGCAGTCCCTCGCAGCCCCAGCGCTGTCTTAATCTAGACCTCCAATGGTCATTCATTCTAGATCGCACGTCGCGTTATCGAGCAACCGACGGATCATCCGACCCCAGGTCCATCAGTTCAGTTCGACCCAGTATGTCAAAGCAACGACTTCGAACTCTACCCTCAAGATCACTATGTCGCCACTGAGCGCGACGGATCATCCGACCCGAGGTCCTTCAGACTAGCTGTGTCAGCCTAAGACATGGTGGACGTCCTTGGAGGTGAGCAAATTAGGTCAACGACCTGATCTTGCCCCTCCGGCCGCTCGAAAAAGGCCACCCCCGAGCATACCACTTTACTAGTACCATTGCTAGTTTGTGCTCTTTTGGACCCCCAGTGGTCCTTCAAAGCCCCAGTGCACCTTCGGACCCCAATTGGTCCTTTAGGGTTTAGGCAACCCCTGGGAGCCCCGATGCTCCCTTAGAGCCCAAATGCTCTTCCTTAGCCCCAGTGCTCTCTAGATCCCCAGTGATCATTTCTTTATTGTTCTCGATTAACACGTCAAGTGTTAATCCTCCCTTGTTTTCCCTAACTCATCTTCCCCCTAAGCGGACAAAATTAGCGTCTATTCTATCTTTATTTTTATTTCTACTACAAAAATCTGAAAACCATTCACCTTTTCTAGTAAATATAAATAAAGAGGGGCAGCTGTTATACCCCAATTTTGTCCGATCACTTTTTTTCGCAACCATTTTAATTTAGTCCGCGTGTCATAGACATTATTACGAGAAAAGTTTTTGGGCTCTCGTTTTAATTTGGGCCAGCGCTTAGTAGTTTTTTCAATCGGGCCGAGAAGCCTTTTTGTCTAATCGAACCTATGCTCGCGTAATTGGGCCTTATTTGGGCCTATGTGGCTATTGGACCTTATTTTAGTCATTTATCTAACTGGGCCTATGATTGGTATTTTGGGCCTAGTTTAGTGCTTTGATCAAAAAGTCATAAAAAGAAAATATATTAAATAAAATCAGAATTAATAAAAATTAATTTACAATAATCCAAAAATCAAAAAAATCAAAAAATACAAAAACAATGCCATCCAAAAATAATATAATCTGAAAATACATAATGATCCAAAAAAAAATACAAAAAAATTAGAAAACGAAAGCAGCAGCTGCCCATATGCTCCTTGGTGAGCAAGTCTTTGTTCCAACCCTAATCTTGCTGAGAAAGTTTTCTCCTTGAGCAGGCCAAAACCTGAAATAGAAACAAAATCAGGTCAGAATCGTTTTTTTAATGGCCTAAACCGAATTTCTGCCTATATAAACAAGTCTCGACAACAATTCACGGACAGAGGAAAAAGACACAGAAATTACACAGAAAATCAGGTACGAAATTCAGGGAAAATTAGAGCGAAAATAAGTTAGGGCTCCATACTGGAACCCTAATCACAAAGTCCTAAAACAGAAGCAGCAGCTGTTTGAGAAGCAGCAGCAGCAGCAGTCAAACAAGAATGTAAATAACAGTAGCCGTAGCAAACACAGGAAAGGAACATATCAGATGCTGGAGCAAAGGTTGGTAATAACAATTCCATGATAGGCTTTTATGAATAACTGTGACAGGAAGTTAGCAACAAAATTATTTGCATGGACGTAGAAGCTAATTGGAAATTTTGTTGTATACTGTAGAAAACAGGTTCGTTGTAAATAGGCTAGAGTTTTTAGCGTAAATTAGGGTTTTTCTGTATACTGTCCTCTTTTGAAAAAAAACAAAATGAAACTAGTAGACAAACTGAAATTCTGTTAATGACAGTAAATTAGGGTTTAAAATTCTGTTCTTGCAAAACAAAATTTAGTGAGAACAGGAACAAAATTGAAAGTATAAAAAGAATAAAAAAAAACAAAGAACAGAGATGAGTAAGAACCTTCGGCCGCCGTCACGGTGGTCGTCCACCCTCCCTGTTGGCCGGTGCGCCTGATCCCCTCTGTCACCGTCACAGCCTCTTCCCCATTTACGCCATCACCGTAGCCTTAAAATAAAAAACCATCGCGAGCCACCGTGAACGCTCGTTGCTCATCCTCGTCGCCGTTAACACCCCTCGCGTCTTCCTCCTCGCCATCGCCGGCCATGGATTGGCAAGTCAGCATCAGTCCTCGCGCTCTGGCCGTGGTACTCCCTCTCCGTCGTCAGCGTCACCACCACTTCCGTCGAAGTCCCTGTGTTTTCGTCGCCGTCGTTAAACACGGTCAACCCACCGTCTCCGCCGTGGACAAATCACCACCGTCGCCTCTCTCTCTCTGTTTTCCCCTCTCTGCGCTTCAAACCACCGTAAGCCGCCGCCGTTGCAACGCTCTTCACCGGAAGCAGAAGGGCCAGCCGCCGTCGTAGCAGCACCGCGTGACCTCCTCCCTCTCATTATCTTTCGTTCTCTTTCATTCTTTCTTCTACCTCTTCCCCCTTTTTCTCTCTCAGAAATCATCTCGCTCTCTCTCCGCAAACTTCGCGTGCTGCCCTCTCTCTCCTTTGATGAAACGGCGCAGCTGGAGAATGAAAAGGAGAGAAATTAGGTCAAGCTTAAAATGAAATGGGCTCTTATATCCATCAGTTTTTTTGTTTTAATTTTTGGTTCAGATTACTATATGCACCACACTAATTCCTGTATACGCCCCCTGTTTTTAGCCCAGTTGGCTGCCAGGTGTTTGAACAACAAAAAAAAATGATGAGCTCGCTAACTACACCCCCAGTTTTATTAATACAACCCTCCTGTAATTTACACCCCACTTTTAACTGCTGCACCCCCTTTTCGTTTTGCCATTTATTTCTTTTCAAAAAATAATTTCTTTTACAAAAAACCTACAAAAATAAATCGATAAATATTTCATTTTCAAAAATATAAATAAGGGACTAAGTCGACTGTACAGTCGGGTTAGTCTGCTTTTTAGGTCACTAATGAACCGTTACGGATCATGGCCTAAAAATCCCTATTTAAAACAAATAAATTTCTAAATTAAAATAAACACAAACACGTTTCTTCCCTCAAATCAAATTCTCAAATTAGGGGACTAAGCCGACTGTACAGACGGGTTGGTCAGCGTTCTAGGATAAATGAGCCGTACGGCTCGGGAATCCTAAAACCCCTATTCCAATAAAATCAAACAAACACACTTCAAACCATTTTCCAAACTCTAAAAACTCTATTTTCACAAAGTAGGGGACTAAGCCGACTATACAGTCAGGTTAGTCATCGTTTTAGGACAAATGAACTGATCACTCAGGAGTCCTAAGATCCCTATATTAAAAAACACCAACAAACAAACTTTTTCTACCCAAGAACTACGTGTGATTTGATTCTCTACCAAGAGATACGTAGGAGCAGATGGGGGCCCACATCTGTCAATTGCACTAATAAAAAACCTTTTTTAGTCTTTTCCAAAATAATCCTTTTATTAAATTCAAATAAAATATCAACTTTCTTCTTTCTTTTTAATTCAAGAAAAAAGGGTAAAAATAAATGTTTTCAAAATTAACTTTCGCTTCTACAACTAATTAGCAGGTAACCTTCCTTAGGAAGGATGTCGTGGGGTGCTAATACCTTCCCCACGCATAATCGACTCCCGAACCCTAATCTGGTCTCAAGTACCCTTATCCGTTCCAAAGGGGATTTTCCAATGTTTGCCCTTAAACTAAACTTTGGTGGCGGCTTCATTTTTGAACATTCGAGGAATCCTCATCCGGATTTTTCGGTCGCTACAACCAGCAAAAAGAGAGGCCCAAAAAGAAAAGCAAAAAAGACCAAAAAAAGAAGAAAAGCCAAAAGAAAAATCGTCCACATAGCATAAATCATTCCATCATGCATTCACATACGTTTCATTTATCCCATCGGACACCTACCATTTCACACACCTATATTGCACGCACGCATCATTCATCGCATTTTTAGACGTGCCAAATATAGATAGCTTTTCCCTTCTCAGGTAAATGTATTCATTACGTATGTGTTAGAGAAGTACGCCATGTGTCAAACCCAGTAGTTTGTTTCCTCAAAGTCAGTGCTCCAATCACTGGTCTCGTATCACAATTCAGAGTCTCGGACCCCCAGCAGTCCCTCGCAGCCCCAGCGCTGTCTTAATTTGGACCTCCAATGGTCATTCATTCTAGATCACACGTCGCGTTATCGAGCAACCGACGGATCATCCGACTCCAGGTCCATCAGTTCAGTTCGACCCAGTATGTCAAAGCAACGACTTCGAACTCTACCCTCAAGATCACTATGTCGCCACTGAGCGCGACGGATCATCCGACCCCAGGTCCTTCAGACTAGCTGTGTCAGCCTAAGACATGGTGGACGTCCTTGGAGGCGAGCAAATTAGGTCAACGACCTGATCTTGCCCCTCCGGCCGCTCGAAAAAGGCCACCCCCGAGCATACCATTTTACTAGTACCATTGCTAGTTTGTGCTCTTTTGGACCCCCAATGGTCCTTCAAAGCCCCAGGGCACCTTCGGACCCCAATTGGTCCTTTATGGTTTAGGCAACCCCTTGGAGCCCCAGTGCTCCCTTAGAGCCCAAATGCTCTTTTAGAGCCCCAGTGCTCCGCCAGATCCCAAGTGATCGTTTCTTTATTGTTCCCGGTTAACACGACAAGTGTTAATCGTCCCCCTTTTCCCTAACTCATCTTCCCCCTAAACGGACAAAATTAGCGTCTAATCTATCTTTATTTGTATTTCTACTAAAAAAATCTGAACACCATTCACCTTTTCTAGTAAAATATAAATAAAGAGGGGCAGCTGTTATACCCTAATTTTGCCCGGTCTTTTTATCATAATCGCTTTAGCCCCGTGTCACAAGCCCATGGCATTTCAAACGCTGTTTTGTTTAAAGTCGGACCAAATTGTCCAATTGGACCTATGTTCAACCATTTGGGCCTATCTTCGTTAGCTTGCCTAATTGAGCTTACGCTTAGCGTTTTGAACCAGTTTTTTTAAAAAATGGGCTTATGTCTAATGTTTGCCTAAATGGACCTATGTGGCTAGATTGGACCTGATCTTAAAAATTTGTTCTAATTGGGCCTATGTTTAGTTTTGATTGGGCTTGGCCCAATTTAATTATTCTCTTCCATCTTTGCCAAAAAACAATAAATCTGTCCAAAATAGCAGTTTACAAACATCCCAAAATATAATAAAAATCAGAATTAATAAAAATTAATTTACAATAATCCAAAAAATCTTAAAAATGCCAAATTGTACAAAAAGTCCAAAAAATACAAATAATAACCAAAAATGCAAAAAATCAGAAAAAACGAAAATCACAAAATACAAAAATAAAATAAGAGCCTATCAGCCCAAACACAGCAGCTGCACCAAGGCTTCACCTCCCCAACCAGCAACTTGGTGAGCAAGCTTTCTCCAATCCAAGCCCAATACCTGAAAAAGGAAACAAATATGGAGAAGGATCAAAAAAACCCTAAATTGGTGCCTATATAAGCAAGCCTGATACACACAGAATTGGGACCCAAAAAATCACGTAGAAAATACATAGAGTTTCAGAACCAAAAGATTAGGGTTTTCACATTGAAACCCTAATCGCAACACATTAAGAAATCCAGAAAGATAAGAAGTTAAACAGAACAGAAGCAGCAATCGTCAGTAAGCAACAATAGCAAGAGGGGATCAAACAGAAGCTGGAACAGAGGTTAGTCATCATGTTTGCTTTTTACGTTTTTTGTTTTATCACAGTAGGGTTGAAATATGCTATTTTGTAGAGAACCATAATCGCAACTCGAACTAATAATTTGAAATCAGTAAGAACCCGAATCTGAAAAATGCACGTATGAATTAAAAATCATTTTTTCTTCAGTTTCATGTTTCTGTTAGGAAGCACTTTGAACAAATTAGGATTCAAACGTTGAACAGATTAGGTTGCTAAAAAAGGATCATAAACAAAAAAGCAAGAACCAGTCTTCACTGCTACAAGAAGTATAATGAACATTTTTTTGTAAATAGTGCAAAAATGAAAGAAATTGACAAAACAGTAGCAAGTAGAGCTAGAAACAGAAGAGTAGGCGAAGAAAAGAAGTAAAAAGGGATCAGAACTGTACCACCTCCGACCACCGTAGACGGTGGTCGTCTCCCGTAGAGCCACCGCCGTCGTCACGCTCCCCAATTGAACCGTAGCCGTCGTGATGTTCTCCCTGTCCCGAACCCCCTCGCGACGTTCTCCTCGCCGTCGCCACCGTGTCACAGAACCAAACCCGTCTCCGTTAAGCTCCGTGGAAAACACCACCATCGTCGTCGCCGGAGACGACGCGAATCTCTACCGCCCCTCTATCTCTCTCTCCCTGCGTTGATTCTGTCCTCCTCTGCCGCGTCGCACCACTGCGAACCACCCTGTGTCACCATCAGCGCCTCCGTGGCTCTCTCCTCTCCCCTTTTCTTCTCCTCCCTTTCTTCTTTCTTTCTATCTCGTCTCTCTGTCATGCTCCCTCTCTCCTCAAACCTCCCTCTCTCCGCAAACCTCCCTCTCTCTCTCTCCGTAAATTTCTCTCTCTCACCCAAAATTTTCGCACTCTCTCACCAAAACTTGGTGCGTGCGGCGCTGAAGATTAAGGAAATTAGGGTTCCAGCAATGTTTCCTTTTATACTCCTACTATTATTTTTACTGATTTATTTATTTTAAAACAAAATTAATAGTTCGGATTGATACCTACACCCTTTGTTTAATAAACGCAACACCCTTTTTTTAGGCCCATTCGCAGACCAACCAGCCCACACGGGCCAGTCTATAAAATACTAACTGGGCTGCTGCTTTTCGCACCCAGTTTTAACAATACAACTCCCTTTCTGCAAACTGCACCCCATTTTACTGCTGCATCCTCCCTTCTCGTTTTTATTAATTTCTTTTACAAAAAACCTATAAAATACATAAATAATTTATTTCATTTCCAAAAAATATAAATAGGGGACTAAGTCGACTGTACAGTCGGATTAGTCTGCTTTTTTAGGTCACTAATGAACCGTTACGGATCATGACCTAAAATCCCTATTTAAAACAAACAATTCCTAAATTAAAATAAACACAAACACATATCTTTCCACAAATCAAATTTTCAAAAAAGGGGATTAAGTCGACTGTACAGTCGGGTTAGTCAGCGTTCTAGGATAAATGAGCCGTACGGCTCAGGAATCCTAAAACCCCTATTCCAATAAAATCAAACAAACACACTCCAAACCATTTTCCAAACTCCAAAAACTCTATTTTCACAAAGTAGGGGACTAAGCCGACTGTACAGTCAGGTTAGTCATCGTTTTAGGACAAATGACCTGATCACGCAGGAGTCCTAAGATCCCTACATTAAAAAATACCAACCAACAAACATTTTTCTACCAAGAACTACGTGTGATTTGATTCTCTACCAAGAGATACGTAGGAGCAGATGGGGGCCCACATCTGTCAATTGCGCTAATAAAAAATCTTTTTTAGTCTTTTCCAAAATAATCATTTTCCTAAATAAAATATCAATTTTCTTCTCTTTTTTTAGTTCACAATAAAAGGGTAAAAATAAACATTTTCAAAATTAATATTCTTTCCTACAACTAGTTAGCAGGTAACCTTCATTAGGAAGGATGTCGTGGGGTGCTAATACCTTCCCCACGCATAACCGACTCCCGAACCCTAATCTGGTCTCAAGGACCCTTATCCATTCCAAAAGGGATTTTCCAATGTTTGCCCTTAAACTAAACTTTGGTGGCGGCTTCATTTTTGAACCTTCGAGGAATCCTCACCCGGATTTTTCGGTCGCTACAAAGGGCATGGAAGAAAAAGCACCAAAAGAAAGGCTTATTACAATACACTTCAAACACTTCTTGAAAAACATGAGTTGAGATGTCTTCATAAATTATTATGTTTTGTTTCTTGTCGTTGCTTGAGGACAAGCAACAATTTAAGTTTGGGGGTGTGATAACTCTATTTTATATAGAGTTATTCATACAATCAAGCTTGAGTTATTGCTTATTTTCAAGAACATTTATATATATTTATAGCTTATTTATCAAGGAACAGTATTCTAAATATTCAAATGGATAAAGGGCAATGATCTAGGCAAAATGCACACATCTTGTTAGGTTTGATGTTTTTGTTCAGTGCAGCTACTGCAGGAGTGGGAACACTGCCAACATCAGGAGTGGAAACACTAGGAGTGGAAACACTGCCAACACCTGCTAAAATTCTGCAGTTTATACCAAAACATCCAAAGACCATTTCAATGCTTCCACACTTGATTAGTGACGTCATGCCTAGTCACCTGGAGCTGAGCCACTTGCTGAAGTCGGCGATACACATAAAAATCAAGTTGCAAGACTCAAACTTATCTAAAAGACATGTGGCACTTCTCCAATGGACCTCATCTTTTGTTATGCATGCAAGCGACCAAACCTGTGCAGCTTGCTTGATTGGTTGTCAACAAATTAACCATGTTCGGTCTCCTCAGCTGATCTTTCACGCCAAAGGAAACCCCTTGCAAGAGGAAAGCTTTCAAGCCTATAAATAGATATCATATCTTCACAAGAAAAGAATCCTATCTTCTATCATCTTTCACATCTTTAAATCCTTTATCTTTTCGCTTAGTTTAGGTTTAGTTTATTTTCATTTCAAGTTTCTAAGGAGAGGAAGGTGAGGAAGCGCTTGACAACCATTCCCTTCACTTCTACTTTGAAGAAATTCGTGTAAGAAATCTTTATTGTACTTCAACTTGGGAACTTAATGCAAAAGATCTTCTATTCAAGTAATCTCTACTCTTTTAAGTTCTTTTGCTTTATTATTCATTTACTTATGTTCTTTGCACATTCTTTGCTTTATAACATAAGTAACATGAGCTAAATTCCCTTAAGTTGAGATGTTCTAACCTTGTAATGAACTTCTAAATATGTTATTATGGTTTATGTAGTGTAAACACTTTAAACTCTTGCATAACACTTCTTTCAACTTATTCTGGAATCGATCACTTTAGAATAGGTAAAACTTGTAGCAGCAGACATGGGCTACATTTATGAACTCAAGAGTTAATAGGGACAAGTATTTAATAAAGGAAACTTTGTTAAACACATGCTAAAACCTAGACATAGGATAGCATAGTCCTTAGGATAATAAAATTACAAGAGTGAACCTATTTAGCAACTTGGATCATTGTTAGGAGGCAAGGGAGGAATTGACAAACCTTTCTTTACTGTAAAAAACAAAGATCATAAGAGCTTGTAATGAAACTCTGAAGAGAAATGCTGAAAGGCATAAACTGATGCACCTACATCCAGTGTTCCTACACTACATACTCCATTAAAACACTTAGAAGTAAAGTACTTGGTGAAAACATCTCAACTACTTTTTCCAACTGATTTCTCACACATTTTATTGCTTATTATTATTTTACTTACTTTGAAAACTCCAAACCAAAAATACTGAATAGTGTAGACACACTAAGTGTACACTTTGAACTACAAAAATTTACAATACATAATCCCTGTGGGTTCGACCTTTCTTATCACTTTATTACTTGTGTGACTATGTATACTTGCATATAATAAACCACACCACCCAATCAAATTTTTCCTTCACAAATTTGCAGAGAACCTGCTGCTTCAGCTCTAAGCGCTGTAGCGCTACAGAGTCAGAAGACGCTGCAGCGGCAGGTTTCTGCTTAACTTTAAAAATGCAAGGAAATGCCCCAAGAGGGGATCTTCTTTCTTCTTTCATTTCAACCTCTACATCAGCTTCCAAACATAGCTCAATAATTAAACAAGGAAAATACAATTTACCTCCCTTTTTAACTCCGCATTTCTCTATCTCCCTTGCTATCAATCTACCCACGTCTAGCTTTTCTCCAGCCATTATTGCATCAATGACGATGAGTCTTTCCTTTTCCACAAATGTTGTGTGAGATGTAGTATGAACAGGTACGAAATCGTACGATATGGAATGAACTAGGGGAAGAGGGTCGATGCTGGGACCTTCGTAAAAAGGGGACGTGATGCCGATGATGAGTCAGGATCGGCTAAGAAAGCAAAGACCGAAAAGAAGTCTAAGCGTAAATATAAGGCTATGCCCCTGGATGAGAAGTTTTTGGAGCAAAATTTTGATCAGTGAAGGGAGGATCCTATTTTAGCGTCGACCCAAATCTTCCTCAACTTCGTCGAAATTCATAATATCGCAAAAGCGAAGTATGAGAGGCGGGCTGAAGGTGAGTTTCTTTCTTGATTTTGCTGGTTTTTTGTTTATTTGTTTATTTTGTTCTTCTTTGTATTGACCGTTCTTCTTGGCACATTTGTAGAGATGCTGGAGGCTGAGAAGTCAAAACGTTTTAAGGCGTTGGAAGAATTGTCGATGAAGACTAATGAGCTTGGTCGAGTCAAGTCCGAGCTCCGATCTCTGAAGGAGAATGAAGCGACCCTGACTTCGTTGAAGGTGACCGCTCTAACCCGAGCTGAGAATGCTGAAGCCCGTGTGAGGCTGCTCGAAGATCAGGTCAAGGATTTAGAGGAGTTTGAGGCTGAGGCAAAGAGAAATTTGAGGGTCTCAGAGGAACGAATTGTCGAACTGGAAGACAGTTTGAAAAAAGCTTTGGAAATGAGGGCGGAAGCTAGTACCGATCCTGATGCTCGTATCGCTAATCTTCGGGCTGCTCTCAATCAAAGTAAGAGGGATGCCAAGGAGGCTGCCGAAGCGGCGCTCGACATGTACAAAGAAGGTTTTCAATGTGCCCTTCTGCAGGTTCTATTGTTTCATCCTTCCCTTGCTTTAAACCCGTCAATCGTTAATGCCGATCATGAGGTTGATGGAACGAGTATTGTCAAGGTCGATCCAGTGACCGAGCAGAAGACCGTCATTTTCCCGCCTTTCGATGTTTAAATAACTTCCAGTACTTTTGCAGAAGTTCTAAGTGTATGCTTTTCTGATTTGAGTTTTATATATATTTAGAACTTCGCCATGTGCTTTGTAATCGATAATATTTTGAATCGATCTTCATTTTTGGATCTCATTTCGAGCTTTGAATGCTTTTTTAAATTTCTGCAAGTCATATGCGTCGTTTTTCAGAGATAGTTTCGCACCTGAGGGACTCGAGGTGGTCATAAACGCTGGTCTATAGAACAGTTTACCAGGACTCGGCCTAGATTTAACTCGCCCTATAGGGGTATTGGCAGCTGTGGCCAATGGTCGTTCTGAGGATATCTTGACCCTAGAAGACCCGGACCCTTTGAAATAGTTTACCAAGACTCGGCTTGGATTTAACTGGTAACAAAGGGTTTGCGACCATGTTTGATCGCTTTGGGGGATCCCTAGATCGTACTTGAGGGGCTCAAGGTACGAGTCTCTTCTGTAGTTGTATTTTTGATTTTGCAAGTTTACTGAAACTCAATTTATCATTTAAATGAGCTCTTCAAGTAAAAAAAAAAGAACTCAATTTATAATTCTAAACCGTGTTGTTTAAAAAAAAGGAACTCAATTTACAATGATAGGAGCGGAGATGGATACCATATCCGATTTTTAAATGAAATAACTCTTCAGCTTCGTTGCATTCCAAGTTCTTTGTATCTTTTTTCCTTGGAGGGTCTCCAATTCAAAAGTGCCTTTACCGGTTTTAGAAACAACACGGTAAGGTCCTTCCCAGTTTGGTGCGAGCTTTCCTTGGAAAGCATTTTTAAGTCCTATGTCAGCCCTTCGAAGAACCAGATCGCTCGGATCGAAATTTCTTGGGACGACTTTTGCATTATATCTGGTTGTCACTCCTTGCTTGACGATTGATTCTCGGAGCGAGGCTTGGCTACGAACCTCGTCAATGAGGTCGAGCTCTTCTCTTAAGGCTTGGTTGTTGTCGTTTTGAGCTTTGGGGTTTGTCGTTCTCCAGGTGAGTTCGCCAATCTCGACGGGTATCACTGCCTCGCTGCCGTAAGAAAGTCGGAACGACGTTTCACCTGTGGAGCTTTGTTGGGTAGTCCTGTATCCCCAGAGGACATAAGGTAGCTCTTCTACCCAATTTCCTTTTGCGTCGTCTAGACATCGTCGTAGGCCGTTTAGAATTATTTTGTTCGCCGCTTCGACCTGTCCGTTGGTTTGAGGGTGTTCGACTGATGTGAAGCGGTGTTTGATTTTTAGGTCGGTCATCAATGCTCTAAAACCCTTGTCGGTAAATTGAGTCCCATTGTCCGTTATCACTACCTCGGGGATCCCGAACCTGCTCATGATGTTTTTTCTAAAAAAATTTATGCAGTTCCTTGCAGTGATGGTGCCCAGGGGTTCCGCCTCTATCCATTTGCTGAAGTAATCGACAGCGACGATTAAGTATTTGATTTGGCCCGGAGCTGTTGAGAATGGTCCCAGGAGGTCGATCCCCGACCATGCAAAGGGCCATGTGGAGGACAAGCTTGTTAGGTCGGTTGGAGGAGCAATGTGGAGATTGGCGTGAATTTGGCATTTTTTGCATTTTTTAACATGAGCACTGGCATCGAACGACATGGTCGGCCAGTAATATCCGGCGCGGAGGGATTTTCGAGCTAAAGATCGACCTCCGAGGTGATGACCGCAGATTCCTTCATGAATTTCAGCTAGGACGTAAGCTGCTTCTTCCCCCTCGATACATTTCAATAATGGGGAGGAGAGGCTTCTTTTGTATAATGTTCCATCAATGACTGAATAGGCGGAAGTCTTTCTTCTTATGAGTTTAGCGTCACTCGGGTCTGGGGGTTCCATTCCTGTGATGATGTATTCTAAGATCGGGACGATCCAACTGTGAGGATTTGTGGAAGATCCAATTGTGCAAATGATCGAGCCAGATTCAGGGTCGGGGGATACACTGGGTTTATGGAGGATCTCCTGTATGAAAGTTCGGTGATTTCCTAGAGCTTTCGTGCTAGCGAGTTTGGCGAGGATGTCAGCTCTTTGGTTCTCCGCCCTTGGCACGTGTTTTACTTCTGTGGTTTCAATTTGAGCTAATAATGTCCGAACCCGAAGCAGATATTTCTGTAAGATTGGTTCTTTGGTCTCGTATTGATTGCTGATTTGGGAGACCACCAATAGAGAATCTGTGTACAGCTTTACCCAGGTGACTCGGAGGTCGACAGCCAAGTGTAGACCAGCGATGCAAGCCTCGTATTCTGCCTGGTTGTTCGAGGTTGAGAAGCCGAACGTTAAAGAAACTTCGATGATGATGCCATTCAGGCTTTCTAACAAGATACCAGCGCCACTTCCCTTTGGCTTGGAGGATCCATCGACGTGTAGGATCCGGGTATCGTTTTCGATGCTTGCTGGTGTCATTTCTGCCACGAAATCTGCCAGAATTTGTGCTTTCATAGCCGTTCGGGCTTCGTATTTGATTCCGAATTTTGATAGCTCTACTGCCCACTTGATCATTCTACCTGCGAGGCTGGGTTTATGAAGTATTTGTCAGATGGGGTAATTAGTCCGTACAACCACCTGATGGGCGACGAAGTAAGGTTGTAGACGTCGGGCTGCGATGATGAGGGCCAAGGCAATTTTTTCGACCTTTTGATAGCGACTCTCTGGTCCTGTAGAGCTTTGCTGCAAAATAGACTGGGCTCTGTCGTGTTTTTAGCTCCCTCACAAGAACGGCCCCCAAGGCTTCCTCCGAGATGGCAAGATATAAGTACAAAGTTTCACCTTTGCCTGGTGTAGTCAAGATCAGAGGTTCGGAGAGGGCTTTTTTGAGCTGGTTCAAGGCTCTATCTTGCTCGGCGGTCCATTTGAATTCCTCTTCCTCTTTTTTGAGTAATTTAAACAAGGGAAGGGATTTGAATGCCGCATTTGATATGAAACGAGATAAGGCGGCGATCATACCGTTGAGTTTTTTGGACTTCCTTTTTGGTCGTCAGAGTTCGCATTTCTGTTACGGATCGACATTTATCTGGATTTGCTTCGATTCCTCTTTCTGTTAAGTAGAAACCTAAGAATTTCCCAGTTCGGACCCCGAAGGTGCATTTTTCTGGATTTAATCTCATGTTATTTTTGCGGACTTCGGAGAAGATCACCCTAAGATCGTTGACGTGTTTGTCATCGTTTTCACTTTTGGCAATCATGACGTCGAGGTAAACTTCAACACTTTTGCCGATTTGTTCATGGAAGACCTTGTTCATCATCCTCTGGTACGTAGCTCCGGTGTTTTTCAAGCCAAAAGGCATGGCGCGATAAGCGAAGTTACCTTGGTCGGTCATGAAAGCAGTTTTTTCTTGGTCCGGGGGGAACATGGCGATCTGGATATACCCGGAATATGCATCCATGAATGACAACAATCGAAAGCCCGAAGCGTTGTCTACGAGTCGGTCTATGCTGGGGACAGAGAAACCGTCTTTTGGGCAGGCTTTGTTAAGATCGGTGTAATCTATGCACATGCGCCATTTTCCGTTACTCTTCTTAATTAGCACTGGATTTGATAACTAGGTCGTGTATTTGACTTCAGAAATGAAGTTCGCTTTTAAGAGATCGTCCACGGCGTTCTTCGCGGCCTTGGCTTTTTCGCTACACTGGGACCGTTTTCGTTGGGCGACCCACTTCGCTCCTGGGTTAACTGCGAGCTGGTGGCAAGCGACTTCCGGAGGAATCCCGGGCATGTCCTCTACAGACCAGGCAAAGATGTATGCATGCTCTTGGAGACATTGGGTTAAATCCTCTTTAACCTCTTTAGATAAATCGGCTCCGATCTTGATGAATTTGGAGGTGTCTTCGCCGAGCTGTATTTCGATGAAACTCCCCATTGGGTTGAGGTCTTTTCATTTTTCTTTTGAGCTCTTTTGCCAGCTCGTCATCATCTTCATCATCCGCGCTATCAGGGTCGTACCTTGCGTCAATGTCCGTTGCATTTATCTCAGTAGATCGGCCTTTGCTCCGTTTGGGAGAAGGACTATTGGGAAGGGGAACCCCTTCCTATTCCAAAGCCTTTTGCTCGGTCTTGGTCCATAAGAAGAAGCACCTGGAAGCAAGCTCTAGGTCAGAGTTTAAAGTGATAACGTTATTGCAGAGAGAGTGGAACTTCATTTTCAAGTGCGTGGTGGACGTTACCGCTCCGAGCCTTCCTAACGTCGGTCTTCCGATGATAACATTGTAGATGGATTCGCAAGGTAGTATAAGGAACTTGGTTTTGATGGTTCTCATCATTGGCTCAGCTCCGTAGGAAACCATTGATTCCAAATGGCCAAGAGGCTTTGTCCGGGATCCATTAAATCCGGATAGGGCCGTTCCTCGATAAGGGGTGAGCTCCTCTCTGTCGATCCCCATTTTGCCAAGGAGATCGACAAAAATGTTGTCAGATGAGCTTCCTTGGTCGACCAAGATTCTTCTTACTTCTTTGTTGGCAATGACAGCTGAGATTATGAGGGGAACATGTTTGTTGGTCTTCCCATCTATAAGCTCGTCATCACCAAAAGATAGTCTAGTTAATCAACGGCACAGATACCTCTGTAAAATCTAACGGCTCAGGGTCGACAAAACAAACATCACAAAAACTCTATAAATACCACACTCAATGCTCATAAATGTAAGCAATTTCTAATACAAAACACTGACTCACTCAGATACTGACTTTAGCATCGGAGTGTCATTGCAGGTACAACACCGCCATCTCAAAGATCGAACATCGGCATCCCAAGGTCGAACGTCGCGGATCAAGGACCACTCCTACCAACTGTTTCAAGATCGGAAGCACGGTACAGAACAGACTTTATTATCGAAGTCGTGTATCGTATTATGCTGATTCTAGCTTGAGATATTGAACAATAGGTGTGTTAATGACTTTGGACTTATGGTTTGTTGTCATTGTAGAATCCTTTTGAGAACTTGTTGCAATTAAAAGGATATTTTGATGAGTATTTCATCGAGTTTAGTTTTGTTCAATGTCTTAAATAAAATTAGTACTCTGATGTATGCTGATTATGAAGTCTCGGTATTTCCTCCAAGGTTGAAATACTAGGATGTTAAATAACTGGGAGTTGGATTTGATTTGTTTGTAATCAATTGACATCTTGCGGCCAAATGGCATTGATTTGCACTTAAATGGCCTACAACCACTAGTAATTAGGAACATGGTCGAATGAGTCTTTGCTTGTTTAGGAGTTGGGCTTAAGTGACTAATTAAGTCCAACATATAAATAGCTTCACCTAATGTAGGTTTCTAGAAAGTTTGATGAATAAAGTTTTCATTTCCTTCAATATTGAGTAATACCTAAGTCCTATTTGTGGAGAGAGACTCTTGTGTGGAAGAAAATTCATAATATCTCCTAAATTCTTAGAGAGAGAATTTAGTGCACTTATCTTGGGGCTTGGAGATCCCTAGGTGGTGTGTGGATCTTATCACCTTCCCTTGAAGGTGTGACGATCTTCTTTCTCCATCACCATTTCTAGTCTTTTCCACATTTGTTAATTCTTCTCTTGGTTTTTAAAGTGTGCATACTTGATCTTGTGTTTTTGTTTGATTCTTGTTGAGATTCAATTTCATATAAAATTCTAGGTCCTAAAACTTCTTGTGTGATTCTTGGATCACATCTAGAATTTTAAAAATGGAATATATCAGGGTCTCACAAGAAGATGCCAAGAGAGATATCCAAAAAAATCAAAAAGTGTAAAGAAGCTCCTATCCTTATATGCCTTTTTTGGTGACGATTGCTTTTTTGCAAGGCCAATGAGATGCAGGGCCCGTTTGGTTTGCAAACAAGTAAGTACTGAACATGACAGGACTGTACTGAATAACTTTTTGTCCAAGACATTGTTTGGTGAACAATGGACAACACAAACAAAAAAATGTAAATTTTATATAATTCTCTTTCTAATGTTTATAATGATTTTATATAACATATATTATAATTATAATATAATTAATTCAAAAGTTATAAAGAAAAATGTGCAATAGAGAAGATAGGAGAGAGAGAGAGAGAGAGAGAGAGAGAGAGAGAGAGAGAGAGAGAGAGAGAGAGAGAGAATGGAGGAGAGAAAAAAATTATTGAGTTGGAATCAAAATAATATTTTTGGTATTTTTTTGGGTGATCAAAAAGTTGTACAATGGTTTTGTGAGGTAAATGAATTTGGGTTTTTGTCTGGTTTCTTGCAATAGAGAAGATAGGGGAGAGAGAGAGAGAGAGAGAGAGAGAGAGAGAGAGAGAGAGAGAGAGAAGGAGGGAAATGGAGGATAGAGGTCATGAGATGAGAATATATAAGAGAGATGAGAGGAGAGGGGGAGAGAGAGAGAGAGAGAGAGAGAGAGAGAGAGAGAGAGATGAGGGAGAGAGGTCATGAGATGAGAAGATAGAGGTACAGAGGGGGGAGAGAGAAGAATGAAATAGGAGACAGAGAGAGACAGAGAGAGAGAGAGAGAGAGAGAGAATGGAGGAGAGAAAAAAATTATTGAGTTGGAATCAAAATAATATTTTTGGTATTTTTTTTTGGGTGATCAAAAAGTTGTACAATGGTTTTGTGAGGTAAATGAATTTGGGTTTTTGTCTGGTTTCTTGCCTCCACTTTTGTCCAGTTCCATGGATAGCTTTCAAATCAAACAAGGTACAATTAGAGTTTTCCACCTCAGTCTCTTACTTTTTAGCAAATCAAACGCACCTAGAGAGTATGTACTTAAAGAAAATTTAACATCATATTAGAAAACGTTGGTGGCCGCTGCCTTGGGAGTGGTTGAGTACCTTAGCACCCAAAAAAATGGCCTGCCTTCCCATGGGGCGGGTACAAAGAAGAAAGTGATTTTTAGCTATTTAAAAAATGCTTAAATCTATGTTTGGCCTCTGCAAATATGGTCATAATCCATCTAGACCCCTGTAAAAAAAGTTTTAACATGACCATTGTAAATATTAAGCGTTTACGGTTTAGCCCATCGGTTAACTTTCCATCCAAAAAAACTGACGTGGCTAACGGAGATGACGCCAGCATGACATCATCAATGACGTCACTGCCACTTGTCATTATCCTATTGGGCATGTCACGTCAGCAACCAATAGCTGGTTGCCACGTCGCACTGGCATGGCATGGCAAAGTGGGGCAATTATTGTTACTAAAAAAATTAAACAATTTTGGGGAATATGGGTGTTGAAGTACTGACCCCATGTTGTAGGAACTACCAAATACCTCCGAGACACATGATGACTTGAGTGTATTCGGCCAACTACAAACATATAATATATAATAACTAATTAATTTTGATAAAAAAAAGGAAATTGAATCAAGAACAGATCTACAAACGAAGAACAAAATAAGCCATAAACGTATATGCACATCTTCAATCTTCAACCATGAAGATAAAAAAAAATCTACAAACGAAGAATTCAGCATAAAGAACAACATCCTTAATCCATTTCGTTTCCATTTTCGAAACCCATAAACGAAATCAAAACCCATAAATCAAAACCCATTTTCGATGTTTTTGATGATATGAAGAGGATGATGTTATGCAGATTTGGATTCAATTTGGGCGTTTTCGATTTTTTGCGTTTTCAATTTCCATGCGATTCCAGATCTGTGCGTTTTCGATTTTTGCGTTTTCGATTTCAATTTGGATTCAATCTGGAATCAAAACCCAATTCCAGAGCTGTGCGTTTTGGATTTTTGCGTTTTCAATTTCAATTTGGATTCAATCTAGAATCAATCTGGAATCAAAACCCAATTCCACATATGGGCGTTTTTTATTTCGTTTATGACAGATTTATTTTCGTTTATGCCTTAATATTTTCGATTCCAGATCTGCAAACTGAAGGTTGAAAGTTGTTGTTCTTCATGGTTGGTTGAAGATCGAAGATGCATTTGCAGATTTTTTTTAGAAAAAAAAATAATTGTGAATTATGTATTATACATTAGTAGTTGGCCTAATGTACACAAGTAATGATGTAGCCCATTTGGGAGTGTATATATCGGGGGGTTAAAAGTTCAACACTTATATTCCCCCAAATTTTTTAGTAACAATAATTGACCCACTTTGCCATGCTAGCACCATCTGGCAACCGGCTACTGGTTGCTGACGTGACACATATCAGTGCCACGTGGCAGTAGTGACATTGGGTGTTGACGTGGCATGTGAATGCGACGTAGCACAGAGACCTAATAGGATGATGACACGTGGCAGTGACGTCATTTTTTCCAATAAGCCAGTGACGTCATTGATGATGTCATGCTGACGTCATCTCAGTTAGTCACGTCAGCTTTTTTGGATGAAAAGTTAATCGATGGACTAAACTGTAAACGCTTAATATTTACAATGGTAATTTTATAACTTTTTTTTACATGGGCCTAAATGAATTATGACCATATTTGAAGGGGCCAAACATATATTTAATTCTTTAAATAATAAGATTTGGAAAAAAATTTAAGATTGGTCTGGGATGCGCCTCTCAAATGAAGTTAGAGAAGCATTGGTTAAAGTTGTGATTTAAGCTATTCCTCCCGATGAGCATATTTATACTTCCAACTTCCCATGTTGAGGAAATGTAAAGGATGATTAATGATTAATTCTTTCTTATGGGCCTCTAATAGTAGGTTCAAGGACAGGTATTGACTGTTAACAAACTGTCTTAGTTAAAAGGGGGAAATGCTAAAATTCTCCAATCGAGAAGGTTATGGTTCGTGTTTTTTTTTTTGTCATCTCATATCATTAATTATTAACAAGGAAAACTGGTGGGGTATATAGGATAAGGTTGGATAGAAGGGAGAAGAAAAAGATGGAATGGGACAATGAAATGGGTCATGCAATGCATGTAGTTGCAGTTGTTGGTCATAAACAAAATGCGGGCGCCAACCTTTTCCTCTCGAACAAGTCATAATCAATGGCCGCAAACATTTTGCAACTCAACTACTAATGGCAAAAAAAAACAATTTGTTCTACATCATCACCCATGCACAATCCTCTTATATATCGATTTATTGATTCAATAAAGAATATGATTCCAGTTATTTATTCCTTTGCTTGTAGTATTAATCAAAATATGTCAGATCTAATTTACAATGTATATCCCAAGTAGGTAGCTCAGTTGGCGAGCTAAGGGATGTCGAAGGAGTGCACCAAATTGTGCGAGAATGAGGTCACGGGTTCAACTCCCGGAAACTAACATTCTCCCGCCCCCACTAACATTGCTTATCGAAATATAAAACTTGAACATTTAATTTCTAGAAAAACAAATACGATACATTAATTAAGATGAAAACATTTATTAGAATTCTACTATACAAAATTACAAATACAATATTTGATTTATTAACTCTGTAATTGAAACCAAGTTAACCTAAAGAACTTTTGTTTTTTACTCCCACATGCTTCCTCCTTTGTGAGACCCTAAATATGAGCACATCTCCCAACACCTCCCTCATCAACTATTCGAACATGTATTCACCACGGTGTGGAAAACTAACTCATTCTGCTAGATCCGATCCTCGATCTTTGTTGATGACCTAAAAACTTTTATGTTTGTGGAAAAGACGGGAACGGATCATCTCCTGTGAGATTTTCATGGGAGGAAATCCACTGAAATCTAAACCACTTATTCATATATTACCGCAATGCAGTGAAATCTAGACCACTCACTCATATATTACCACATTCGATAAGAGAAAATTGAGTGGTGCAGATTTCACTGGATTCTCTCCCGTGAAAATCTAACTGGAGAGGATCCGTAGTATCGAATGTCACACTATAATAGCTTCTTATATTAACCTCTTTCTTTCTACTTATTTTTCACCACAAATAAAAAGGTACTCGATCCTAAGCTATCTTAGCATACTTTCTATCTTGCCCATAAAGAAAGGTTTCTCAAGCAATTTGACTTGTATCTGCCTTCTGCAATCTCATACATTTGCAATTTGCTCTTTTATCATTTAGACTCTGCAAATTATTGAAAAAGTCATAGAAAAACTGAATAGTCAATATCAATTACAATGATGACAACCAATTTAAATAACACTCCTTACATACCTTGAATTGTTTCTGAAGATCCTTAATGTATTCAACTGCTAAGTCCAACATGTCTGCTGTATTTGTTTGCTGCCAAGAACATGACGAATGTTAACTTTCCAAACACAACTACACATCATTGTTAATATATAATTCATGGTCAAACAAGCTTTATGTGTTCAATTAATTACCTTGTCCATGTTTGGTACAAGCTCTTGTAATTTTCTCATTCGCTCACTGATGCGAGTTCTTCGTACCTGAAAATCGTTATTTCTCATAACAAGCTTACACAAAATACTTCATGAATTCATCATAGTCTAACTAATGTGGTGGATTCTAGGGTCCACTGGACCGAAATTTGAAAAATCATCTGAAACTCTAACAACGACCGACACTGACTTATGGAAACAGAAGCTCACAATCACCCTCGTCCACGGCTGGACAGTGACATGATCAAAATCGGTTCAATAAAAACAAGACAAAACGAATATAATTTGAGTTTTGGGACACTCGCATTCGTGGATTTTTTGTCAAAACGATACGATTAGGGTTTTCCACCCCTTAATTTTTTTTTTTTAAAAAAATCTAACAGAGTAACTCTAATTCCTCACACCAAGGTTCTATGATAACATGCCTTAAAAAATAAATGGCTTTTTTTTTTTCATATAATCAAAATCATACCCTTTCGGCAATGCTTCGAGGATGAGTAGCACAACCTCGTTTCGCTCTAATTTTACAAGGAACAGAATCTGGGAACTGAAACAACTTCTCCATAGCAACCATCTCAGCTGAAGTTTTTGGTAAACTCAAGTGATGTGATAATGTATGAACTTGATTTCCCATCCCTCCATTCTAAGCAAAACAATTTGTTGGTATTAACAATTAACAATAATAAGAACTAAAACTAGAATTCCAAAACAAGAGAAGTAACAATCCTTCATATACCTGAATATCAGAAAACATTTTTTCATTACCACTTCGTCGTCCTCTTTTCAAGCTGCTACTCATATTTTCTGAAATTGGTTGAGTATCACTCCAAGAACTATAGGGGAATCCAGAGCCATAATGTGAACTAGCATTACCATTGTTACCTCCTTGTCGCGCATCATCGGGACTAGTTGGTTCAATGTCCTCACTCCCAATTTCAGAGATCTGTGATAACACTCCTAATGAAGAAGCAGTTCTTGAAGGGAAGCTAATCTGACTGCTTAATCTGTTAATAGATTGAGTAAGTTCACCATTACTTCCATTCACTGCAGCATAGTTTCCAACACCTTTCATGGATGCAAATCCTGCAATTTACAAAATAATATTAGTAGCCATTAAGAATTATTTTTATCTCAAAATTGTTCAAAACACAGGTCTTATAACCACAATATAAGCCGTGACATCATGTTTTTGATGTCTTCCCAATAGAGATTAATAGTAATCAGCTACATTTGATAGCGAGTCTCTACAATATTAAAAATAACAATTTGGCAAACCTCATTTTGTCGAAGAGCTTAAGAAGTTTCATAGACAATTTGGATAATCATATTCTACACTATACCATAAATTGTACATGTCCCTACCAGAACAATTGTATTCTATTGAATTTATTGGATAGTAATAAGTTATGATTGCAATTAAGTTCAGCATAGGAAAAAGCCATCCATTAGCAACTACGATTACTACTCCTAAAAATGCATAGATTCAAATAACAAACTTCGCTGCTCAATTCCTATCCAAAAATTCAACTCTCATCAAAAACACAAAAACAACAACCTTAAAAATCCCAAAACAGTTCCCAACAGCAACAACAAAAGCTCATAAAAGGAAAAAGAGGAAACATAGCAAAAAAAGCAAAAAAAAATTACCATTTTGAAAGGGAATAGTGTGGGAGAAAAGTCCAGCAGGGGAGCTACCCTGCCTAAGAAGATGTGAACCAAAGCTCTTATTAGGCGCTTCTTGATCTATTCCCAATGAACCCAGCAATCCAAAAGAACCATCGATTGCAGAACTTGAAGTAGCAGCAGAACCATATCTAGGATGAGGATAGTGAGGTGGCAACCCAGCACCACCACCAGCAGCATAACCAGAATTCATGCCACTGAAATCCTTAGAAAAAACCTTATTCTCTTCAAAAGAAGAAATACTATCGTTATTCACAAATCTCTCAGAAGAAGAAGGTATGAGATTTGTAAGAAGTGAACTTGGTGCAGAGCGAAAACGAAGCAAACCAGAATTAGATTGATGTGTATTAGAATCCATTATTAAATAGTATATGTTGTTGAGTAATGTAAAAAGATAAAAAGAGTCACTACCATTATATGAGAGAGCAAGGGAATCAGTATCAAAAAGATTGGTAGCTTTATCCCAGAGAGAAAAAATTCTTTTTTTTATGAGAAAGATGAATTTTTTATCAGCTTAGGAAATAAGCTTGGGTGGGATAAGATCTTGTAGATGAAGCAACAGCAACAATACTACCCTCACCCTGGAGAACAAAAGAAAGAGGTGGCTATGGTGTTTTGTATAGAAGGTGGAGAGAGAGAGAGAGAGAGAGAGAGAGAGAGTGCAGCTTTAGTTTAGATTTGGTTTTGAAAGGAGTGAAAGAAAGGAAGATCTTATGAATGAGAGAGAAAGGGAAAGAGAAAGGAGGCGGTATGTATATATATCTGTTGTGTCTGTGTGGTGCTAAATTGAGCCAATGAGAAAGTACATAAAAAAGCCATCATCAATCGGTCCTCACCGAGTAAAATAGTATTCCTTCCGTGGCAAAAAAACGACCGTGAAACAAAAAAAATAATTTACCAAAATAGAACACTTTTTAAATTAATTACTAAAGTATAACACTTTTTTTTTTTCAGGTAACTTGCCTCCTGTGGTAGCGACTTCTACACTGCAATTTTTTATGGTTTTACAGTGTAGAAGTCGCCCCTGTGCGTGAGACTTCTAAACTGTGTTTTTTTATTTTTCTTTTTCTTTTATATTAATATATATAAATCTAATTAAATTCTAAAATTAATTTTGTTATTTCTAAAATAATTAAATAATTAATGATTAAAAAAATAATTTACGCTATATAGAAATATGGAAATAACTGTATATTTCCATAACTGTCGCGAATGTAACTGTAACCGTAATTGGTGTGCGACACCAACTCAACGGGCGACCCAAATTCCCCAAAGCTTTCAAGAAACCCAACAAGATGTGCCTCACATGTTGGTGGCCGGTGATTCCGCCATGAACACTGTTGTGCTGCTGGTATTTCTTCATCAGCCCGGGTAGGTGTAGGTGGTTGTTCGTATTGATTAAGCGACGAGGATGAATTATTTTGAGGAATTAGCACCAGCCTGCTCCTGAATCCTCCGAAGATATGCAACTGATTCGGGCGTACTAGAGTGGACACCAAATAGATTATAGAACATATTGTCGTCGCCGCTAGCCGTATAATGCAAAAATTACGTCAGAAAATAAAAAACAAGTCAAACCTCATCCAAAAATTATAACAACACCACTAAAAATCTAATAAAATCGAAAGAAGATTATACAATTGTAAACGATGAAATTTGAGATTTTTCGGATTTAATAGCTGTGGTTTCGAGACAATCGGAGAAGATTTTCCGAAAACCAGTTTTTAGACTAGAACCCTAAAACTGAGTAGCGGTCTAACAATTAGTGAAATTAATATAATTTTGTATTAACAATATTAACTTATTAAAACAGAGTGCATAGTGCAGCGTGCAGTTTCTACGGTCAAGATTTTGCCGACACTAATAAACGGTTAAGATCTTGCTGACACTAATAAACGATCAAGATCTTGCACGCTGCACTATGCACTATTCACAGGGGGCGACTTCTTGAAAGCTTTGGGGAATTTGGGTCACCCGTTGAGTTGGTGTCGCACGCCGATTACGGTTATGTTTGCGACGTTCGCAACGGTTATGGAAATATACAGTTATTTCCATATTTCTATAAAGCGTAAATTATTTTTTTTAATCTTTAATTATCTAATTATTTTAGAAATAAAAAATTTAATTTTTTAAATTAATTTTAGAATTTAATTCGGTTTATATAAATTGAACTGGCAAAACGACAATTAAAATGAATTTTTTTACTTTGACTAAACCGACTATTAATTTGGAACGGACGGAGTACTAAAAAAAAACCATCATTATTCCCTTGAAGTATGCGGTCATTTTAATGGTGCAGGCAGTTAGTGTATTGGATAGTTTTATTAAATTGCCATGTCAGCTTTTTTAAAAAAATAAAAAATATTTCTAATGCACTAACTGCATGACTGCACATTTAAGCTCTGTTTGGTAAAAAGTAGTGGATAGCAGATAAACTAGTGGATAACGGATGAGCGGGTAGCAGATGAGCTAGCGGATGAGCTAGCTGATAGCAAATGATGTGTTTGGTTGAACTAGCTGATAAATGTAAAATGACATAAAAAGACACATTTATTTAAGAGTAATGTTATTTAGCCAAAATGTTCTAGCCAAAAATAGCCAAAAACCAAGTTACAACACTAATTAACCAAGTTTTATAAGCCATTAACCAATCTGCTTTTTCACAGTTTTCTAGGTTATTGACTAAAAACTGTGAAAAAGCAGGTTGGTTAATGGCCTATAAAACTTGGTTAATTGGTGTTGTAACTTGGTTTTTGGCTATTTTTGGTTAGAACATTTTGGCTAAATAACATTACTCTTTATTTAATTCATGATTACATTTATTTAAAAGGTATAGAGAAGTAATTTAAGAAAAATAAAAATGATAAAAATGCCAAAAAAAAAGTGAAACGCTATCCACTATCCGCTAGCGTTTGAAAAAACGCTAAACGCTACCCGAAAAACGCTAAACGCTAGTGCTTACCAAACACGTGTACTCTTCACCCGCTACTTTCATCCGCTATCCGCTAGCGGATGGAACACGCAAAACAGAGCCTTATTGTGACCGCATACAATCCAGATCCCCCTTGAAGAGTTCATGATGGTCACCTCCAAATGAGGGTGGAAATAGATTGGGAGAGCTTGAATTTGCAAAGTCTAAGCCTATGTTTAATAAAAACTAGCCGATAGTGGATAAGCTAGTGGATAACAGATGAGTATATAGCGAACGAGTTGGCGAATAGTGGATGAGTTAGCGGATAGCGAATAACAAATAAGCTAGTGAATAGATAATTGTGTTTGGTACAACTAGCGGTTAATCTAACTGATAAAAGTAAAATGGCATTAAAAATAAAGATTTAAAATTGTTTAGTTTAATGTAAAGAGGCTAGAGAAGGAATTTGAGAAAAATAATTGGGGTAAAATTGACAAAAAAAAAGTGAGACGGTCTACGCTATAAGTAGCGTTTTAAAGAACGCTACTTGAAGTAGCGTTTTAAAAACGTTACCCAAAAATGCTGCTCACCAAACACGCCAATTCATCATCCGCTAGCGGATAGGGCTTGCCAAACAGAGCCTAAGTCTGGCCTACGTTAAAAATGTTAGACTCGGGTCTAGTTTGTTGCCTGTGATAGACTTACTTTTTAGGCTTGGCCTACTGAAAGTCTGTTTAAAAACTTATTTCACCAATTTTTTTACGGAAGCCTACAACATTTCAATGTGATGTAGGCTTTTGTAAATTGACAAACAAACTAATAGGTCAATGAGATTAAGTTTTAATTTGAGATCTAACAGAACTTTTTAGAGGATTATCTTCATATGACTTCTTATTTAAATTCTACTTTATAATATGTCAAAAACAGATATAAGTCAATATGTTTAAATTAACAAAAAATGTAAGCAAATTTACGATTTAACACAAAGTACAAAATTTAATAAAATAATAGTAGTAATAAAAAATATTATTTATATTTACTTATGTAGACTTAGAGGACATTTTCGATGACATGTAATCTGGCCTTTTTGGCTAAATAGGCTTTTAAAATGGTATTGGCCTTATCTATTTAAAAAAACGGCATGGCCTAGGCTCGGCATAAATTGGGCTATAAACTCCTACCTTAAACCTCACATTGGACTATAAACTCTTGTTGATCGGTCTGGCCTATTCTCACCCCTACCTCAAACCTCAGATTCATTTCACCTTGACAAATGATTCCTCAACATCTAGTTAGCTTAGATAAATTCGAGACAATTATAATCTAGTTTTGTTTACAAAAGTCAAAAATTTATGATTCGTAAATAGGTAGACACAAAGGCTATTGACCCTCCAATCTCTTTTGCGATTGACAATATATCCGACCAACAATGATTGGTTCAAGCGATAATTGGGCAAACTCGAGTTTTGAGTGTGGCAAAAACTGTATCGGGAGTGGAAAACCACGTGGACTGACAAAGTCGAGTACATGTGGTCAGTCATATTCTCCGACGTAGATTAATAACTTGTAAAGCCAGTAGATTGTGTATCAATGATATGGTAACCAAATAATAAATAGAATACCCAGATGATAATATCCCATCTTCCTAAACGTACTTAAATTAATGGTTAATACCATCAATATTTTAGTCGAAACCCATTTATTGTATTGACTTAATCTTATGGGTACATACATGAATATTCTTTCTCTTAACATCAGAGGGTGGGGTGATAGTGCCAAGAGGAGAAGATTGATAACTCTCATCAAAATTGAAAATGAATAATTCACTCCTTTTGTCACTGATGCTCGGAGGAGTTTAAAGGTGTGAGGTAAAAAAACTTTTGTGGTAAAGGAGAAGTTGAAGTAAACGAGAGGTTTGTTGAAGAATTAGAAAATGAAAGTATTCGGGAGGTTGGACCTTAACATTGATCAAACTATCGATGATTTGAATGCTCTGGACTCCTTGGTTTTTGGAGGGTGCAGATTTGAAGGTAATTGAGAAAAGGAAGATAGCGTCGGGCCTTTTTTGGAAACAGATTCATATGAAAGAAAACTTAATTAAGTAGAAGTCTAGAGCCGGTTGGATTCAGGTTGGAGATACTAATACTAAGTATTTTCATGCTTGCATTCAATCCAGAATAAGAAAAAATCAGATTTTGATGCTTGAAAAGGAGGAGTTTGGGTGGAAGATGTTGGCCAGGTTAAAGGGGGTGAAGAGGTTTTTTGAAAGTAATTTCACTAAAAATAGTTTCAATCGTCCCACTCTATATGTGGTCTTGAGTTTAAACAATTATGCAGAGATGATAACTTGTTCTTGACAGCCCCAATTACCGAGAAAGAGATTAAAGATGAGATGTGGGGGTGTGATGCGAATAAGAGTCCAAGTCCGGATGGTTTTAATTTACACTTCATTAAAGAATTTTGGGAAGTGTTGAAGGATGATGTGGTGGGTTTTATTTAGGAACTCCAGGATACCAATGTGTTGCCTAAAGCCCACAACTTCTTTTTGACTTTGATTCCAAAAACTGGTAATCCGCAGGGTCTTTGTGAATATCGTCCTATTTGTTTGACTGGGTGTCTATATAAGATTCTTGTCAAAATATTTGTTGCTAGGTTGAAAAAATGTCCTACCATTTTTTACTTCTTCAGGTCAGGCGGCTTTTTTATCTGGTAGACATATCCAAGATGGAATTCTTTTGCTTAATGAAATTGTACGTAGACCTTGCTAAGAGAAGAAAGGATGGGTGTTTGTTATTCAAAGTAAAACCTTACGATTAAGTTTCTTGGGGTATCTAGAGTATGTGATGGGGCGTATGGGGTTTGATAGGAGATGGATTGGGTGAATGAAATCTTGCAGCTCTATGAGCTATATGTCTGTGTTGGTGAATGATAGTCTAAAGGAGGAATTTCTTGTTCACAAGGGCTTGCGCCAAGGTGAACCCCTGTCACCGTTTCTGACCTCTCTGGTTTCAAAGGCTACTCAGAGTGGCAACTTTGAGGGATATGAGGTATCTAAACATATGTCGTTATTACAAATTGCTGATGATACCATTGTGTTGGGGAATGGATATTGGGATAACTTGTGGAGCCTCAAAACTATTTTTCGGTGCTTTGAAATGATTTTGGGGTTGAAGGTGAGTTTCCATAATAGTAATCTAATCGAGATTAATTTGGAGGAGGTTTCATTGATATTGCATCTACTTTTCTTTCTTGTTATACTGTCTCTTTGCCTTTTAGATTTTTGGGGATCCCGGTGGGTGCAAATCCCAAACGTAGTAGTACGTGATAGCCGGTTATTGAAGCCATGTGTTCTCGGTTATCCACATGCCGGGGTAGGCAACTATCCATCGGAGGTAGGCTCACTTTAATTAATTCTGTGTTGAATAGTATTCCCCTTTATTTTTTATCCGTTTACAAAGCACCCAAAGTTGTTATTAAAGAAATGATAAAGATTCAACGGGAGTTCTTGTGGGGACGTGGGGTGAAAAAAAGATTTGTTGGGTTTCTTGGGATTGCATTTGTAAGCCAAAACATGAAGGGGGACTTAGGGTCGAAAACCTTATTCTATTTAATACCTCATTGCTGACTAAATGGAAGTGGAGATACCTAACTGATCATAATGCTATTTGGAGGGATTTGTTGATTTACAGGTACAGTGATTTGAACTCTAAGCTTATTTATAATGAAGGGGGTGATGTGGGGTAGGAAAGATTCTCTTTGGTGGAGAGACATTGTTACTTTGGGGGTTGATCTTAATTTGGGGTTTGACTTTTTTTTTATGTTGTTAATTGTGTTGTTGGTGATGACAAATTCTTATGTTTTTGGTCAAGAAGGTGGTTGGGTAGTTTATCTTTTTAAAATAGTTTTCTAGATCTGTTTGAGGTTTCGACGTAGAAGCATGCTAAGATTGTTGAGTTGTATGTCAGTGGTGGTGATAATGGTCATTGGGATTTTGGTTGGAGCTGTGAACTCAACCCAGCTGAGAAGGAGAATTTGGATATTCTATCATCTATTTTGTTTGAATTTTGTCCAACAGTAGAGAGGATGGATTGTTGGAATTGAAAACTTAATAAACCTCATTCTTTTAGTGTGAAATCCTGTTATTTGTTTCTATCATAGGTGTTATTTGTTTCTATCATAGGTGGTACGGTCGGTCCAAATTGAGGGCAATCTTAAAGCAGGTCTGAAAGCTATCTAGCGTTTAGCTGCTCCCTCAAAAGTGTGTATTTTTGGGTTGCGTCTTCTCCTTGGGAGTCTACCTACTAGAGATGCACTTGAAGCGAGAGGATGTATCAATGGTGCTCATGATATAGTTTTCCCATTATGCTTTCGCCAGCAGGAATCAATTTTTCATTTGTTTTTCAGATGTCAGGTAGCGTGGGATATGTGGAAGGATATTTGTGGGTGGATGAGTGTTCAAGAGGTGATTGAATTAGAAGGTTTGGATCATTTCCTTGCCTACTTTAGACATAAGATCTCGTAACGAAACCCTGGCGAAAGTGACCGAAAGGCACGCCACATATGCTACAGCACTCAATGTTATAGCATCCAGCGTTATAGCACTAACACAGAAGAGAAGTTACTTAGTGAAAAGCAGTCCAACTAGTCTTCATCATATAGTTTCCCTTTTATTTCCTTGCAACTCAAACCTTTATTTTATTGTTCTCCAATAGTGTTTTTACTTTTCCTCACTGATTTGCTAAGTTTGACAACTAAAAATTAAAGACAATCCCTGTGGGTTCGACCTGTATTAGTATTACTTGTTGCGACTACGTATACTTGCGCATCTGTTTGTAAAATCTACAACAAGTTTTTGGCGTCGTTGCCGGGGATTGAAACTAATTTTACTATTGAAATTCTTAGCATATTAGTGTAGCTTTTACTCTGGTGTTTGTTTCTGATGCTATAGCATATGCACAGGCTCAATTCACCAGAATTTCAATTTGATCCTGAAATAGAGAGGAGATTCAGAGCATTGCGAAGGCAACAAAGGTTACAACAGAGAGCAGCCATGTCAGAACACAACTCTGGCAGAAGTTCCCAAATAGGAGGAAGAGGTGGCAGAGGTAGAGGTTCCCAACATGGTGGAACCCAACATGGTACTTACACTGAAAAAATACCCGCATTTACACAGAGAGGACCAGTCACTGATTATTCAGGTCCTCTTCATGATCCAGAAGAGTGGTACACGCAACAATTCATTCAGATTGGACCAGAAGGTGTGGTTAATGATAGGGACAGGCCAATGAGTGATTATGCTGTTTTTAATCCTCAAGCTATGCAAACTAGCATAGTGAGACCTCAACTTAATACAACTCATTTTGAATTTAAACCAATGATGTTTCAAATGCTTCAAACAATTGGTCAGTTTGGTGGAACTATAAATGAGGATCCACATTTACATTTAAAACAATTTTTGGAAGTATGTAGTAATTTCACTTTTCTTGGAGTTTCTGATGATGCCTTTAGACTCAAACTTTTTCCTTATTCTTTAAAGGATAGGTCAAAAGCTTGGCTAAACTCATTAGAACCTAATTCAATCCATACTTGGAATGAATTAGCAGAAAATGTTTTGGCAAAATATTTTTCACCCAACAAAAATGCAAAACTGAGAAATGAAATTACTTCATTCAAACAACTTGATAATGAATCAATGTATGAAGCATGGGAAATGTCAATGAGATCATTATGCCAATGAGATCACTTGGTCAAGCTTATGCCAATACTAAAAAAGAAAAGCTTGTGGAAGAAGGTGTGTTACAAGGTGAGGCTAATGTCAATGAGATCACTAAGGAGAGTGAGGGAGGAAGAGATGGATCAGAAGAAGAAGAGAGTACTAAGGAAATTGAGCCTGAACCAGACCCTAAATCAACCCTCAACCAAGAGCAAACCCCATCACCCCAATCTCCATCTAACAAAAACTCATCCCCACAATCCCCACCCAAACAGCCCATACCACCACCCTCACCACCAAAAATCACCAAATGCACTCAAGTCATTGCTGAAATCAAACAACCAGAAACCACCCAGCCACCACAATGGTCAAAACCAAAAGCTGAAGAAAACCTGGCTGTAGCATCTACTGCTACAACATCTGTTGCTACAACATCTGTTGCTACAACATCTGCTGAACAAGTGAATGTTGCAGCAACTTCTGTGGATATGTTTGATGAAGCCATTGGTGGAACATTCAAAATCAATGGTAAAAGGGTGAAACACTACTCTGAAGCACATGTGGTGAGGGACAAGGTCATCACAGAGTGGCCAAAACTCTAACACAGGGTGTAGTCTGGCTGAGGACTCTTAAACACAGCGCTTCTGGGAGGCAAACCACAATTTTGTAACTAACCCTTTTGTTATTTTTAAGTCTTTTTGTTTGTGCAGGAAATTTGGACATAAGTTGCAGAAGAAGTTATAGCACTTGGTGTGGTAGCATGAGATGCTATAGCATCATTTGTTGCTTCTGTGTGGTCAAAAGAAGAAGAAGTAGAAGACAGCGAAGAAACCAACCGAGCAGCCTTGCAGGACCAGCAACAGGCTCAAATCTGGGTTAGCTAAAAAAATGATCCATTTTTCCTTACTCCCTTAAATTTTATTGCTTTCAATAGACCTATTGAGTGCTATAGCACCTGTCCTGCACCCAACAACTTTGTTAGTTTTAAGTCTGTTTCAGAATCATGCCAAGTATTTTTATATTTTGCTGTGATGTTTTGCTTGACCCTCCCCCCTTATTCATCATGAAGGCAGTGAAGACACTGCCAGGTTTTAAGCGGGATGCTTGCCCCCAATAGGTTTATTGGGTGCACGACAGGTGCTATAGCACCCAATAGGTTTATTGAAAGTAATGAAATTTAAGGGAGTAAGGAAAAAGGGATCATTTTTTTAGCTAACCCAGATTTGAGCCTGTTGCTGGTCCTGCAAGGCTGCTGGGTTGGTTTCTTCGCTGTCTTCTGCTTCTTCTTCTTCTTCTTCTTTTGACCACACAGAAGCAACAAATTATGCTATAGCATCTCATGCTACCACACCAAGTGCTATAACTTCTTCTGCAACTTATCTCCAAATTTCCTGCACAAACAAAAAGACTTAAAAATAACAAAAGGTTAGTTACAAAATTGTGGGTTTCCTCCCAGAAGCGCTTGGTTTAAGAGTCCTCAGCCAGACTACACCCTGTGTTAGAGTTTTGGCCACTCTGTGATGACCTTGTCCCTCACCACATGTGCTCCAGCGTAGTGTTTCATGTAACACCCATTTCTACCCGGTAATTTAATTACTAAAAATCAGAGTCTCTTTTTTTTTTAAAGTCATATTTCACCACATGGGATGTCACACATAAATCCACACAAAAATCATGCATCGATATAAAATAGTTCTCATCGTCGATAATAATGCGATACATAGCACATCACAACTGGGGTGAGCTCAAAACGCTCAATTCAACCAACATAATAAAAACTCAGCAACTACGCAGCGGAAAGTCATAAAGCAGCAACTACAGCAATCAATAATTATAAAAACTAAGGTTCATTACCTCCCCACTGAGTGCTACGTATCAGAGCAGACGACTAGACTCAGCTAGCAAAGGTAGCTAAGCCTTCACTCGAGATCACCTGCACGTTACCGCATAGGGGTAACATTCAAACAGAAGGGGTGAGTTCATCTAACAATATAATAGTGCATATGATAAGTATTATGCTCGGACTACAACGCTATATAAACCACCTCACAACATCAAAACAGTCATCACTGCAAGTCATCACAATGTCATGAAACATGTATGAAATGCAACCCATCACAACGGGCGTATGCATGTGGTACCTGTCATCATCGTCACTAAATAGCCTTTATGGCATCATCGTCACTAAATAGCCTTTATGGCATCATCGTCACTTGTTTATGCACATGAGATGTATGAGACACCATGACATGCACCAGAGACAGTCCCATACAAGCACAGTCAACTTAACGACTCATCACTTACCAATTTGCCAATGAAAGGCATATCACCTGTCAAGTTATCGTCACACATACATTTGCCACTAACATTCATTGTCATTAACATCATCGTCGCTAATAGACTTTATGGCATCATCGTCACTTATAAGACCGCAACTTTTATTCATCCCCAATACCATCGTCAATCAAAATAATAGCCACTAGGGGCATTGTCGTCAAAACCATCAACACATCATTATTGACACCGAAACACTAAGATTACCGATTACACCAAAAGGTTTTACTCCAGTTTCACGACACCAAAAAGGACACCAAAAAAGGGGTTTTAAACACCGAAATAGTTTTACAACGCCAACAACAACGACCACCGGGGACAGCCACTTGAGGCGCCCAGAAACTATCAGAAAAACAATAATTTTTACCTTAAAGTAGAATATACCGGCAGGAAATTGAATAAGCTTCACAACGCACTTCGAAACACTTAAAACGGACACCCGAGTCAAAAGATATGTCAAAAACAAAACCGGGGAAAAATTGAGGAACATCCTGAAAATGGCGCCCAGGCACTGGGCACCTAAGACAACAACAGCAACATCAGGCCTGGCGCCCAGCAACAGGGCGCCTCGACAGCTTCTGTCTCAGCACTTCGACAGCTTCTGTCTCAGCACTTCAACAGCTTCTGTCTCAGCAACTTCGACAGCTTCTGTCTCAGCACTTCGACAGCTTCTGTCTCAGTGACAGGAGACTTGGCAGGGACAACACTGGCACACGGACACACACACCAGACACGGCGCCCATGCACTGGGCGCCAAAAACAGCAATAGAACTCCGGGCAACATGGACAAGCACGGCGCCCAGGCACAGGGCGCCATTTCCTGCAACACCAACACCAAACGCAACACAACCAAGGATGGCGCCCAGGCACAGGGCGCCATTTTCTGCAACAGGGACAGCAACAACACTTGGCGCCCATGGTGCCCTAGGGACCCAAACTTTCAGCCACACAACAAATTTACCAAATAACACATATGCAATTCATACCACCGTAATCAATTTAATTCATCAATCAACAACCAATTCAAACAAATCAAGCAAGATCATGGCAATATAGGTCTAAGCCCCCACCCTAATACCCATCATACCCACCATACCCACCATTATAGTGAGAGAGAGGTCTCACCCTTACCTTAATTGATAGGATTAGAAGACCTTGGAGAGGAAGTCACCAACAGAACACGGCAACACAGCTTCTCTTCTCTTCTCCTTGATTCGCGAACCCTCCTCTTCTCCTCCTTGTGCGCCGAATTCCTTCTCTCTTCTCCTCTCTCTATTTCGCACTTTTCCTTTCTTTTGCACAAATGAGCCAAAACCCTAATTTTTGGGTTTAAATATGCGCCTAGGATAGTGGGCCTGGATCGCGGATCTTCCTCCAGCTTAAGCCCGATTACTAACGCCATCACCTAAAACCCAATCACACACCTCTCAATCCAACATTAATATAATTACACCAATTAAAATAAATAAAATAAATAATTGAATACCTAAATATTTAATTAAATATTTGGGCGTTACAACTCTCCATGTTTTCGTCCTCGAAAACTCACCTGAATCAAACAGCTCTGGATAAGACTCCCGCATCTTACTCTCCAACTCCCAAGTCATGCTCTCACCGGCAGCTCCTAACCAGACCACCTTCACCAATGCAATTTCCTTGCCTCTTAACACCTTCACCTCATGATCCTCAATCCGTACAGGCATCGTCTCCACCGTGAGATTATCCCGTACCTCCACATCATCCATGTGGATCACATGAGATGGATCCGAAATGTACTTCCGAAGTTGCGACACATGAAACACGTCATGCAAATTCGAAAGATTTGGCGGTAAAGCCACTCTATACGCCACGTTCCCAACTCTCCCGGAAATCTGATAAGGACCAATGAATCTGGGAGTGAGCTTCTTCGACTTCAAAGCGCGGCCAACACCGGTCACTGGAGTGACCCTCAAAAATACATGCTCACCCTCCTGAAACTCTAGATCTTTTCTCCTCTTGTCGTGATAACGTCGTGATAACTCTTCTGACGACTCTGCGAAGCCTTCATCTTTTCACGGGTCATCTTTATCTTTTCGGTTGTCTCCCGAACAATTTCAGGTCCAAGTACCACACTCTCTCCAGACTCATACCAACACAGCGGGGTTCTATACTTCCAACCATACAATGCCTCAAAAGGTACCATCCCGATACTAGAATGGTAACTATTGTTGTACGTGAACTCAATCAGCGAAAGGTAGGAATCCCATGAACCTCCTTGTTCCAAAACACAAGCCCTCAACAAATCTTCTAATGACTGAATTGTTCTCTCTGACTGACCATCTGTCTGAGGATGATACGCCGAACTCAACCTCAGCTTAGACCCCAACTTTTCTTGCAACCTCTTCCAGAAATCTGAAGTGAACCTCGGATCTCTATCTGAAACAATACTCTTCGGAACACCATGCAAATTCACAATTTCTTTGACATAAACTTCTGCTAGCCTCGACACCGGATAAGTGATATTAATAGGAACAAAGTGAGCAGACTTCGTTAGCCTATCAACGATCACCCAAATAGCATCGTGACCTCTAACTGTATTTGGCAATCCCGTCACAAAATCCATCGAAATGCTATCCCACTTCCACTCTGGAATTTCCAACGGTTGCATCAATCCAGCAGGCTTCTGATGCTCCACCTTCGACTTCTGACAAGTCAAACAGGCATACACAAATTGTGCTACATCCCTCTTCATACCATGCCACCAAAACATCTTCTTCAGGTCTTGACACATCTTTGTCGCTCCAGGATGAATACTCAACTTACTTCGGTGACCCTCTTCCAAAATTGTTTTCCTCATTTCTACGTCATCCGGAATGCAGATCCTACCACGGAACCTCAACACACCTTGGGAATCAAACTTGAAATCTTCATTCTCAGAATGACCAATCCCATTCATTAAATCCACCAACTTAACATCTGGTTTCTGAGCCTCTCTGATGCTGCCCAGAAAATCATTATCGATCCTTAACATTCCTAGCTTGACACTATGAGGTGTCGTCCTACAAACCAGACTTAGATCTCTGAATTCCTCAATAACCTCTAACTCTTTGACCATCATCGCCGACATATGCAAAGACTTCCGGCTCAAAGCATCAACCACGACATTAGCTTTACCCGGATGATAGTTCAAACCGAAATCATAGTTCTTCAACAATTCCAACCACCTTCGCTGCCTCATATTCAACTCCTTCTGGTCAAACAGATATTTCAAACTCTTATGATCACTGAACACCTCAAATCTGGAACCATACAGATAGTGCCTCCAAACCTTCAACACAAAAACCACTGCAGCCAACTCCAAATCATGCGTTGGATAATTTTTCTCATGAACCCTTAATTGCCTCGACGCATAAGCAATCACCTTCCCATCTTGCATAAGCACGCCACCTAGACCCATCTTCGAAGCATCACAATACACCACGAACGGTTCTTCCGGTTTTTGCAACGTCAAAACAGGAGATGTCGTCAACCTCTTCTTCAACTCAAGGAAACTTTCCTCACAACGAGCATCCCACACAAAAGCCTTACCCTTACAAGTCAACTGTGTCAACGGAAGGGCCAACTTAGAAAAACCTTCGATGAACCTTCTGTAATAACCAGCCAACCCTAAGAAGCTTCTAATCTCCGTAACCGACTTCGGACTCTCCCACTACATCACAGCATCAACCTTAGAAGGATCCACAGCAATACCACTACCAGAAATGATGTGACCCAGAAAACTCATTTCTAACAACCAGAATTCACATTTAGACAACTTGGCATACAACCTCTTCTCTCTCAGGACCTCCAATACTAATTTCAAATGCTCTGCATGCTCTTCCTCCAACTTCGAATAAATCAGGATGTCGTCAATGAACACAACTACGAACCGATCCAAGTAAGTATGGAATATACGATTCATGTATTCCATAAATACACCCGGCGCGTTAGTGACACCGAACGGCATCACCAAATACTCATAATGCTCATACCTCGTCCTGAAAGCAGTCTTCTGAACATCTTCATCCTTCACCTTGATCTGATGATAACCCGATCTCAAATCAATCTTGCTGAACACTCGAGCACCCACCAACTGATCCATCAAATCGTCTATCCTTGGCAACGGATATTTGTTCTTAATGGTCACCTTATTCAGCTGCCTATAATCAACACACAACCTCATGCTTCCTTCCTTCTTCTTTACTAGCAACACAGGAGCTCCCCACGGCAATACACTTGGCCTAACAAACTTCTTCTCAAGCAGATCTTCAAGTTGCTTCTTCAACTCAGACAATTCCGACGCCGACATCCTGTACGGTGTCATAGACACAGGCCTCGTACCAGGTACAAGATCAATAGAAAACTCCACTTCCCTCTCAGGTGGAACACTAGGGATCTCATCAGGAAAAACATCTGGAAATTCGCGCACCACCTGCAACTCTTCAATGACAGCCCGACTCTCAGCAGACAACGAAGCCATTAACGAAAATAGCTGAACCCCTCCCTTCATCAACTTCTTCAATTGATTAGCGGATAACAAAACAGAATCTTCCTCTCCAAAACTAACCGATTTGCTACGACAGTTGATATGGACATGGTTATGCTCTAACCAGTCCATGCCCAATATTACATCCAATCCTCCCAACGGCAAGCAAACAAAATCCACGACAAAGTCCCTGCCGAAGATCGACAAGGGACACGGAGAACACACCAAGGAAGTGGTCACCGACCCCTTAGCAGGAGTGTCGACAACCGTATCTCCACACATAGCAGACAAAACAAGGCCCAATCTTTTACAACAATCAACCGAGATAAAACAATGGGTAGCACCAGTATCAATAAGATATTTCAGAGGAGTACCATGAATGTAGCACGTACCTCTAATGAGACCATCATTCTCAGCAGGCTCCTCTCCTGCCAATGCGAACACTTTCCCACTGGACCTTTCTTTCTTCGGCTTTGAACACTTCGCGCTGATATGCCCAGACTCACCATAGTTGAAACACACCATGTCCTTGCGCCCACACTCAGCCGCTACATGACCCGCCTTACCACAACGGTAACAAACCCTCTCATCAGACTTGCACATGAAACTCCTGTGGCCAGCCTTGCCACACTTGAAACATACAATACCAGCAGGAGCATCTCCCCCACTAGCCTTTTTGCCTCCAGCAGCTCTATGATGACTCTTACCCGCAGGAACCTCATACGGCTTGCTTCGACTCGGAAATTTGCCCTTTTTCTCAGTCACAGCTTTATAGTGCGCAGTACTGTCCTCCTCAAAAATTCTGCAGCTATCTATCAGGTCAGCGAACACACGGATCTTCTGGTAGCCAATTGCCTTTTTAATTTCCGGCCTTAAACCATTCTCAAACTTAATACATTTTGAAAATTCAGCTGTAGCCTCGCTATAGTGCGGATAGAACTTCGCCAACTCCACGAACTTCGCCGCATACTCAGTCACAGACATGCCACCTTGCTTCAGCTCCAAAAACTCTATCTCCTTTTTCCCTCGGACATCTTCCGGAAAATATTTCCTCAGAAACTCTCTGCTAAACACCTCCCAAGTAACCTCTTCCTGCACAAACTCTAACCTCTGCCTAGTAGCCAACCACCAATCGTCGGCCTCCTCTGCCAACATGTGAGTATCAAAACGGACCTTGTGCTCCACAGTGCAGTCCATCACCCTAAAAATTCTCTCGATCTCCTTTAACCAGGCCATGGCACCGTCTGGATCATACTTGCCCTTGAAAGTGAGCGGATTCTCTCTCTGGAATGTAGTCAGACTCCGAAACCCAGCGTTCTCTCCAGCATTCTGCTGATTCTGCATGGCCTGAGCCATGGCAGCTAAAGCAGCAGCAATCGCAGTGTCGTTCCTCCCAGCCATATCAACTCAAGCTGAAACCAAAAACAACAGTTAGAATAAGTCGACAATACTAGATTGTCAATGACTGGACAACTTGGCCGGACAGACCGAACTTTTGCTCTGATACCACTAAAATCATGCATCGATATTTCACCACATGGGATGTCACACATAAATCCACACAAAAATCATGCATCGATATAAAATTGTTCTCATCGTCGATAATAATGCGATACATAGCACATCACAACTGGTGTGAGCTCAAAACGCTCAATTCAACCAACATAATAAAAACTCAGCAACTACGCAGCGGAAAGTCATAAAGCAGCAACTACAGCAATCAATAATTATAAAAACTAAGGTTCATTCCCTCCCCACTGAGTGCTACGTATCAGAGCAGACGACCAGACTCAGCTAGCAAAGGTACCTAAGCCTTCACTCGAGATCACCTGCACGTTACCGCATAGGGGTAACATTCAAACAGAAGGGGTGAGTTCATCTAACAATATAATAGTGCATATGATAAGTATTATGCTCGGACTACAACGCTATATAAACCACCTCACAACATCAAAACAGTCATCACTGCAAGTCATCACAATGTCATGAAACATGTATGAAATGCAACCCATCACAACGGGCGTATGCATGTGGTACCTGTCATCATCGTCATTAAATAGCCTTTATGGCATCATCGTCACTAAATAGCCTTTATGGCATCATCGTCACTTGTTTATGCACATGAGATGTATGAGACACCATGACATGCACCAGAGACAGTCCCATACAAGCACAGTCAACTTAACGACCCATCACTTACCAAATTGCCAATGAAAGGCACATCACTTGTCAAGTTATCGTCACACATACATTTGCCACTAACACTCATCGTCATTAACATCATCGTCGCTAATAGCCTTTATGGCATCATCGTCACTTATAAGACCGCAACTTTTATTCATCCCCAATACCATCGTCAATCAAAATAATAGCCATTAGGGGCATTGTCGTCAAAACCATCAACACATCATTATTGACACCGGAACACTAAGATTACCGATTACACCAAAAGGTTTTACTCCAGTTTCACGACACCAAAAAGGACACCAAAAGGGGGTTTTAAACACCGAAATAATTTTACAACGCCAACAACAACGACCACCGGGGACAGCCACTTGAGGCGCCCAGAAACTATCAAAAAAACAATAATTTTTACCTTAAAGTAGAATATACCGGCAGGAAATTGAATAAGCTTCACAACACACTTCGAAACACTTAAAACGGACACACGAGTCAAAAGATATGTCAAAAACCAAACCGGGGAAAAATTGAGGAACATCCTGAAAATGGCGCCCAGGCACTGGGCACCTAAGACAACAACAGCAACATCAGGCCTGGCGCCCAGCAACAGGGCGCCTTGACAGCTTCTGTCTCAGCACTTCGACAGCTTCTGTCTCAGCACTTCGACAGCTTCTGTCTCAGTGACAGCAGACTTGGCAGGGACAACACTGGCACACGGACACACACACCAGACACGGCGCCCATGCACTGGGCGCCAAAAACAGCAACAGAACTCCGGGCAACATGGACAAGCACGGCGCCCAGGCACAGGGCGCCATTTCCTGCAACACCAACACCAAACGCAACACAACCAAGGATGGCGCCCAGGCACAGGGCGTCATTTTCTGCAACAGGGACAGCAACAACACTTGGCGCCCATGGCGCCCTAGGGACCCAAACTTTCAGCCACACAACAAATTCACCAAATAACACATATGCAATTCATACCACCGTAATCAATTTAATTCATCAATCAACAACCAATTCAAACAAATCAAGCAAGATCATGGAAATATAGGTCTAAGCCCCCCACCCTAATACCCATCATACCCACCATTATAGTGAAAGAGAGGTCTCACCCTTACCTTAATTGATAGGATTAGAAGACCTCGGAGAGGAAGTCACCAACAGAACACGGCAACACAGCTTCTCTTCTCTTCTCCTTGATTCGCGAACCCTCCTCTTCTCCTCCTTGTGCGCCAAATTCCTTCTCTCTTCTCCTCTCTCTATTTCGCACTTTTCCTTTCTTTTGCACAAATGAGCCAAAACCCTAATTTTTGGGTTTAAATATGCGCCTAGGATAGTGGGCCTGGATCGCGGGTCTTCCTTCAGCTTAAGCCCGATTACTAACGCCATCACCTAAAACTCAATCACACACCTCTCAATCCAACATTAATATAATTACACCAATTAAAATAAATAAAATAAATAATTGAATACCTAAATATTTAATTAAATAATTTAATTAAATATTTGGGCGTTACATTTCACCCTTTTACCATTGATTTTGAATGTTCCACCAGTGGCTTCATCAAACATATCCACAGAAGTTGCTGCAACATTCAATTGTTCAGCAGATGCTACAACCAGGTTTTCTTCAGCTTTTGGTTTTGACCATTGTGGTGGTTGGGTGGTTTCTGGTTGTTTGATTTCAGCAATGACTTGAGTGCATTTGGTGATTTTTGGTTGTGAGGGTTGTGGTATGGGCTGTTTGGGTGGGGATTGTGGGGATGAGTTTTTGTTAGATGGAGATTGGGGTGATGGGGTTTGACTTTAGCACTCTCTTCTTCTTCTTCTGATCCATCTCTTCCTCCCTCACTCTCCTTAGAGATCTCATTAACATCAGCATCACCTTGTAACACACCTTCTTCTCCATGCTTTTCTTTTTCAGTGTTGGCATGAGCCTTGACCAAGTGGTCATCTTGCTTTGTGGAAGTGTTTTTTAATAACTGAATCAAGAGACACCACAAAAGAACACTCCGCAGTTCCTGCATCTGGGGACTTGAGAGCATTCATCGCATTAAACTTAATTTCTTGATCATTGACTCTCATAGTCAATTCTCCCTTCTGGACATCAATCAAAGTCTGGGCAGTAGCTAGGAATGGTCTCCCAAGAATGATAGGAACCTCTTTATCTGCATCAAAATCAAGAACAACAAAATCCATAGGAAAAACAAATTTGTCAACCTTAATGAGCACATCCTCTATTATCCCCTCGGGATAGGCTAAGGACATATCTGCTAATTGAAGGCTAAGAGTGGTGGGCCTCACAATACCAATACCAAGCTGTTTAAATATGGATTTGGGGATCAAATTGATGCTTGCCCCCAAATCACATAGTGCACGCCCAGAATAAGATTTACCCATAGAACATGGTATTATGAAACTGCCAGGATCCTTCAATTTCCTTGGGAACTTGTTCTGCATGATCATGGTGCACTCTCCAGTCATTGCTACTGTCTCAAACTCTCCTAATCTCTTCCTCTTGGTGAGCACTTCCTTCATAAATTTTGCATAGTTGAGAATTTGTTGAAGTGCTTCCAGCAAGGGAACATTGATGTGGAGTTGTTTCAGCACATCCAAAAATTTACCAAATTGCTTGTTCTCATGAGCCTGCTTCAACCTTTGTGGAAAAGGAGGAGGAGGTTATTCTGGAACAAGCTTAGGTGGTGGCACATATACAGGGTCAGATGTTATAGCAGTGGGTGCTATGGCATCAAAAGTATTTTTTTCTTTTTCAATTTTTTTATTTTTTTCTTTTTCTTCTCTGCCTTCACCCGTTACAGTAGTGGCAATTGCAAATCCTTCCCACTCCTCAATTAAATAGCTTTGACCCGCTCCTTTCCCCGGGTATATGAAGTTGATGCCTCCGATGTTGAGGGCAGAGCTCCACTAGGCCTGAGTTAGAGCCGTAGCAATCTGCCCTACTTGATTCTCAAGGTTCCTGATACAGCTCCATGAAATTGAATTGATGCCTTGGTGTCACTCATGAAGGTTTTGGTGTCTTTCATGAATTCCTTCAGTAAGGTCTCCATGGAGTTGTCAATAGTTTGGGCATTCTGCCTTTGTTGTTGCTGAGTAGGGAATCCTGGTGGTGCATTAGATGAACTTGCTGCATTATTACTCCATCTGAAATTGAGATGGTTTTTCCACCCAGTATTGTAGGAATTTGAATAGGGGTCATTATTTTTATTGTATCTCATTCACAGATACAGGGTTGCTTGGGCATTCTTCATAAAGTTGCCTCCTCCACAATAGACACAACTGGTTTCAGCAGGATGACTTGTTCAATTACAGCAGCAACTTCTGTTGATTCAGAGTTCTGAGGAGATGCTAGAGCATTCGATGCTATAGCATTGGCTGTGGTGAGATTTTTGACCATGTTGGTGAGGGATGCTACTTGAGCTGTTAGCTTTGTCACCTCACTGACTTCATGTAATCCAGCTTCCTTTTTGAGGTGTGGCTCTAGATGTAGGCCAAGAATAACTATTTGCTGCTATGTCATCAATGAGGTCACAAGCATCATTATAAGATGATTTTAGCAAAACCCCTCCAAAAGAAGCATCAAGCATCAATCTGGTCTGTGGCTCCAATCCATTGTAAAATGTTTCCCTTTGGATAATGACAGGTACGCCATGGTGAGGACATTTTCTTAACAGCTCTTTGTATCTTTCCCATGATTCATACATAGATTCATTATCAAGTTGTTTGAATGAAGTAATTTCATTTCTCAGTTTTGCATTTTTGCTAGGTGGAAAATATTTTCCCAAAACTTTTTCTGCTAATTCATTCCAAGTATGGATTGAACTAGGTTCTAATGAGTTTAGCCAAGCTTTTGCCCTATCCTTTAAAGAATAAGGAAAAAGTTTGAGTCTAAATGCATCATCAGAAACTCCAAGAAAAGTGAAATTACTACATACTTCCAAAAATTGTTTTAAATGTAAATGTGGATCCTCATTTATAGTTCCACCAAACTGACCAATTGTTTGAAGCATTTGAAACATCATCGGGTTAAATTCAAAATGAGCTGTATTAAGTTGAGGTCTCACTATGCTAGTTTGCATAGCTCGAGGATTAAAAACAACATAACCCCTCATTGGCTTGTCCCTTTCATTAACCATAACTTCTGGTCCAATCTGAATGAATTGTTGCGTGTACCACTCTTCTGGATCATGAAGAGGACCTGAATAATCAGTGACTGGTCCTCTCTGTGTAAATGCTGGTATTTCAGTGTAAGTACCATGTTGGGAACCTCTACCTATGCCACCTCTTCCTCCTCTTTGAGAACTTCTGCCAGAGTTGTGTTCTGACATGGCTGCTCTCTGTTGTATCCTTTGTTGCCTTCGCAATGCTCTGAATCTCCTCTCTATTTCAGGATCAAATTGAAATTATGGTGAATTGAGCCTGTGCATATGCTATAGCATCCTGTGTTGTAGCATCAGAAACAAACACCAGAGTAAAAGCTACACTAATATGCTAAGAATTTCAACAGTAAAATTAGTTTCAATCCCCGGCAACGACGCCAAACACTTGTTGTGGAGTTTACAAACAGATGCGCAAGTATACGCAGTCGCAACAAGTAATACAGTATAAAATACAGGTCAAACTCACAGGGATTGTCTTTAATTTTTAGTTGTCAAACTTAGCAAATCAGTGAGGAAAAGTAAAAACACTATTTGAGAACAATAAAATAAAGATTTGACTCTGGTGTTTGTAACTTCTCACTAAGTAACTTCTCTTCTGTGTTAGTGCTATAACGCTGGATGCTATAGCATTGAGTGCTGTAGCATATGTGGCGTGCCTTTCGGTCACTTTCGCCAAGGATTCGTTACAAGATCTTATGTCTAAGCTTCAAGTAAGTTCACATCTGAATAATAAAGAACCCACAGTATCCACTCTATGAACTAAGCCCTCCTATGTCTAGTTTTGAGCAAGGATTGTTCTAAGTGTCCTTAAAACAACCACTCATTCACATGAATCTTTGAGATCGAATCATGAACCATGTCTGAACCCATGAATCTACCTATTTTAGTTGGCCAATCCCAAAACAGATTTGAAAGAATTAAAACACAAAGATCAAAATGCATACATCACAACATTATATTACTAACACTTAAAGATTCATTACAAAGCTTAAGCAATCCAACTAAAAGATGTTTAGCTCGTGTTAAACATTATCAACAACTTACAAACAGTGGAGTTCATATCACCAAGATAGAAAATAGAAGAAGAATGTGCAGAAGATACACTCCTCCAACTCCTACGCATGAATTGGTGTGCTGACAGTGTTATAGCATGAACAAACACGATCTTCTAGTGAATTTCTATGGTGGATCCTCAATGGAACTAAGAGGACAGCTTATCACTGTATTTTTCCTCAAGAACCAGAGAAATTTCGTGTTGGAAGTTGATGATGAAGTGCAGAAGTGAAATTTTCTTTTATAGAGTGGTTTTCCCTCCTTTTTGCAAAGCTAGGAGACATGTGGGTCCCTTCTTCACCAACTAAAGTAGCTTGTCATATCCCAAGAGGACAAGTGGTCATGTGCAAGTGGGAGGAGGGTGGTTGATTTTTGATGGGTTGAAGATTTGCTTTTTGCTTTTGACTCCAAGTGGGACCTACTGCGCGCATCGTGCTATAGCACCTGAGCTGTAGCACTCAAACAGAAACATTAGAAACTTCACAAGGGCACCAATTGTGCCAAATTAATTTATTTCAGTCATTGATTCCCTTTTCTTTGAACTAACACAGATATTCACATAATTCCTAGCTTAAGCATGCAAACTCACAATGATTTAGGAATAGAAATGCTTAGATAACTCTACTAATGGAGAGTTATCAGTTAGCAGGGACTTGGTGCTTGTGGTTGGAGCGGAATAATGTCCTTTTCAAAGGAACTGTTTTTGAGTATTCCTCTTTGTTGAATAGGGTCAAAAGTACCTCTTGGGAATGGTTTATTTGTAAGATTGGGAGGTTGTCAAATTCTCTATTGCAGATTGGTGGTCTAAACTCACTATGTGTCTTGAAGCGATTTGATTTTTCCTTTTTGTAATGGGTTGGAATTATCTTGTTTGGTTAGCAGGGACTTGGTGCTGCTGTCTAGCTGTTGTTGTGATTTGGGTTTGCTGAGTTGTTGTTACTGGTGTCCCAACACTGATGTCCCAACACTGATGTCCCAACACTGATGTTGTTAGTTGCTGTCTGGTGGTGTGCTGGTTGCTGCAGGTTGTTGTGTTGTTGTTGTTGTTCCTTGGCATTGTTGTCGTTGGTTATGTGTTGTTTGCTATTTGTTGTTGTTGTCGTTGTTGTTGTTGTTTTTGTGGTTTTGTTCACCAATGTAATTGACTTTGTTGCCTTATTTTCTTTGGGGTACTCTTTTTCCTCCTTGGGTCTTTTTTCCACTAGGTTTTGGCTCAAAGAGGTTTTAACTAGACCTCAAAATAATTATACGGATTAGAGTACCCCTTGAACTCCCATTAATACAATCATTTACTTATAAAAAAAAAGTTATGGGCTAGATCAAGGTCAACGAGACATTTGCAAATAACACAAGCCTATAGTTGTGCTTTATAGAATGATTTGAATTGTTTGTCAAAAAAATGATTTGAATTGAATAGCATAATTACTAGCGGAATCACACAAATGCACATAATATATTGCCTTTGAATAACGTTAGTCAAGTATCACATTCCAAAGGTCCAATCAAAATATGTGGACAAATATATAGATACTGTGAAGACATTTTTCTTATTGTGCAAGATAACTAGAATCCCTTTTGTATTTCACTTTCATTTCTTCAACAAAATTTGCATAATGCATGGATTCAATTTTATCTATATATATGTCTCGTCTTGGGTACTACAAGTAATCTTTATTATTTGATAAAAAATTTATTTTCCCGACAAAAAAAAAATTTGCAGTGTCAATTATGGAACAAAATTGGTCTAAGAGTACTAAGAATATTATAAAGTAGAACAGAATTATGCTACATTACTCTTTGATTCCCAAATGACGTAAAATTAAGATCATTTGATTCGTGAGAGAGAAGGCTATAGGATTTTGAAGTCGATTGATCTTATTTTAAATCCAGAAAGGCAATCTTATTTAGATGGAATCTTTTTTTTTTTAACAAAATTTATTTAGTTGGAATCTAATCCCATCGTTTTTTAAAAAATTTATATAAATTTCCTCATATGATGTTAAAATGTGGTCCATATGATGTTAAAATTTTATCAAGTCTTCGGTATGCAACCGTGTTAAATCTTTTGAGGAAAAATTTTTCCGCACATTGTGATCTTATCCGGTTCGAGCGATTAGTCTCTGCAGTTGCGCGCAGAGAATACCTTAGTTTATACCAAAAAAAATATGGCCTCTTATACACGTTAACCATTGAATTTTGTAATATAGATTAATCACCTACAAAACCGATAATACAATTCGGCATACCGTAAAAAAAAAATGTAGCTCTTAATTTTAACTTTATAAATAAATGCTGCAAAAAAAAATGATCAGTGGTTTTGTCCCGTGGTACCTGTGTTTGTGTTTGATGATAGCCAGAAAGGGTAACCAAAAGTGGAAAATAAAGGTTGGTAGTTGATAGATACAAGACATAGATAGGTTCGCATTCAAAGCACTAACTAAAGCAAAGCGAAAAGGTAGACTACTGTTTGTGTGGAGCCAGACATGGACACGTGAGACTGCATTTGTCTCTGCCATATGGAGTATCTTTATGTGACTCGCACCCACAACTCATAGGTTCCATATTCGAATCGGGCTGAGATATCTAGTTTAACAATATTTGTTAGTTGAGCTAAGATTTATGAATCAATTTGTTTCTTTTTTATTTTTAGATGGAGTAATTATAATTGTAATTTATAATGTCATTCAATTACCTATTATAAATTATTATTCATTAAAAAATATTTGAGGGATAAAGATAACAATTTAAAGATTTTAGATAGATCCTTAGAGAGTTTCAAGGGATTGTCCTAGTGGAGCATAATAAGATGTGTCTGGGAATTCTCGGGTAAGTACTCAAAGAGCACAACAGTTCTCTCTGTTTTGGTCTGGGGTGTCATTTTCTCATCCTAAAATTTTATATAACCAAAAACAGATAAATCATTAGACGGCATATTCAAACATAAATTTAATACATTTATGAGTACGGAGAGTTTCGTTCTCTTTGTGATGACACTAGAGTGAAACCCCTAAGTAAACAACCTCATAAGGGTGGATCTAAATGGACTTTTATGACTTGTTTATATTAGGAGAATTATTGTAGAGATATTGAGAGAAGAGAGAAAGAGGAGAGAGATATCAAACTTCTTTAGATAGGTTTACATAGAAATAGGGAGGAGAGATTAAAAATGGTGGGGTCCACATCTATTTCCAATCTCTCCTACAATGAGAGGAAATAGAGGAGAAATCTCACTATCTTTTCTCAATTTTCACTTATACCCTTCAATACAACTGTGTCGATGTTGTAGTTAAGGATATTTTTGTTCTTTCACAAATAATTACATTTCTATCCTATCTCTTTTTATTTAACCAAACAAGGGAGAAAGAGAACACATTTCTTCTATCATATTTCTCATCTATTTCTCTTATACTAAACAATATCTCAAATCTACTCTATTTTCACCTTCTCATACTCTTTCTCACCTCTTTCTCTCTTCTCTATTTCTTCTAACAACCAAATATAGCATTAACGTCAAAGAAGGATTCTAGGCAACAAGAGATTGGACTTTGGACATGCTAAAACCCGACACTAGAGCTTATTCTCACATTGCCTCAAAGACCAAGTGAGCTTCATAAGGCAAGATGAATTCATATGGATCAAAATTCGAATCTCCAACCCACCATAACGCTTGGGTTTAGTAACTGTGAACCAAGCAACAACGTCATACTTGCGAGGCTCGTTCTCATCACCCCAAATAAAACCTCTTTGAAATTGATGAATCTCTCGTAGGCATGATCGAGGCACCACGGAGGACATCATAGGATAAAGAGAAAGAGCCTCAATAACAGTCTTAGAGAGGGTGACACGACTAACACAAGAAAGCTGCTTAAACTTCCAACCAACCAATCTATTTTTGACCATGCCTACAAGATAATCAAAATCGGTTCTTCAAGGCGCTCTCCCCATCAATGGCACACCAAGATACTTGCCCAAGGAATGCACTTCCTTGAATCCAGGCTCATTAATTAGACGCCTACGCATATTAGTAGGAACACCTCTAGAAAATAACAAAAGTTTTTTCTATGCAGACTTGTTGACCATACATATCACAAAATTTATCTAGAGTAGATTTCCTGCACTGTAGTTGAGCACTAGTTGCATGCCCAAACAAGAGAAGATCATCTGCGAACATCAGATGAGAAACATTAGGACCATTGCAACCAACTTTCAAAAGCCTCCAATTACCAACATTCACTTCATGAGAAATAAGGTGAGAAAGCTTATCCATACACATCACAAAAATATAGGGTGATAGGGGGTCACCCTACCGGGGAAAAGTAAGTATTCTGATTACCGTTCCAAAGCACATTAGTTGGACACTAGTAATACAAGCCATAATAATATTTACCAGAGAATCTGGAAGCCCCACCCCACGAAGGACCATCAAAATGAAAGACTATTTCAATCTATCATAAGCCTTAGCCAAATCAACTTTAATAGCAACACCTCCTCTCTTGCCTTGCATACGTCTCATGGTATGGACAAGCTCTTGGGCAACTACAATGTTCTCATAAATATTCCTCCCAGGGAGGGGGAAATAATAGTGTCCATATGGTTCTTCTATCTGTTAATAGTCACTTTTGTAACAATCTTGTAGACTGTATTACAAAGAGATATAGGACGAAATTGACTAACAAATTCTGGTTTAGCCACCTTGGGAATAAGACATATATCAGTCTGATTGACCAAACCAATATCATTGGGGTTGTGCCAAATATTTGTAACAAAGTTATGCAAAGAATTACCCAACACATGTCATTCTGCCTGATAGAAGCTCAGAGGTAACCCATCTGGCCCGGGTGATTTCCAAGACCGCATGTGGAATAAAACACACTTCACTGAGACCCACCATATTCTCTTCAGGGGTTTTTCCATAAGAAATAGGAATTTTGTGTTGTATTTTATTGAAAATAAATGGATATTTCAAAAGTGAGAAGTCCCACATTGCTTGGCTTTGGATTCACCAAAGTCTTCATATACTAAAGCTTAATGAGAGCTAGTAAACAAGCAACTAGAAGGGACTCCCTCGCGCGCACAAGTAGGGACCAACATGGCTTGGTTCAGTGCGAATCTTTCGATTCCCCCCCCCCTGCGCGCTCGACTGGCTTTGTACTAATTTTATTAAATAAAATATTACTTTTATCAGCCTATCCGTATACGCCCAATCATGGGTCGAAATGTTTTATGAAATAATTTGTAACGGAAAGTTCAGGTCGAAAACTGCAAGTTGGTCGAACTGATTGGCAAAACAATCTGATCGAATACTGAAAGTTGGTCGAATTGACTGGTGAAAAGATTTGGTCGAAAACTGAAACTTAATTTCCTTTATTTTGTAACTGTCAGTTTCTTCCAACGGCTTCTTTTCTTTTAAACCTATTTATTTCGTAACCGCAGAGTTAAACCTTTTGATCACAATTGATTTTCGAAAACGGTTTTTGACTGGCTATTGATTGCTGGAGCCTATGTCTCTAACAGCTATTTTTCTTAAAGCCTATATAAACGATTTCGAGTTGCACTTGAAAGATATCTCTAAAAAATTAATTTTTCCACCTTTCTTGAAAAAGAGCTCTGGGTTGCTCTCCTGTCAATATCCAGTTCTTCTTGCCAGTTCTGATACCTCTTTCGTTACTGCGATTGAGAAGACCCGGTTGTACCTCGGGGAATTTGCGCTGTAGAGGCGGATAAATTCTTCAGGGCAGTCGCAAGACGCCTCCGGTTGTTTATCTAACATTTCTGTGTTTGCAGGTTTCTTTTCGACACCATCAGTACAACTCGATAGCAGCTACTTCGACTTCGACAGCTTCTGTTTCTGCACATTTGGTTTGCAGCAGTCCTTGCCACTCAACAGCATTAGCAATTTTCGACAACAATCTGAAGAATTTATCATGGCTGACGCAATCAACAACGATGATAACGGTGCTCCCATCAACAACAACAGCACTGTTATCATCCCTTCTGCTGTCCCGGTGACTTATGCGAAACCTTTCCCTGACATCTCTAAAATTGAGGTCTTCGCAGGCCAAAATTTTCGCAGGTGGCAGGAACGCGTGAGTTCCCTTCTTGACATGCACGGGGTTGCTGCTGCTCTTACTGACTCCAAACCAGTCGAACCTGCTACTCCCAAACAGGTCGAAGTTTGGACCCATGCCAACAAAGTGTGTCGTCACACAATTCTCAGCACCCTCTCAAACGAATTGTTCGACATCTACTGCACTTACAAGGAAGCAAATCAGATCTGGGAATCAATGATTCTCAAATACACCGCTGAAGATGCAAGCAAGCAGAAATTTGTCATCAGCAACTACTACAATTGGGTCATGAGTGAAACTGGCGAAATCAAAACTCAAATCGACCAGTATCACAAATTACTAGAGGAAATGAAGGCTGAAAACATAGTTCTCCCTGACGAGTTCATTGCAGGTATTCTGATTGAGAAGCTGCCAGAATCATGGAAGGACTACAAGCAACAACTGAAGCACAAACACAAGCAATTGTCACTGAACGAGCTGTTGACTCATATCATCATCGAAGATACCAACCGAAAAGAGAGTAACAAGACAAAGGCGAAATCAATGGCTTCACGGGCAAACATGGTGATGAACAACCCTTCAAGGTTCGACAAAGGCAAGCCAGTCTCTCCAAACAAAAGGTACGATCCCAAGAAATCATCTAATCAAAAGTATCATAAAAGGAACAATGATCATTATCCTGGTACTCATAGCACTGAATTCAAGAAAAGAGGATACTGCTTTGTTTGTGGAAAGCCAGGACACTATGCACCTAAATGCAGGCATAGGGCGAGAAATGACAATCCTCCTAAGGCTAACGCCAACTTGGCTGATGCTGGTGGAGATGATAATGAGGATGACGATGTCATTGCTGCTGTCGTTTCTCTGGTCAACATGGCAACTGATGTGAACAAATGGGTGGTGGATTCTGGAGCCACCAAGCACATCTGTGCTAATAGAGAAGTTTTTACCTCCTACACTGTTGTAGGGGAAGGAGAAGAAAATATCTATCTGGGTGACTCACATCCAGCCCCAGTTGTGGGGAAAGGAAAAGTTCTTCTCAAGCTCACATCGGGAAAAACTCTGGCTCTCACAAATGTGCTTCATGTGCCTAACATAAGGGCAAACCTGATCTCTGTTGGGGTTCTGCTGAAGCATGGTATCAAAGTGATTTTTGAATCTGATAAGATTGTTCTTACCAAGAACAACATTTTTGTTGGGAAGGGATATTATGATCATGGACTTTTTGTACTCAACACTTTTGATTTCAATAACAATGTTTCGACTTCTGCTTACTTGATTGACTCTTATAATGTGTGGCATGCTAGACTAGGTCATATTAACTTTCAGTATGTTATTAAATTGCAACGTCTTGGCATGATTTCGACTAGTGATAAACAACATAGTAAATGCGATGTATGTGTCGAATCCAAGTTAACAAAGAAATCGTGTCCCCCAGTACATCGTGAAACTGAACTGCTTAGTTTAATTCACACGGACCTAGGAGATTTAAAACAAACTCCAACTAGGGGCGGAAAAAATTATTATGTAACGTTTATAGATGATTTTTCGCGATACACTAAGGTGTTTCTATTAAGACAAAAAGATGAAGCATTTGAAGCTTTTCTTTCATATAAAGCTGAAGTCGAAAATCAATTAGATAGAAAGATTAAAAGAGTTAGATCCGACCGTGGAGGAGAATACATATCTTTTAATGAGTTTTGTGAAAAGGAAGGTATAATACATGAAACAACTCCCCCCTATTCACCTGAATCTAATGGCATAGCCGAAAGGAAAAATAGGACATTGAAAGAAATGATGAACGCTATGTTAATAAGTTCTAATGCGCCAACTAACTTGTGGGGTGAGGCTATATTAACTGCTTGTTTTATACAAAATAGAACTCCTCATAGGAAAACCGGAAAGACCCCCTATGAACTGTGGAAAGGTTATCAACCTAATTTAAAATATTTAAAAGTGTGGGGGTGCTTAGCTAAAGTTATGTTGCCTGATCCTAAGAAAAGAAAAATTGGTTGCAAAACCTCTGATTGTGTTTTTATAGGATATGCAGAACACAGCGCTGCTTATAGATTCCTTGTTGTGAAAAGTGATGTTTTAGATAATAATACTATCGTGGAAACTAAAAATGCTGAGTTTTTTGAAAACGTTTTTCCTTTGAAACATGATAGTATATCTAGACAACCATTAGCAAGTACTAATGATGAAACTCATGAGGAACCGTATCAAGAACTAAGGAGAAGTAAAAGGCCAAGAAAAGAAACATCCTTCGGAAATGATTTTTACACTTATCTAGTCGAAAAAGATCCAGAAACCTTTTTTGAAGCAACTTCTTCTTCTGAGTCGAAATTTTGGAAAGAAGCCATTAAAACTGAAATAGACTCAATTTCCAAATGTAACACTTGGACCTTAGTTGATTTACCACCTGGGGCAAAATCAATAGGAAGCAAGTGGATTTTCAAAAGAAAATATAACCCTGATGGGTCTATTGATAAATACAAAGCAAGACTAGTAGCAAAAGGTTTTTCTCAAAAACAAAACATTGATTATTTCGATACCTTTGCTCCAGTAACAAGAATTTCTTCTATTAGAGTTTTAATAACTTTGGCTTCTATCCACAAACTAGTTATTCATCAAATGGATGTTAAAACCGCTTTTTTGAACGGTGACTTAGAAGAAGAAATTTACATGAATCAACCCGAAGGATGTATAGTTTCAGGTCAAGAAAACAAAGTATGCAAGCTCCTTAAGTCGTTATATGGTTTAAAACAAGCACCAAAACAATGGCATGAAAAATTCGACAGAACTTTAGTCGAAGATGGCTTCACCACAACTGAAGTTGATAAATGTGTTTACACTAAAACTGTGTCTGGAGAACATGTAATCATATGTTTATATGTAGATGACATGCTCATATTTGGTACTTGTCTGGATATTGTTATCAAAACAAAATCCTTTCTTTCATCTAGTTTCGACATGAAAGATATGGGTGAGGCTAATGTAACATTAGGAGTTAGAATCATCAGGGAAGGTGATAGTATCACACTAACGCAAGATCATTATGTGGAAAAACTTCTTAGGAAGTTTGGACACTATGACTCAACCCCCTTGAGTACCCCCTATGAAGCTAACTCACGCTTAAAGAAAAATAGAGGTGATCCTATTGACCAACCTCAGTATGCCCAAGTAATTGGGAGCCTACTGCATTTAATGAACTTTTCTCGACCAGACATTGCATTCGCAGTCGGTCGTCTGAGTAGGTATACTCACAATCCTGGTCAGGATCATTGGAAGGCAATTGCTCACCTTATGAGATATTTGAGAGGTACCACAACTTATGGTATTACTTATAGTGGATTTCCCGCAGTATTAGAGGGATACTGTGATGCTAACTGGATATCTGATTCAGATGAGACAAAATCCACTAGTGGTTACATTTTCACACTTGGTGGTGGTGCGGTAACTTGGAGGTCAGCCAAACAATCCATTATTGCTAGATCGACTATGGAGTCGGAATTTGTAGCTCTGGAATTGGCTGGTACTGAAGCTGAATGGTTGAAGAACCTTTTAGCTAGTATTCCTTTGGGAATAAAACCGACACCATCAGTGTCAATACATTGTGATAGTCAATCGGCAATAGCCGTTGCAAAGAATAAGACCTATAATGGCAAAAATAGACATGTGCAATTAAGACATAATGTTGTCAAACAATTGCAAAAGTATGGAGCAATATCGATCGATTATGTGAAGTCAGAAGTGAATTTGGCCGATCCTCTGACAAAACCCTTAGGGAAGAAAATGATATGTGAAACATCGAGGGGAATGGGACTAAAAGCCAACTGATATTAAGAAGTGATGGTAACCCAACCTTTGTGATTGGAGATCCCATGAATAAGGTTCAATGTGGTAAAAACAAGTTACTTCTTGATAGTGCTAGCACTGGAAATTAATTCAAGTAAATTAATTTCATTATTGTCCCTTCCTATGGTGTTATTGTGATGGTGCTAGACTGCAGGGTTAAAAGGATAAGCTTAAAGCTTTTAATGATTTTCATAGCCCTTATGGGTGGTGTATGACTTGCAGCATACACTTGATGAAATCACCTATATGAGTGTCAAGTGAGGCCGCTTGCATGAGATCCTGGCGAGGTCTCTAGAGCACTCATGAATACCGAGCACGCGCAGGGCCTAGTAGCGCAACACCGCGAAAACAGAAAGAATTGTGGGGGTGTAATGTGACAATGAAACCTCTAACATATAATATGCGTCTTGGGTTCCATAGCTTGCTATACCAATTCGCAGTATGTTATGTTTTATCTATCTAGGACTGGTTCCATAGCTTGCTATACAGCTCTGAAACTTTACATCTACGATGTCAACCCAGAAAACTTCTTTTATAAACTTAATTTTTCAACTTTTGAAATATGTGGGGGATTGTTGTATTTTATTGAAAATAAATGGATATTTCAAAAGTGAGAAGTCCCACATTGCTTGGCTTTGGATTCACCAAAGTCTTCATATACTAAAGCTTAATGAGAGCTAGTAAACAAGCAACTAGAAGGGACTCCCTCGCGCGCACAAGTAGGGACCAACATGGCTTGGTTCAGTGCGAATCTTTCGATTCCCCCCCCCCCCCTGCGCGCTCGACTGGCTTTGTACTAATTTTATTAAATAAAATATTACTTTTATCAGCCTATCCGTATACGCCCAATCATGGGTCGAAATGTTTTATGAAATAATTTGTAACGGAAAGTTCAGATCGAAAACTGCAAGTTGGTCGAACTGATTGGCAAAACAATCTGGTCGAATACTGAAAGTTGGTCGAATTGACTGGTGAAAAGATTTGGTCGAAAACTGAAACTTAATTTCTTCCAACGGCTTCTTTTCTTTTAAACCTATTTATTTCGTAACCGCAGAGTTAAACCTTTTGATCACAATTGATTTTCGAAAACGGTTTTTGACTGGCTATTGATTGCTGGAGCCTATGTCTCTAACAGCTATTTTTCTTAAAGCCTATATAAACGATTTCGAGTTGCACTTGAAAGATATCTCTAAAAAATTTATTTTTCCACCTTTCTTGAAAAAGAGCTCTGGGTTGCTCTCCTGTCAATATCCAGTTCTTCTTGCCAGTTCTGATACCTCTTTCGTTACTGCGATTGAGAAGACCCGGTTGTACCTCGGGGAATTTGCGCTGTAGAGGCGGATAAATTCTTCAGGGCAGTCGCAAGACGCCTCCGGTTGTTTATCTAACATTTCTGTGTTTGCAGGTTTCTTTTCGACACCATCAGTACAACTCGATAGCAGCTACTTCGACTTCGACAGCTTCTGTTTCTGCACATTTGGTTTGCAGCAGTCCTTGCCACTCAACAGCATCAGCAATTTTCGACAACATTTTGCACCAACGCCCAAACACACTTTCTTCTTTAAAGAGATCCTGATAAAAGTTATTTACCATATTCTTTACTTGCAGTTTGTCCTTAACCCATTGGCCATTTTGATCTCTAAGAGCCAAAACTTTATTTTTACGCCTTCTATTCAGAGTCTTGAGATGATAATATTTAGTATTGCGATCACCATCTCTAAGCCATTTCGAATTTGATCATAGGAATGTAAGCTAATGTTGTAGGGATTTCTCAAGGCGGGATAGGAAAGAATTGTCACACCCCTCAGCTCTACACTTTTGGATACCACCAACACTAGAAAGAATTCTCCTATTCTTATGGTTAACACACCCAAAGGTGTCGCGCCCCCACACTGCCAACTGGTCTTTCATATTTGAATTATTCTGAGGGACATTTAGATCCACATTACAGCATTTCTCGACAAACTCCTTTGTAAAGGGGATGAGACTGCCACATTCTCTCAAAGCGGAAGGGTTTGTTCCTAAGCCTCACTTGAATACCGTGAGGGTAAATAAGAATGGGGTGATGGTCCGAGAAATTAAATCTAGCGAGGACCTTAACATGAACATCAGGAAAAGAGATCCTCCGTTATCATTACATAACCCCTTGTCCAATCTTCTATACCTGCGAACTCCATTAAAAAGAGGGCCTCTCCAAGTAAACTTAGATCCATAGTCACCATGATCCGTAAGATGACACATGTCCATTCTTATTGCAAACCTCGTAGCTTTGTTCATATTCACTCCAGGACCTCCCTTACTCTCATGATGACCAAGAATATCATATAAATCACCAGCAACTAACCACCTAACAATGCCACAAATTGAGATGGAATGGAGTTCATCCCATAGCGACCACTTGTTTTGCTCTCCCATGTTAGTGTAAACAGCAGTAAAGAACCAATAGTCGTCACTAGGACGCTCAATTTTCAAGTGAATCAACCGAAAATGAGTCTAAAACTGTTACACTAATTGTCGTGACCTGAATCCCAACGTAGACGGCTCAAAAATTGATAATTTTTGGGAGTCGCCATTCAATTTATTAAATAGGGAAAATTGACGAAACCTACTTAGAATGTTATGGTCTATGTGAACTAAGTTGGGTTCGAGAGTTGATTATGAATAGGGAATGGCGTTAACTAAATTACACCACGTCCCTAATACATCTATCCTAAGACAGTTACCCTAGACCTGATTGTGCAAATATTAATAAATTACTAATTATTTGTTTTACCCCAAGAATAAAATAAAATAAAACTAAGTAAAAGCAAAAGCTATTTATGAAGAAATAAAATAGGGACTAATTTAAGAAAATTTAATTTTGACTACGTTTTCTCTGGTGCAACGAGGAACACAAAAGTCACGTAAATGGTTTAAGATCCAAGATGTATAACTCAGGTCTCTTAAACCGGGTTTGACAATATGTACATCTCAATCGAACCCATTTTTTATTATTTTTTATGAAAACAAGTGTTAAAGGAAAAAAAACTGATTTGGACTCTTTAAAAAAAATAATTTGAGATTGATTGGAAGGCCCTGCTCCTACGTATCTCCGTGTGCGGAGAATCAAAGACTATGTAGTTCTTCTTGAGAAAAAGTTGTTTGTTGGATTAATTTTAATTATTTTTGAAGGGGTTTTTTTATCAAAATTTTGAAGGGGTTTAAGATCCAAGTTGTACAACTCAGGTCTCTTAAACCGAGATTGACAAGATGTACATCTCAGTCAAAACCAATTTTATTATTTTTTAAAAGAAAACTATTTGTTATTTTGAGCTTCAAGTATTAAATATGGATTAAAAATACTTTTTAGAATTTAAATGAGTAGAGAAAGTTAAAAGAGGGCCTATAGTGATGTTATTACAACTAGCTTATAATAAGAAAATAAAGTAAACAAATAATAATATAATACAACAAAAAAATTGAAATAAATATAAAAATGGAACCTCACAGTGGGTCAAGGAGAGTGTCGCATTGCATACACAGAAATCAACGATAGCTCAGGGTGATGGTGGCAGAAGGTTGTTGACAGATATTTTTAGGAGCCGAGTGTAATTTTTTTTGTGAAGCTATGGATGAAGATGAATTACATGACTTATCTCCAAAGCTTTCCTCTTCTCACATCTCTCATCTCTCCTTTCTGAAATTCTCCTCACATCTTTCATTCCTCTCTTTTCTTTTTAGTCTTTGATTGAATCTTTTTTTCCCTCTGCTCTGCTTTTATAGGTAAATGGTTAGGTGTGGAGACTTGCTGGACAAGTCGACTTGCTGGGCAAGCAGACTTGTTAGGCAAGTCGACTTGTTGGTCTGAAGGTTGATGCTACTGACACCCCCTTTTTTATTTTCTTTTGCAGTTTGTATTATTTCTTACTATCTATTTTATTTTATTTTTATTTTCATTTTTAATTTATTTATTTATTAGTAATATGTTTTTTTATTTTGTAAAAAAAAGGACAATTAATTTAGTTCTGATTTTTTTATATATAATCTTGTATTATTATTGTTTTATTTTTTGTTTAAATACTAAAAATAACGTAAAAATAGCAAATGAGAGCAAAAGGACGTATCTAGCACATTAAAATCCAAAAATGCACAAAACAATTTTTTTTTGTGGTTTTTTGGAAAAAGTAAAAAATAGCGATTAAAATTTGGTGTTCACACTAATCTTGTCACTACGCCAAGCAACAATAATACCAGCCGAGAGCCCTCTCCCATTAGAGAAGTGGAACTCGTCGTAGCCAAGCATCTCAAAAGTTCTTCTAAGCTTCTCTGTAGGAGCTCATAACTCCATAACAAAAAAATAGCATAATGAGAGCCATCTCTATACGGCTTACAAACTCTAAAAAACTTTGCACTACCTGCTCCCCTACAATTCCAAAGAAGTATATTATTGCCTTCACTATCAATCTATCATTCACCTCCTTGGTATTATTGTGAAATGTAATAATTCAATCTAGCTAAAATCTGTTAGGTGGTTGTTAGTTAGTTGAACATTGTTTGTTAGTTGTTGTAAAAACTGTTAACCAATGTGGGTTAAAAACAGTTGTTAGTTGTAACCATAGTTAGGTGATACAAGTCAACTAGTATAAGTAATACATCCTTTGTACAAACTTATACAACAGTGTGAATAAAAATTCATTAGTTCTCTATTACTGAGTTTTAATAATTTCGTCTCCCCCTCACTCTTCGACCTCTCCCTTCAACACTCCTCTTCACTCTTCGACACCTCTTCTTCCTCAATGAATTCCAACAAACTGGTATCTAGAGCGGTGAGATCCACCACTACGCACGACGGCGAAGCATGGCAGCGACGCAACAGATGAAATGGAACGACCACATTCCGGCGAAACTACCGATTCTTGATGGCAGTAACTATGATAGATGGACGGCGCAGATGAATGTTGTCTTTAGGTATCAAGGTGTTCTTGATATCGTTCGCGACGGCATTACACCTCTTGAGGCGAATCCAACGGAGGCACAAAGGGCGACGAACAGCGAACAATTGAAGAAAGACGACAAGGCCATCTTCTTGATTCACCAATGTGTAGACGCGAATGTCCTTGAGAAAATCATCGAATACGAGACAGCAAAAGAGGCATGGGATGTGCTAGCAACCGCGTATTCCGGTGACAGTCAAACGAAGAAGGTGAAACTCATGGCCTTGAGGCGCCAACTGGGACTACTTCAGATGGAGACAAACGAATCAGTGGCTCAATTTTGTGAACAGGATAGTGTTATTGACTAATCAGATGCGTAATTGTGGTGAAGTAGTAACGGATGCTATGAAAGTCGAAAAGATCATTACGGGATTAACCCCTAATTTTGATCATGTTTGCTGCAATTGAGCAATCTAAAGACCTAAATAATCCGAAATTAGAGCAGTTATTAGGTTCTTTAGAGGCACATGAAATCAAGATTAAGAACAGAGAAGGGATTAAGAAGGAAGAAAAGGATTCTGAGAGAGCCTTGCTGGCTCAATCATCGAAGAAAGGAGGTAATGAATCTTGGAAGAACAAGAAAGGTAAAGGTAAATGGAAGGGTAACAAGGGTGAGAATGGAAAGCCTGGGCAAGAGAACCAGAAGAAGGGAAGTGAAAGTGATGATAAAGGCAAGAAGAAATCCAAAGAACACATTCAATGTTACAACAGTCAAAAATGGGGACACTATGCAGATGAGTGTGTGAACCCTAAGGTGCCTAGGAAAAGAGAAGAAGAGGCACAGTGTGCCTATGATCCTGATGAGAAAGTGGTGGCTTTAATGGCCACAACTGATGAAGGAGTAATGATCTTGATGACAATAACTGATGCAGGGACAATTGAATGGTGGTACTTGGATACAGGGTGCTCCAATCACATGACAGGACATCTTGAGTGGTTCTGTGAGATCGACAGAAGCATAAAAAGGAGAATTAAGTTTGGTGATGGGAGGACTGTGTTAGCAAAAGGAATTGGCAAGGTGGCTATCAGAAGGGACGATGGCAGCAAAGTTGTGGTGAGTGATGTTCTGTACGTTCCTCAAATGAAGAGCAATCTGTTAAGCCTAGGACAATTGCTTGAGAAGGGTTATTCAATGAGAATGGAGGACAATTGCATGGAGGTCTGTGACAGTGAGAAGAAAGCAGTGCTGAAAGTGTGTATGTCAGATAATAGAACCTTCAAAGTTGGTGTGAATTCTTTCGACCAGACATGCCTTGCTACTCATGTCGAAGATGATGTGTGGAGATGGCACAAGACACTTGGCCATTTGAACTTCGACAGCCTTAGTTCACTCCAAAAGAAGAACATGGTGATAGGTTTGCCTTCGATTAAGGAACCTAAGGAAGTTTGTGGGAAGTGCTGTGAAGGGAAGCAACCAAGGAAGTCCTACAAATCATCAATCCCCTCAAGAGCTACTATGAAGCTAGAGGTCATACATTATGATGTATGTGGTCCATTTGAAGTCAAATCACATGGAGGTAACCTCTACTTTGTTTCGTTTATTGATGATTTCACTTAGAGAATGTGGACCTACCTACTGCAAAAGAAAAGTGAAGTGTTTACAGTTTTTAAAGAGTTTAAACAATTAGTCGAAAAGCAGAGTGGCTGCTCAATAAAGAAGTTAATAACTGATGGTGGTGGAGAGTTTACATCAACTGAATTTAATAAATGTTGCAAAGGAGAAGGCATAGATCATGTTGTAATTGCACCATATACTCCTCAACATAATGGCACGACTGAGAGGAGAAATAGAACTCTCTTAAACATGGTAAGATGCATGTTAAGAGAGAAACATTTGCCACATGATTTCCGGGCTGAAGCTGTCTCTACTGCAACATACATTCTGAACAGGTGTCCAACCAAGAGGCTGGATGGTATAACACCTGAAGAGGCATGGAGTGAATCCAAGCCGAGTGTGAAGCACATAAAAATCTTTGGCTCTCTGTGTTTTCGACAAGTACCTGAACAGCATAGAAGGAAGTTGGATGCAAGATCTCAAGTTATGATATTAGTTGGATATCATAGCACAGGAGTTTACAAACTGTTTGATCCAGTACAAAGGAGAGTCTATATCAGCAATGATGTGATTGTTGATGAGACTAAGGAGTGGAACTGGACAGATTCTGCTGAAAGAGTGACAACAGAAACAATCGAAGTACAACTAGAGTGTGAACAAGAACCTGTAACAGAGGTATCGAATGAGCAGGAACATGCTACTGACAATGATGCAGAGTATGAAGAGCCACTTAGGAGATCTCAGAGGGAGAGACACCCACCTCAGAGACTGATTGACTATGAGGTGTTTCCAGCCATATTCAATGACAATGAATCTGATATGCTACAGTTAGTGCTGATGGCAGAATCAGAACCTGTCTCTCTTGAACAAGCACTTTCTAATTCACATTGGAAGGAGGCAACGGAGGATGAATTGAGATCAATCAAAAGAAATGACACTTGGGAAATGGTTAAATTACCAAGTAACAAGAGAGCTATTGATGTGAAGTGGGTCTACAAGACCAAGATGAAACCTAATGGTGAGATTGCAAAGTATAAGGCTAGGTTGGTTGTAAAAGGTTTTTTGCAACAACCAGGTCTTGACTTTAATGAGATTTATGCTCCAGTTGCTCGCATTGAGACTGTGAGATTGATTATTGCCATAGCAAGCAGAAGAAAGTGGACATTGATTTAGTTAGATGTTAAATCTGCCTTTCTGAATGGGCCACTAGAAGAGGAGGTTTATGTTAAGCAACCACCAGGCTTTGAAATGAAGGGAATGGAGGAAAGTGTAATAAGGTTGAAGAAGGCCCTGTATGGCCTCAAGCAAGCCCCAAGGGCTTGGAACAAGAGAATTGATGGATTCTTACTAAAGCAGAATTTCACTAAGTGTTCGACTGAGCATGGAGTGTATGTTAAGTCGAACACAGCTGCTGGTTTGATGATTATATGTTTGTATGTAGATGATCTACTTGTCACAGGTGATTGTGAACAAGAGATCAATGAATTCAAGAAGAAAATGATGTGTGAATTCGAAATGTCAGATCTATGGAGGCTCTCCTACTTCCTTGGCTTGGAGTTTGTGTAACACCCCGGTATTCTCTAACGTGTAGAAGCACCGAAGATGCACAGATGCGGAAGTTCAGAGGACACAGCTCCTGTTTTAGCATTGGACATACAAACTCTTTCCGAAATAAACATTGTCGGAAATAACAATTACTTCATAAAATCGAAGTTTATCGGTTCCATACCGAATGGATTACAATATCCAAGTCCAAATACCAAACAGAAACATAAAACGGTTCATATAACTCATAATCAATACAAGTTTATACAACCAAACAGAACAACAAAAGAACAAAGGATAAATATGACCAAGTCTTCAGCACCTCCAAGAGTATACCAACTACTCGTGCACAATAGTCTTCCTTTTTCCCTGCTTTTCTGAAAAACAACAAATATGATTGGGTGAGATAACATTATCTCAGTGAGTCCTACTGTGCCCCCTCACCGACACTCGGTTCAATTATTAAACCGTTATCAATTATAGATGATTAGCTATCACAAGCTATAATCGAAATGCCAAGCAAATCGTGTTCACATTTTTATTTAGTATAAACTGATTGTGAACCCAACGTCACGAATATCGGTAATACCATAGTCTTAGTTTAGCATAAACCGATTGTGAACCCAACGTCACGAATATCGGTAACCCGTGAGTTGACCACGCCAAAACACATTCAGGGCCATAGGTAAGGGGTCATGACTACCCTCCCTAGTATGCTACTTGTCGGATCGTCACCCAATGCGATACATATGACAATACGTATCAATTCTCGAAAGTTAGATAATTTATATCTTCTTTTTGATTTTGATCACCAAAGGATCAATCAGTCGGTGTACCCACACGTATACTAGGGTTTCGGTTTTTCAATCGAATAGCCTTTCAAAGCTCTTTTTCACAATCATGAGTTGAACAAGTTCAAAATAAGGTTTTCAGTAAGGCAATTCCTTTTTAAACGATTGAGAAAGAGATTAGAAAAGGTTCGGGATCAAACGGAGCTTCGAAATGAGAAATCGGGAATCGGTGACAGAAGCTCACGCACGATCCGTGCCCAGGGGCGCACGACCCGTGCGTGATTTACCAAAATCACTCAATCCAAACCGAAAGGGGCGCACGGTCCGTGCCCAGGGGCGCACGGTCCGGGCGTTCCGTTTTATTTCCAACTGAGGCCAACCCGTAGCAGACGCGCGGTCCGTGCCCAGGGGCACACGGTCCGTGCGACCTGTGTCTGTTTCCAAAAATTCACCTATTTCTCAATTCCGCGTTTCGTTTTCGCCCGATTCGATTTCCAATATCGATCACTCCTTAAACTCAGAAAATTCCCAAATATTCCAGATAGTATACAACTCATTTTATTTCAACGATTTAATCACAACTTCACAAATTGTTAACCAATTCCATAAAAACCGTAAAAACACAATATTTCTCAAAAACGGTTTTCGGTGCCAAAATCTTTCGAAAACGGGTTATGCCCTATGACTCAAAACCGATATATTTTCAAGACAAGTAAAAATATCCCTATCCGTGAGTAGAACTCACAGTTGTGTCGATTCCACTAGGAGCCACGATCGAAACGTGAAACGGCCGAACACTAAAACGCACGAACAATCACCAACGGGGCACCAACAACACCGAAACAGTAACTAGCTCGACTGAACAGCTTGGAGCAGCAACTCCAAGTGATTTGGACTCCCTCCAAACTCTAACACAGGTACAAGACTTCACTTTTGACTGTTACAACTGAACATGCAAAAGGAGTGGCAGCTCAAAACTCCATTGTCTTCACCATTGGAGCTTCAAGCTTCGAAAATGGAGCAAGAGATAGGAGAGGAACCAGACTTCAAAAATAGGCTCATTGAATTCAGAATTGAAAATGGAGTGGTATGGAAGAGAAACAACTTACATGCAACAAGGATTTGAGATGAGTCCCTCCTTCCTCCTCTTCTCCTCCTTCACGCCCCCTCCTTCTTCTTTCTTTCTTATTTTCAGTTTTTTGATTCTTTCTTTCTGAAATGAGGAGTGACTAGGTGTGAGAGTGAGGGAGGGTTCAGGTCTAGGCTGGAGTATTAAAGGGGTAAAAAGACCGTTTTGCCCCTTCAGCTTATTTCTTCATTAAAACTATGATTAGGCCACAATTTAACGGAGAATAGGATTCCGGAAAAAAATTCCTCGACTATTAATCCCCGAGACACGACCAATTATTCCCACAAATAATTAATCGGTCCTAGGCATCATAGTACGAGTCTTTAAAAATTAGGGATGTTACAGTTTGTAACATCTAAGAGAGGAATTTTTCTACATCAGAAGAAGTATGTGACTGATATACTGAGGAGATTCAAAATGTCAGACTGCAACCCAGCTTCGACACCAGCAGATGCAGCAACAAAACTGCAGAGGAATTCTGATGAAGCATCAGTTGATGCTACTGTATACATGCAGTTAATTGGGTCTCTGAGATATGTGTGTAACTCAAGACCTGATATTACCTATAGTGTTGGCCTAGTAAGTAGATACATGGAAGAACCAAAGAGATCTCATCTTGTAGCTGCCAAAAGGATACTCAGATACTTGAAAGGAACACTCGACTGGGGTGTTCTGTTTCCAACATCAGAAGACAGTAACAATCAGAATATGGAAGGCTACACAGATGCAGATTGGAGTGGTGACTCAGAGGACAGGAAAAGCACTTCTGGATATATCTTTATGCTTGGCAAAGCTCCAATATCTTGGTGTTCCAAGAAGCAAAATGTTGTAGCTCTCTCAAGCTGTGAAGCAGAGTACATCTCTGCTGCCTTTGGTGCAAGTCAGGCACTTTGGTTAGAGATGCTACTAGAAGAGTTAAAGATGAAGAATGAAGGTGTGATGAAGCTAAGAATCGACAACAAGTCTGCCATAGACTTGGCCAAGCATCCCATTGCTCATGGGAGGAGCAAACACATAGAGATCAAGTACCACTTCCTACGTGATCAAGTGAGTAAAGGCACACTAGAGGTGAAGCACTGCAAAACTGACGAACAGCTGGCTGATGTGCTGACAAAGGCCTTGAAACTCAGCAAGCTTGAAGACATGAGGAGCAGAATTGGAATGTTCAGTTTAGCAAGTTTGAATTAGGGAAGTGTATTGTGAAATGTAATAATTCAATCTAGCTAAAATCTGTTAGGTGGTTGTTAGTTAGTTGAACATTGTTTGTTAGTTGTTGTAAAAACTGTTAACCAACGTGGGTTAAAAACAGTTGTTAGTTGTAACCATAGTTAGGTGATACAAGTCAACTAGTATAAGTAATACATCTTTTGTACAAACTTATACAACAGTGTGAATAAAAATTCATTAGTTCTCTATTACTGAGTTTTAATAACTTCGTCTCCCCTCACTCTTCGACCTCTCCCTTCGACACTCCTCTTCACTCTTCGACACCTCTTCTTCCTCGGTGAATTCCAACAGGTATCTCACGGTCTTCATCAGCATTTTCCTTAACCAACTGAATCCCTTCTAGTCTGATACGTGCTTCATCCATCATGACTAAAATACTGAGATAAGTAATGGCCTGAAGAATGAAAAGACTTGGACAAGATAACCTCTCTCACAATAGAGAAAAAAAACATCTACTGCACCTTAATAAATTACCAGCACTTTATTGGATGACGAAGATGGGATTCATGATAATCAAAATCAAATAAAGATGTAGAATTGGAAGAAGGTGATACTCTACACCCATCATTCAAACATCACAAGTGAAGAAGGTCCAATTCACATTCAAATGAGAAAAATTAGAAGAGAAATAAGGGGATTGAGTGGTTGTTTTTTGACACCAAAACAAAATAGTTATTTTCATTCAAAATAATAGAAACAATACAAGCTGTAATTACATCATAATCATGAGGACTAGCTGTCAAAATTGTCATCCTAACAAGAATGAGCAGCCAAATTAGCATGCCTCCTAGCAAACTCTACATAAGATTTGTTAATAAAAAAACTAAACAAGGACTTACATTTGTTTATAATACTACCAAACTCACCAAACAAAGTCCTATTAGAATTAAAGGCATCATCCACTAGTTTCGCGGAGAAAAACGTGCTACTCAAAGATGCGTAAAGATCCAATGAAGAAATTAGCAGAGATAAAAATCCTCTATCCGCTTTCTGCATACACATTACTTCATGAACACCATGATCGTTTTAAAAGCTTTGAAGGCAGAGGACAAATCATACATCAAGCATACTAGAAGTTGGGGTATCCATTTTATGCATCTTCAACTTCCTCAAGGGGACTTCGCTCTTCACTCTTGTCCCATGTTTGTGATACCACTTCAAATTATTGCCACCATTGCTCGGGTCGCCGTTGACAAAAATGTTTCATGAGGGAGATGGCAACGGCAGCATAAAAGGGAAGGCTGAAGTTGAGGGTTTAAGAAATAAATCAAAATAATGACGAACCATTAAGGTTTTACACAATAGAAGAAAAAAAACAGTTGACTTAATTTTATAACATACATGGTTCAATTGATCAAAAAACAGTTGCCACTTTCTATATTAGGTGAAGTTTAAAAGGACGCAGTTTCTGTTAAGAAAGGAAATGCATTAGCTTATGTCAATACGTAACACAATCCACATCTAGTTTTTCCATACCACCTCCAAGAATATCACAGAATCAACACCACTCAAACCACAAAGAAGAAAAAGATTAGCAACATGAACAAATAATTTACAAGCTTCTCTCTATCTCTTTTCACTGTATTCTGATGCGATCAAGGCTCTCAGACACGGTTCTCATTCTCGGCCGCAATTCCGGATCAAGTTCTGTGCAGCTCAGTGCAACGTGAAATGCTGCAACAACTTGCTTTTTAGCATTAACCTCAGGCAGAAGTGCTTGGTCTATAATCTCTGATAACGGCTGCTCCTCACTGAATGCTTTCCTCACAAAACTTTCAAGCTCCTTGTGATCATTTTCTGGTTCTAAATCCGGTAACCGACCTGTCAAAAGTTCTAAGAGCACTATACCAAAAGAATACACATCACTTTTTTGAGTGAACTTTCCGCTAGCCATGCGCATCTCAGGTGCCAAGTAGTTGTTAGAGGAAGCAGCAGCTTTTGAACTCATTGCTGAGACTACAATAGACTGGTTTGAATTCTGGCGCTTATGCGCGAATGTGGTGGTAGACTTTAGGGGACTCAAACCAAGACGGGTAAGTCCGAAACCGGATATGTAAGGATTGAGATCATCATCTAATAGTATTTTTGTTGATTTTAGGTTGCCATGAACATACTTCCTACCACTAAACTCATGTATGTACATCAACCCCTTTGCAGCTCCTTGAGCAATTTTCAACCTTGCTGCCCATGATAATGGTGGCAATGAATTGGAAGGCCCACCTGCAACCAGAATTAGAAAACATCAAATACAAAGCAGAAAAATACTTAAAACACCCTTTTAAATGGAAAGTGGAAACTGAAAATGACCTTAGTACAACCACTAACAGGGTTTTAGGTTGTTGATGTTACATGCCATAAAATGAAAAGACAAACATTAATCTTATTAAATAGTAAGAATTGTATGTCATAGAACCAGTTAGAGATGACAAGGACCTCACCTCACTAGTCACAACCACAACAGCACGCATGCTATACACGTTACATATTCAATCCACTCCTTTTAACATCTAATTTGCAAAATTGTTACTATATTGTTAGAAAATGTTCAACACATCAGCAGAGGGAAAAATCTCAAAATACATTGAGGACCACCACAATCTTAGAACATGTAATTGAGTGCACTAGTGAACACTGAGACAATGATTTTTAAGTAGTCCATTATCAAGAAAATGATTCCCTGCAGTTGGGATACCTGCAGTCATATGAGCTCGGCTGTCCAATTTTGATCAGACGACTCACAAAGCGTGCAAATTTGCTTTAATTAGAAGTCTAAATTTTTGTGCTTTAAATATAGACCGTTGGATCTTGATCGGATAGTCCCCAGCGTTCCAATTGCGTGAACCCATAGTTCACTAACTGCAAGGAATCCTGATCTCACTGGGGAAAGACCGTGATTGCATTGGAAACCATAGGATTTTCTGTCACTCAAATGGGGTCAATACTATGCATGCAGTTAATTAAATTTTTGTATTTATCACTAAATCTTAACAAACCAGGACCACGAGAGATACTTTGGATGAATGTGATCGAATGTCCATTAGAATTACTAAAAACAATAACAAAGATACCAAAATTGTACTGCACCTGCATAAAGGGTAAAGCTATAACAGTGTGATCACGGACAAAAGCCAGAAAAAAGGGGGCTTTACTTCTCAAGGGTAGAAGCACAATTCACAAAAGGACATGAACTCTTGTGGTCCCCAAAAATATATAGTGCAAATAGACACAATTTACAACTGGTTAAAACTTTTACCAACCAGCTGCTCCTGTGGACTTCCAACATCATCATAGCAAGAATCACATGGCTACATCATTAGTTCTCAAAAGTAAAAAAAAACAGAATTTGAACTCAACCACACACAATGAATAGTACATTGTTATTTAAGCAGAAAATTAATGTAGCAAACACAGGCAACAAAAATTTGAAAAGGGGTTCCCTAATTAAGTGACTTAGGCATAAAAAACACACATTCAAAACCAAATTAAGCATCTTGCGCATTGAATTAAAAACAATACAGGTAATTTAATGAAAGAAGGAAAGGGTGAGAAGAGAATGATACCGTGCAATGCAGTGTGCAAGCTTCCATTACGAATGAAATCAGTGATAAGAAGTTTCTCATCACTTGCATAATAATAAGCTCTCAAAGGAACAACATTAGGGTGGCGAACCTTTCCAATAGCTTCCACTTCAGACTCAAACTCCTTAAACCTTAATGCAGCTTCATCATCACCTTCACTCAACCGCCGGACAGCCACCACAGTCGCCGCCGGAACCGACCCTTTTCCGACGCCGACTACCTTATACACAATCCCACTTCTACTCTTCCCAACAACATAAGCAGAAGCTCTCAACAAATCCTCTAACTCTAACCCAAACCCTTCATCCACAATTACAAATTTACCCTTCTGCTCATCCCCAAAACCCACCAATTCTCCCTCCACTTTCCCCTTCCCAAACTCCCCCTCGGCGGAATTCAACCTCCGCCGTCGCCGGAGCATCCACGCTGACAACAAAACCACCACACCCACAATCAACGCAACCGAAATCAAAACCACAACAACAACAACCAACAACCCACTATTCCTTCCTTGAACCGAACCGGTTGGGATAGCATTGGGTTTCGGATTCGGGTTTTGCGGGAAAACACTTACACCGGGAATATCTCTTTGAGCATCTGGACAAACATTCCGTAACGGAAACCCACAAAGCCCTGGATTACCGGAAAAAGCAGTGGGTCCCTGATTAAGTAAAGAACCAACCTGAGGAATTTCTCCGGTGAGATTATTATCCCGGAGATCTAAACTAACCTCGACGGGAAGGTTGCCAAGTGAGGAAGGTATGTCACCGGAGAATCGATTATGAGAGAGGTTTAAAGTACCTGAGAGGGAAGAAAGAACGGAAAGAGAATCAGGAATAGTACCGTTGAGAAAATTAGAGGAAAGATCTAAGTGGATGAGAGATTTGAGAGAGAGGAGTGAAGGAGGGAGAGAACCGGAGAGAGAGTTGTGAGAGAGGTCTATGACGAGGAGTTTGGTGGTGAAGTTGAAGAGTGAGGAAGGGATGGTTTTTGTGAAGTTGTTATGGGGGAGACGGAGGGTGGTTAATTCGGTTAAGTGGGTTAGTTCGGAGGGAATGTAACCGGAGAGAGATTTAGAGGGAAGAGTGAGTCGAGTGACTCGGTAATTTGTGTTGCATGAGATACCTTTCCAGTTACATGGTGTGGTTGATGAGTCAGACCATGAGTTTAGGATACCTGTTGGGTCGTTGTCTATTGCGGCTTTTAGAGCTAGTAGAGAGAGACCGTCAGTGTTTAGAGAAGAAGTGAAGGGAATGGAGAGACAGAGGAAGAGAGTAATAATGGGAATGTGATCAAGATGATGATGATGATGATGATGATGAGGCCGCATGGTTGTGGTTGGTTGGGCAACGAGGTGTTGCGAAGGAAACAGAGTGTGGGGTGTTGTTGTGGAGTTGGAGGAAGTACAGAGAGGAAGGGAAGTAGCAGAGCAGAAGAAGCAGAAGAAGGTGCGGATGGGATGGTATCCCCGGTACTGAACTGAAGAAGGTGTATTTGAAATTTAGTAGGGATGTGTTTGTGTTCTCGAGGACAGCTCGCTGGCTCAATTTGAATTTTTGTCTTAGCATTACACAGTCTACTCTACAGTACACTGTCTCTTGTATTTACTGCTCTGCTTCCCTCCATTAATTTAATTAATACTTTTTTTACAGCATTATTAATTAATTACTAATTAATTTTTTACTATGAATAGTCGGTTCCAGCGGCTACTCCACTTAGATCCACTTTAAGATTTTGTTAGAATTTTGGGTCTGTGTTAAAAGCAAGGTAATCAAAATCGGACCGAACATTAAATCGAAAGAGGTAGCAGTTTAGAGGTTTTTGGGTTCAACCGGTTGAATCGGGGGTTCAACCGAAATTAATTAAATATATTATTTAATATTTTTATTAAATATATGAAGGATAAAAAATAATAAAAAACCATAATACTCATAATAATACAACCATATATCCGGTATGAATAAATTTTATATTAAAATAATATGAGAAATAAAAAAATATATGATATTATAAGTCAATATTTTCAAAAAAATAATAATATTCATATTTAATAATATTCTAATCAATAAATATATAGAATCAAAAGTCTATAGAATGTAATACAAAATATTAGATGTTAAATAGTTAAGATATATATGTAATATATAATCACACATATATAAGTATAAAAGTAAATGGTAAATAGATAAAATTATTAGGGAAAATGGCTTTTGTTAGAAATAAAAGTAAGAATAGTTATATACATAATATTGCAGATAAGTAACAACATAACGTGGTTGCTCTGATGGTTAATTTTTTAAGCTTGTACAAAGAGGGAAGGGGTTCGATCCCCACATGGAACACTAAACAATTTTAATAAAAAACTTTTTCTCAAAACCGCCTTCAATCGTTGAACCACCGATTTTCCCGGTTCTGGGGCGGTTTTCCGGTTCTTGCCCTGATTCTGGTGCAATCCGATTTTGGGGTTCAACTGGACCGGATAGGGGTCCGGTTCCCGGTTCAACTAGTCGAACCGCCCGGTCCGGTCCGGTTTTGATTACCATTAAAAGATAAGACCCACACGAACCAGTAAAGCCGCAGAGTATACACGTGGCCAGCCAGGTTCTTTGAACTAGATTAATCGCCGACAAAGACGATGGTTATTGTGCACTAATAACACATTAGAAAAAATTATTTAATGTTATATTAATTAGCTATTTATTTTTGAGAGAAATAAATATGGTAGATACTCACTCCGTCTCAATTATTTAATGTCCCTCGGTTGTCTTGACAATTTCAGTGACATGGGGTACATCGGCTCCAGAGTTTAAACCCAGGTGTGAGCGGTGTTAGTGTCTGTGCGTGGTTTTTATTTGTCATTTCATCTGCTAGACAAAAAAAATTAGAGAAAAAAGTGAAAAAAACAACCGACTCATTTATTGTTTTAACCTTTTGAATATTTTTCTATATATTCCTTATGAAAAATTGTGAGACATTAAATACACTTATTAATATTAAAAAGACACATTTTAAGTGAAGGGGAAAAAGTAATCTAAGTAATAAATTCACTATAAAAGTTGTAACATTTTCTTATAAATCCGACCAAAAAATCTTTAAAAATTATGTAATAACAATTAAGGACAACATAGGGAAAAATACGACTATTTCCTCCTTTACATATTATTTATTAATTTTTAAGAAGAAATTTGTTTCTTTTTAATTGATATTTTGATAGTTTAAGGTTATACTAATTACTTATTTTCCAATTGTACTCTTATTTATTTATTGTGGAGAGAAAAAAATGTGATGAGAAAAAGCAAATAATTTTATGAAAAACAAAATTTATTGATTTCTTTTGTTTGTGAGAAAACTTTAAAAGACAATTAAAATAAAGCGGAGAAATTAATAATTTTCTAATAAGAACAAAATTTATTGGTTTCTTGATTTGTATAAAACAACCTTAAATGACAAATAAAAAGAAACCAATGAGATGTTATTTAGTAAAAAATGTTTATAGTAAAATAAAGGTCACATTTTAAAATAAAATAAAATAAATAAATACTATGTGTACTAAGGACAAAAATATAAACAATGGAAAATTGCACTCACCCCTCTCAATTTTGGTAAAATAACACTTACCTCCTCTCTATTTTGCATGATCTCTCATAGATTACGCAAACCTCCCCTCTATTAAGTAAAAATAGAGGATGCAAAAGGGAGGTGTTTGTGTTTTTAAATAAAACTTAAGGGAGGTGAGTGAATCTTTTTTAGCAAATAAGAGAGGTTTGTTTTGAAAGGATTGCTAAACTTAGTTTGTTTCAAATAATATTTTAATCTCGTTTATTGACTTCTCATTAAGTTTCAAATAACCTCCGTTAAATAGTATCATTGTTACCAAAATAGCCTTTTATGAACAAACTTCACACTTCTTTGTGACTGTATTAACTCAAATTAACAGGGACTGAATTAGAAGGACTCAATTTTGTAAGGATCAAAAATGTATTTTAGGGTTTCGTGTGGTTGCCACATAGGGATGTCAATGTGGCAAACATGGGTAGTAGTCTCTTTTACTCTCCCCCCCCCCCCCCCCCCCCACACACCCATGCAATTTTGCGGATACAAGTTTTTGCGGTTAATGTATATTCGCGGTACCCACAAATACCCACCACTGGTATATATTTAATTACTTAAAAGTAATTTCTTATAAAATATAAAATAGTTTTTCACACAAAATCAATTTTTAATACTAAATTTTCTATTCATAAATGAGAATTAAATATGTATTATATTAAATATCTCATGACTTATATTAGTTGATAAAAGGAGATAACATACACTTAAATATTTGTAACTAGGTATTAACTATAAAGATTATTATCTCTAAAGGGTTGACCTAATGGAGAATGACATGATTTGTAACTAGGTATTAACTATAAAGATTATTAAGTAATTTTGACATCTTTGGACCAAAAACAAGCAAAAGACGAAAAACCACAAAGAGAAAGTGTACCTATTAAAAAACGGTTTCTGTAATTGGCGCGTGTTTTGTTAAACCGCCCATAAGAACCATATTTTTACTTTTATCTAAAGAATATCCAACAATTGCTTCCATTGAATGAATAATGGATCCAAATACTTCATTACCCAAATACCCATCTCCGCCCGGTTAACAAATGAGTAATACAAGTATGTTGGGATAAAAATCTCTCTTATGTTTTGATGATACAAACTTAGTAAAAGATTAAGTTTTCTGGATAGTGGTGATCTAAGATGTTTGTTAAGTGCATGGAACATGCCTCCAAAATAGCAAAATATTAATCTATCTAAGGACCAAAAAGTGTAAGAAATCAAGGGTGGAAATGACATGAGAAGGTTTGACCAAGTCAACGAAAGGTTTGACCAAGTCATGAGAAGGTTTGACTAAGCCAAGACTTCAGCATGTTCAAAGATAAGAAGGTTCACAGATGAGAAAGTTCAAGTTTGGGAAGGTTAAAGAGAGCAACCTACTCAAGCTTGAGAAACTTAACAACTCAAGAACATTCCTTCTCGTATGAAGAACAAAAGCATTAAATGTAAAGTGAAGTATTAAATATGTTTGGAAGGTTTAAAAACAAGAAAGGAAATCATTGATTATTCCTATGAGCCATAAAAGTTGTTTATACAAAGAATAAAGGAATGAGAACACTACAAGAAAAACGGGCATTACCGGCGGGTTTTTTCCGCCGGTACGGTTCCGGCGGAAATTTAGCATTTCTGGCGGAAAAAATAGACTTTCCGGCGGATTTTTTAAAAAAAAAATATTAATTTTTTTTTAAAACAAAAATCCGCCAGAAATAAGTATTACTGGCGGAAAAAATCCGCCGGAAATTACTGGCGGAAAAATCCGCCGCTAATGCGCGTTTCTGGGGGATTTTTAAAATTATTTTAATTTTTCTTTTAAAAAAATCCGCCGGAAATTTACATTATCGGCAGATTTTTCCGACGGAAAAATCCGCCGGTAACGCACATTTCCGGCGGATTTTGCAAAAAATTATTTATTTATTTATTTTTAAAAAATCTGCCAGTAATGCACATTTCCGACGAAAAAAACCGCGGGTAAATCTGCCGGAACCGTTCGAAAATGCCTTTAAATAAAACTTTCTCCTACACTCTTCTTATTCTCTCATTTCACTCTTTATTTCCTTCTCATACTCTCCAATCTCCATAAATTTCTCTACATATCTCTCTTCTATATTTCCTCTTTCTTCTTCCTTCTCATTCAATATCTTCTCAAATCTTCTCACATTCATACACTTCATTTTTCTCAATCTCTTCTCAAATCTTCACACATTCATATACTTCATTTTTCTTAAATCTCTTCTCTTCTCTTCTCGCATATTCTCGTCTCTTCTCAAATATTCTCTTCTCAAATCTTCTCACATTCATCTACTTCATTTTTATAATATTTATTTTTTTAATTAAATAAACGAAATCAAAAATTTGTTTTAAAAAAAATCAAAATAATTAAATAATATTAATTTTTTAAATAAACGAATTAATAAAAAACCCGTTTTAAAAAATAAATAACAAATTACCGGCGGATTTAGCATTTTTTTAAATAATAATAAATTACCCTGCGGTTTTTTCAAAAATTACCCGCTTTTCCAGCGGATTTTGGGCTTTTCCGGCAAATTTTTTCCGCCGGAAATTCGCGAATTTCTTGTAGTGGAAGGTTCGTGTGAGTTGTCAAAGGCTGCAAGAAAGGACAGTGGCAGAATGAGAAGGTTCAGAATCTGCAGAGAAAGTACGCTGTGCAGAATGAGAAGGTTGAAAAGCTACCAACTTTCTTAACTTCCATCAAATCACTCCTATGGACCAATGGACACTTTCAACGACTATTTTCATCATCCAAGAGCTATATGAAGGCTGGATTTCGAAATTACAAAGTATGAGATTGAGTTGGAACCTTCTCAACTTCTCAAATATCCAACCTTCTCATCCCACACTCAAAGCTCCTAAAAATCAAATTTCTGGGATACTTTTGTTGAGTGTGTTAGCTTGATAAGCATCATTGTATTCACTTTGTGCAGTTTATCTTCAAGCTCTTAAGCATCCCAAAAACCGAAAACACCTTATTGTAAACACTATCTAGTAACATTCCTACCAAGCTATCTAGAGTAGGTGAGTGTTAATGAGAAAATACATGTGTAGTGTTCTATCAAACTACCTAAGGTAGGTGAGTGTTGATGAGAAACTACAATGTGTGTTGTTCTATTAAGCTACCTAGGATAGGTGAGTGTTGGTGTTAACCTTACTTGATAGAGGATCTTTTAGAAAGTAGTAGAGAGTTGTCTCAAAGGTGGAAACAGCTGGGTGTAGCTGTGTAAGAGAGCACTTGAGTCTTTTGTGTGTTGATCAAAAGCAAGTGTTGGTGTAAGTCTTTTGTGTGTTGATCAAAAGCAAGTGTAGGTGAAAGTCTTTTGTGTTTGATCAAAAGCCAAGGAAGTGGGGAGAGGATGTAGCCAAGGATTAGGTGAACCTTTATAACTCCACTGTGTTATTTACTCGCTTTTCATACTATTATCCTACTTTCGACCAAAATCAATTTTTGTAACCGCAAAACAAAACACACACTAAATCTAAACATGTATTTATGTCTCCTTTCGGAAGGATTTTTATGTGTTTGTTTCTTGTGAAAATAATCAAAATCTTAAAATAAAAAAACTAAAATATGATTATAATGAAAAGCTATTTAGAGCACTTTGATCTTAATGTGTAATAGATTACAGAGAAGATAAAAAGAATAATTTTTGTGAGGGTAGCAAACAAAAATTAGTCTGTAAGGCATAGCACAAGTGACGCAAAGCTGGCGTTGTTAGGTTAAACATTTTCCATAGTTACCAGGGTTCAAACTCGGGATCTCCGTTTTATGCGTGTTTGCTTATGGGTGGTGTTTGTTCACCCCGTCTGTAGAAAAATGAAGAAAAAAAAAGACAAACACAAAATAATATACGTTTTTCTTAAAAATTGCTAAAAAATAGTCTATTGTTATAAAAATAACTAAAACTTGAGTAAGAACAAATATAAAATATCACATAAGAGAATAGAGAAGAAGAGAATGAGAGAGTCTCTGCATTATGCTTTTCACAAATGTGTCTATACACAAGATTGAATACCATTTATAGGGTGTAGATTGACAAGTGAATGAACAATCATAAAAGACTAAAGGGGGTGATGAGAAGAAGAAAGAAAGACAGTGGACATCCACTAATATATCCACTAATATTATTTATTCATAACATCTCTATTCATTTCATATCAAAATCACTTTTTTATTTTAAACAAATAAACCCTTAAATATGAATAACAAATTTCAACTTTTCTATCGAACATAATTGTGTCTTGATATGAAACTCACGAGATCTTTTATATTTACAAAATGAAAGTAGCTGTAATTTACAAACGAAACGAAATTAATTTAATTTTTTTTAATTAAACTCTGTTATAAAATATAATTATTGTTACAGATTGGGCATTTATCACTAAGGCCCAACACCAAATGCAGATCCATCAACCAATGATGGAGATTAAAGACCTAGATCCAATGGTTTTCATTTGATCCCAAAACCTATAAATAAGCATTCAATGCAATGTCTAAGGTACACACTCTTTCCTACTCTTTACCTCTAATCAGTTCCCTAGCTGACTTGAGCGTCGGAGTGTCCCCACAGGTACCACCTACCCCGGATCGGAAGCGGAGCTCGGTTGATCAAGACCAACCCCTACCAACTATCTCGGATCGGACCTTGTGTCTAAGATCGGATCCAGGTCCAGAGATACGGTACAGAACATTGACGACCACAGTGGAAGGATCTTGTACTCTAGTTCCTCTCCCATCTCTTTGATTGACAATGACTCCGACCTTACGTCGTAGGGCTATCCCGAATGTCGCTGAATGACCGGTTCTGCAGCGGGTGACTCCAGAAGGAGTGGCAGTCACCTTACCCCTTAGCCCGGCGCATGCTCAAAGCTCGGCTACGGCTCTGGTTCCTGGGAGCTCAGCACGGAACCGACTTCCACCCCCCTTCGACCGTCCAGGTACCGGTCGATGTTGTTCGACAGCTCGTCCTGTTCTTAAATCGGCAAGTCGAGGCCGACCGGCAGGAAAGCCAACGCTACACCCAGTTAGAAGCTCAGATCGCTGATATCCGGGCTCGTAACATCCCGGATCGGAGTTCCTCTCAGTGCAACTCTTCAAGTGGAATGACTCATGGCCGCGGCCGCCGCCGATCTCCGGCTTGGCGGAGATACCATCACCGCACTCCACCTCGTTGTAGAGGAGCGCGGGGATCAGAGACTCCCCCAAGTCGGACCCCTGATGATTCCTATAGTCCTGAGGGTTCCCCTCGGCCAAACTCGTTTCTGTTTTCCTCTTCTCCGAGGCGACGTACTAGAAGTCAGAAAAGGTCTCCAAGACAGGAACGTCAGTGCCCTAGCTCGCGGGGATCCCCCGACAAGTATGGCTACCGACGGTCTCCACCCCTTGAGAGGTCGGCAAAGCGTAAAGGACCTTTCACAGCTAAGATCGACTACTTCCCGGTGCCAAAGCACCTCGAGAAGCCGCCTGAGTGTTTGAAAATGCATGATGGGACTGGCGATCCGGATCGCCACCTCGACTACTTTGACACGGTTATGCAATACCGTAACTTTCCAGAGGAGATAAAGTGCCGAACCTTTCCCCTCACTCTAGAGAAGGCGGCTCTAGACTGGTTCAGGGCTCTTAGGTCAAATACGATCTCCTCTTGGGATCAGTTAGTCAAGCTCTTTTCTGCACACTTCGCCCACTCGAAGATGAAGCCTAAATCTCGGAAGGTATTGCAGGCAATTCGGCAGGGAGAAAATGAGTTCCTTCGGGACTACATAGAGAGATTCAATAGAGAAGCTGCTCAAGTCTGGAACCTCAACGACTCCTTCCGTCTTTACTTCATGGAGGCTGGTCTTCGTGAAGGAAGTCTATTTCAGATAAACGTCGGGGTCAACCAGGTTGAATCGCTTGCCGAGTTCCTCCAGTAATCTCAGAAGTATATCGATCATGAAGAAGGGATTAACGCAGGAAGGTCACGTTTCACCTAGGTCTCGGAATGAGCCTACGGGCGTGATGTAATCCGACTTTGTAAATGTTCAACCATCTAATATATATGGATCGGCTACGATTTTCCCCACACTGATTGCTTAGTAAAAGTGAGTTCCGAGGTTGGAGGGAAGGATTTGGGATCGGTCGAACGATCGCCTTAAAGTTTCACGCTAAGACCGGAACCCGAGACACCGAGTTCAACATCGCTAGAGGATCGGAACTCCACCTAGGATCGGAACTCCTGATGATTCTTACTGATCCGAGGGTTCCCATCGGCCCTGCTCGTCTCTGGCTTCCTTTTCTCCGAGGCGACGTTCCAGAAGCCGGGAAAAATCCCCGAGGCAGGAACGTCGGCGCCTTCGCTCATAGAGATCCTCCGACATTAAACTGACACCTCGAGTCCCTCAGGTGGTCACGTTTTAACATGGCCGAGGCTGCCATTACCCTGAAGGGCGAGTTCGATCTGGGCCGAGTCCTGGTAAACTGCCCTGAAGGCGACTTTAAACTGACACCTCGAGTCACTCAGGTGGCCCCGTTTTAAATGGCCGAGGTTGCCATTACCCTGAAGGGCGAGTTCGATCTGGGCCGAGTCCTGGTAAACTGACCTGAAGGCGACTTTAAACTGACACCTCGGGTCACTCAGGTGGTCACGTTTTAAATGGCCGAGGTTACCATTACCCTGAAGGGCGAGTTCGATCTGGGTCGAGTCCTGGTAAACTGCCCTGAAGGCGACTTTAAATTGACACCTCGAGTCCCTCAGGTGGTCACGTTTTTAACATTGCCGAGGCTGGTGGCAGACACCCTCGCTGGTATCAGCCCGACCTCGAAGATCTTTGACAAGACCCGTATCTCGGGCGCTCCGAGGATGGTGGCAGACACCCTCGCTGGTATAAGCCCGGCCTCGAAGATCTTTGACAAGACCCGTATCTCGGGCGCTCCGAGGCTGGTGGTAGACACCCTCGCTGGTATAAGTCCGGCCTCAAAGAATACTGTCCTAAAAGCGACATTAAACTGACACCTCGAGTCACTCGGTTGTCACATCATTTCTTGACACTCCGAGGCTTCCGAGACTGGGGGCAGGCACCTTCGTAGCTATAAGCCCGCCCTTGTAGAATGTCGCATCTAAAAACTGAATCCCAGATGTTCAGAGGAACCTTGAGTCACTCAACGGTCATCTCTGTCTCGGGAGCACTAGCCCGGTTTCGTGGAGCTCGGACAAGGCTTTCAAGTCTAGCTCGCCCCAAGACGACCCGACTTGGGGGGCAACTGTTACGGATTGGGCCTTTATCACTAAGGCCCAACACCAGATGCAGATCCATCAACCAATGGTGGAGATTAAAGACCTAGATCCAATGGTTCTCATTGGATCCCAAAACCTATAAATAAGCATTCAATGCAATGTCTAAGGTACACACTCTTTCCTACTCTTTACCTCTAATCAGTTCCCTAGCTGACTTGAGCGTCGGAGTGTCCCCGCAGGTACCACCTACCCCGGATCGGAAGCGGAGCTCGGTTGATCAAGACCAACCCCTACCAACTATCTCGGATCGGACATTGTGTCTAAGATCAGATACAGGTCTAAAGATACGGTACAGAACAATTATCAATCACAACTTAGAAGTTTAGAAATTTTAGTTAAGAGATGATATGATGAAAAATCAATTGAAATGTTCTAAGTGCAAATAAGTAGAAATTAAAGAGTCACATTTCATAAGGTGTGTTCATGTAACGTTCCCAACAAAGCACCCAAGGCGTGTGGGTTATTTACTTATTTCATTCCGCATGTGCAGTTTTCCCAACAAAATTAGACCTGCAATTTTGTTTTTTAAGCTTAGCAAGATAGTTAATTTAAAATCCTAAATGCACAATCTATAAACTATAGACAATCTTACACACAACAAAATTTATATCAAACTCAATAATTACATTTTAAAACTATAATAAATTTCTAACAATGATAAAACTTAAATATAGTATTTTTGATAAAGTAATAAGTCTTACCCAAATTTCGCTTTAAGCCTCAAAATACATTGGGGCCAACACTAATTACAGTAGAGGAAAATAAGGAAAAAAAGCCAAAGAAAGAAAATTGGCCAAGTATAAAAACTAACTGCTCATCCTCAGCATTATCATATACAGTATTGAACCCATACCGTTGGCCCAGTGACTTAATCTATCCTGAGACATGGGGGTCGACCCATGCTCCCGGGTTTGATTCCCGCAATGGACAAATTCGGTGTTGGCCAATACGAAATCTGATCCTAAGCAGCAGAGATTAGTTTTTATGTTGAAAGCATTGGGACACTCCGTGGATAGCCAACAATGATCCGAACCAAAAAATATAGCAGTATTGCGTATCTTTTCTCGGTGGAAGCAAGGTGCAGAGAAACATGCACACCATAGTGATGGAGTCTGAGACAGAAGGGGAGACCACCATTCTTACCTTTCACTTAAAGGGCTTACAGGAGTTAGTGGATAGTTAAGGTCCACCCGAAGTTAAGGCCTTTCTTTTTATTCAGAATTTCAGATCAACAAAAAATACAACATAAACGGCCACGTGCATGCATGGCATAGCAATAAAGTGATATTCACTGACCCTTGGAGTTGGGCCATAAAGATTGCATTTTGGGGGGTCTTGCAACTAGACCTATACATGACATTATAATGTTAATGAAGAAAATAATACAGGATTTTAATTTTAATGTATTCCACATTAGAAATGTGAAATGCTAGAGTCGTGGCTTAAGACCCTTCCTTCTGGGAATCTCTAATGCATCGTAATGACCAAACCCATGGTAAAGAACTCTAACTGGATTTTCCTTGCCGTATTCTTGGCCATACTCAGCAATTGATATCAATCCACCAGCATCTTGATCATACATGTATACAGTGATTGGCATCCTGCATAATAGCTCTCATTCAAATGTGTACGCTAGATAACAGCATTAAGGTAAATTTACTTGTACATGAGGATAAAAGGAACTTACTGCAAAACATGTGAAGCAATGAACAATTCAGGTTCACCTCCCCACACATGAGGCTTCCTTATTTGTGATATATATGCATCAAAATCACCTTCAATAAACCTGAAGATATAATCATGAGAAAACCATATTATTCGCAAACAATTATTCACCATTCTCATTTTTGTAGATAAAAGAAACATTTGATGTTCTTATAGACATCAAAGCCTAATTTGACATATATTGTGATTTAGGTAAGGATTTAATTTATATACACAATAGGTGTATAACTGTTTTACATCATCTACCAATTACAAGTTGACACGTCATTAAAAAGAAGTTAGTTAATTAGTAACCACTTTAGGTGCCACCCTACCATGAATTGTTATTGATTGTGGTTGTAAAAAAGTTTACGTCGATAGTGCGTAGCAATTAAACTCTTTAGGTTAATATACTATTGGTGTGGTTTTATTCTTGTGATATGGGTATATGACTAGTTTCATCTTATTTTAGATCTCTAATTACATTTGGAATTCCATGTTGCATTTATTCAACAGCAATTGACACTAATATGAGTGGGTTTGCAGAGAAAATAAAAACTTTTAGTATACATCATTAATCACAGTATAATTATAATAATTTCTTGAAAGCAAGCAAAATTGAAAATTAAAAGTTGTTGCTTGGGAAAAAATTAGAGGAAATTTTCCAAAAATATGAAGTGAGTGTAAGAGGAAGTGGATGTGGGGGGTTGGCTTTCTAGATCAACTTAAAATGACAATTTTTTCTTATTTTCAATTCAAGAAGACATGATCTTTGGGTAAAGAAAGTTTGGATACCAAGTAAGGAATGTGTTTCTACACAAGTATATATTTACTATGCAATTAAAAAAAAGACTTTTTTTTAGCACAAAAAGAACGGGTGGTTGTGATCCGTCAGTCAGGCAAATGTTTGTTTTTGGGATGTATATATATATGTTAGAGTAATGTTATTTAGCCAAAATGTTCCGGCAAAAAATAGTCAAAAACCAAATTACAACACCAATTAACCAAGTTTTATAAGTCATTAACCAACCTGTTTTTTCACTGTTTTCTAGGCCATTGACTAAAAAAGTGTCTTTATTAAAAAAACGTTATTCATGTAATGTAATATTCGGAATGCTACAAGTATCCAATTCAGAAACTCACCACTCTGTCTCTTCCCTTCTTTTGATAAACTCATCAGCAACCTGACAAATAGAACAGAGGAAGATCACGAACATGGGCCTAGGCATCAAAGGACTACAAACAGCTTGATTTGTAAGTTATTGAAAGAATAATTTTAAAATGGGTAAGAGTGCAATCAACAATGAATATAAACTTCGAATAGCAGTTAATACTGCTGCCTCAATTCTTCTATTGTGTGCTTTTTCCATTTAGTTTTTTTCATGGCTGGCAAGGAAGGGGGGTTTCTAAACTTATTAGTGCAATGCATAAAGATACTTGAAAACATACTCTGGCCCGTAAATCATCTGCTAGCTCTCTCTGAAAGCTTTCACTAGGAGGGGGTTTTCCAGACCTCAAACAAGCCCCGTGAGCAACTGAGCGGAACATGCATCTTCCATCCCCAGGTATTCCTGCTCAGCATGGTAAGTTTCATACACGATCAGCAAATGCATACAAATGTCCAGGTTCTTCTCTATGTCAATTTGCGCATGTCAATGCACAAGTAAATATGTAAATAAACTATGTATGTGTATATATCTAAAGACATTTAGAAGAATGTGAGCTCACCGATTACAGAATAGTCAGTATAAACTTTCTTTCCATGTGAGAACGTAATATTTGACTCATCGCAGTCATTTTTCCTGTTCTCATTTCCAGAATCAGCCTCAGCATGTGCAGTTTCAGAACTTGAATTACACACAAATAAACCAAAAATCATGCCAACCGATGCACAACCGCGTGGCCAAGTTATTGGTCCAAAATTACATGTAACTTTGGAAAGCATTTTTCGTTTAGGTACCAAAAGCCTCATACTCATACTCCGGCATGTCAATGAAATTTCATTATGCCTCTTCCGAGATACTACAGAACTAAAGAGTTGGGTATCGCCTCTTTGGTTGGAGCAGCATGATCCAAGGTAACCTCCTCTGATTGTTTGGCCCATAATAGTTGAACAAGACCGTTTTGTGCAAATAGAAAGACCAACATAACTTGTCTCTGTCTTCCCAAGGGAAAAACTGGAAGAAAATGAACAGGATATTCCTCTCGATCGAAGACCGCAGATGTTACTGCTCATCAGCAGCTGAGTACGACCTTTCAGGACAACAGCATTTATTGAAGATTGACTAACAGGAAAGCAAACACTCATGTTTACATCACCTGAATCAAATCCAAAGTATATTTGTCAGAAACTGTCCAAAGCAACAAATATTTGAAATATACATATTGACATTAATACTGGCGCCTTGCTAAATTCTTAAGAGAACCAGTTCACTAGCTTTGGAAGTCCTTACTCTTGTGACGTTGATGATGTGCATAAATATTATTATTTGAAACTAGTGTACAATATAGTTCTAAATATTAGTAACCAATTCATCTAGAACTATGAATACCAGATCAATAGAACAGATGCTATAATCGAACAGCGGGATTAGTTAAAATCACATTCAATCAAATAAAATTCGGATGTGAAACACAACAAATTTTTAAGGATAGTATTAAGGATCTTCAGTGCTTCTTTTATTCAAATTATCAACTGAGACTACATTACCTCATCCTTACATTTCTAGTTCCCTTCAGCAGTACTTGAGAAATCTCTAGTTGAACATATTGGAATACTTCCTTAAAAGGGGTCTATTTAACAAATAGATACAAATCCAAACTAAATATTTAATCATTCAGTAATCAGTACTCTACTTTCACCAACAACAATCCAAATGAAAAAATTTCAACCCTTCATTCTGAGAATGCTGTAATTATTAAATCATGTTCCAATGTGGCAAATAAATCCTTGAAATTTTGAAAAGTTACATAGTTGGCTTTAGGATCCAGCTTATAAGTGAACTCAAGTCCTTGACAACTCCCCAAAATTGATACTTTGGTTTTTCAGTTAATAACATGGAATTGGAATTACAGTATTCACTTGGATCCAAATTGAAGCCATTTCAGTTTATTAAATGAACTCGAACCCATATTAGATAGCATAATCAACAATTCAAATGAGTACAGTGTAATGACAAGAGGAAAAAAAATAAGAGGACCTTGTGCAGATTATAACATTTTATAATTGCAAAGAATTGACACAGCAAACATGCAGCATGGGTCTATTAGAAATTAAGGAACTAGAAATTGAAAAATAATAATAATAATAATAATAATAATAATAATAATAATAATAATAATAATAATAATTGAAAAACAAGGGAGAGGAAGTGGAGGAAAAATGAAAGGAGGGGGGGGGGGGGGGGGGGAACCTGACCTGTTGAAGCAAGGGAAATATGAAGAATGGATAACTGGGTTTGGGATTCTAAATTTTAATGGAAATTGGCAAACAAGGGAAAGGCTATATTCTTGGTGGTTAATGTTGAAGAAAAGAATAGTATTATACTATTATTGATGAAATTAGTTAAGCAAGCAAGTTTTCCAGAGAAGCCACTCCTCCTTCTTCAATTCTTTCTCAAACTTCAAGCTCCTTCGATTGTGTCAAATATAATACGGGCCAACTCTACCGGATCGGACGCTTTTATTTTGGGTTTTGTTTTAATGCTTTTTTTTACATCACTTTTCCCACACCCCTCCCTCTACTCACCCCACACCCCCAAACCCCCTAAAACCCAAAAATACCCCTAACTCAAAAACACTCTTTCTCCCTCTCAAACCCCTCACACCCTCTCACACCCACCAAATACACTCCCAGCCGAAACCCTCTCCCTCTCCCTCACACTCTTCGACTTCTCCCTCTCCCAAACCCACTTAATCTTCGATTTCAAGTTCCAATCTCGTAATCCACACATAAGGTACACGATTACTCACTCTCTTCTCTTTGCATTTGGCTTGTTTTGCTGTGTTTATGCCTTTTTCCACTGTGCAAATCGCGAAGCATTCGGTTGAGGTCCACCGAATGCGTTCTGGGAAAGACGACTCACGAAATCGTTCGGTTGAGCCCTCCCGAAAACTTTCGGTTGAGGTCAACCAAACGCTCTAAAACCTGAAACGTATTTTACACGTCCGGTTGGGGTCAACCGAATGTGTATTCGGGCACCCCCAACCGAATCACTGTTATTTTTTTCAAAAATTGTATTTTAATTTTTAAATTTTTTTTTCAGTTATGGCCAAGACGAGAGGTGCATAAAGACGGTGGACCCAGCTTATGTTGAGACTCAGCCACGTGCGAAGAGGTGGGTTGCTGATACCACACTTTCACTGCTCAGGCATGTTGTTCGACTATCCCTGGATAGGCTGCACCCTGATGAGGTCACCTGGCAACCCTACACTGACCATAGAGCTACCTGGCCCTTTGAGCTCATCAGTCTATTTAGAGGGCACTTAAGAAATGCTGGCTGCATGGTGGCCTACATGCCAGATCGTGTCTTGAGACAGTTTGGGCATGTCCAGGGGATACCAGAGGACCCTAAACCCACCACTAGAGTTGTCGTTACACAAGAGATGGCTGACGAGAGGTGTCACATTTTGACCAGAATTTGGTAGAGAGGGGCCCTCTATTATCCCGGGTACGCCAGACACCATGCCAGGGTACGTTGCTTGGTTTGGGAAGGTCTCACACCCATTCCTTATGCCATCTAATTATGTGGTGCTGGAGGATGCCTGATACTAGACAGGTACGTGTCTTTTACATATTTTGCTATTAAATTTATTAGTTTTTAAATATGAACTTAATTAAAAAAATTATCTCACAGGCCATGCCAGATGTGGTTCGGATGGTGGATGACATGGAGCGTTGGATGGTATCGTTCCACGAGACACCCAGCCATGACGAGTACTCGAGGGTTTGAAGGCCCTCGTGAGGCCACTCCGTAGGCTTAGGAAGTATGGTTGTGTGTATAGTAGGAGGAGCCGGAACACACAGTAGGACTTTTTTTTGTATGGATATTATGGTTGTGTATATAGTAATTTATATTTCGGTTTACAGTTTAAAACACCTATTCTTTTTTTTGAAAGTTTTAAAAACACCTATTCGGTTTACAGTTTACAATAGAAATTTTTTTTAAAACATAACATCTATTTGGCTGCCCCTGTCCGAATAAATTCGGTTGGGGCCAGTCGTACCTTTGAAAATTTGAAAAAGGGGTGTGTCTCAAAAAAATAATTGTTCGGTTGTGCCTAACCGAAAATATTCGGTTTACCCTAACCGAATCGGTGAACTTAACGCTTTTCATTAATGGCATATTGGTCATTTCGCAGGGTTTGAGGGTGTGTGGTGAGTAGGAGGGGATGTGGGAAAAGCATGGGCCTTTTTTTTACCACTATTAGACCTGTACCCTAGCAACCATTACTAAATTTTTCAATAACTATTATACAACAATTCAATGGTTAGTACATACTAATCACAATTTAGTGTTTGTGTGGTGAGTGATTGGGTAAATGAAACACATACTAACCACAGTTTAGTGTTGGTGTGGTCACCGATTTTTTATTTGATGAGGAAATGACTATTATGCCCATTTAGTAACAATTACTAAGGAATTCCTTAGTACTCTAAGTCAGACTCCATATATTTTACCAAATTGACTGTGCTGGGGTGAATTTTTGGTACTTCCCCAAATTACGTCAAAAGAAGTATTTCCAGAAGCGGTTTTTTTTTAAAAAAAAAAAATCAGAATTATGTATTAGACATAATTCTGAAATTAAAAAAATATGTTCCGAAATTAAGTAGTAACACATAATTTTCGGAATGTCGTTTTTTTAAATCCGGAATTATGTCTAATAAATAATTCCAACTGACATTTTTTTTCAGAGTTTCCAGAATTATGTGTAAGACATAAATCCGGAATTAAAAATTACGTTCCGGTTTGTCTTGTATTACATGATTCAAGAACGTATATTTTTTAACTCCGGATTTATCTCTTACACATAATTTCAGAATTATGTATTTTTACTAATAAATTTTTTTATAAATAAAACATATAAGGATATCGGTGATCTGTTGGTTCCTTTCACCGTAGATTTATCAGACGCATTTACGAAGACAGTGGTACATATTTAATAATTTTATTATGAGTATTTATGTTATTATTTGTCATAATAACTAAAAATTATTTATTTTGTAGATATTTCCTACGCGCGATGATCTTGTACGTTGGGCTAGAGAGGTTGAGAAAGCCAACAGAGTGATTGTTATCATTCTTAGATCAGATACATCAATTGGTAAAATGGGGGAGAAATAAAATTATTTTTGGTTGCGAAAACAGTGAGAAATACACTGGAGTAGACACCAGTTGTTGTAGAGTGAAGTCTTCAAAGAAGAGTAGTTGTCCTTCCAGGCTCAGAGCTACTCCATTGACTGATGCTGGGGATTGGAGAATGAATGTTAGGTGTGGACTACACAATCATGAGCCGTTTAAAATGTTAAGCCAATAAATAGTCTGCAGACATTGAAGAAGAGAGTTATGGGCAATTTGACTAGTAACACCCAGCTTTATAGACAGCGGAGGATGTTCCGGCAGAATCAGAGAGGTCCTAGAACCGATATACAGGAGCTTATGAGACTGATAGATTCTAAACACTATGTGTTGGAGAAGAAGAGTTGAGAACATGAATTTTTTCTATAGGCAAAAGTTAGTGGGGATGGGGGAATGTTAGTTTCCAGGGTTTAAACCATGGACCTCCTTCTTGCAACTCCTCCATGTCCTTTAGCTCGCCAACTGAGGTACCTTCCTGGGACACTGAGTTTATCAAGTTATTGAGACCCTTCCTATTTTGAGCACGTGGACGAGGCAATGAAGAACGACACCGAGAACTCTGTCAAACAACCAACACATCGGTCATCACAGCGGGCATCCCTACAGAGGCCGGGAAATGAACTATTACAACATGACATGCAATTTATAGAGTGGTTTCCTCCACATATCCACCCCTAGATTGATGACATTGTTAATGTAGTCGGGGATGGAAATTGTGGTTCGTGGTCTGTTGCTACCTCACTTAATCTTGGAGAGGAAAGTTGGAGTTTAATAAGGCTAAGAGCTGATTTATGAAATAAATAGACATCTTCCGCTATATGCTGACTTGTTTGGTGAGTCACTCCAAACTATGAGGGATTCATTATATGCTAGTACTTTGGGGCGCAACCGGTAGAGAAGAAGATGACGATGCCTGACATGGGTTACGTTATAGCGATCAAATATAACGTCTCCCTAGTTGCGGTAGGACTGGGGGGATGGAGGTTCATTTACATTTTTACCATTGAGAAGCTCATATTCAGCTGGTGACAGTAGTACCAGCTTGCTCGGTATTGGGTTTGTAAATCAGAATCACTAGGTGTAGGTAGTTACATTATTTTCTATATTGAGTTTTATATTTATAATTAAGATGGTGTTATAATATGTTCTAACTTTTTTTAAATACAAGTTAAATTGAATCAGACGAGGCTAGATTTATAATTAAGATGGTGTTATTATATTACCTCCTAGTGCTCACTCATGGGATCGTTTTGTATCAAACGAGGCTAGATCATGGATAATTCCATATGTCGGACGTCTCCAACTATGGACGGCTTTAGACTTAGTATCCAAAGACTTAGATGCTGATTGATATAATTATTTTTTATGACCATGATTGATGTAATTATTAAACATTGTATTTAGTAGTTTTGTAATATAATTAACTATTAGCTAAATTATACTTTTGGTCTCCCTATTATAAAAAATTTAGATATTGTCCCCCTATTTTAAAACTTAAACATTTAGTCATTCTATTTTAAAATATTCAGACATTTCATCTGAGATGGAATTTAACTTATGTAGAATTACGTGGAAGTCATTGATGACACGACATCTGATATAAGCATTACACGTAATTACCACGTCAAATATTGTCCCCCAATTCTGGAATTTTTCCTAGGAAGTTTAGTACTACATAATTTCTTTTTCTTTTTGGAGTGAAAAAACAAATTGTTAACTACATTGTTAACTTATATAACTTAATATCAATTTGGTCCCTGTGATTTGCCACGTCAGCTCCTTTAACATTGTTAACTAACTATGATTGACGGTGGGACTAAATTGATACACGTTTGTAAAAGTGAGGGACTAAATTGAAATATTTGAAAAGTCAAGGACCAAATTAAACATTTTTAAAAAGTAAAGGACTAAATTGGGTATTACCTCAAAACAAATTGTAAAATGATACATGGAGATGCAGTCATGATGGAATGGAAGGAAACTGAACTGGCCTTTTACTCTATAACACTCTTTACCAACTCAGTGTTAGTCGTTAGCAGTCTCACTCAACAATTCCACGGTTTTGAAATTTCGGATCCTCCGGCCGGCGGGAACTCTCTCCCTCTCTAATCTAATCTCCACAAATGGGTTGGAACCTATTCTTTTGGCTTCTGATTTGTTTCCCCACCAACATTGCCCTTCTCGCCTCAACTTTCTACCAGGTACGTCTTTTACTTCACTTTCTACTTCCCACCTTTTTTCTTTGCCAAAGATTGAATTTTTTTTTGTCTATGTGATGTGTGATTGCTGGCTTATAAAAAGAAGATTCATGTTCATACTTTTTTTAAGCTTCAATAAATAAATCTTATTTATTAATTTATTATATTTTTTGGGGTTTTAGGTTTTGATCTTATCTGACTTGGAAGCTGACTATATCAACCCATTTGATGCTTCATCTCGGATTAACTACTTCATTCTTCCTGAGTTCATTGCACAGGGAGTTTTATGTGCCCTCTGCCTCTTCACTGGTCACTGGTTCATGTTTTTGCTCTCACTTCCTGTTACTTGCTATCATGTCATGCTGTAAGTAAAGTTGTTCTTTCTCTTGTTTTTTTAGAGACCAAATCAAAGAGAACAATGTGCATTATTTAGATGCTATGTTTTGCTGCGGATGCTGGCTTGCCTAGCCTTATAAATGTGCGAATATGTTTAGATTTTTACACTGAGGATTTAGTTTGAACATAAAACCAAATACTTTTTTTGAGGAACATTTATATTTAGGTTTATTTTTTTCCCCTCTACATAGATGCATGCACAGATCTGATGTGCTCGGGGAATAAGGGGGTGTGGTGTTCTACTCTTTTCTCAGGATCTTTTATGCTAATGTTATTGCATGTTAACCTATTTGACGATTCCAACAACAATTAAGAGACTTATGTGGCTGCGAGAGTATTGATTCATATTTTGTAGAAAGTTAGGGAAAGAAGAACAAAGGAAGATATTTGCAACATTTTTTATTTGAGAATGCGGCCGCCGCCGGGATTACTTCAACTCCCTTTTCCAGATCTTTGCTCTAAAATTGATTCAAAACCGTCGCTAACTTTAACAATACTTAGCAGTTGTTTGAACTGTTAATCTGAAACTTCTTTTACCATAGAGATTGAAAATGTGGAATTTTTATTTCCTACTTATTTTACTGCCAATTTGCTGGAACTTATTGTTTTATCCTCTCTTAATTACTGTTCTGATCTGAAGGTTTTTATTTGGTACTGCTTTCAATCGGATAATCTTCTTTCACTTTTTCTCATATAAGCCAACCGATATTTCAAACTGTCTGTTTGGCTCTATAAACCTTTACTGCTTCCTTATTTGGCATTTTAGGTTACTAGTTTATGTTTGAGGAATCACAATTGCAAAAGGTTCTTTTTATTGAAAACATGTAAATGCTAACAAAAGCTAATACAAAGCTAATAAATTATACACAATGAAAGTAGACAGATACAACAAATCTGAACAGAAGACAACATTCTCATAAAGATATTTTTGGTCCAAGTTTCCATTGTGAAAAGCATTGTTAATGTTAAGTTGGCGATGTTCCTAGTTAAATCTATTGCCAAAGACAACAACACCTGGATGGAATTTGGTTTTGTAATTGAGGCCAATGTTTCTTTGCAATCTTGGCTAATGGTTTGTGACTTTGTGTAATACCTTGGACTTACCAATCTAGATTTGAACCTCTCTATGCTGCCTTCTGACTTGTAATTGACCGTGAACATCCATTTGCACTGCATAGCTCTTTTCTTGTCAGGTAGTTCAAGTGTTCAATAATATCCAGATATGATATTTTTGAATAATAACGCTGATACTGTCCAGCTAAGGAATAATAACACGCGTCTAAATCTAACAAAATGTATTGTCAACAAAGTATGTTGCGACTTCCGAAAATTGCACATCAGCCGTGACAAAAGTTTTGTGTGAACAGGGGTGAATGAAATCTGTATCATTGTTAGCTAGGAGAGTATCCTACAAACAGAACTGTTGAGAGACCTTTCCATGAATTTTTCAGATTAAAAATGTAAGTTCCCTAGATATTCGAGAAATCAAGGACTCTCCTTAGTCCCAATTCTAATTCCCACCAAATTACTAAGTAATTTTCCCTATTATCCGGTCATCTTATTTATAGGCAAGATGTCTTCTTTCTGCTAGCCATCTCTCTAACTAACCCACTAATTAACTAAGGGTTACCTATTCAAGACCATGGGAGAAGTTTTGACTTTGAAGAATTTTGATTTAAAAATGAAAGCACTACTCCCAAAGATATTTTGTAATTAAGGAGTTCAGTGATGTTAGGATAATACTCCATGAGTAAGCTAGAGGGGATTTTGAAGTCAATAAGACAATAACTGTGGAGGGCAATCTGTGTATTGGAGTTAGAGCTAGACCATTTTTTCCGGAAGGTGACGTATTTTTTCTTCCGCTGACCATTTTTTCCATGGAGTATATGCATTAGAAGTTTGGTGATCAATCCCTTGGGATAAGAGGCACTGTTAAAGAAATTTGAGAAATATTCTCTTCATGGCCAGTGCTGAACATCTAAATTGGAGTTTTGAAACCATTAAGCAAAAAATATAAAAGTTCTTTAAACCTTGTTTACTGGTCATGTTAAATGGAATGAATTTATAGTGCATTCACCATGACAAAGGTAGTTTATTGTTTAAATGTTTTCCAACTAGACATCTAAATTAATGCTGAATTAATTTGGTGATATAAATATTAGAAAGGAAATTACTATATGAAACATTGAGTTGTTTCATTATCTTATGTTTTGTACTTCCATTTAGGATTTATTTTATGAACTTGTTGTATGTTCTTTGTCATGATTATTCCATTTCAATGTTTCAGGTATGTAAAAAGAGAGCATCTTATTGATGTTACCGAAGTGTTTAGAGTGGTCAATGCTGAGAAGAAATTTCGGATAGCCAAACTTGCTTTGTACTTATCGGTCCTCATTGTCACTATCTTCAGGTTTGTCACACCCTTAAAAAGCACATGGTTATCTGTCATGCTTTGGCTTGTACAGTGTTATTGCTTAGCAATGTATCCATCTCATTTTCTAATTGGTGCCATCTATTCCGATTCTTTCTGCTTGGAAAATATTATTTTACAATTCCGAGTCTGAAGAATTAGGTTTTCGGGTCAATAGTTTAGGATTCTAGGACCATTTTGTAATCCTCTTAAAACATATATCTCCATTGTCCTTTAGTATATTAGTATTTCTCTCGTTAGGAATTCTTTTTTTTTAGCTGCCATAGTTTTAAAGACTCTTAGACTCCAGTAAATTAAGTTTCTCAACTAGCCCCACTCGTACTATGTAGTATGTACTCTTTCCTCCTAATCCTTTTGTTCTCCAAAATTGATGTAAATGAGTAAAATTATTGTAAGTGACATTGATTTTTTGATATTCTTAAGTGTAAAAACATTGAGCATTTCTTTCTTATAAACTATTCCAGACAGGGGAAAGAAATGAAGCATATGTTCACTTGCCTTTTTGACTTTGACATTGACATTTGAATATTTTTCCTTCCTTTTTCCTCATGGTGCTTTTTAATAATTTCCTTTGCTTATGAAAGTGAAATGTACGTTTTCCTTGTTATCTGAATTATTCTGAGATTATTCGTGTAAGTCTAACTCTTCATGGCTAGCTAGCTATTTTAACTCTTGCAAGGAACCTAAAGGTCAATTTTTCTAACAACTTTTCATATGCAGGCTTACATTGATTGGTGTCTACTATTTAGGTATCGAAGATGATGATGACTTGGGACACCTTTGGTAAGCCACTTGTGCAATATGACAACAAATGTGTGAATTGCCCCCTTTGTTTTTGGTCTTGTTGGGATGGTACCCTTTTTTGGGGGGAAATTGTGATTTGATCTGTACCATTAGGTTTAGGACTTAGATTTCAGCTGCTCACTAATATAAATCTTAGGCACTAATATGAATGAGATTGCAAAAACTTGGGTATACCCATCGTTTGATATATATCAAGGTATGTTTGTGTTAGGTTGAAAAATTGATTTGTGTATGGGAATGATATTTTCAAAGTGATATTTGACGAATTGATTTTGTTTTAAATGAGGAATTACTTTGTGAAGTTTGAATGTGAGGAATTTTTTGAGTCTTACACTTTTGGGCATAATTATTATCCACTGAAGTTTATTTTAACAATGGGGATGATTATTGGTGGAGATCATTTTGATAGTTGTTACATAGTTACCAATAGTGGCTAATAGTAGCGGAATAGTTACCAATAGTGGCTAATAGTAGTGGAGTGCCGGCTGGTCGCTCTTCTCCAGTCATAGCATTGCAAATTGAAGGTGCGGCCCTAGCAGCTGCAAGTTAGTCAGCCTTGAGAAACAAGAAAACCGGTGTTCAATGTTTTCTATTTCACCTTTAGATCTTCTGTAATGTGCATCCATCTTGCAATAGCATTTTTGGGGTTAGCTGCTAGTCGATGTTTTTTGGGATTGATAACTATAGGTTGATATTATTTGGATGTTCCGAGCATGCATGCAAAGATGATGCTACCTAGACCAAATTGATGTTATGTTGATGACCATTTTGATTTGTTGACAAACATGATGTCGGAATAACTTTTTTCCTACAGCATCTCCCACCCCCGGTTTGTTTTACATTCTGGTAATTGAGTTGCTGGAAGAAAAAAATGGCTTCATAAGTTGTTAGAATGTAAAAAATGGGAGTACAATAGGCAAAACAAGGGATCACGATTCTCTGCAAGCAGGTATGTGACTGCAGAGTCCTAATTTTAGTTGGATTGTTTTTTGGACAGAAATTAGAAAAGCTATCAATTTTTTTTTTTGGAAAAATGACTATATTTTTAACCAACTGCTGGAACCTGCAGTCAGCTGTTGACTGCAGGAGACCTTGTTCCCAAAAAAGGGGGTGCTGGAAACCACTCCTTAACATTTTGAGAGGGTCTTAAACTTTTAATCACAAAGCATCATACACTCCATGTAGGAGTTTGTTGGTGGCATACTGGCTCCATTTGTTTATGGATTCTATTTTTTATACCCCCACCACTATACACCATACCCCCACAAGGAATTTTTCTTCCCATTTTACCCCTAATTTTTTGGCGAAACGGATTTATCTAACAAGTAGATAAATCCGTTATGTATTTTTTACAAAACGAATTTATCTATTTGTTAGATAAATCCGCAGTTAAATATATAACAACGGATTTATCTAATTGTTAGATAAATCCATAATTAAAAATTAAACTAACGGATTTATCTAACAATTAGATAAATCCGTTATAAATTTTTAACAGATTTATCTATTTTATTGTGAAAAACGGATTTATCTATTCGGTTTTGAAAAATTGAAAACCGAATTTATCTATTTAATAGATAAATCCGTTTTGAAAAATTGCACAACGGATTTATCTATTAAATCTGTTTTCAATTTTTTTTTTGCAAAATGGAATTATCCTAAAAATAGATAAATCCGTTTTACATTTTTTAAAGGGGTAGAATGGAGATAAAAAGTTTGAGTGGGGATGATGTATAGAGGTGGTGGGGGTACAAAAAATGGGACCCTTTGTTTATTGTGATGTATTTTTCAGAAGAGTTGCCACTTTTCACCTCACTCATTACGATAAGAGAAGTGTTAACAACACTCTCTTTAACACTCTCCCTTCTACAAAATGACCTGACCACAATTTGAGACCGGCTTAAACAAATGAGTAAGGTGAAAGTAGCAACCCTATTGAAAGGATTTGAAAAACAAAACAAAGGAAGAATGAAAATGATCCAAATAATTTAGTGTTTTTCAAATCCTTTGATATTTGAAACAAACTCATCCAAATAATTCCGTGGGAGAATGCAAATGATGTTAAAGGAATGATATTCGGCCCCAAAGCAAACAATAGCTGCGGGCCATGAAAATGACAAAGGCATGAAGAGTGGATTTTTTTTTACCCCCCGTCACATTCAATTATACCCCACGGATCCTGCGAAAAGACGCAATTGTCCTTCACAAAATTTAAAATCCCAAACATATCCTGATATCAATTTTTTTTTGGAAATCGGATTTATGTATCTGTGAGGTAAATCGATTTCCACTGAAAATTTTAAAAAATTAAAAGCGGATTTATTTAAGGTGGGGGTAGATCTGTTTTTAAAAATAACAAAGCGGATTTAACTTAGGTGTGGGGTAAATCCGATTTTGTTATTTTTAAAAGCGGATTTACCTTATGTAGGGGTATATCCGCTTTTAAATAACAAAAGCGGATTTACTGTATGTGGGGGTAAATCCGCTTTTTTAACCTAATTAATAAATAAATAAATCAGTTAAAAAATTAGATACGAATTCCGACCGTCTTTTTGTTTTGTTTAATGTGTAGTTCGTTAACACGTGACGATGTTGTACGTCGAGCGAATAATTTAGGCTAAAAAATCGGTTTTCGGGCAACCTACTCAAATTGTAATGAAACCACAGCCATTAAATCCGAAAAAAATCAAGGATCAAGACTCCTCAAGAAGAGACTTATTTAAGAAAGATGAGCTCAAAATCTCAAATTCCATCGTTTGCTATTTTTTATTAATTTTTTTAATTTTTCATAATTTCCAAAAAATCTAAAAAAATTTGCATAACCTTCTTTTGGTTTTATTAGATTTTTAGTGGTATTTTTATAATTTTTGGATTAGTTTTGACTCTTTAACGGATTTTTAGTAGCATTTTTATAACATTTTTTAAAAATTTAAATAAAAAACAATTATTTTTAATAACAAAATCGGATTTACCTTAGGTGGGGTAAATCCGATTTTCTTTTTTTAGGGAAATCGGATTTATATACCCACTAGGTAAATCCGATTTTAAAAATAACAAAACGGGTGTACCCTCATCTGGGTAGATAAATCCGGCTTTGATTAATCTCAAATTGGATTTATCTATTTATAAGGTAAATCCGATTGAGTCAAAATTATAGAGAGTATTTTGGAATTTTCATATTTGATGGGGATATATTATGATGTGGTGGGGGTATAAAAAAAAGACCCATGAAGAGTTGGTCCTCATTATTATCCTTCTCCCATCATGCCATACCCGACATACCGTAGTCAGCTTGAGAATTGCATGTCTTTCTTTCAACTAATAATTGCTACTTGGAATTCATCAAAAAAAATAGGTCTTTTTTCCCACTTCCCCTTACTCAAAAAAACCCCTAATTTTTAAAAAACCCAAAACTACCTTTACCCCTATCACTCCCACACTCACGTCCCTCTTCACCCCCTCTCTTTCTTCCTCTCGCCTCTCGCCGCCGCCAACTCTCTCTCTCTCTCTCTCTCTCTCTCTCTCTCTCTCTCCACCACCACCTCCTTCTCCTTTCTCTGTTTGTTATATTTTTTCACAACTACGTACAGGTTCGGTACCAAGGTACTGCGCCTGTGTTGTGTCAAAATTAACAGGTACGGTATCTTGGTACCGAACCGGTTTGATATCTTGGTACCGTACTTGGATTGTGCAAAAAATCAAAAGACACGGTACCAAGGTACTATGCCTGTGTTGTTTCAAAATTAACATGTACGGTATTTTGGTACCAAACCGGTTCAGTACCTTGATACCGTATTTAGACTGTGTAGCAAACTATATGCCACAGTACCAAGGTACTGTACCTGGTCTGGTACTATAGTACGTATCCGTTGAAATCCAGAAGAAAAAAAAAAGATGTGCCAGAAACTTTTTATATTTTAAGAGTATTTTTGTCTTTTGACAACACTAGGAGCTGTTTTGTGAGTAGGAGGGGGACTGGGAAAAAATGGCCAAAAAAATATTGATAGTTGGGCCCAATGCATACTTTCATGTGGGCCTTTTATCACTTTCGTATTGACCATTTGCTATTGGTTTGTGACATCATGGGTCCTTACACGTAGAGCCGTCAATTTGGCCCCAAGCCTAGTCCCATTGGCCCCCAATCAAGTCCCCATAAAATTGAAGCCCCCACACTTTTAAATTTTTTAATGGGTTAGGGCCAGGCTTTGTGGGCTGGCCCCCAAATTTTTTTCTCATTCTTTTCCCACTATTTACACCTCCACTTTCATTCTTTCACCCCCTTCCTCTTCTCCCTCCCTCTCACCACAACCACCACCACCACCATCACCATCTCCCACTCACCGCCACCACCACCTTCTTTTCCCTCTCACCACCACCACCACCACCACCACCACCTCTTTTCCCACTATTTATACCTCCACTTTCATTCTTTCACCCCATTCCTCTTCTCCCTCACTCCCACCACCATCACCATCTTCCACTCACCACCACCACCATCTCATTTTCCCTCTCACCATCACCTCCTTTTTCCTCTCACCACCACCACCACCACATATTTTCCCACTATTTACACATCCACTTTCATTCTTTCACCCTCTTCCTCTTCTCCCTCACTGTCACCTCAGCCTCCTTTTCCCTTTCACCACAACCGCCACCACTATCACCATCATCCACTCACCACCACCACCACCGTCTTCTTTTCTCTCTCACCACCACCACCTCCTTTTCCCTCTCACCACCATCACACAACAACCACCACCACCACCTATTTTCCCACTATTTACACCTCCACTTTCATTCTTTCACCCCCTTCCTCTTCTCCCCTACTCTCACCACCACCTCCTTATCCCTCTCACCACAAACCACCACCACCACCACCACCACCACCTCCTTTTCTGTTTGTTTTTTAAAAAGACCCATTGGCTGAACTAGGCCCACAAAGTTGAGTGGGTCACTTTTTGCAAAAATAGAAATTCAGGGCCTATGGGATAGACTAGGCCCACATGGGCTTTATGGGCTTTAGGGCCCATGGGCCTATGTGGGCCTTAGGATTGTGGGCTTGGGGCCTACGATACCTTCAAAATAATAATATACGTATAGAGAGCAATTATGATTCATAGATTTTAAAGTGTCTTCAATTTTATGAACATACAATGATATAGTTTTTGCAATATCCCGTTTTGTTGTTTATCGATAACGATATCATTATTTTATCGCTTATGAATTTACGTATATTTATAAACATTTAAAGTGTATAATCTTTCCCCACCAATCAAAATTCCTGGATGCGTCTATGGGAAAGAGGATAAAATTCGGGAGTTTTAAAAGGGGAATTTAGGTAATTTTACATTAAAATGGGAGTTAATGGGGATGTGGACAGGAATGTCAACGGGGCGGGCGGGCACGGGTATCTCACTACCCGGACCCGCGCGGGTACCCGTTTAACGGGTTTTAAACGGATATTTTTTAAACGGGTACCCGCGGGTATTTGTAAATTAATAAATAAAAAACTTTTAAAAATAAAATTTGAACTACCATAGAAAATTAGTTTTTTTAACACTATTTTTTTGATTCATTTATATAAAAAAATTACGCATTTTGATATGCATTTATCGTATCAACTATTTATTAATATATAATTGTTAATGAATTGAGATAAAAAAAACTAAAATTATGATAATAGAAACTTGAAAAATAACAACTAAACATTATCCAAAATATTAGGATAAAAGATACAACAAAATGTGAATAAACATCTACTTAAACAACAACAACAATAGATGATAAAAAAAAAGGAAGAAACAACAGAATTTTCAACGGGTACGGGTACCCGCGGGTCTGGGTACCCCGCTACCCGGACTCGCCCCGTTTATTGACGGGTAGCCAAAATACCCGTTTATTTGGCCTGCGGGTCCCCGTTTAACTACCCGCCCCGGACCCGTGACGGGTTTTACCCGCGGGTCCGGGTTTTTTTGACACTTTTTTGACACCCCTAGATGTGGTAATAACATAACCCTTAATAGCCAAAAATATTTGGAGAGAGAAAATGGTGGCCAAGAAACTTCAAAAGAAAAAGGGTGAACAATTGGACATTGTGATCTAACTAGTGTTTGAGCTTCCACGGTTAAATAAATATTCATGTACCCAAAAAGACCTCAAAAAATGCGCGAGCGCACACACTCGTAGTCTTTTTTTAGTCTAGAGGTATTTGACTCCGCTCTGGTGTTTAGGGGAAATGGGCGCTGAATAATCAGGAACTCGGTCGGGAGGTAAGTAAAGACTGACTCCAATTTGTTCCATTGTTGGGGATCGAACCCGGGTATTAGCCGAGTCCGCCTTTAGATGGATACACACTGATAGTCTCAGTGGCGGAGCTTGCCCAAAATATTGGGGGGTGCCGCAACTACTAACTAAAAAAAACCATCACATTTTACCATACCCTTCATTATTTAATAATATATCTTTCTTAACTCTACTAATTTATCTTTCCAAATGTTATTAATGAAGGTTAATTTGGTAAACTAACTCACAATTTCTCTACTAAAAAAGAAATTTTATTTTTTCTGGGGGTACCATAGTATCCTTCCGCTCCCACCATGCTCTGCTACTGATGTCGTTTTAGGGTAGAAGTATAGTAAAAAAAAAATTCTTTTTTTTCTGGGGGGAACCACGGCTCCCTCCCGCCCCTATGAAGCTCCGCCACTGGATAGTCTAGACATTAATTTGTTTTTATGTAAGTTTTTTTGGTACAAATGTTTTTATATAAAGTTTTCTGTCCATCTAAGAGTAATATTTGGTACTATAAATACTGATATATTTTAATATAAGTTTTGTTTGTGATACATATATATACATACACTTGCATCATAGTTAGTGATTTGAAGTTAAAGTGAAACTTTGATACAAATAAGGCCAATTGGACATATCGAGTATTCACTCATGTATACTTCAAATGAGTTCTCACAAGGGAGTGCTTAGAGAAGTTGTTGTCAATTCCACCAAAATAGGAATGAGAGGGAAAATCATGTGGATATCCACCCCACTTAAAGATGTGTTAAAGTGGTTTCGTATCGATTGCTACTGTGGAGACTAACAATGTATTAGACTTCAAGGGTGTGTCCTTTGAACTGCACAAATCACCTGTAAGGGTTGACCTCAATTACATATGAACATTGACACTGGTTCCTAATCCACCCCTATCAAAAGGACATAAACGTATCCACCCGTCTATTCTCTTAACCCTAACTAATCGCGCATCAATTAATTTTTTTTGTAAACACTAAACTTAGTAGGAGAATATTTTATGAGGACTAAAGGAATATTTACCTAAATTTCAAAGATTTGAGAAGTATTCTAAGTCGCTTTACCCAGCTGGAAAGTCCTTCAAATTGGCATTTTACCGTTGAATTGAACCACATCACCATATACAAAGACAAACGTCAAGCTGCCAATTCATGTCTCCCTCTTGCAATCTTGTCCCCCTCCCCTCACCCTCTCTCACTCTTTCTATGTGGCTAATAACCATCAATAGTTACAATACATGGATGCATCTTGGGTATGGGCAAGTAAACACTCTATAAGAGCCAGAGGAACCTCCATAACAAGTTGGAAAGAAAAACATCAAAAATGACTCATGCATCAATAGAGAGCTACCTCACAGTATTTTATGGCCCACGTTTAGAATTTGAATTCTCAATAGATTTATATATGGGCTCTTACCCGCACCATGGAGCAGGCCCAATAACATTTGTCAGAATATGTCTCTGTCATGTCTCTGTTGCATCCAAATTCTTTTACAATACACCCCTAGCTACCATACCAAACCAGCCCATCTTTTCCTTTTAAGTTACAAATCATTAGTTAAATGAGAATTGCTAAATACACTTGAAACTTGAAAGTTTATTTTGGAGAGATGTACATTTTTCAATCCAGAAGTTTATTCTATGAGCTTTTGATGTATGACACATGTACCATTTTCAACCTAGTTAGTGTTAAATAGATGCTCTTAAATACACTTGAAAGTTTATTTTGGAGAGATATATCATTTTTTTATAAACCGAGTATCCTCTGCGCACAATTGCAGAGACTTATATCTGCCGGGTAGGACCACAATGGGCGGCAAAACTCTTACTCAAGAGATTTAACACTGCTGTATGCTCAAGGCTGGATTCGAACCCAGAACATTGGTTAAGCTGGAAGAGACCCCTACCATCTCATCCGAGTACTCGATCTTGAGTGGAGAGATATATCATTTTGCCATCTAGAAGTTTATTTTCGGATGAACTATGCCGTCTAAAAATAAAATAAAATTTTATAAGTACTTGGTTATGAGCTTAATTTTGATGTATGACATGTACCACTTTCAACCTAGTTAGTGTTTTTGCATCAAAGTTTTACATAAACAAGGAGTGTTACTGTTTTCTACCAATTTTTTTGAAAGTCTGTACATATGTATGTTGGCCAGATTCAAGTATATAATAGTGGACAGCGTAAGTACATGTATTGTTTCATGGTTGGGTCATAATCAGAGCACTAAAACGACTAGTTATTTTTTAGGTCAGTACTAAAACGACTAGCTGTTACTAAGTGACAAGAGGTAACCCTATTTCTTCCATCAATAACTGATAGCATTAAATGAAAATAGTCATGTTTGTTCTTTACTTTTATAATAACTTTTTCAAGGTTTTGGACCACAACTTACTGATCCCTCGTCAGTAATACATGATGCATGGGTTAGTAATAGTATTGACTTGTAAGCTTCAATCCACATCAAAAAACACACACACACACACACACACACATATATATATATATATATATATATATATATATATATATATATATATATATATATATATATATATAATAGATGCTCTTTAAAAATTATGACCACGTACTACCATTTGATAATCACTTAGTAAACACAACTTCAAAGTTGCTGTGATTAGATAGAATGGTTCTACATTTCTTTAGGATGCAGATATATTCAGATCGATTCATCAAATTTGTTAGTGTACACATCATGCATCACTTGTTTGGAGTCCAAAAAGAATCACTTTTTGAAAACCTGCAGCAATTAAGCTGTTCTGTACTGGACCAAGAGACCCATTCAGCAATTGGATATGGATTGGCCCAATCACTTTGGTCCATATCCACAATATACAAGCCCAATTATGACTATCATACTTGGATGACTCAGATCAATTCTATCAATCCGACGGCTCACAACGGGCACGATTCCCTATAAATACTGGCTCACATTCCCATTAATAGGTAAATTTTGATTCCTAGATATTACTACTCTCTTATTCCCTATACTGACTTGGGCGTCGGAGTGGCATCACAGGTGCCCCCTCCGGGATTCATTCAACACTCCGCTCGGATTGCAAGAGACCTACCAACAGCAGTCACCGCAGCGCTGCTAGGTACTGAACATTGGCGACCGCAGTGGGAGATATCTATCTTTCACATCAACTCTGTTTTTCAACCTTTCCTTGCTCTCCTATGGCTCCCAGAGGTAGACCCCAAGTTCGAAGCATTGTCTTACCTGCACCACAGCAAGAGGGTACGCCTGATGGCAATGTTGCTTCCCAGCCTGACGAAGGCACCCCCGTCCAGGCGCCACAGACAGGCTCCCCTCAAGAGCAGGTGCAACCTCCAACAGTGAATCAACTTTTGGATCTCCTCTGCAACCGCACTCAGACTATGCTGCAGCAGGAAGCACGCCTCAGGCAGATTGAAAGGCGGGTAGTTTCCATGCCCGAACATCCTCCGCCCCATTGGGGAACCCCTACTCAGACAACTGTGGTATCAAGACACCACCGTTCTCCCCCTCGAAGGCATCACTCCCATCGCTCCCCCCAAGGCGGAAGCATGTGCACCGCTCACCCCCTCGGCGTCATAAGCGCCATAGATCAGACTCACCCCCAAACACACCTCCATTCTCCCCGGATGGGACCTACCGGCCAGATGAATCTCCCTCCAAAACTTCCTCGCATGCTTCCTCCAACTCTCGCGAAAGGTCCAGAAGCCGAGCAAAGATACACAAGAGGCGCCACCGAGGATCACCGTCGAGGAGATCCCCCGACCGGCATGGGTACCAAGACAATGACTTCGGAGACTGTTCACCTCGCAACTCAAGGTTCTTCTCCAACGAACGACCCTTCACCAGAAAGGTGGATGAATGCCCGATCCCGAGGGCTTTGGAGAAGTTGCCAGCTCTCAAGATGTACGATGGGACTCGAGACCCAGACCGCCATCTCGCGCATTTCTCTCTAATGATGCGCTACAGGGGCGCCAGAGAACCTGTTCACTGTAAGATTTTCCCTCTCACTCTTGAGAACTTCGCATTAGTGGTTCCAAGAGCTGAAGCCAAACTCCATAGCTTCTTGGAGTCAGCTGGCCAGAATGTTCTCAGGTCGTTTCACGGCTTCCCGGCTGAAGCCCAAATTAGAAGAGGTTCTAAGGGCAGTCAGCCAACGGGAGGGAGAGACTCTGAGGGAGTACATAGAACGTTTCAACCAAGAGGAAGCATGCGTTTGAAACCTGGAAGACAAACAAAGGCTGTTTTGGATGAAAGATGGCCTCAAGAAAGGAAGTCTCTTTCAAGTTGACGTGGGAGCGAATAAGCCCAGAAGCTTGGGGGAATTCCTTCAGAAAGCACAAAAGTACATGGACTATGAAGAGGACGACATGGCCTACCGCGAGGCGGCTAAGATTGGTAACGAAAAGGAAGATGCTCGAGAAAACCGTCAACGAAAAGAGACGGGAGGGGGGCACCGTGAACCACGACCACAGAGGTTCGCTGAACACACGCTCCTCAACGCATCCCGGGCAAAATTTTTAGCTGAGTGCGCAAATGCTGAATTCAAGAACATCAAGAGACCAGAGCCTTTGGTGTTAAGAGAAGGTCAGAATCCTTCCAAGAAGTGGTGCCGCTACCATCGGAGCGGAGGTCATGACACTAACGGCCGCCGAGCCCTCAAAGATGATATTGAAGAGCTAATTCAGAGGGAAAAACTTTTGCAGTATGTTAAGAAGGAGGGTGACCCAAACAATTCACGAAAGAGACACAATCACCCTCAAAGAGATCTAGATCGCCTCGCAAGGGTAAGGCCCCGACAAGTGAAGTCGTCAAAGCTACGAAGGATGATGGTAGCGAATCTTTCGAGAAAGAAGACACCCAAAAATCTAAGGGGAGACCGGTGGACATGGTGATCCATGGGGGAGATCCTCTAGATGGGTGTGGAACCAATAAGTCAATTAAGAGAAGATGGAAGGAAATCTTGAATGTTGCATCTACCTCGACCCCAAGGGAGGGACCTGCCAGGCCACCCCTGACCTTTGAAGACCGAGATTTACTCGATGGAAAGCCCAACAAATACATCCCGCTGCTGATCACCGTCGTCATGGCCAATGTCGAAGTCAGAAGAATCCTGGTTGATCAGGGTAGCTCAGTGGCCATCATTTTTGAAGACTTGCTGAAGGTGTTGAACATTTCCCCTAACGACCTGACTCCCTACAGGGAAGAGACTTAACTGGTTTCAACGGGTTGAAAACCAAGCCACTTGGCCACTTGGAGCTGATGGTCACCTATGGAGACCCTGATGGCGAGCAACCTCTATTCAGAACTGTAAAGACAGCTTTCCTGGTCGCAGCACGCAGATGCTACTACCTAAGCATCAAGGATGATCAAGAGATTGCTGAAGTAAGGAACCCAGACAAGAAATCCGGAAATGAAACTGAAGTAAACCTGGCAGACCTGGATGCTAGGTATGATCGAGACAGCAAGGAGGATGAGAATGATAGCACCCTCGCCAAAGAGCTGAAGAAGCGCATGAAGAGGCCAGAGCCAGACGGCGAGTTCATCTCCATTCAGTTGGGAGAGGATCCCACTAAGACTATCATGATAGGCTCTGATCTCCATGAGGAGGTCAAGGAAAAGCTCACTATCTGCCTGAAAGAAAATGCTGATCTGTTTGCATGGTCTGCCGCAGACATGCCAGGAATACCACCCGAGGTAGCCTGCCACCACGTCGCGGTTAATCCCAACATCAAGTGGGTGGCCCAGAAGAGAAGAGTCCAGAAAGGGGAAAAAGCTGAAGCTGCTGCTAGGGCTGTGAAAGACCTCTTAGAGGCAAATTTTGTAAAAGAAATTAAGTACACCACTTGGTTGTCCAATGTAGTCCTTGTTAAGAAATCCAATGGAAAATGGAGAATGAGTGTTGATTATACTGATCTTAATAAGGCATGTCCAAAAGATGCATTCCCCGTCCCTAGCATAGATAAACTAGTCGATAGTGCCTCAGGCTTTCGTTTGTTATCATTCATGGACGCGTACTCAGGATACAATCAAATCCCGATGTTTACACCAGATCAAGAGAAAACAGCGTTCATGACCGAACAAGGGAATTTTTGCTATTGTGTAATGCCCTTCGGACTAAATAACGCCGGGGCAACTTATCAAAGAATGATGAATAAAGTCTTTAAGAATCAAATGGGGAGAGTAGTCGAGGTATATCTAGATGATATGATTGTTAAAAGTAAAAGCGACCCAGACCATATCAAGGATATAACCGAGGTATTCGCAGAAATTCGAAAGAATAATATGAGATTAAACCCGGAGAAATGCACCTTCAGAGTCCGGGCAGGAAAATTCCTCGGTTTCTATCTCACTAAGAGAGGTATTGAGGCCAACCTTGACAAATGCAGGGCTGTAACCGAAATGACTTCGCCAACTTCTAAGAAAGAAATTCAAAAACTCAGCGGCATGATAGCAGTGTTATCTCGCTTCATTTCAAAAGCAGCACACAAGTCCCTACCTCTGTTTAAACTACTCAAAAAAGAGGCAGTCTTCAATTGGACAGCCGAGCAAGAGCAGGCTTTGTCCCTTTTGAAGGAAACCCTCTCCAAACCACCCATCCTGACGCGTCCCGAGGAAGGGGAAACCCTGTACTTATACTTCACAGTCGTCGACGAAGCATTAAGTGCAGTATTGGTTAGAGAATCCAACACCGGTCAAAGGCCTGTATACTTCGTAAGTAAGGCACTGCAAGGGCCAGAGTTGAGATACCAAAAGGTGGAGAAAGTCGCTTTGGCACTTGTCATCGCGGCCAGGCGTCTCCGGCCATACTTCGTAGCGCAGCAAGTGGTAGTTCGAACTAACCAACCAATCATGCAGATCCTCCATCGACCAGATTCGGCCGGAAGAATGATTAAATGGGCAGTCGAGCTCTCAGAGTTTGGAATCAAGTACGAATCAAGACCAGCCATGAAGGCTCAGATATTGTCAGACTTTGTAGCAGAAATGACGACATCCCCACAAGGAGACAGAGTAGAGACCACATGGACCCTCCACGTGGATGGGTCCTCAAACAGCAAAGGAAGTGGAGCAGGTTTGATACTGGAAAGCTCAGAGGGTCTAATTATTGAAGCATCATTGAATTTTTCATTCCCTACATCCAATAATCAAGTAGAGTATGAAGCCTGCATAGTCGGCTTGCAGTTAGCCAGAGACTTCGGTGCAACACAAGTAGAGCTTGATACAGATTTGCTCCTAGTAGTCTCCCAGATCAACGTAGCATTCAGTGCTTACGATCCAGTCTTACAAAAATACCTGACTAAGGTGCGCGAGCTCTTAGGGTTGTTTAACAAGGCTGAGGTGAAGCATGTACCCAGAGGGGACAACACCAGAGCAGATATTCTCTCCAAGATGGCCAGCACCCGGACACCTGGAAACCATTGAAGTGTCATTCAGGAAACTCTATCCAGACCAAGTGTCATTCTAGACAATAGTTCACCTTCTGCAATACTCACAGTCAAGGCAAGTCAAAGTTGGATAACCCCAATCCTCCGATACATCCTCGAAGGACATGAGCCTGCTGATGCAAAAGAGGCGATTTCCGTAAGAAGGTGAGCAGCGTCTTACTCGGTCGTTGAAGGAAGGCTTTTTCGCAGGGGTTTCTCTATGCCTCTACTGAAATGCGTAGAAGGAGCAGAGGCAGACTACGTTCTCGCAGAGATTCACGAAGGAATCTGCGAACAACACCTTGGCGGGCGAGCTCTGGCAGCAAAAGCCCTCAGAGAAGGATATTACTGGCTTACCATGAATGAGGACTCACAGAATTACGTCAAGAAATGTGGCAAATGCCAAAAGTACGCTGATGTGCATATTGCCCCCTCATCAGACCTGACATACCTAAGTTCACCCTGGCCTTTCGCCTGGTGCGGAATGGACCTCTTAGGCCCTTTCCTTTCAGGTCCAGGACAAGTAAAATATGTAATTGTCACAGTTGACTATTTTACCAAATGGATCGAAGCCAAAACTTTGACCACCATCACGGCAAAAAACTGTATGAAATTTTTCAAGAAGAACATCATGACAAGATTTGGCATTCCAAAGGTGCTCATCACCAACAATGGTACTCAATTTACAGATAAAGGATTCAGGCATTTGATGCCTGACCTAGGCGTCAAGCATCGTTTTACGTCAGTAGAGCATCCCCAGACCAGCGGTCAGGCAGAGGCAGTTAACAGGGTAGTCTTGCGAGGGCTACAAAGGAGACTTGACGAGGCAAAAGGTAACTCGCCAGAAGAGTTACCCTATGTCCTATGGGCATACAGGACCACCCCACACTCATCAACGGGAGAATCACCTATCCGGATGGCATACGGGACAGAGGCAGTCATACTCGTGGAAATCGGCGAATTGAGCTGGAGGACTAAGAATCTGAACCCACCAGAAGCCAATGAACAAAGGCTCCGAGAGTAATTGGACCTCGTAGAGGAATTCAGAAACCAAGCAACTTTAAAGGATATGGTGATTAAGCAAAGGATGGCTACAAAGTTTAATGCCAATGTGGTCCATAGAACCTTCTAGGTGGGTGACCTTGTCCTTCGAAGGGCTGACATAGGATTAAAGAACGCACCGCAAGGAAAACTAGCTCCTAACTGGGAAGGTCCATACAAAATAACTGTAGAAACAGGAAACGACGTTTTCAAATTGGAAACTTTGAGCAAAGAACCAATACCGAGGACGTCGAATACGGACAAGTTAAGGAAATTTATTGTTTGAATGAAAAATAGATAATAAAGCTAATGTAATGACATGCATGTACTTTCAATATGCATGAATGAATGAAAGTTTGTTATGAATCGAAATATTATTTTGCAATACTTACCGCTACTCGCAGGAAAGAAAACTTGGTCCAAACACTAACAAGTATGGATTAGGCGGATCAAAACAAAGCTTGACGGTAAAAAGGGGCGGCATGAGATCGACGCTACGATCGTTTGTGCATCCCTAAAAACTGAGGCGTGGGTCGACCCATTCGTTTCTCGAAGCGACTTAAAACGTCTCGCAATCCCTGGCCGGTGAGTTAGAATCAGACCGGGTTCTGATAAACTACCTCCAGGGCTTACGCAATCGCGATATGACATGGCATGGTAGGCTCGAATATGTGAGGCATAGCTCATGCCAGATGCTATCCAAGATACACCAATCCAACTATCCACACAAATAAAGATAAGAAACAAACTAAACGAGGGATATAACACAGATGGTCATCCCAGAGACGGCCAGAACCATAAAACAGAATACAAAACAGAGTACATGTACAACAAACTCCAGAACAAATTACATGACAGAAAGTAAATAAACATAAAAGAACGATCAAGGGGCAATGACATCGAAGTTTCTCTTGTTGGAATGGTATCTGACAATCCTTCCATCAACAACATCATGTTCAAGCTTAAAGACATCCGGCTTTAAACAGCATCCGGATACACGCATTGAACATGACCCAAAGCCTTCTGGTATGCGTCATAGGAAAAGTCCACCACCCTGTCCGCCAGCGCCTCCACCTTTCCCTCAGCTTCATCCTTCAGTTTCTTCACATTTCCAACTCAGACTGCATGTCCTCAAGCTGAGCTTGAAGCTCCTCTACCCTCTTCAGATATGCATCTTTGTCAGCGCAGGCCTCCTCTTGACCTTTCTGATGACGGCGAACGGATGCATTGGCTCGGTGAAGTAACGCATGAGCGTCATGAAGCTCATCTCGAAGTTGTTTCCTTTCCAAGAGGAGTACGTCAACCTCTTTCCTCCCTGCACAAGAAAATAAAGAAAACAAAATAAGCTCAAAAACACAAAGATTCAGGAACATGCAACATACTGAAACAGTTCAAGGAAACTACCTGAACCTTGACCTTTCTCGGCCCTCCACTTTGCATGAAGATCTGACCCAATGCAGACCATGCGCGTCATGAACTCGAAAGGATGCTCCAAAAAGTGGTCACATTGATCAGTCGAACCTTGACCTTTCTCAGCCCTCCACTAGTGTGGCTAGGTGCCAAGAGCGCCAAGGTCCAAGGTGACAGTTTGTGGGCAAGGGCGCCAAGGTCCAATGTGACGGTTTGTGGGGCAAAGGCGCCAAGGGCGCGAAGGTCCAAGGTGACGGTTTGTGGGAAAGGGCGCCAAGGGCGCCAAGGTGACGGTTTGTGGGGCAAGGGTGCCAAGGTCCAAGGTGACGGTTTGTGGGGCAAGGGCGCCAATGTCGAAGGTGACGGTTTGTGGGAAAGGGCGCCAAAGGCGCCAAGGTCCAAGGTGACAGTTTGTGGGACAAGGGCGCCAAGGTCCAAGGTGACGGTTTGTGGGAAAGGGCGCCAAGGTCCAAGGTGACGGTTTGTGGGGCAAGGGCACCAAGATCCAAGGTGACGGTTTGTGGGGGCAAGGGCGCCAAGGTCCAAGGTGAAGGTTTACATTGAGCAACGTCACGGGTCGTGATTGCTGGGTGCCAAGGGCGCCAAGGTCCAGGGTGACGGCTTGCATTGAGCAACGTCAGGGGTTGTGACTGCTGGGCGCCAAGGGCGCCAAAGTGAAGGTCTGGGCTAAGCAAGGTCACGGTTTGCAAGACTGCATGCCACAGTCACGACTTACAAACCCTATGGTCACAGTTTTTAGACAAACAGAAAAGTCACGATTTGTATGAAGGAAAGGGGGAAGAGGACATACACTTACCCAAGAGAAAGAAGAGAGAAGTTTGCTCCAAGCTCAAATGTGTGATTCCAAGAAGCCTTATCCAAAATCCAAGCAATGAAAACCCACCTACTTATAGTGAGTGGAAAAAGTAATGAAATCATTTTTCTTTTTTCTTCAAGATAAAAACAAAAATGTTGTCGTCACGAACAAAGATATTCTGCACGACCCGACGAGGCAGACGAGCCGTCGCGTCTGGCGAATCGACGAAAATCCTTCAAACCAAGACCATCCTCCGAAATAATCTCGGCTTGGGGGGCAACTATTCTGGACTGGACCAAGAGGCCCATTCAGCAATTGGATATGGATTGTCCCAATCACTTTAGTCCTTATCCACAATATACAAGCCCAATTATGACTATCATACTTAGATGGCTCAGATCAATTCTATCAATCCGACGGCTCACAAAGGGCACGATTCCCTATAAATACTGGCTCACATTCCCGTTAATAGGTACATTCTGATTCCTAGATACTACTACTCTCTTATTCCCTATACTGACTTGGGCGTCGGAGTGGCATCGCAAGTTCCCCCTCCGGGATTCATTCAACACTCCGCTCAGATTGCAAGAGACCTACCAACAGCAGTCACCGCAGCGCTGCTAGGTACTGAACATAAGCCAATCTGATGGCTTATAACTGATATTAATTTTAGAATAGATAAAAGGTATAATCTAGTATTTTCAATTATCCAAGAATCTTCTGATTACTATTCTCCAACGGGCTTGGGGTTAAAAAATTTCTTCAATTACCCATTAAAAAATTTCTTCTATCCAAGAATGTTCTGATTAATATTCAATAATCCATTAAAAAGTTTCTTCAATATGATGGCCTGGCTAAGACAGGGTGGGTACCTGCAAAACACTCCATTTAATATTTGTATTAGTCTTAGGCATTGAGAATGAACATAAAATCGTACCATTGCATGAAGGTTCAATTTCTTTTATATAGAGTTATTGAGTGGACCCTTGTGTTTGAATGTGAAGGTTTCCTTGAAGGTGAACGCTCTTGATGCCATACTACGGGTGTGACATCTTAGAGCGTTTACATGGACATTGATACTTTATATATATATATATATATATATATATATATATATATATATATATATATATATATATATATATATATATATATATATATAAATTCATCATCTTTCTAAGCTTACTTCATTTTATTTTTTGCTTTTCTTGTGTTCCTCTGCTCCCTCTATGCGCTATGAAAAACATGATTGGTGGTTCTTGTTTTAGCACTGTAATTGTCTGTAATTTGTTGTAATTATTTCAGGATCTCATTTGGAAGGAATTTTTTTACCTACTTGATACTAGGAAGAAGGAAATTATGACTATGTCAACAACAACAATTATTAGGTGAACAAAAAAAGAAGATGAAGGAAATTTCTATAGAATAAAAGCAAGAAAAAAATGCCAAGCTTATGGGCAAGATGGAAGAAAATTCTGGTTGTTGGGTTGTATTCTGATATGGTTATGGTTTTAATTATATTCTGATATTTGGTTGAGTGTATCCGTGGAGACGAAACTAATACTAAGTTGTAAAAATTAGAGAACTAATTGATCTTAAATTGTAAAAGTTAGGGACCAAACTGATATTACTTTTTGTGTTCTCATATGTAGTGCTCATTTGGTTTCGCGATGGTGAGCATCAAACGCGACTTTACAAGGGTAAACGTGATTTTGACGAGAAAATAACTGTTTGGCTAACTGATCTTTAAGTGATTTTGTTATCTATAACCGCGTTGAATTCGAAGCTGCTATGAGTAGCTTTCTTGTTTGGTTAAATCGATTCTTATGAAAGTAACACTCACATTTTTAGTTTTGCCCCCATGTTTCTGTTGTGCCTATGTGAAGATGGTATGTCTGCAACTTTGTTTTTGCCATTTTGGTGTTCAGCAAAGTGGAGGTCTCTAGGTTAGAGACGAGGAGAGTTAATCGGGTCTAAAGCCCATTTCTTTTTTTTTTGCTTCAAAAGCCCAATCTTGATTTCATACTAAACGTAAACGATTGCTAATAATAAAACTATGGTAATAATTTGCCAGTAATATTGACAAAAAACACTGGGAGTAACAATGAATATTTTCCTGTTTTCCTGGTACATAGAGAGAGCCGCCCAAAAAGAAAAATAAACTAGCTAGCTAGCCCAACAGCTATGGTCAGTGTGGAACCAATGTAATCATCAAAGAGGAGTTGTTGATGCTCCCAGGCAGGAATTGGTGGACTTGGACTTCAAAGGAGCTAAGGTGGAGACTATTCTTTGCAAGCTAATTCACACACCAGTTTCCCTCGTGCCAGACATGATCGTAGTCAGGAATCCAACCAAAAAACTCGCGACACTTATTAATATTCGGGTCCTTTTTTCTTGGCTGGGCTAGCAATAGCCTTAAAGTCACCAAGAACACGCCATGTGTTGTGCATAGCACCTGCAAGGGTACAAAGATGTTCTCAAGTAGCTCCCCTCTCCCCTTCTCTAGGACTAGCATAGACCACAATTAGCAGCCAACTAGGAACATTATCACCGTCAAGCTTGACATGAAGGAAATGAAAATCCTCCTTTAACACCTCTACCCGAATATCATCCTTATACCACAAAAGCCAAATACCACTAGAGAGCCCATTAGCTTCAATCACCTTGTATTTACGGAAAACCATCCTTCTGATTGTATTTCGCACTTTCACACCACTACACCTAGGATCTTGCAGCGCCACCAGATCAACCTGATACCTCTGACAATGAGTAAGGAATTCTTTGTGGAAGTTGTTCCCTTGAACACCCCTACAATTCCAAGATAACACAATCATTAAAACAAAAATGGGTAGGGTTAGCAGCGCAAAACGGTCCACCATTAGGTGAGCTGCATGTCGTGGTCCTAGGTTGGAGTCCCAAGATCAACTCCAGCATCTTCAAAAACCTCCTCCAGGTCAGTCCCGTTCTTCATCTTCTCCTTCTCTCTAGGGCGTTGATTTTCCAACGGTTTAACCATGGCCAGCTTAGTGATGTTGTTGTTCGAGCTACTGTTGTCTCTATTGCTAAGAGGAGTAAACATAGTTGTGTATTCTCTCGTGTAGACTCCGATGGCATGTTTGGTTGTGGGCTTACCAGTTGATGGACCATTTTTTCCTTGAGGCAGCCCATCGCTTTTTTTTGGGGTCCAAAACTTAAGGACATTGCTTTGGGCCGTAGAAGCGTTGGCGCTCTCACTAGGCCCATATGGTTAACTGATCCTCCACGTGTGTTCTTCCTGTTACGCTTCCTTTGCTCAATTTTGATCCACTCCCCATGCAACGTATCTGGTGCATTTATCTCAGTAATAACCTCCCCCTAATTAGTGGGAGCCTGATTATTCTCCACAATGTTCGCCACTCCCTTGCTCACCTGCCAAATTGGGTGTCACGTGCTCCGTCCTGGTTCCTACTGCACTATTGCCTTTTGCTGGTGGCAGAGTAGTAATGACGGCGTCACAATCCTTCAGCACATGCCCATAACAATCACCTTTTGTATAGATTACGTGTAGACCCTCATATTGAACATGATACCATTGTTCATTCACTCCCACCACTCCAATTACCGACTTGTTAAGATCAAATTTTCTATGCATATCTTAGTAAACCTCCCTTCTTCAACATGCAAGGTGTGGAGATCAACCTTCAATGGCTTGCCAACGGCAGATGCTAAAGCCCACATGAAGCTTCCATCATAGTAAATCAGATTGAGGCACGGAATCCGCACCACACCATCGTTCTATCAAGAGTCACCTTGCCCGTGTTGAAGTCCGAAGTCCAATGACACATGGTTAGATAGTAATTGAATATCATCCATGAACCTCCATTGATCACTTTATTCTTGTCCTCTTCCATATCAAATTTGATCATAAAATATCTATTTCCTAATCCATTAGATCAAAATTTCCACTGAGTTTCCACACATTTTCTAGCTAAACCCGCATTATATTGTATCCCAGAGTTTTGCCAATAAGTTTAACCATGAGGAACCCTTCCATGGAACACTTAGCTCATCGATGATCGTCTTTTCCACCCTAAGCATGGGCAGGAGGCGGTTTCCTTTCACTAACTCGATGCGGATTTGCTTATTTGCAATAAGGTCAACTCGTTCTCTCGCCATTGAAGGAGCTTGGTTTCCTAGCACTTTGTCACGAAAAGAAACTTTTGATGCACCACCATGATCAACATGTTTTCCATTCCCTAGTGCCCCTCTATCAGGCGACTCCTTGGGGATTGCTTGTGTTTTTCGTTGGCTGTTTAATGGCCTCAAACATGAAAGTCATGGGATGCCACAAGTGGAACCCTAACAGCGCTAGAAACATGGAAACTGACGTCTAAGCCACATAAGCCAAAAACATTACACCCCGATGCTCTTATACCTATTAATTGATAAATCTTTTTTTTGGTGAAAAAACATGGCCACGGGCCAAGAGAGATCAGTCCATTAGAATTGGACCAGCAGGCCCATACCCGTCGGCATACAACAAATTGACTAAAAAGTCAGACACAGCCTCATAAATTACACAACTACCACTAATCGTGTGGCTCTCTTTCGCCAACCGATCAGCAACCATATTCAATTGTCTACCAATCAGCTTCCACTGAAGTTCAATCTCGTTTCCACCCACATCTAAGACACTGTCAACAAGGTGAAGAAGAAGAAGATGATCCTTAGTTCTACCATTGGAAAGAAGATCAATCGCTTATGAAGAATCAGATTCAATAATGATCTTCGTAATTCCCCTGTTCCAAGCTATGCAAATTCCATGGTATATTCCAAGGACTTCCGCTTCCAGCACAGAATCTGCTTCAACCCGATGAGCAAAGGCAAACTTAAATTCACCTCTAGCTCCTCGAAGAATACCACCACACCCAGAAGCACGCCCAGAATTCCTCACGGAACCGTGTCAATTGAGCTTGAAGTAGCCCCTAGCAGGCGGCTTCCACCTGTCCTCTGGTTCAACATCCTTCAACATAATTTGAGGTTGGAGAGAAGAGTTACGGTGGAGACAGTTCTCAATCCAATCCACTTGGTTCCTGATTTTGATGAAAGAGTTTTGAATGGAATTCGCTTTCTGAGAAAAGACCCAATCATTTATGTTACGCCAATGAGATCCAAGGTAACCCCAAAGGTAGTACACCGAGTTCCTAAAGCCCTTGCAGGGTTCTTTCTTTTCAAGTTAATCTTTAACCAGGCTTGCCAATTTGTGATACTGAAGAAATTGCCCTGATTCTGGGCAGAGAGTCCATTCCAGATGGCAGAGGAGTTGGGGCAATCACGAAAGCGATGGAAAAGAATTTCATTATCGCTGAGACGGACAGAGCAAATAGCAGAGCTAGTCATAGTTCTCCTGGTGCGTTCAACATTAGTGAGCACATCTTCATGGGCTAGTTTCCACAAAAAGGTGCGAATTCGTTCATTCCCTTTCAAATTCCATATGTATTTAAACTCTACATTGTCATTAGCATTAGAGGTAGCATCTAGTTGGGCTAAATATGCTGATTTAGTATTAAAGTTACCATCAGCAGTAGCTCCCCATTTAAAAACATCATCATTACTCAGAATAGAGGGAGAAGGAAAGTTAGCAATCCTCTGAGTTATTTCCATAGGGAGAAGGTTTTCAAACAGGCCCCAATTCCATTCCCCATTGTAGTTCATGAAGTGACTAATGGAAAGACAAGCATCATCATTGCTGATAGTAGAACTGCTGCAATCCACAAGCAATTCACAGTTAGGCAACCAATTATCTTTCCAAAATCGAACATCTTCACCATTACCCACAATCCACACCAAATTAGCTCTGAAATCCTCCCAGGATGTTAGCATACCATTCCAAAAGTTAGACCCTTTTTTCTTAAAGTCTATTTTGGGGAAAGTTCTCCACCCACATTTGTATTTGCTCCTAATCAGGGAACACCAGAGTGCATTCGGGTTTGAGCAGAAATTCCACAATCCCTTCATGAGGAAAGCTGTGTTAGCAGCTCTAGTAGATCTTAGACCCAAGCCACCACTAGCTTTAGGTTTACAGATGGTTTCCCACTTAACCAGATGCACTGTTCTGTGGTTATTATCATCACCCCATATAAACTGTCTACACAATTTATCTATCTCATCACATGTACCTCTAGGTATCACACAAGATTGCATGACATAAGTAGGCATGGCTTGCACAACAGATTTGGCTAAGGTAACCCTGCCTGCAAAGGAGAGAGTTCTTGATTTCTAAATGCTTAGTCTTTGCTTTACCTTTTCAATAACATAATTGAAAGTATTAAGACCCACTTTTTGTGGAAAATAGGTACCCCTAGGTATTTACCAAGATCTTCAGATGATTGGAATCCCATAGTATCACAAATGTCCTTTCTAAGTAGTCTAGGGACATTTTTAGAGAAAAATACTCTTGTCTTATCTTTGCTGACTTTCTGCCCAGAGCTAAGACAGAAATCAAGGAGAGTTTGGTTGATAATTTCAGCTTGCTCCATACTAGCCTTAGCAAAAAATAATAAGTCATCTGCAAATGCAAGTTGAGATATTTTTGGACCTCCTCTAGATAGCTGAATTGGAATCTAGTTTCCCTCCCCTACCTTCTTTTCAATAGCTCGAAAGAGTCTCTCAATGCACATAACAAAAAGATAAGGAGAGATAGGGTCTCCTTGTCTAATACCTCTTGAGGGGGTGAACTCTTCAAGGGCTTCTCCATTCCACAAGATTTGCATGGGGGGTAGATATGCATTGCCAAATGATCTGCACAATGTTCTCATGAAGGCCTATATCCTCTAGAGTATTTTGAATGAATTCCCATCTCAGCCTATCATAGGCTTTTTCAAGATCTATCTTGATTGCCATCCACCCCTTTTTACCACCTTTACTTCTCATGGAATGGAATATTTCCTGAGCTATTATGATATTATCATGACTGTGTCTTTTGGGGATAAAAGAGCATTGGGCAAGCCCAATTAAGGTCTGAAGGCAGTCTCTTAGTCTGCAAGTTATTAGCTTTGTAATGGTTTTGTATGCAACATTACATAAGCCAATAGGACAAAAATGCTTCATATTAGTCACTGCCTCAATCTTAGGAATGAGAGCAAGGTATTAGGAATGAGAGCAAGGTATGTAGCATTGACTTCCTTGATCTTGTGAGATCAATCTTAGGAATGAGAGCAAGGTAATAGGAATGAGAGCAAGGTATGTAGCATTGACTTCCTTGATCTTGTGAGGATTCTCTCAGATATCTTTTATCATCTTGCAATAGGAGGGTCCAATGATGTTCCATTGGCTATGGTAGAACACACCTTGATAGCCATTAGGGTCTATTAATTGATAGATGTTGATCGAAGAACTAAAGTGAATAATGTTTGCAAAAATAATGGATTACAAATAAATAATGTTGATGTCACGTACTAAACTGAGAAAATACATCCACGTTTACTCTTCCAATCCCTAAGGCCCACTTTACTGCTAATAGTAATTTTTTACAAATGAATAAAATATCTAAGTAAGAAAATCCAATCGAATAAACCACTGACATTTTTTTTGACAACTAACTACCACTGTTGCTCTTGTTAAATTTATTTCTTAAATAAATCTAATAAATAAATCTAATTGATGATTAACCAGTTCAAGCGCATCGAACCGTCCGATCATCACAACCAACGTATTCAACTCTACCGTTACAACGGTACGGAAAATAAAATACCCGTATTGAGAAGGCCAAACCAAACCAAAACCGTAACATAACCACGTTGCTTTCTTAGTACTTGAAATGGCGGAGAAGCAACCTCACAGACAGCCAAATGGTACTAACAAAGAAAGAGAAAGAAGAAGAACCACATTGACCAGCATTTAAAAAAACCACGCTACACTACCCTTTTCTATATCACTTCCCCATTTTCCATTCTCTTTCTTTCACTCCTTCACTTTCACTTCCTCCCAAACCATTTCCCTCCCTCGTGTTTCCCCGCTTTTAAGTAAACTCTTCGCGACTTAGAAGTTAGAATCAAACCAACAACGTAACTCGGGTCAACGAACCGGTTCGGGTTGGTTTAATTGGTTCATGGAACAAACCACGCTCGAGTCCATTCAGTTCAACGAAGAAATTCGGGGAATCATGGCTCCGCCGCCGGAAACCGGGAGCTCCTTCACCGCACTACTTGAGCTACCGTCGCCACAAGTTGTCGAGCTTCTCCACTCGTCGGAGCGTCCCGGAAAACCGCCTCGCCACGTCAGCAATCTGAAGCCCTATCCAGTGAGCTCGTTTGGAAGTGGCAGCACCAGCAATTTGACTTTCCCTCCCAACGCCGCGTTGATTGAACGCGCTGCTAGGTTCTCCGTGTTCGCCGGGGAGAACTCGTCGTTGCCGGAGGTGAAGAACGAATTTCAGGAGACCGATTCGAACCCGAGTTCGACTCAGGAAGGTGGCAGCGTATCTGATCCTACGGTTGAGAACAAGAACCCGAAGAGGAAGGACCGAGAGAAGAAGGTTCATCATCCACGAACTCAATTGTAACGCTTCTCGAGAATAATTAGGGTTTTCAGAAATTTGATCTAATTATGTTCTTCTGTGAAACGCAGGTTAAAGTGTCGTCAAAGAAGAGCAAGAGCGTCGCCGACGAGAACTCCGGCAACGGCGAGAAGCTCCCGTACGTTCACGTTCGAGTTCGTCGAGGTCAAGCTACGGATAGCCATAGCTTAGCAGAAAGGGTGAACTGAACTCCTTAATTAACCACTAATTGACTTCTTTAATTGCATTTATTTATCAAAAAGTTTTGTTAAGTATATTTAATATTTAAATAAACCCAAATATTTATTTTACATTTTTAATTTTAATATAATTGTGTTGTAGGCTAGGAGAGAGAAGATAAATGCTAGGATGAAACTTTTGCAAGAGCTGGTCCCCGGTTGCAACAAGGTTGGTCCCTTCCCTTCTTTGTAAGGTGTTAATCCTTTATTAAGTAGAATTAATTCTGCTTTATCCAGTTTTCATGATTATGCCATAATTATCCATCTAAATTGTCTCCCAAAGGTGCTATGGTTATGTCATTGTCACCTTTTCACCAAAAAAAAAAGTGCATGCTTTTCCATCAAGGAAAGTGCTCGTTACTAGCACTCGGTGTCAATTGTCAACACGGCATTTGTGTAATTTTACCAACCTCTCTCTATCCGGGATATTGCTTTAATGCTTTCTGAAGAAGATTAGTTACCACTTTTAACGTACTTACCAAGTCTGTTTAAAGGTTTAGCTTTGTTATTATGTCTGATACACCCAAAAAAATACATTTTTTTTAATCTTTGTTACGTCAAGCATGGAGTTTGAGGTAGGTAATAGCAACCCTTCAATCTTCCCAAACCAAGTTTCATTCCAGCAATATGTTTTTCTCCAACTGTAGAAGATGCTAAAAACCTGTACAAAAATTGAAATCAAGACAAGAGTGTTACAAAAGTAAGTATTATAGTGATTCATTTTTATTCTGGCCATAAATTAGTCGTTGTTTTTCTGAAAAGGACAAACATAAATATACGTCATGGTTTGTACAGAACAATTAAGGTAATCCTCCCTAGCTGCTTTCTTCAGCCTTCTGACTTAATGGAGAGACAGAAAGGTGGGCGTGAGCGTGGGCGTGTGGGGCGGGAAAAGGAGTTATTCTAGCTGGACTCTGGCTTTAACAATTGGGAGACACATAGGCGGGTGTGTTGAAACTAATATTCATGGGTCCCCTAAGAAAGTGAAATTTTTAATCCATCTTTTGGACGGTGAAGGTACCATCAGCTCTTAGTTTGGTATCCATCAATCATTTATGGGATGATGAAGGTAGGGTGAGAAAAGAAAGCACACCTTTTAGAGGATAATATCTACCAAACGGAAAACCTAACTGGCTTTGAGCATTGTACCTGATCAAATTAATGTCGCCTAAACTTTAGCTAAATACACACCTCAAGATTTATCTCCTAACTTCAAAAGTTTATAGTGATACTACACTGTTTTTTTCTCCTTTGGTGATATCAGGGTTATCACAGTAATGATATTTCCAAGTAAGGCCTTGGAGTCATTGGATCGTACTAGCCTATATTGAGCTACTTGCTATTTATCAGTCAGCAACTCTGGTTTGTGGGCTCTCCACATATAATTTTCACCCGTTAAATCATGGTTGATTGCTCTCTCTAAGTTCTGCAATCTACATGACTTTCCACCAGTGTGCTTCACCAATAGATTTATAGTTGCATCTGTGTTCTTGCATAATTTGTTGTGTTTCAAAACTAAAATTTGGAGTTGGTTTTAGAGTTTGTCAACTTCAGGATGCAGTCATGGAAATAATGAAGATTGGCTGGCATTACAGCGATGCAAGAAATTTAAGATTGAATAAATCTTGTTTCTGGCTTTTCTATGTGTAATTTCGAAGCCTCAATATGCAGCGCCCTTTGATTTTTAAAATGCATATAGATTGTATTGATATATTTTTTTTCCTCAAAACAGCTAATCTTTTAAGGCAAAGGTAGCTGACGTGACAAAGTTTTGTTTACAGATATCAGGAACGGCATTGGTTTTGGATCAAATCATCAACCATGTGCAATCTCTACAGCATGAAGTGGAGGTCAGATTTTTATATCACTGTGGATAAAACATTACTTATAGTTATAAGTACTAAAGTCAGACTCAGCCCTGTTATTTTTTACTATATGATATTATAAACTTCAGGCCTTTCACATTGCTAGAGTTGTGCGTTGTTTGGTTGCTATATGCTTGAAAGTTGTAATAATTGTAATATGATATAAAAGGTTTGTGCACTGTGAAGAAGCCTAAAAAAGATAGGGAATATTGCAAAAGAATTTTCTGTTTGAATGGAACACAATGCAGGAACATTTGAGTTACTTCATAAAGATAATCTTGTTCTCATGATTTCTCTGGTTTCAGATGTTATCAATGAAATTGGCAGCAGTTAACCCAATAATTGATTTCAACCTTGACAGCATATTGGCCACAGAAGTATGTCTTCGTTTTTCTCTTTTCTTGAAAAAAATATATAAATTTATTTATTTGTCTTGGCTTGGGGGGTAATGCAAACTACACGAACTTTCAGTTCTAGTTTTATTGGGGGCTATCTACACTTCGTGATGTATTTTTAGACTACTTTCTGAAACTCTTCTAAGCTCCTACCTTGATTAGCTAGTGATACATCATATTCTTTTACTGGCCTATCTAATTGCTTTCGCCTACTGTTCACATGCATGCCCAAAAACTGAAATGATGAACATAAAAATGGAGAAACAGAGATAGCTTGTAGTCACTGACTCACCGTCATTCATTCCATTATGTAGGATGTCATGACAGACTAAGAAAACTATTAACATTGATCAAGAACCAACAATATGAAAACATAAATGCTTGCACTTGATTGCTTAGACCCATCCTAATTAGTAGTTACAAATTCCCGGCACATTGTAATTGAAATCCATGTAGTCCCCATCATCAGTACCTTATACCAAGGTCTGGGGCTGGTGTATGGAAATAAAATGAATGCTTTGATGTGTTCAGTTGGATCTGGTGTAGGTTGTGAATGAAAAAATAGAACCAATTCATCATTTTCCATTGATTTTCAGATTTATTTTAACTTCCCTTTGCTAATAAAATTTTGCCGTGACTTGTAGGGAGTGTCTCTTATGGGCAGTAACTTCCCTACCACGGTTGCACCCGTTGTGTGGCCAGAAATCCCACACAGTGGAGACAGACAGCAATTTCAGCAACCGTGGCAATTTAGTGCAGTTCACCAACCACTTTGGGGGAGGGAAGAGAATAACCCTAATTTCATGACCCCAGAAAACTCCCTTCTGAGTTATGACTCCTCAGCAAATTCAGGTACATTAGAGTTAAGCTTCTATTGCTCGTCTCTCCCAAAATGCTCCCCATGAATCTGTCTAATTTTATCTCATTATGTTTCCTACTTCCATTGGCATAGGGCTTCATAAGATAGGGATTGGAGCACTGTCTGTATTTTTCATATAGCATTTTGATACTGTAAGACACAAGGGAATCTAGGAGGAATACTAGTAAATGGTTGGGCATTCAAGCCACTTATTGTTGAAAGTTTAAAAAATTGCTTGAAAGGAATTATTTTCACACACAAGTACAAAGCTGTTAATATGTTGTTTAGATTTTAGAGAGATATGTAATTTTGAGTCTGATTTTTTTTTATGGTACTTATGAATCTGAATTTAACAACTTCAATTATTTGCATGAAGTATCTCTGCAATCAAATCAGTTGAAGATGGAGGAGCAATGAAAGGATATAGAAGCGGTGGTACTAGTAGCGCGGTTAGCGTAGTAGTGTATATAACAAATATAGTCTTAGAACTTAGTGGCAATTTGAGCAGGCACAACATTCAGCAGGGTTTCATTACCTTCTATTTTTCAGAGTCAGTTGGAAAACCTGGATTGTATTCAGCCAGCAAGGAAGAAGAATGGGTATGCTATTTTTATTTAATATGTTATTACTATCACTACGTATAGTAACTATAGTGTTCATTCAATCTGAGGTGATTGATTGATTCAGATTGTAAAATCATTGAACGGACTGTTACTGAACTATCATGTAAGTTTGCTGCTTTGTTAATTGAATGCTACTTAAATGGTTGGTTCTTTCTGAAGATTTCCCTTAGCTAAGCTACTGCAACTCACAATGACTAGTATTTCTTTATTTTGCATTCTATCTTACCCCATTTCTGTGACAAAGCAACAAATCTTGTTATTTGCTGATCCCTGCAAGACTGCAACCGTACCCTCCCTTGCTAGGTTTTATTGTTTTCTTTGGATTTCCTTGATCATACAATTATTTTCCTAATGCGGTAGTTTAGCTAAATTATTCATTTAAGAGTTAAAGTCTGCAGTTTATCTCTAAAAAGTTAAGGTGCAAGACATACCAATCTTTGAGAAGGTAAAAACTTGTCGTGGTTGTTGGGAGCTTGGCCCTCTCTTGCACAAAAAAAAAACTTGTCATGGTTGCTAGGGAATCACAAATAATATTTCGTTCTTCAGGATAAGATGGTCCAAATCGAGATTTTTTACTTAGGAAATTAGAATCAAAGTTGTAAATCATATGATCTTACAAAATTGATTTTTTTTTGACTCAATCTTACAAAAAATTCATATATATATATATATATATATATTGATGTATGTAGAAAAATTAAAATTAAAATCACTGCAACTACTTAATTTAACTTAAATTGAAAATGTATAAGAACACGTCCAATTCCTAAGCACCAACCAAGAACAAAGTAACACCAAAACCAATTGAAAAAGACCAAACATAGCACTTACTTACCCCCTCCTCCTTCACACCGAAGCACCCCGAAACCCAGTGAAGCAAGAGAGAGCAGCCTAGAAGCCAGAACAAGTAGCAACAATAACGAAATGTTATATTATAATTCTCATTCTCAACTCTGAACCGTCAACTTCTCAATAATGAAAACTTATTCCATTGTCAACTAAATCATTCAAAATTCCCTTCTTTCCTCCTCCGCATTATGTTCTCAAACGTCTTCACCTTCTTTTTCCACTTCGTCTTCTTCACACCCATCACTTGAAACCTCCACGTCACAATGTCCCTGCTCTACTAACTTCATGCCATGACCTACCAACCGTTAAAAAAGTCCACGCCTTTCTCATTGTCTCTAATGCATATGCCAATTCCACCGCCTCAAAAATCCTCACCTTGTACTCCCAGTTTCACGACCTTGACAGTGTCATTGGGGTGTTCAAAACAACGTTGGAGAACGAACCTAACACAATGATGTGGAATTTGGTCATAAAGTCACATGTTGATTTAGGACTATTTCATGCAGCTTTGTCAATGTACAAAAAGATGAGACAAATGGGTGTTCTTCATGATACTTTTACTTTTCCAATAGTAAACCGAGCTTTATCATCCATCAGGAATGATGTTGTGTATGGAATGATGATTCATTGTCTGGCAATTCAAATGGGTATGGATTTGGATTTATATTTTTGTAACACCATGATTGATGTTTATGTTAAATGTGGGTGCATTGATTATGGTCGCCAATTGTTTGATTTAATGCTGCAGAGAGATGTGGTTTCTTGGACTTTGATAATTGCTGGGTATATTTCTCATAGACATGTTGGTGTTGCATGTGATTTATTCAACAAGATGAGGGTGGAATTAGAACCAAATTCAGTTACTCTTATTGTAATGTTGCAGGCATGTTGTGCTTCCATGACATTAAATGAGGGAACTCAGATTCATGGGTATGCAGTGAAGAGTGGATTGCTAATGGATTGGTCTGTGAAAAACTCAGTTTTGAGAATGTATGCTAATAAAGGGAGTGCTGAAGAAGTGGAATTTTTATTTAGTGAAATAAACAGAAAGGATGTGGTTTCCTGGAACATTTTGATTTCCTTTTATTCCACTAAAGGAGACATGATGAGAGTGGCTGATTTGTTCAATGAAATCCAAAAACTAGAAATGCATTTACTGAACATTGAAACTTTAACATTAGTTGTATCAGCATTTGCAAAGTGTGGTAGTCTTTCTGAGGGAAAAGGTATGCATTGCTTAGTCATAAAAACAGGCCTTTTTGATGATGTGTTGCTGACTTCTCTGCTTGATTTTTATGCCAAGTGTGGGGAATTGGAAATATCTGTTCAACTGTTTAAGGAAATTCATTTTAAAAGTAGCATCACTTGGGGTGCTATGATGTCGGGTTTCATTCAGAATGGTTATTTTCTGGATGCCATAATCTTATTCCAACAAATGCAAGCTGATGATCTTGATATTGTCCCTGAAATTTGGAGAAATCTACTTGATGCATATTCAAATCTGGGAGCTTTAAAATTGGGCAAAGTGGTCCATGGCTACCTTATAAAGCACTTGCTTAATGGATCTGTTGAAGGTAAGGCACACCTGGAGACCTCTATCTTAAACATGTACTTGAGAGGTGGTAGCATCTCTTCAGCTAGAGCAGTTTTTGATAGGATGCAAGTCAAAGATGTTGTAGCATGGACAACAATGATTGAGGGACTTGGCTCCCATGGTTTTGGTTTTGAAGCCGTAAGGTATTTTAATTTAATGATTGATCAAAGAGTGAAGCCAAACTCCATCACTTTCTTGAGCTTACTCTCTGCTTGTAGCCATTCTGGTCTTGTCAGTGATGGCTGTAAAATATTTTATTCTATGAAATGGGAATTTGGTATTGAACCAGCTTTGGATCACCATACTTGCATTGTGGATCTTTTTGGTAGATGTGGCATGCTTAAAGAAGCCTTAGTCATAATATTGAAAATGGCAATTCTACCTGATAGCAGGATTTGGGGTGCTCTTCTTGCAGCTTCTAGAGTTTATGGAAATGAAGTAGTTGGAGAATATGCAGCACAAAGACTTTTGGAGCTGGAATCTGATAATGCTGGATATTATACTCTGTTGAGTAATGTAAAAGCAAGTGTTGGAAGATGGAATGAGGTTGAAGAATTAAGGAATGTTATGAATGAAAAAGATCTTAAGAAGAAACCAGGGTGGAGCTGCATTGAGGTAAAAGGGGTCATCCAAGGATTTCTTTCTAGTGATATTTCACACCCTGAAGCAGATGAAATTTATGAGGCATTGGATAGATTGAGTAGAGTGAATTTTGTGTGACATGTTTTACGCGGTTCAAGGGACACTTAAATTCATTTCTTGGCTCATACCAGTTACATTCAACCCAGTGTTTCAGGCAAAGCGCTCCCTGCCAGATCCTTTGTTCTTCAGGGAAGAAAATTGTTTGAGATTGTTTATTTGCTTCTGCTGATTGAGAACTTTGAAAGGGACTAGAAAGCACATAAAGGGAGGAACATATATGTAGTGTAACAAACTAACTGTGTCGTTCTAAGCAAATTGGAATTTTTGCAATAGATTTAAGGGTCATGGTCAAGATAAGAGAAATGGGATAGGATAAATCATTGTCATTTTGTCTTAATTATTGAATACTTACTAAAGCATATCAAGATAATAGATTTCAATATTAGTTCTCACCTGTTTGTATTACTTCTAAAATTTTGTTACTAAGAAAATCGAAAATCATATTTAAATGAGTAGGACCTGCTGTTGCCTTGTCGAACTAGGACGGTAGGTAATGCACTCAAATGAATATGTAGTTCAAATTCCATCAGTACCAAACTATTAGGGTCACGGGAATGTATGACAAAAAGCTCTTACACATACTTTTGGATAGCGGTAGTACTCACAATTTCTTGGATTTAGAGTTGGCCAAGAAATTGGGGTGCAAACTTGAATCTGTTGCACCTTTACCTATTACTGCAGGTAGTGGACACAAGTTAACTGCTCCTTATGTCTGCAAGGGTTTCAAATGGCAATTGCAACAGGTTACTTTCACTGTTGATATGATAGTCTTACCCTAGAGCATTCTCTACCCTTAAAACCGCTCTTACCACTACCCTAGTACTAAAGTTGCCAGATTTTACAAAGAGGCTCACAGTTGAAACAGATGCTTCTGGAAAGGGAATTGGAGCTATTTTGATGCAAGACCTACATCCCCATTGCTTATATAAGCAAGTACTTAGGTCCTTAACAACAAGCATTCTCAATTTATGAAAGAGAAATACTACCTGTGTTGCTAGATAATTCACATTAGGACCTATTATCATTAATCAAGGAAGCTTGGAACACTGATCTAGTGTAGCAGAAACTGGTTTGAGTTAGCATAGAATCTGGCTAGCCACCCCAAATTCAGTTGGGTGAGAAATGAATTCAGAAGGCGAGGAAAATTGGTAATTGGCTCGACCAAGCCCTGAAAACTCTCATCCTCCAGTGGCTCCATGATTCACCTATAGGTGGCCACTTAGGTAGAGACACTACTGCTTCTAGAATCAAGTCTTTTTTTTGGAAGGGTATGAACAAAGATATTCAATATTACATTAGAAATTGTGGGGTTTGTCAGGCAAGCAAACCTGATCAACCTACTTCTCTTGAGTTACTTCAACCACTGCCCAATCCCAGCAGAATTTGGCATTACATTAGCCTTGATTTTATTAAAGGGCTACCTACTTCTAAGTTATTCTGGTTTGTAGAAAAAATATACTGAATATTATTTCAAGTGTATTTAGAGTACAAGCACTAATGCATTTAAATAAGCTATTCTAAATGTAAGTCTAACGAGCCTGATAAATGAGCCGGATAAATAATTACAAATTACACTATTTACAACACTCCCCCTCAAGCTGGTGAGTAGATATCTATCATTCCCAGCTTGGATGTAAGTTCTTTGAAATACTTTGTTGGCAAGCCCTTCGTTAACACATCTGCCAGTTGGTGTCCGGAAGGAATGTAAGTTGTAGTTATTAACCCGCTGTCAAGCTTTTCCTTAATGAAGTGCCGATCTATCTCTATGTGCTTCGTCCTGTCATGTTGAACGGGATGATGAGCAATACTGATAGCCGATTTATTATCGCAAAATAACTTCATAGGACCTTCACATTGTATCTTCAAGTCATTTAGTACAATATTCATCCACAGTAGTTCACAGATTCCTTGTGCCAAAGCTCTAAATTCAGCCTCAGCGCTTGATCGAGCCACTACATTTTGCTTCTTACTCCTCCAAGTAACGAGGTTCCCACATAGGAATGTGCAATAACCTGAAGTAGATCTTCTATCACTTATTGAACCTGCATAGTCACCATCAGTATAAGCTTCCATAGTTAAGCTCCCACCTCTTTTGAACAATAGTCCCTTTCCTGGAGAGGCTTTGAGATATTGAAGAATACGATCAACAGCCTGCAAATGTCTCACCCTCGGGTCATGCATGAATTGGCTCACCACACTGACTGCATAAGCCAAATCAGGTCTAGTGTGTGCCAAGTAAATCAATTTTCCCACCAATCTCTAATGTTGGACCTTGTCAACTTTGGCACTTTCTTCTTCAAAGCTAATTTTGTGATTCTGCTCTATGGGAACACTTGTAGGTTTGCATCCAAGTTTTCCAGTTTCCTGCAATAGGTCAAACACATACTTTCTTTTAGAGATAAAAATGCCTTCTTTGGAGTAGGCTACCTCGACTCCCAAGAAATACTTAAGTTGCCTAAGGTCCTTCATTTCAAACACTGTTGATAATTTCTTTTGAGTAGCTGTCTCTCAGCCAATCGTCACCTGTAATAATGATATCATCAACATAAACAAGAAGTACAGTCAGTTTTCCATCTTTTGAATGTTTGAAGAAAAGAGTGTGATCTCCTTGGCTTTGCTTATAGCCTAAGTACACCATTGCCTTTGTAAAATCTCCCAAACCATGCTCGAGGAGACTATTTTAGCCCATATAGAGCTTTCCTTAATCAGCACACCTTGTTTGTTCCCTCTTTTGAACCAATTCCTGGAGGAATCTCCATATACACCTCCTCCTCTAAATCTCCATGCAAGAATGCATTTTTGACATCAAATTGGTTTAGTTCCCACCCGGAGTGGGCAGCAAGTGATAGTAAGATCCGAACAGTGTTCATCTTTGCCACATGAGCAAAAGTCTCCTCATAATCAATGTCATAGGTCTGAGTGAATCCTTTAGCCACTAGTCTTGCCTTGTACCGATCAATAGTACCATTTGATCCGTGCTTGACTGTATAGATCCACCTGCAACCAACGGGCTTCTTTCCTCCTGGTCTCTCAACAATTTCCCACGTTCCATTCTTCTCAAGTGCTTTCATTTCCTCATCCAAGGCTTGGACCCAATTTCTATCTTTGAATGCTTCTTGAACAGATGATGGGATTATCACAGAGTCAACAGCTGAAATAAAACTCTAATGCCGCATAGAAAGATTTTTAGTGGATAACATTTCTTAGCCTTATCTCACCCTTACACAACCATTGAAGTAGCTCAGCTTTTCATGGATAACATTTTCAAATTTCATGCCATGCCAACATCACTAGTTACAGAGATTTTCAATCAACAAAGCATTGAAAACCTAAATTAGATGCACATGTTCCTCCAAACCCTCCACTTGGTTCGAATGGCTTAGCCTTGCTGAATTGTGGTATAACACTAATTTTCAGTCATCAATTCAAACCACTCCCTATGAGATAGTCTATGGCCAGCCCGCTTCTACTTACCTGACATACTTGCCTAGTCTTATACCCCAATTTTGTCCACTCTCTTTTTACTATAGTTATTTTTATCATTTAGTTCGCATGTCGGTCCCAAGTCTTATTATTACGAGAAAAGTTTTCTTCGGGATTATTTGATGCTGTCACGTTTTAATTCGGACCAACACTTAGTATTTTGTTCAATTGGCGGAGATACCTTTTCGTCTAATTGGGCGTGTATTTTTGTGATTGGGGCTATCCTGGTGTCTTGTTATAATTGGGCCTGATTTTACTAATTTGTTCTAATCGGGTGTCATTTTAACGCGTTCTTTAGTTGGGCCAAGTTTTCGATTTTGGCCCAACTTCACTTTTATTTTTCTTCACTTAATTTAAAAAAGATACAAAAAGATAATAATTTACAAAATCACAAAAATAATATAATTGCAAAATAACAAAAATAGGTCTTCAGCCAGCAGCATCAGCGCTTCCTAGCTGGGCCTATTCTTGCTCTCCTTGGTGAGCAAGTCTCCTCAGCAAGCCTGAAACCTGAAACGGAAACAAAATCATGAATCATAAATTTTCGATTGCATTTCTTACCTATAAAAGCAGAATGAATTTCATTAGAAAGAGACTCTCACGCCAAAATTCAGAAAAACCCCAAAAAGATTAGGTTTTCTCACTGAAAACCTATTCAACAAAAACGCCCTCAAATTCTGGAAAAAACAACAGCACTAACAAAGTAGCAAAACGAAATGTAGTAGGCGGTAGCAGTAAACAACAGGAGAACCTTTAGAGATTTTTCAGAAGCTAGAAAAAAGGTTGGTTACCACAATTTCATTTTCTTTAGACTTTATCAAGTTTTGTACATAATAGATTATTTTGCAAATAACGATATTTGTTACTAATCTGAAACCAGTGTTCGAATTGTATATATGTATAAAAAAAATCAATCAAGATTAAGAGGCATCGAGTTTTTATAACAGATTAGTTTTTCAGAACTGTTTATATTTACAATTTGATACGGTAAATAAATTGAGATTTATAACATATTAGTCTTTATAAAATTTAGGTAGAGATTAACACGTCAAAAAAATTAATTAGGAACCGATTAGGTTTTTCTTTAGAAACAAGATTAGGGCTTTAGAAGTTATTTTCAAATAGATTAGGGAAGGTAAGAATCATAAAAATCAGAACAGGGATTGAAGAAAAAATCGAAAAAAGAGATTAAGAGCATAAAAATACATAAAACCGTGAACTGAGTGAGAAGGGAGAGTAGGGTTAGGGTTTTCGCCAAATTGGTTTCCCTATATAGTTTGTTGGGTTTTGTTTCTGATTTTTAAATTAGGATTACTGCCTGCACCCTGTGTTTTAATTCACGCACCCCCCCCCCCCCCGTTTTTAAGCCCAATTGCGCTGCCAGGTGTTTGAACAACAAAAACAAAAACGAGTTGGGCTCTATTACACGCACCCCCCCTTTTCTATAATACACCATCCTATTGATAACTGCACCCATCTTATTACTGTTTTGCAACCCACTACGTTTTTTTAATTATTACTCCTTATCGTTTTTCAAGAATCTTTTTTTCAACTGAAAATATTATTAAAAATATCCAAACACATATATTTTCTACCCAAACACAAATATGCACGTAGTGGCCTTATTCTCATGTGACGGGTTGCTAACGCTACAACACAGCTTCACAGCGCTGGAAATGACGATCTTCTCTTGAAAAATAAAAGCTTGAATTGGGGGATTAATGGAGGAAAAGGGTGTCAAGTTTTTCTCTCAAAAAACTCTCTCACTTTCGAAAATTGTCTTGTGTGGAAAAAATAGAGTTAGATATTATCCTAATCTCATAAAGTAGCTTTTACAAAAAGGTGATAGTGACCATTATCACCAACTAACAAATATCCTTTAATGAGAAAACGCCAAGTGTCCTTTTCAACCCACTTGGAAGATTTTGTGTCAGCCTTTCAGCAGAGGATTGACACGATTACTCATCAAATAGTGGTGAGCTCCAATATTGTCCAGCTGTCCCACCGCCATATAGCGCTATAGCGCTTACCGCTGCAGCACTTATCAAAAACATTAAAATACTCACAAAGGCACCAAATGTGTCAAATGATAACAAATTATCTCCTAACCCTTCTTTTACACTTCGTAACACATATTTACATATTTAACCACATAATTACTTAAGAACTTACATTAACTTAAGCCTAAAGAATATAAATAACTCATATAGATATGAGTTATCAAACTCCCTAATAAGAAATTAGTAATTGTTACACAACTGTGTACTTTAATTTATTAACTAATTGAGATAGCTAGGTCGAGAAATACATACTCAATGAATGGTTGGACCTCAGTACAGCTTATCAAGACATGAACATGGGCTGAATTTAACTCTTCTTCTGTTAGCCAGTGAATTGACTCCTTTCCAAACTGACGGTCAGGTAGACAACAGACAGACAAAGTTAAATGATGTCTTGGACATTCAATTTCCATTTCATTTCGACTACTTCTAGGAGCAAGATCATTCTTGAAATAATAAGAACAAAAATGAGTTGTTACATGGTGTAAGTAAGAAGAAAATTTCGATCTTTCAACTCTAGCTTTATTTTTAACTGATTTTTTTGAATCACCCATGAACCTAGATAAAATGATATGTTAATAATCATCTAATCCAAATTAATGATAAATATTAATCATCTATATATATATTGAACTTCTTTCATATATATATATATATATATATATATATATATATATATATATATATATTAGAATGTGGATTAGGCCTAACTCAACCCTACAAAACCGGCTTGTAAGGTGAGGGATGCCTCCCACTTATAAACTCTTTTATAGGCCATATCACATCCGATGTGGGACTCTTAACACACCCCCCTCACGCCCAGGACTGGACAACTGGAGCGTGACCCGAGTGGCCCGATAGCGGGTGGCCCAGCGGATCTTGGATTGGCTTTGATACCATCTTAGAATGTGGATTAGGCCTAACTCAACCCTACAAAACCGGCTTGTAAGGTGAGGGATGCCTCCCACTTATAAACTCTTTTATAGGCCATATCACATCCGATGTGGGACTCTTAACAATATATATTAACTGACCTTTCAAACGGATACATCTATCTGTATTGGACAGGTCCGCCAAGTTTAGCTTCATATGCGAGATGAACAGGAAGATGCTCTATAGAATCAAAGAAACCAGGCGGAAATATTCTCTCCAACTTGCATAAGATAAGTGGGATGTCTTGTTTCATTTTTGTAAGATCATCCGCTTTTAGCGTTGCAGAACACAAATTCTTAAAGTATTGACTTATTTCAATGAGCGGATTCAAAACGTGTGTTGGCAACGAACTAAAGGCAATAGGAATTAAGCACTCAATGAATACATGACAATCATGGCTCTTCATCCCATGTAACCTCCCATTATCCACATCAGAACATCTTGCTAAATTGGAAGAATAACTGTCGGGCATATAAACTTAAGCCTAAAGAATATAAATAACTCATATAAATATGAGTTATCACACCCCCAAACTTAAACCATTGCTTGTCCTCAAGTAATGACACTTGATAAAGATAACAACTTAATAAAACAGAATAACAACTGAATATCAAGACCAAACTAGTTGCACCTTTAAATCAAACAGATTTTCAAAAATCTCTCTCATTAGGCCAAACTTTCAGATTCACACCCAACACACACACCATTGCTTTTCACAACATCTAGAATTATCACAGCTCAATTGTGAGTGTGTGACTACTAGGCTTAGTTTAGTTCCTAGCTAGTTTCAACATTTCCCCTAGCCTTGCAAAGAGTGGCCTTCTTTTGGTTTAGCCAAAGAATTTTTCAAAAAGGAAAGTAGACTAACAACTTCACATAAGACTTGAGGGGCTTCAAAGCACAACAAAGGGCTTGATTAGGCATTTCAGATATTTGGCCAGTGCACTAACTATTGATTTGGTGATTTCTCAGCGCTATAGCGTTAGATGCTATAGCACTGGTGACTTGATGAACAGATTCAACTGCAATGCCCTCATTACTAAACTCCTTATTTGCATTTCTTTCTTTCTTTTTTTTTTCTTTTCTTTTCTTTCTCCTTTTTTTTATATGCATTTTTGGAACAGTTCAGCATTTGTTTCGGGGAATTGCAGCTAATTACAATATACATGACCAACTGACAATACATTTGTATACTTTGTGAGCCTATTGCACTGGCCATCATATAATCTTCATACCTAGCCTTAATATAACCGATGCACCCCCAAACTTAGCTTCAAATGCTACTCTCAGTTTTTAGTAAAAACTTGACTAAACCTTATCATTCCTAGCATTCCTAGCTGACTAAGTTCCTTGCTAAGCCTAGAGTTTGAGTGTAGAAGCAGTAATAAAACCAGTCATTGTTCAGACAATGTTACTCTACTCAAAACACATAATCATCATTAAATTTAGCCCAACAAGTACAACTTCTATTACTGAAAAATTTAAAAATTGCAACTAGTCATGCCTTTTTATTCAAACAAAACATAACATTGACATTTATAAGGTCCTCCCCCCCCAACTTAAGACCTAGCAGTGTTCCCACTGCTCATGCATGCTAAAGGGAGAGTCCTATGACTAAAACTCAACAGAATTAAAAACAACAGAAATAAAACTCTAAACATACTGTTAGATGCAAGACTATAGCACCTAACAGGTTTATTGAAAACGGGCAAACAACATTTTTTTAAAGAAGGGTTAGAGTACTTGTCTGCTAACCCAGATTTGAGCCTTTTGCTTACTCTGGTGGGTACTGTGGTGGCTTTGCTGCTGGATGCCTTGGGCTTCTTCTTTGGTGGCTGGTTTTCTCACTTCACCAAATTCACTCCTGCACAAAAGAAAAATTAAAAACACAAAATTGTTAGTTCAAATCCATGGGTTGCCTCCCAGGAGCGCTTGCTTTAAGAGTCTTCAGCCAAACTAAGTCTTGTTGGTAGGTATCTTTAGCTAATGGTGGCTCTGGTGTAGGAGAGGGGACCCAATCATTTGCTACAACAGAATTAGGTTCCTCCACAACAGATTTTGGCACCCTTGGACTCATTTTGGCCACCATTTTTGTTCTTACAGCTTTCTTTGGTGCTACAGCAGATGCTGCAGCACTGCCTTCTGATACTAATGCTATAGCGCCACCTGTGACAACATCCACTCTCTGCACTTTAGCTTCCAATATCATTGGTGGTTGCTTTGTGGCAGACTGAGTTTTGGTGGATTTTGTTTTTTTGTGAGACTGAGATGATTTTTTTGTTTTGGTGAGGGAAGTTTCTTAGGAGATGGGGACTTGTGTAGAGTGGGTTGTTTTGGAAATAAGGAAGGTATTTGAATAAGGTTTGATGGTTTGGCTTGAGGTAACGATAGATTAATGGCTGGAAGGTCTTATAGGTGGAGGGGATGGTTCTTTGGTTGGTGATGGTTTAGGTGAAGGTGTGGTGGAAAGGTTTTGGGTGGGTTGTGTGATTTGATGCAAAATGGGGGATACTTCCTTACTTCCCTCTTCTTTCTTATTATGCTCTCCTTCATCTTCTTTTTAACTATTTTAACCACATTCTCAACACCTCAGCTACGAGTGCTATAGCACATGGTGCTACAGCATCAGAAATCAGCATAATTGACAGCATATACATACCACAAGTATTCTTATTCATACCTGTAATAGTAAAAACAAAAACACACAGAAAACATAATTAGTCCTAAAAATCTGGGTTGCCTCCCAGTAGCGCTTAGTTTAAGAGTCCTTAGCTAGACTTGACATTCAAAACCCAAGTTAGGGTGGATAATAGGACAAGAAGAAAATATCATCTTTCCGCTTTCTCTTTTTGGTCAGAAATCTCATGTATTTGGTATAGGGCAGCAAGTGTTCCCATGCCCCAACCAATAAGCATTTGGGATAGGAATTCCCCCTCTCTTGAAAAAATTGAAGCTCATTTTGCGGAGGACTATTTTCTTCAATTACCAAGGGTTGAGTCTCAATTGTCACATGACTCTTTTCATACCTCAACCTTGGGTTTTTTTTTCTTGTCACTATTTTTGAATTTTTCTTTTTCTACAACTACACAATTTTTTTGTTTTTCTTCCACTATTTCCAAATGACCACATTCAAGTTCATACTCTACACTCTCTTTTTCTTCCTCTTGCTCAACCAACTCAGTAGATTCAATGGACTGAGCAAAAATTTCTTTAAAATCAGAGTTGCCCAAATGATAACATTCATCTTCAAACGCTACACTTTTTTCTATCTTTTGCTCAACCACCTCTTCAATACAACTCTCTTCTTTTAGATGCTCCATTATAGTGTTAAAGTGAGCCTCTCTATTCTTACACGAAGCTTCAAAGTTGTCACGCTCCACCTTCATATATTCAATGGAATGAGCTAATCTTTGAAATTATCTTCCTTTTGCTCAACCACCTCTTCAATACAACTCTTTTCCTTCTTGCATGACACTTGAGAGTTGCCTCTATCCACTTTGATATCCTCAAGGAATTGAGCTAAGAGTTCTTTTAAATCAGAGTTGTCCTCTTGTAATCCTTCAGTTTGAGCATGAGAATTTGAATCTTGCTCACACACAACATTTTCCATTCCATAATCCAAATTTTGGGTTGTCATGGGCATGAAATTTGTCTCATAACAGCCCCTTTCATGTTCACTCCCATGGAAATCATAGTTGAAAAATTGTTGTTGAGCATTCCTTGCTTGCATGGAGTAAAAATTCAAATGGTCCATGGCATAAAGTGGATTTTTTTTTCACAAACACTAAACACAAATAACAACAAAGAGAAACACACTACAAACACAAAACACAATAATAAAAAAATTTGCTGGAAAAACAAAACATGCTAAATAAAATAATCTAAACTAACTAAACTTACTAACTAAACAATAGAAATTAACTTTCACAATCCCCGACAACGACGCCAAAAATTTGTTGTGCGAAAAGTAGTTTGTGCAAGTGTACACAATCGCAACATGTAATAATGTGAAAGTAAAGATCGTTCCCACGATGATTGTTAAGTTTACTTCTATATTTAAGTTAGTAGTTAAGCTAGTGAGAAAAACAAATAACAAAATAGTAAAATCAAGTTTTTAGTCATGAAGATAAAAAGTATTGTGTGAAAACAGTAAAGAAAGTTTAAGAGTTGATAAAGTGAGTTGGACTGCTCCTTGCTAAGTAATTTCTCAGTAGTGAAGTGCTATAACGTTAGACGCTATAGCGTTAAGTGCTGTAGCATATGATTTTGTGCCTTTCGGTCACTGACGCCAGGGTTTTGTTACAAGACTCCTGTGTCTAGGTTCTAAATAAGTCCACCCCTGTATAATGAGGAACCCACAGTATTCACCTTATGAACTATTGCTCCCCTATGTCTAGAGTTAAGCACAAGTTGTCTAAATGTCTTTAAACAACCTTTCATTCATATCAATCTTTGAGTAAGATTCGTAGACCATGTCTGTACCTACGAATGTACTCATTTCAGTTGGCCAATCCCAAAACGAGTTTGAAAGCATTAAAGCACAAAGATTGAAACACAAACATCATAACGTTATATTAACAATACTAAAGAGTCATTACAGAGCTTAAAACAATCCAACTACTAAGTGTTTAGCTCATGATGAGCATCATCAACACAATACAAACCAAAAATCTCATATTACCGAAAATGAAAAGAAGAAGCAAGGTTGCAAAAAGATGCACGTAATGGCCTCCTTCTCATTTGACGGGTTGCTGACACTGCAGCACAGCTTCACAGCGCTGGAAATGACGATCTTCTCTTGAAAAATAAAAGCTTGAAGTGGAGGATTAATGGAGGAGAAGGGTGTCAAGTTTTTCTCTCCAAAAATCCTCTCACTTTCGAAAATTGTCTTGTGTGGAGAAGATAGAGTTAGATATTATCCTAATCTCATAAAGTAGCTTTTACAAAAAGGTGATAGCGGCACTTATCACCAACTAACAAATATCCTTGAATGAGAAAACGCCAAGTGTCCTTTTCAACCCACTTGGAAGATTTTGTGTCAGGCTTTCAGCAGAGGATTGACACGATGACTCATCAAATAGTGGTGAGCTCCAATATTGTCCAGCTGTCCCACCGCCATATAGCGCTATAGCGCTTACCGCTGCAGCACTTATCAGAAACATTAAAATACTCACAAAGGCACCAAATGTGTCAAATGATAACAAATTATCTCCTAACCATTCTTTTACACTTCTTAACACATATTTACATATTTAACCACATAATTACTTAAGAACTCACATTAACTTAAGCCTAAAGAATATAAATAACTCATATAAATATGAGTTATCAAACTCCCTAATAAGAAATTAGTAATTGTTACACAACTGTGTACTTTAATTTATTAACTAATTGAGATAGCTAGGTCTTGAAATACATACTCAATGAATGGTTGGACCTCAGTACAGTTTATCAAGACATGAACATGGGCTGAATTTAACTCTTCTTCTGTTAGCCAGTGAATTGACTCCTTTCCAGACTGACGGTAAGGTAGACAACAGACAGACAAAGCTAAATGATGTCTTGGACATTCAATTTCCATTTCATTTCGACTACTTCTAGGAGCACGATCATTCTTGAAATAATAAGAACAAAAATGAGTTGTTACATGGTGTAAGTAAGAAGAAAATATCGATCCTTCAACTCTAGCTTTATTTTTAACTGATTTTTTTGAATCACCCATGAACCTAGAGAAAATGATATGTTAATAATCATCTAATCCAAATTAATGATATATATTAATCATCTATATATATTAAACTTCTTTCATATATATATATATATTAACTGACCTTTCAAACGGATACATCCATCTGTATTGGACAGGTCCGCCAAGTTTAGCTTCATATGCGAGATGAACAGGAAGATGCTCCATAGAATCAAAGAAACCAGGCGGAAATATTCTATCCAACTTGCATAAGATAAGTGGGATGTCTTGTTCCATTTTTGTAAGATCATCCGCTTTTAGCGTTGCAGAACACAAATTCTTAAAGTATTGACTTATTTCAATGAGCGGATTCAAAACGTGTGTTGGCAACGAACTAAAGGAAATAGGAAGTAAGCACTCAATGAATACATGACAATCATGTCTCTTCATCCTATGTAACCTCCCATTATCCACATCGGAACATCTTGCTAAATTGGAAGAATAACTGTCTGGCATTTTCAACTCAGAAATCCACCGATAAACTGCTTTTGCTTGCTCTGTAAATAAAGTATAATTGGTTTTGGGTTTCAGTGTCCTACCGTTAGCTTGCTCAACCAACAACAAATCCTTTCGCCTGCAGTAATGATCCACGTCCTTCCTAGCCTTCTCATTATCTTTCGTTTTACCTTTCACGTTCATAACAGTGTTAAATATGTTATCAAAGAAATTCTTTTCACTATGCATTACTTCGAGATTGTGTCTCAATAGATTATCTTTCCAATATGGAAGTTCCCAAAAAAATACTTTTTTTGGTCCAATTATGCCATAGTCCATAACCATCTGGACGAGAAACAACACCCACAACGACTTCCACAGGAGGGATATCCTTGACATTGTTCCAAACTTCTTCTGGTGTCAGCCTACGAGGAGGTCCAGCTGTTTCAACATTCCCCTTGATGAATCCATATTTTGACATTCTAAATGGATGATCGCTAGGTAAAAACCTATGGTGCGAGTCAAACCATGGGGTTTTTCCTCCATATTTACGAGTAAAAGTCTTTGTGTCAACCATGCAAATTGGACACGCCATCTTACCATGTGTCCCCCATCCAGACAACATTCCATACGCTGGAAAGTCATCAATGGTCCACATCAAAGCCACCCTCATCATGAAATTTTGTCTACATGCTGCATCATAAGTTAAAACACCATTACACAACCTTTTTAGGTCATCAATCAAATGTTGCAAATATATGTCAATACCCGCTGTTGGATTAGTTGGCCCTGGTATTATAGCATTCAAAAACATGTAGGGTTTAGACATACACATTTCAGGAGGAAGGTTGTATGGGGTAACAATAACTAGCCAACAAGAATACGGTGTTGCTGACGCTTGAATATATGGTGTGAAACCATCAGAGCATAAACCAAGCCGAACATTGCGTGGATCATTGGCAAAATCTGGATGAACACGATCAAAATGCTTCCAAGCTTCACCATCAGATGGATGACGTAATTCACTAGAATTATTTCTATTTTCATAGTGCCACGCCATTTTACCCGTAGTTTCCAGTGAAGTAAACATTCTCTTCAGCCTTGATATAATCGGCTAATAGAACATTTCTTTCCTTGGAACTTGTTTGCCTTTGCTTGTCCCTTTCTTGCTGACACGATACCGTGGCTCTTGACAAAACTTGCATTCCAGCAACTCTCCATCATTTATGCCAGACTCATTGTTATAATAGATCATGCAACCAGACACACAATAATCAATTCTTATGGAATTTAAGCCAAACTTCGATACCAATCTTTTAGCATCATAATAACTCTGCGGCAAAAGTCATCTAATGGGGGTTGTATCCAACATCATTTTAGTCATATATTCCAAGCACAATTCTGCAACATTAAATTGAGACTTAAGACCCAACAACCGAACACACATTGATAATTTAGAGTCTTTAGATCCTTCAAATAATGGTTTATTTGTCTCACTCAAAAACATATAAAACCTCTGAGCTTCCTCGTTTGGAACTTCTTTAGCATGATATTGTGGTTCTTCAAAATCTAAATTTACACCGACAGCATCAGATATCATCCCCTGAACAACATCAAACGACTGATATCCCATAGTCGTTGGATTACTACTTGATGTGGCAGCTTCTGCGACTGGACTTGATGTAAGACCTTCTACTTGGACAGGAACATTATCAACCGCAGGAACTCCAGCTGCTACCTCGCAATGATAGGTCCATATCCAATAATTTGGCTTAAACCCATTATTGTACAAATCAAGTCGAACATCACCTTCATTTTTTATAGATCGAAACATACATTTGGAGTAATGACATCTAGTTCCACCTTGTCGCTCAAACTCTTTTTGACGCTTAGCAAAGAGAACAAACTCTTCAACTCTTTGCACAAAACATCGCTTCAACCCAGCTCTTCCAAGATACATTCGATCATACATCCAACTACGATCCATTTTTTTGTGGATGTTCCTAAAATATATACTACAACATATATCATATATGTATATTAGAACAATACACATTTGTATTTTTATTTTTGACCAAATATACAAATTTTAATATTTAATAATATTTAATATCACATAATACTATTTAATATCACATAATATAAATATTTAATAACTCTATTAATGTGTTACTAAATAATTAACTCTAATTTTATTTTAATTAATAAAATATATAAAATAATTACAATATAATTTTTTTAGTAAATAGTAACATTTTATATCATCTTAATTTTACTTTTTCAACAAATATATATTAATAATTCGTATTTATTTTATCTAAAAAATATAAACAATAAATATTAACTACGATCTAATCTAAAAATTAAACAACTAATTTAATTTATTTATTTGTTTCAAATAATTTTTAATATAATTAGTTATAGTAATAATAACACGTTATATATTATATTATATTATACTTAATAATTGACTATTTTTTTTAAAAATAAATAAACAAAATAATTAATAATATAATAACTAATTCCTATTATATAATAATATATAATAATTCGTATTTATATAATACTATTATTATATTATATATTAACTCGTATTTATTTTTTACTTTTTTATTTTAATAACTACTTATATTATATACTATTATATTATATAATAATTCGTATTTATTATTTTAAAAAACATAAAAAACTAATATTAATTACAATCTAATTTTTATACAACAAATTAAATTTACCTATTTTTTTTCAACAAATACTTATAAACTAGCAACATCAAACAAATTTTTACTAAATACTAATAATATCTATAAGTTGATTGCTAACCGGTAGTGAAGAGAAGCCTCTAACTTGACGCTAATTTCGGATTTCTTCAAAAAAAATTTCAACAAAACTCCAAAGAACGGCTAACAAAATAATATCAGAAGTATTAATTAAACAAGAGAAGAGAATCCAAACAACTGCTAACAAAATAATATCAAAAGTATTAATTAAACAAGAGAAGAAAATGGAGAGAAATATGAAGGGAAGAGGAAGGAAGCATCATACCTGTATGCTGCCTAATGAACTAAGGAACAGAGGAATAGGAGAGAATGGACAGCAAGAGAAGAATGGAGAGAAGTGGAGAGAAATAGTGTAGTTTTCGGTTTAGAAAAGAATGGAGAGAATGGGGTGATTTTCGGGTGGAGAGAGTAGGGAGTGAGGAAGGTTTGAATGTCTCAATATCAATATATATATATAGAGCTTTGAAATTCGAAAAAAATCCACCGGAAATGGTTCTTACCGGCGGATCCGGTCAAACGGTCCAATACGATTCCCGAAACGAATATCCGCTGGAAATGGTGCTTACCGACAGATATGCTGAGCTTACCGGCGGATTTTTGAAATTCGAATTTCAAAAATAAACCGTCGGAAATGATGGATACCGGCAGATATTTCAGCGTCTTGATTACCGACGGATATTACGCAATTACCGGCGGATATTTGTTTTTTGAATTTTAAAAAAATCCGCCAAAAGTGTTACTTACCCGCGGATTTGTGGGCCGGAAACCGGTATTACCGGCAGATTTCTATTTACATTTTTTCTTTTATTACGTAATTTTTCCGCCGTTAAGTGTAATTATCGGCGGCTCCGGTTTTTTAATTTTTTTTCCAAAGAACAATTCCGCCAGAAATAGAGGAAAAATCCGCCGGTAATTTACTAGGGGATTAAAATCCGCCGAAAATAGAGGAAAAATCCGCCGGTAGTATACTGGGAGATCAAATCTGTCGGTAACTGCCAAAATCCGCCGGTAATGTACTGGCGGATTTAATCCGCCGGAAATATCCCGCCGGTAATGCAAAATATTCTTGTAGTGGGTTAGGTTCATCATCTGCTTTAGGCATTTGGTGCGCTTCTTCAGCTTCCTGGCTAGGATGTCATCGCTTCCATCTTCCTCACTGTCTAGGCCGTATTGAGTACCTAGGTCGGCCAGGTTCAGGTAGTAACTCCCTCAGCCATCTTTAACTCCCTCAGCCTCTTGTAAATTCTTCATGCTCAGGTAGTAGCATTTGCGGGCTGCTCCCAAGTCAGCTTGCAGGGTTACAATCCTGTTGTCTAAGGAGTAAAATTTCATCTTCAGATGTACAATTGAGATTACTGCTCCCAACGTGCCTAGTGTCGGCCTCCCAATTTTGCACTGGTATATTGATTTGCATGGGAGGACTAGGAAGGGGGTATTTACAGTTCGACGCAACGGTTGTTCACCATCTGGGTCTCCATAAGTGACCATCAGTTCGACATGGCCAAGTGGCTCGACAGTTGATCCATTGAAACCAGTTAGTGGAGTTCCATGGTAAGGAGTGACGTCGTCAGTAAAGATGTGCAATACTTTCAGCAAGTCCTCCAAGATGATGTCCAGGCGCAGAGCTACCCAGATCGACCAGGATCCTTCGCACTTCGACATTGGCCATGACATCGGAGATCAGTAGTGGAACGTATTTGTTGGGTTTTCCATCCAGCAGAACTTGGTCTCCAAAGGTTAGGGGTGTTCTGGATGGTCCCTCCATGGGCTCGACGCAGGCGTGAAGAGGCGCGACGCATGTGTGAAGGGGTGTGATGCGACACAAGCTTGAAGAGGCGCGACGCGACGCTGGCGTGAAGGGGTGCGATGCGACACAGGCTTGAAGAGGCGCGACGCGGCGCTGGCGTGAAGAGACACGACAATGCTTCGGACCCGGGGTCTGCCTCAGGGTGCCATCGGAATACAAGAGAAAACTCTCAAGATATTGAAATGAGGTGAAAGCTAGACAGCTCCCACTGTGGTCGCCAATGTTCAGTACCTAGCAGCGCTGCGGTGACTGCTGTTGGTAGGTTTCTGGCATTTCGAGCGGAGTGTTGAAAGGATCCCGGGTGGGGCACCTGCAATGCCACTCCGACGCCCAAGTCAGTATAGGGAATAAGAGGGTAGTATGATCTGGGAATGAGAATGTACCTATTTATGGCAATGTGAGCCAGTATTTATAGGGATTCGTGCAGGATTTGAGTTGTTGGATCGATTGGATGAATATGAGTCATCCATGCATGAGAGACATAAGTGGGCTGATTCTTTGGTGAATATGGATCAGTATGATTGAGCCTGTGTATTGTATAATTGCTGAATGGGCCTCTTGCTCCGGTCCGGAACACTTTTTCTTTATAATTTTTAATTATATTATAATTATGTTATATAAAATCATTATAAATATTATAAAGAAAATTATGGTAAATTTATGTTTTTTATTTGTGCCGTCCATTATTCATTAAAATATGTATGGACAAAACAACGTTTTGTCCAATACTATACCGTCCATTACTTACGGTTTGTTGCAAATCAAAATCAAAGTCACCCTTTAGTCAAATACTCAAATTTGTCTTCAACCTGTGTCTTCTAATTGTCAGAAATCAGTTACCGAAGGCGTTTTTGAAATTTTGACTGTCTCATACATCTGAGAGACTTTTGGTTTTTTTGCCAACCTGCCGAACATGCTGAATTGGTGAATAGTGAGGAACACATTGTGCTGTTGCTTTCCCTCAATTTGCTTTAACAGATTTGTACTCGACTCGAGCTTGTTTCCGAAGCATGCTTCGTACAAGACATGTCTTCCCTTCTTTTTCCATCCACAAAACCTCAATCCAACAATTCCTACTGCTACTTTCATCGTTCCCTTCAAACTCGCGCACTCTTAGCAGCTCCGCCACTCACCTTCACATGAACTTCGAAGGCTACAACTACAAAGCACTCTTAAACGAGTGTGTGAGCAAAAGGGCCTTCAGAGAAGGCCAGAGAGTCCATGCCCACATGATCAAAACCCGTTATTTTCCTTCTCAGTTCCACGAAACACTGTTGATAACATTCTATACTAAGTGTGACTCTTTGGGAGATGCTCACCATGTGCTCGATAAAATGTCTAAACGGAATGTGGTTTCATGGACTGCTATGATCACCGCTTATTCTCAGAAAGGGTATGCTTCTCAGGCCTTGAATCTTTTTGTGCAGATGTTAAGATCAGGTATTTTTGATTTGAACTTTGCATAGCTTCATGAAAATGGGTAATGCTGGTTATTAAAAACGTATTTTGTTGTTTTTGAGAAAATATTTTCTGCTCTTGTGTTTCAGTCTTTACAAATAACTGCAAAAATGTCGTATGGTTTGTTTTATTTAGTTTTTTGTTTTTGAAAATTTGTCCTAGGAAGGGACAGTAACTATGCCTTTTTGCAGGTACGAAACCTAATGAGTTTACATTTGCTACTGTGCTTACTTCATGTACAAGTTCTCTAGGTTTCATCATAGGGAGACAAATCCACCCTCTCATCGTAAAATCAAATTATGAATCCCATGTTTTTGTTGGAAGCTCACTTGTTGACATGTATGCCAGAGCTGATAAAATTCATGATGCTCAAACACTATTTGAATGCTTGCCAGAAAGAGACGTAGTTTCTTATAATGCTATTATCACGGCTTATTCTCAGAGAGGGTATGCGTCTGAGGCTTTGAATCTTTTTGTGCAGATGTTAAGATCAGGTATTCTTGGTTTGCACTTTGCAAAAATTCATGAAACTGGGTAATTATTAAGAATGTATTTTGTTGGTTTGAGAAAAATTTCTGTTTTTGTGTTCAATTTTTCACAAGTAATTGCAAAAATGGCATAACGATAGTTTTGATTTAGTTATTTGTTTTCAAAGATTTGTCCCAGGGACAGAAGTTGCTCTTCCTGTTTTCTAAACAAATATTTGAAAATTGGAAAGGGAGTAAAATCCAAATAAGCAGCACTCCTGTAATTATTAGTAAAATTAAAACTATAAAGAAAAGCAAAAGGTTTTCTCAAACTAAATGGGCCTTAATCATCACTGTAGACGCAATTGTGGAACAAATCTAGATTTTTTCATCTTGTATTTCGGGTGCTTGATTTTGCTATATCAACTACTGCTTTTTTTAGGGTGTAAATCAAGTATTGCTTTTATGTGGGAGCAGATGTGCTTTCACTTGTTTCTCCATAATTAATAATAGAGAATTCTATTTGTCATTTGTCATTTGTCATGGTTATTTCAATCAATTATGTTGACTTGGATCTTCATTGAATATGAAGAACCTTTGATCCTATGATAAGCATATTGAAAGGAGAGATTAGAAGATGAAATTTGAATTTTCTTTGGTGTGTGGCAGCTTTCGACTTTTTTTTGGGTCACAGTTTTGCAAGTCTTTTTCATGTGCTGACAGTAACTATGCCTTTTTGCAGGTATGGAACCCAACGGGTTCACTAGTCTTTTTCATGTGCTGACAGTAACTATGCCTTTTTGCAGGTATGGAACCCAACGAGTTCACTTTTTCTACTGTGCTTACTTCATGTAAAGGTTCTCTGGGTTTCATGAGCCAAATCCACTCCCTGATCATAAAATTGAATTATGAAACCCATGTTTTTGTTGGAACCTCTCTCCTTGACATGTATGCGAAAAATGGTAAAATTCATGAAGCTCGAACAATATTTGAATGCTTGCCAGAAAGAAGTGTAGTTTCTTGGAATGCTATAATCTCTGGATATGCTCAACTGGGTCTGGATTCAGAGGCGTTGGAGCTATTTTGCCGGTTGCAACAGGAAGGTATGCAATCAAATCATATTACCTATAATGGTGTTTTAACCGCACTTTCTGGGCTTGCCGCTCTAGATCTTGGCAAACAAGTGCACAATCGTATTCTTCGATCAGAGATTCCCTCATTCGTGGTTCTCCAAAATTCTTTGATTGACATGTACTCAAAATGTGGAAATCTCACATACTCATCAAGGATATTTGACTCAATGCAGGAGAGAACTGTTATATCGTGGAATGCAATGCTCAGTGGGTATAGCAGACATGGAAAGGGAAGAGAAGTGCTTGAGCTTTTTACTTTAATGAGACAAGAAAACATAGTCAAACCCGACAGTGTCACACTTTTGGCTGTGTTATCCGGCTGCAGTCATGGAGGACTGGTAGACAGGGGACTGGATATTTTTTATTATATGACCAGTGGGAAAATTGGAGTTGCGCCAGAGATGGAACACTATGGGTGTGTTGTTGATTTGCTTGGTCGCGCTGGTCGAGTAGAAGAAGCATTTCAGTTCATTAAAAAGATGCCTTTTGAACCAACAGCTGATATATGGGGTTCCCTTTTAGGTGCTTGCAGGGTTCATTCAAATGTTGACATTGGTGAATTTGTAGGCCGTCGGCTTCTAGAAGTTGAGCCCGGAAATACTGGAAATTATGTTATTCTGTCTAACTTATATGCTTCAGCAAGAAGATGGGAAGATGTAAAATCATTAAGGGACCTAATGTTGAAAAAGGCAGTAATAAAAGAGCCTGGAAGAAGTTGGATTGAGCTTGGTCAAATACTTCATACCTTCCATGCAAGTGGCCGTTCCCATCCAAGAAGCAAAGAGATATGTGCGAAAGTGAAGGAATTATCAGCCAGGTTTAAAGAGGCTGGTTACGTTCCTGATTTGAGTTGTGCTTTACATGATGTGGATGAGGAGCAGAAGGAGAAGATACTTCTAGGTCACAGCGAAAAGTTGGCTCTGTGTTTTGGGCTAATAGCTATTCCTGAAAGTTTGCCAATTCGTGTCATGAAAAATCTCCGTATTTGTGTCGATTGCCATAATTTTGCTAAATATATCTCAAAAATGTATGGTAGAGAAGTGTCTTTGCGTGATAAAAATCGGTTTCATCGAATTATTGGAGGGAATTGTTCTTGTGAAGATTACTGGTGAGAAGATCCCAATAGAGAGCGCTCAATGAACGTTAAAGGTTCATGAAAGATGAAGCTCTTGGTTTTGGTATTTTGATTTAATCTAGTACTGAAATTTGGCTTGCAATTTGAGGGGAAAAGAGGAAGAGTAATGAACAAGAAAGCACTAAACAACCAAAAGTGGGATGTAAGAAAATCCAAAAAATTGTGCATTGAAATACTTCGACTGGGTTAGACGGCCCAGTGCGCAAGGCTCTGACCAGGTGGGGTCTGGGGAGGGTCGATGTATGCAGCCTTTCGGGGATTTAAACCCCTTACCTCTAGGTCACAAGACACTTTGATTGGGTATGTCTTTGCCCAAAATCAAGGAATTCCAAATCACACCTGCAGAGGAGGATTTCTCAAAATACCTTGCTCTTTCTTCTCTCTCTGTCAGCCTCAGTAACCCCAACCTTGGCTCTAATGTCTTAACTGCCATAGATGTGCATGTTACCCTTTTCCCAATGCTCATGGCTTCACGATATATCTGTTAGCTTTTTCATCTCTGTGGCTTCACCTATCATTCTCTTTGCCTGTTGAGGAACTCATCTATGATAAGCTCTAGGTATTATTGATTTCTTTTCTATGATTTTGAACCCTATATTTTGATTTTCTTATTGAGTTTTATTCGAAAGCTGCTCTTGTAAGCGAAAATGTGACAACAACTTGTGACTTTTCATTTAGTTGTTCATCATGGGAGTTTTCTGTGATGAATAATACTTTGTTCATGGCCTCAACGGTGTTGGTCATGTTGCAGCTTTTCGTCTCAAGTTAAAGTATTTGAATTGTGTAATGTCGGTGTCATTGGGGTCTATTATTCACTTACAGATATTGCTTTGCTGCAGATCTATAGAAGTTCACTAAGGTTCTGGTGTTAAATCTTCATATTAAATATCATATCTCCATATCTTTCTATTTTTTCTTCTGTTCCATTTTTTTATTATTTATTTCAAGCGTGCCAAGTACTTAGCTTAATTTAAATTGTTCTCATCTTCGACTGAAAATTGATTCATTACACTTGCAGAGGCTTCTTTTTTCTCAAAATTTTCCTACACTGCAATAGGAACTGAAAAAGAAAACAGTGCACAAGAGATTGCAGGAAGGAATTGCTATGGCGTCATCTCAATGATGATGGGTGATTTGTACTGAAATGTGACAGTGAGGATGCATTTATTGCGGCAATTCTAACAAAAAATTGAGTCTAGAACGTTCCTTACGTTCCTTGGAGGCATTTTCTATGTTGCTCCAGGTGAGTCTTGAGAACCCTATGGCATGATATATTTTTTTGAAAGTGTTGTTGAAATGCTAGTTTTTGATAATGGAAAGGTGAGAAGGACATTTTAGGCAGAATACCTTTGTAGTTGCTGCTTTCCCTTTTAACTTTCACCTAAATTAGTGTTTGCATCACATGGTATATTTTAACAGATAAAACCGACTCTTGATAGGTTTGATTTAAAAAAAGTGAGCATAAGATATTATTTCTTTGGTACGTTCATGAATATCGAACTTGTTCCTGGCTTCAAATGGATAAAAAATCATGGATGGCTTACTTTTACATCTTTGAAATGTTATATGACAAGTTTTTATACTGTTTTTACTTGCAAAATGTCCCTCCTGCCCCATTCCGAGTGGGCTAATTTGAATTTTGATGTTTATTCAGCCACAACACTTTTTTTTTGAGAAATTTCTGCTTCATCACTGAAAGCTGGCACCTATGCCTTTCCAGGATTAGGCCACTGGTTTCACTGGCTGTCAAATAATCATGTCTCTCGGCCAACATGGACCGGCACGTCCCTATCCATCTAGAGCTGTCAATTTAGCTTATGTGGCCCAGCCCTAGCCCACATGAGTTGGGGACAAAAATCCCACAAAAGCCCTATGGGTAGGACCAGCCCATGGGCCCTAAAATCTTATTTTTAAAAAATATGGAAAACATTTTGGGTCAGCCCATGGAATGGGCTGGTTGGCCCACTTTATTCATATGTTGGCCCACCTTTTCAATACCCAGTAGTACAAATATACGAAATATTTAATTTATAATTTTTTCAAATATGTTGGCCCACCTTCTCACGTGAAGAAAATTATTTCCGGCATAATGTAAGTGTATTAGGTCCTATTACTGGAAGGATCCTACAACCATGACAAGACATAGAAAGATCCACATACATGAAATTCACATATTCTTCATAAAGCTTGTCAAATTTTTTCTTCGCATACTTGACTTTATCTATAAAAGTTGAAACATCAAGTGCTTTGTCGCAATAGTTTAACAAGACCATCTTCAATTGTGTGTAAAGAAACTCCAAACGCTAGTACAACATTATAATCTTTCCAATATTTGTCAAATTTTCCTTTCACCTTTGAAGACATTTTCCTTATAATATCATCATCACTAGATTGGTTCTCTTCTAAAATGCACTAAATTTCCAAACTTGCATGAAATACAAGCTTGAAGTTGAATAAAATAAACCGGAGAAAGCTATTGCTACAACATTTTAAAAGAGAATCAATCTAATGATGATGATGTTATAAGAGAAGTATCTTCAATAATGAAAAGATAATTTGATAGTTATTGAAAAAGTTATAATATCTTACTAAAATTTGAAGCTATTATTGACCCACAAGTGAAGATCGTCTTTGTTTGCTATTGCTACAAAACATCTATGCTTCAACTTTATTGTAGATATATGGGTAAGCATGTGAACACAAAAATTGACAAACATTATGAAAAATATGTAACCAATTTGACTATTTCAAATCTTTCTCTTTCTCAATCATCCACTATTGTTTACCCATGCGAAGAGAGAAGTCAAAGAAATCAAAAATTGTAAGTTTTTAATGCTAAACTTATCATTAAATTTCTTTCATTCTTGTGTTTAGATTGTTTACCCATGCTCAAAATTGGTTGTCTAATTGTGTTTTAATTGGTTGCGTTTTTTAGATGAAGATATGCATAGAATAGGATAATTCAATGGTATGATGTTGATTTGCACTAGGAAGTTCCTTGAAGGTTTGTTCTAAAACTCCTGCTGATTTGTTCTATTATATACCAAGAGACCAAAACTTGGAGTTCTCAAACACTTTGGCTAAAGTAGGAAAAAAGGTTGCATTCACTGATGAGAACATCCACTGATCAATAACGTCTTATTATGTTTCACATTCTAATTTTATTCCAGGATAATTTTGTTTCCTTTACGTGGCTCTCTCTATGTCTTGTTATGGTTGTTCATTCCTTATTTGCCGTAAATAATCTTCACTTAAGATCTATGTTTCTTATGTCAAGATATATAATTTCGATCGACAATGCTGTCAATAAAAAAAAACTTTGGCTTTTATAGTTCTATTTGAGAGGCATTTGTCCTACTTTAAACCTATGATGTGTTACGATTTCTTTGCCTAGTTATCTCAATGCTGAGCCTTCTATTAAGTATTAAAATTTTGGATTTTCTACTATTTAAGTAGCATGGTCGACACAAAATGTGATCAGCTTTTTTATCATGAAACATTTCTTAATGATTTTTTGTTGTAACATGATTCTAGGTTTGAAACTCCTTAATGTGGAGCATGATTTTGTTGAGAAGCAGTGTGCAGACTTGTTTGCAAAACCTTTCTTTAATGGATTGGTGGAATACATAGTCTCTGCCCTATTGTTGCTATGATTTGGGAGGGAAGGATGTTGTGCTAACTGGTCGAAAGATAATTGGTGTTTTAAGAATGGTGAATGTTGTGATTGATTTTGTGTTTTTGTTAAATTTTTTAAGGTCTGAGACACGTTTGCAAATGTGTATACCATTAGCTTCCATGAGTATTGGCCTCATGTCACAGTGCATTGTACAAATTTTTTATATATAATCATAATATTTTATAAAGATATATTTTAAAAAAATTTAAATTTAATATGTGATATATTTGTACTGCGGCGTATTAAAACGTTGGGCCAACATTAAAAAAAGGGTCAACTAACCCACTCTCTAGATTGGCCCAAAATGGTTTTTGAAATATATTTTAAAAAATATAAAATTTTAGGACTCATGACTGCCCTAGCCCACTTGAGTGACTCTTTTGTCCTTGCCCATGTTTTTTTTGGTGGAAGCAAGGGGCTACGCCCCAAGAACAAAAGCACTAAAAACCTCTAGGGAACCAAGTCCCGCAACACTTAGCCTTGACGACATCAACAACAAACGGAGGAACATAATAAGCCACTTGATTTGCTTCCCTGAGAGAGTGGGTGATAGTACCATCTGCCACCACACGGAGAAGCCGCATGATCGGATTAACCAGAGAATAAAGAGGGTATTGCAAAGAACACCCAGACAAAATTAAGTTAAGAGTTGTCATTGAGTCAGACTCAACAACAATATTTGAGTAACCATTAAGCTGTGCTATTTGAAGGCCCATGAGAATAGCCTTCAACTCAGCCATGACAACAGAACCACCCACCACATTCGAAGCGAAACCAAAGAGAAAGTTTCCAGCACCATGTGATCTAGGGTTGGCGCACATAGGCCTAATTGACATCCTCTTGTAGTAGTAAGAGGACAAGAAGTAGGAAAAGGGTGATATTTTATTTCATCTAAAATGTTATAATTAAAAAAGTGATTTAATATCCTTTTAATTCCTACAAAATGCCCCTTTCTAACTGTTTTTTGGTTTAATCTTGAAAATAAAATGTAATAGTTTGATCGGAACAAGGGTTAGGGTTAGGGGCTCTTTCTCAAAACCCAAAGAAACAAGGGTTAGGGTGATGTGGCAATAGCGGATGAGCTAGTGAATATCAGATAAGCTAGTGGATTGAATTATCAGTGTTTCGTAAAATTAGTGGTTGAATTAAGTTATGGCTATAAGACAAAAATGCGCTTGGGTTCCTTTACGTTTAATTTATGCATCTTGTTTATTAGTAGCTAATGGACCTAACGCGGAACAAATTTGGCCATCTTTCTATTATCTTTCAGTTTAGTCCTTTATGTTTCAATTACTACTTTAAAATGCCCCCATGTTTCTGTTTATTTATTGTTACAACTTCTGGTTCAAATGAATTGAAACCAAAAAAACTTATAGTCAAAACACATCAATTGGATTGCACAATGGTATTACATAATTGGGAGTACATTATTTGGATTACATCAAAATGCATGGAAGAAACAGGACAATCTTAAACACATCTTAACTAGAAACATTTCTGTTAGGAGAGTCTCACATTGAGCAAATAAGAAGACTCAATGTGGTACATAGGTCATGAGTCTTTTCCACCTAATGGAGTAGTCTTTTGGGTTGGACTATCCTCTTGGCTTAAATCCTAACAATTGGTACTTTCATTGAGAGTTGGGCTACAGAAAGGACTACCTATAGATTGGATTAAGGTATTCCACTAAATACTACTCACTTCGTCTCAATTTAACTGTCGTTTAAGATTATACGTGGGTCTTAAGAAAATGATTAGATATGCTACTTTTTATGTTAAAAAAATATGGTAGGACTAAAATACCTCTATATTATTATGAGGAGAGAGGAATGGAAAACTTGGAAATACAAATAAAAGTTAGGGTATTGTTGAAAAAAAAAATGTTGCATTGGTATTCTAAAGTGACAAATAATTTGAGACAAAGAAAAATGGCAAAGAGGACACTTAAACTGAGACGGATGGAGTAATAGGTATGTGAAGGCACCAAAAAAAAGGAAAGGGATACCACTAGGTCATTGCCGATAAAGTGAAAGCCGCTGTGGATGTCGACTCTTAAAAATGGTGGCAATGTTAGGAGTCCCACATTGAGAAAAGAAAAATGCTCAATGTGGTAACACTTACACACAATTACCATCGTTAAACCCTGAACTCTCGGTACACACGCATGTCCTTCTCTAGTTTGAACAACATGACATAGCATTACACAAATTACAACCAAAAGAAAATAAGTTATTGTTGCAATTGTCATCAAGGTTTTTATTGACACTCTATCCTTATGCATCTTCAAAATAGTCCTTTTAAATTCAGCTATCTCTATTTCCTTTTGAGCACAATTTTTACATTGTGTCACAGCATATTGTTGTAATGTGCCTGTCTTTGTGTCTAAGCATGTGGGTCTGAGTACTAATCAAAAAAATAGCAACCAAAAAGAACACTTTTAGCCTATGCAAATAAACAACACAAACAAATCATATGCCAGTAAAGTATCAAATGCATGAAAGCGAATATTCATTTAATAAAAGATAAATAAAAGATTTAATTTAAATAATAATGATAAAAATGAGAGAATAAATGAAACACCATATGTTATAGGCCCAAAAGCTACTTCAAATCACATCTAAATAAATTCTTTAAATTAATAAAAAATGCTATAAACGCTTACCACAAGTTGATTCGGTATAAGCTATCAGATTGTTTTTCATTGTCAAACAAACCCTAACTAATTAACAATAGGCTTAAATATGTTTTAGGCCCCTGCAAATATAGGATGCTTTGGTTTTAGTCCCTGCAAAAAATTTTTTTGTTAAAAGCCCTTGCAAAATGAAATATTTTGTTATAAGCCCTTCTCAACATATCCAGCAATCATAGCATTTCATGTTAAGACTAACATTTTAGTCATAGAAGGGCTTATAACAAAATATGTCATTTTGCAAGGGCTTTTAACAAAAAAAATTTTTTACAGGGACTTAAACCAAAACACCCTATATTTGCTGGGCCTAAAAGATATTTAAGCCTTAAGAATATGCCACCTAGAAAAACTGCACTAACTATCATGAACGGGTAGAGAATCCGTACTATGATATTGATATGAATCTTTGCATGGATAGTTGTCGCCAACTTTTTCAGTGCACGCTTGAATAAACCTTAAACTTCAACTATCAACATTCACCGGTTGATCTTGTCAAAAAAAACATTCACCGGTTGTTCTCGAAGCATGCTCCGCACAAGACATGTCTTACCTTCCTTTTCCATCCACAAAACATCAATCCAACAATTGCTACTACTTCTTCCATCGTCCCCTTCAAACTCACGCACTCTTAGCAGCTCCACCACTCACTTTCACCTACAACAACTCCTTCTACAAATGGCCCTTTGTGGCTTTGACATGAAGTTCGAAGGCTACAATACACTATTGAACGAGTGCGTAAGCAAAAGGGCCCTTAGAGAAGGCCAAAGAGTGCATGCCCACATGATCAAAACCCTTTATCTTCCTTCCGTGTTCCTTAGGACAAGGTTGATAATTTTGTATACTAAGTGTGATTCTTTGGGAGATGCTCGTTACGTGTTTGATGAAATGCCTGAACGAAATGTGGTTTCTTGGACTGCAATGATTTCTGCTTATTCTCAGAGAGGGTATGCCTCTCAAGCCTTGAATCTTTTTCTGCAGATGTTAAGATCAGGTATTCTTGGTTTGCTTTTTGTACATCTCTTCATCAAAATGGGTAACTTCTTAAGGATATTTTCGGTTTGCAAAAAGCTTGTCAGCTTTCATGTTCAGCTTTCACAAATCATTACAAAATTATCATGCTTTTTGTTTTTGTTTCGTTTCTTCTTTTCAAATGTGTATTGTGAAAAAGTTGTTCATACTTCATACTGTTTTCTATATAATTGTTTGAGTACTGGAAATAGAGTGAAGACAAAATAAGCAGTGCCCCAGTAATTATTCGTAAAATGAAAAGTAGAAATCAAAGCTAAAATGTTTTCTCAAAGCAAAGAGAGGTGACTGTGGAACTTATCTATATTTGCTGTCAAAAAAGTATTGCTTTAATGTGGGAGTAGATGTGTTGTAATTTGTTACTGCCAAATTGATAATATAGAATTCTATATGTTGAGGTTCTGTCAAAAAGAAGTTAATTGCCCATTACTTATGTTGACTTGAGCGTTATTTGAATATGAAGAGCCTATTGGTCCAGTGATAAGCATGTTGTAAGCGGAAATTAGAAATTTAAAATTTGTAATTTTTTTTTAATGATTATGCTAGCTTTGGACTTTTTCTTTAGTCACCGACACCGTTGTCAGTGGTTTCGGTTTTTTGATGGTAACTATGCTTTTTGCAGGTACGGAACCTAATGAGTTCACTTTTGCTACTGTGCTTACTTCATGTACGGGTTCTCTCGGTTTCATCTTAGCGAGCCAAATCCACTCTCTTATCATAAAATCAAATTATGAATCCCATGTTTTTGTTGGAAGCTCACTCCTTGACATGTATGCCAAAGATGGTAAAATTCATGAAGCTCAGGCAATATTTGAATGCTTGCCAGAAAGAGATGTAGTTTCTTGTACTGCTATTATATCTGGATATGCTCAAATGGGTCTGGATGAAGAGGCGTTGGAGATATTTCGCCGATTGCAAAGGGAAGGAATGCAGTCAAATTATGTTACTTATACTGGTCTTTTAACTGCGCTTTCCGGGCTTGCTGCTCTAGATCTTGGTAAGCAAGTGCACAACCATGTTCTTCGCTCTGAAGTTCCCTCATTTGTTGTTCTTCAAAACTCTTTGATTGACATGTACTCAAAATGTGGAAATCTCACCTACTCAAGAAGGATATTTGACGCCATGCATGAGAGAACTGTTATCTCTTGGAATTCAATGCTTGTTGGGTATAGCAAACACGGAGAGGGAAGAGAAGTGCTTGAGCTTTTTACTTTAATGAGAGAAGATAACAAAGTCAAACCCAACAGCGTCACAATTTTGGCTGTGTTATCTGGATGCAGTCATGGAGGGCTGGAAGACAGGGGACTGGATATTTTTTATGATATGACCTGTGGAAAAATTGGAGTTGAGCCAGAGATGGAGCATTATGGGTGTGTTGTTGATTTGCTTGGACGCGCTGGTCGAGTAGAAGAGGCTTTTCAGTTCATTAAAAAGATGCCTTTTGAACCAACAGCTGCTGTATGGGGTTCCCTTTTAGGTGCATGCAGGGTTCATTCAAATGTTGACATTGGTGAATTTGTGGGTCGTAGGCTGCTAGAAATTGAGCCTGGAAATGCTGGGAATTATGTTATTCTTTCTAATATATATGCTTCGGCAGGAAAATGGGAAGATGTGAGATCATTAAGGGACCTGATGTTGAAGAAGGCACTAGTAAAAGAACCTGGAAGAAGCTGGATTGAACTTGATCAAGTACTTCATACTTTCCATGCAAGTGATCGTTCTCATCCAAGAAGAGAAGAGGTACATGCAAAAGTGAAGGATCTATCAGTCAGGTTTAAAGAGGCTGGTTACATTCCTGATTTGAGTTGTGTTTTACATGATGTGGATGAGGAGCAGAAGGAGAAGATACTTCTAGGCCACAGTGAAAAGTTGGCTTTGTCTTTTGGGCTAACTGCCACTCCTGAAAGTCTGCCAATTCGTGTCATAAAAAATCTCCGTATTTGTGTTGATTGCCATAATTTTGCTAAATATATCTCAAAAATTTATGGTAGAGAAGTGTCTTTGCGAGACAAAAATCGGTTTCATCGAATTGTTGGAGGAAAATGTTCCTGTGGAGATTACTGGTGAGAGAATATCCTGATAGAGAGCACTCTACGAATGTCTAAGGTGCACGAAAAAAGAAGCTCCTGGTCTTGTATCTTTGATTATGTTAATACTGAAATTTGGTTTGCAATTTGATGGTATGCAATATACGAGGGGAAAAAGAGGAAGATTTATGAACAGGGAGACATTGAGCAAGATTTATGAACAGGGAGACATTGAGCGACCAAAAATGGGACATAATTTAAGAGATGATTCAAATATCAAAACAGTGTGGATTACAATGCACAGCAGTTTGATTGGGTATTTCGTTACCCAAAAATCACACCTATAGAGGAGGAATTTTCAGAATTCCTTTCTCTTTCTTCTCTCCCTGTCTGCTCCAGTAACCCCAACCTTGGTGTATTATATCTTATATGCCACAGATTTGCCTGTTACTCTCTTCAGAACATGGCCTCACATTATAGCTGATAGCTTTTGTTAAATAGAGACGAAGAATAGAGAGACGATATTGGTCACGCAGCATGAATAAGTAAGGTGCGTGCTGTTTCAATTATATGACGGTTCTTACGTTCAGCAATCCCATTTTGTTGTGGGGTATGAGGACAAGATGATTGATGTATGACGCCATTTTCAACCATAAAAGAATTAAATGATGTAGAAAAATATTCTTTCGCATTATCATTGCGTAAAGTGCGAATAGAACAACCAAATTGATTTTTTATTTCCTTAAAGAAAATTTGAAAAACACCAAGAAGTTCAGATCTATCCTTAAGTAGGTAGATCCACGTACATCTAGAAAATTCATCAATAAAAGTGACAAAATATCTATGTCCTACAACTAAAGTGACTCGACTCGGTCCCCATACATCTGAGTGAAGAACATCAAAAGGAGAACGAGCTTGAGACTGAGTACTGCTAGGGAAGGAAGAGCGAACATGTTTCCCAAGCTGACAAGACTCACAATCTAATGACTGCAGATGAGACAAATGAGGAACCATAACTTTGAACTTCTTGAGACTTGGATGACCTAACCGACTATGAAGAAGACTGGGGGACTCTGTAGTAGAAGTGGAGGCAATTGTAGATGAAGGATGGATGGGCCGGAGGTAGTAAAGTCCATGTGACTCATATTCTGTACCAATCGCCCGCTTCGTACTCCGGTCCTGTATAACAAAATAATCATCATCAAAAGTTACAGAACATTTTAGGCTTCGAGCCAGACGACTAACTGAAATTAAATTAAATGGGCAATTGGGAACAAGAAGAACATTGTCAAGGGGTAAGGATGGAAGAGGAGTGGCTTTACCAATGCCACTAGCTTTAACTTTTGATCCGTCGGCAACGGTAATATAATGTGGGGTGTTAGGTTGGGATATTTTGGATAAAAGAGATGGATTACCAGCCACGCAATTGGAAGCTCCAGTGTCCATAATCCAGGAGTCAACAGGTGATGATTGAGAGAAACAGACTGTAAAATTACCAGAATGAGCAACTGTTGCTGATGATGAAGCCTGGGAAGTCTTATACTGCAGGAATGCCTTATACTCCTCATCAGAAAGAACATTTTGTTTAGTGCTTCTCTGTTCAGAATCATTAACCCGAGTCACATTTACTGGTTTCTCTGCAAAGCCATGAAGGGAATAACACTTGTCTTCAGTATGACCAAATTTCTTACAATAAGTACACTGAGGACGTCCTCCGACACGACCTCCTCGACCACCCCCACGACCACGACCGCGTCCCCCACGACCTGCAAAATTAGAAACAAGAGCAGAAGATTCTATGTTAGTCTGAGATCCATTCCCTCCAGTTCCTTCCAATCCAGGAAGACGTATGAGACGCCTGATAAGATCCTCTGTTGAGGGAATGTCTGATGCAGAAAGAATGTTGCTCCGTACTGACTCATACTTTTGATGGAGAGCATGAAGAACATAGATCATACACACATTATCTAGTTTTTCAAGCATCTTCTTCGGGTCATTGTCGGTCACAAGGAGCGTGAACTCATTTGCTGCTGACTGAGCTTTATTAGCATATGTCATGATGTTATCTTCTGTCATCTGAAGGGTGGCTAAATTATGAATAACACCATAGAGACGCTGGATATCATTAGAATAAACATTCTTAGTCTTCTGCCAAATATCATAACAAGTGGTGTATGAACGATAATGGACCAGCAAGGAGGGTTCAATGGATTGCCACAAAAGAGAGACCAATTGACAATCTGCTTGTTCCCAATCTTCACGCAAATCATTACCAATATTTGTAGAATTCTTAGTGAGGTGATTTAAAAGCCTTTGTCCCATAAACCACATTTTGACAGAGGCAGACCAATTCAAATAATTATCACCATTGAGTTTCTCCGTTGTTATAGAGGGATTGCCGGAGAAAGCATAAGACACGAGACTCTTACCTGTCGATTCAGATTTGTTTTTGTCCTTTTCTGAAGTTGAACTCATATTTGACAATAATGGGAAGACTAACCACAATCAAAGAGGAGCAGTAGAAAGGCGTGGTACGGAATGAACAGTAACGCCGTACGAAGAGTGACTGGCGCGCGAATGAACAGTAACGCCGTACGGATAAACAGTGACTGCCGTACAGATGAACAGTGACTTCCGTACGGAATGAACAATGACGTCGTACGGGTGAAAGACTGTATGACTTTCGTAGCACCTAGGGCCATTGAGGATGAACAATCAACGGGACAGCTAGGGTTCAATAGCGTGACGGCTCGACGGCTAGGTTTTCAACCCCAGTGATCATAGGCTTTTGATACCATGTTAAATAGAGACGAAGAATAGAGAGACGATATTGGTCACGCAGTTCGGCCAATGTTTGCCTACGTCTGCGACTACAGAGCAGCTGTAGTTCCGTCTTATTAACTGTATATGTTGTTGTTTAAAGAGTACGAACACTAATGAGTTTAAATAGGCTATACTATATGAAAACCTAACGGGCCTGGGCCGAATACACATATAAATAAATCTACTATTTACACCACATCTCAACGGCTTTTTCATTTCTCGGACTTTGCCTATCATTCTCTTTGCTGGTTGAGGAGCTCATCTAAGATGTACTCCAGGAATCCAGGTATTCATATCTAGATTTTGTTCATTTGTCCTATGATTTCAAATCTTATATTTTGAATTTTGATTTTCTTATTGGGTTTTATTCGAAATATGCTCTGTAAGCGATGACGTGATTACTACAACTTGTGACTCTTCATTTAGGATGCCTTGAAGGAAGTTTTCTGTAATGAGTACATTGTCAATAGAGTAGTTGGTAAATGTGTAATGTTGGTTATATTGCAGCTTTTTGGCTCAAATTTAAGTATTTGAATTTTGGATGGAACGTAGGTGTCACTGGGCTCTGTTTTTATTTACATTCTCCACCATTGATCGTTTGATACACAATGAGCAAATGAAGCCACAAACTCTGGCATACAAATGTCAGACTGTGCTGCACATACGTCCTATAGAAGTTGCCACTAAAGTTCTGGCATTAAAATCTTCAGATTAGATATCTCGATATCTTTTTGTTTCTTTTGTCCCATTTTCTCATTTTTCATTTCAATTTTGACAGGTACTTTGCTTATTTTAAGATATAATCTCCGATTTCTCCTTTTTGGCTGAAAATTGATGCATTATTACACTTGCAGAGGCTTCAACTTTTCTGTAATTGGATTCAAAGATAATGGGTGATTTGTGCTGAACTGGGACAGTGCTGATGATGTATTATTGCAGTCAATTCTATCAATAATTTGAGTGATTGCTAGTCCAGAGCGTTCCCTTGCATTCCTAGAGGAATTTTCTCTGCAAAAGCTTATATCTTGCTCCAGGGGAGTCCCAGAACTCAATGGCATGATATTTTGATAGTGTTGTTTTTGGAATGCTAGTCTTTGATAAAATGAAATATGAGAAGGACATGTTATACAGACTCGGTGAGTGTGGGTCGGGTTTTTGTATTCAGGATTCTCTTCCTACAGTTTTTGGGAACACCATTCAGAGTGGGTTAATTTCAATTCTGATGCTTATTCTGCTGCACGCCTGCACCACTGAAAGCTAGCACCTATGCCTATCTAGGCATGAGGCTTTTATTAGTCCCGCATGGAAGAATGAGAAGCCTAATTAGTGGTTATAACTAGGAGGCAAGCCGCACCCCATGACTTAGTTTTTGAGGTTGAGTTAAGCCCAAACCCAAATTCTAAGATGGTATCGGAGCTTATCATAGACTTATTGTTGGGCCACACACTACCATACCACTCAGGTCATGCTCCAAGTGTTCCAGTCCTAGGCGTCGAGGGGTGTTTGTTATTAGTCCCACATGAAAGAAAGAGATGGCTCGATTACTGGTTATAAGTGGGAGGCAACTTCACCCCATGAACTAGCTCTTGAGGTAAAGTTAGGCTCAAATCCAAATTCTAAGAGAGGCCGACAAGATTCACTGGCTATCCAAAAATCACGCCTCTTGGCCAACATGAATTTCATTCCCCTTATCGGGCATATCATAGATTCACTATGGGTCACCCGTTATCGTGCCACTCGGATCACGCACCAGATATCCAATCTTGGGCGTGGAGGGTGGTGGTATTTATCCCGCATGGAAGAATGAGATGATCTGATTAGTGGTATAAGTGGGCAACTCTCACCCCATGAACTAACTTTTGAGGTTGAGTTAGGCCCAAACCCAAATTCTAGGAGAGGCCGATGGGATTCACAGGCTGTCCAAAAATAACGCCCTTACCCAACATGAATTTTCATTCTCTTGCCCATCCACATGCCGTCGAAATATGCATTTGGTGTGTCTTGGGATCTGTTAAAGAGATTTTGGCTAGCATGGCCTTGAGTAATTTGTGGCTTGTTAGATGGCCATGGGTATTTGCTTTGGATCAAGAATTGTTCAAAATACATGTGCACGATATGCTATCCAGTAGAGTGATGACTACAATTTTTGGTCTGGATCACTTTGAACGTTAATAGCAAGGTTCCTAAAAAATTGTTTTCATTCCAGATGCTTCAAATTATTTGGCTTGAAAGGTCACACTCTTGCCCAGAAGAAGCTTTTGTTTCTATGGGATATTCATCTCTTGTAGATGATGACTTTTCTTAAGACACTGGACATTTGTATTAAATTCTTTTTTCTGACTTTTAAATAATCTAAATAAGTCTCATGGTATTCAATTAGGACAATTATGATTTTTTTAAAGAGTAAGCCCAAATCTTATGGTGTTCAATAAAGACTTTTTATAATTCACCAACAGTCCCGCAGGATTCAAAAACTTCTGGTTTCTATGGATTGTAATCTAAAACGAATTTTAAAAGAATTTTTTGTTAAACATTTTAGTGTTTTTTTAGTAATAAAAAGTCTCATCATGTAATGTGATTTCTCTCAATAAAATGATTTTATGGACTTTATGATTTAGTATAATTGTTTCATTTTTAATTAAATATCAAAAGAGACTTTGTAATTTAATAACGTAATTTGAACTGTTAATTTTAGTTTAACAGTTACAATTAAATGTTTTCATTTTTCATAAAATTAAATGTCTTAACAAACATAAACAACAATAAAAAGAGGAATTTAGTCCCGCTTTGGAATAGAAGCAATATTAACAAACTTAGGGTACCAATCCCAATTAGGTAGCTCAGTTGGCGAGTTAAGTGATACTAAAGGAATGGGTGTAAGAAGGAGGTCCTGGGTTCAACCCCGGAAAACTAACATTTCCCCACTCCCACTAATATTGCTTATAAAAAAAAAACAAACCTAGGGTACCACAAACAGTCAAACACACTTTAATATACATAAACAACAATAAATAAGCACATGTGGTCCCTCTTTACTAGAGAAGCAATGATAACACACATACGTACCATAAACACACTTTAAACAACAATAGACTAATATTCTAATAGTGTTTAATAATGCTCCTAATTTGCTATATTCCTCCACTAGGAGCACTATTAAACACTATTAGAAGCATGACTACGCCCTCAACCCTAGACAATACTATATTTCTCCACTGACTACACCCTCAAACTAATAGATTGACTACGCCCTCAAACTAATAGAGAAGAAAAAAGGTCAAAGAAATTCATATATACTATTCTACATGCTTGACGTCCTCCTTCATCCATGAAGAGGTGTAGCTTTGTTCTCCTTCAGTCTCTTTATTGTTCCCTTTTGATGCCATTAACGCGTGCTAAGTTAGGATTCTTAGATTAAGAATTGCGGGTTTGGGTTCTTTTAAAAAAAAATCTTGGGTTAGGGTTTGTGGGATGGGAAATGTGGATTTGAGCGATGAATTTATGGGTTCTTGTGGAGTTAGGGTTCATGCATTTCGAGGGATGAAGTTAGGGCTCATTTTTCTGGGTTTAGGGATGAAGTTTGATTGAGTTTTGAGGTTAAGGGTTTTTCAATTTGTGTTATTCTTATTTAACTATATTTAGTTATTTTAAAGCAACATTTTATAAATTATAAAAAAAAAGGTTTTCTTAATTATTAAAGTGATGTGGCTTACCAACTTAGCTTCAATGCAATAAATTGTAATGTCATGCCAATTAAAAGACATACACATCAGCTTCTGAAAAGACTAAATTACAATTTAGTCAACATTTTAGAAATTAACGAAATAGAGGAACCATAATAGGGGGAAAATGGGGCACTAAAATCACGGATTGAACAAAATAGGAGGACCAAAAGTACATTTATACCTACTAATTAAACTATTTTTTGACCGAAAAAATGTTATCTACTTGTTTTTTAAAGAAAAAGATAATTTAAAAAAATAAAGGGCATTACTTTCCCCACACCCCCTCCCACTCTTTCACACCCCCTAACTTCTAAAAACCCTAAAATACCCTCAACTTAAAAGAAAAAAAAAACACACACACACTCACACCCTCACACCCCTCACTCCTCTCACTTTCCCTTTCACTCTCCTCTCATTCGAACCCTTCTCTTTCACTCTCCCTCTCACTCAACTTCTCACAACTCACTCAATCTCACCCAATCTCTCACTCAATCTTCTCCACAAACACCCTCAAGACCACCTGGGTTTTGTTCGCCTCCTCTCACTCTCTCTAATCGTTCCATTTTCATTCAGGTAACCCTCTCTCCCTTCTGTACATTTGGGTTTTTTTTCTGTGCATCTGCTGTGTTCGCATGACCTCATGCGAACACGTGAAAACAAAGGTGTTCGAATGAGGTCATGCGAACACCGTTCGAATGAGGCCATGCGAACACCTGTTCGAATGGGGTTGTTCGAATGGGTGCGAATGATTCTGTTCGAACAGGTGCGAAAGATGTTGTTCGAACAGGTGTGACAGTATTGTTTCTGTTATTTTGCTGGTTATGTTGCTTAATTGGTTTAATGGTTGTTGTTTCAGATATGGTGAGGCATCGTGGCGGTAGTTCGCAACAGCCGGAGCGTAGGCCACCCCCGACGGCTTCCGAACGCAAACGGAGGCAAGATGGAGCTGAACCTTCCCGGAGGGGTAGGCGTAGGGATAGATTAGACGTCCCTCCTCCCCCACCGGAGGTTGATGATGTCAGCCGTTGAAATGTCAGTCGTTGATTTCATTTTTAGATCACAAATCTGAGCCGTTTAAATTCTAGCCGTTCAGACACATTTTCCAAAGGGATTGACATCCACTCCTTTATCTGACACACATTTGACTGATTGTAAGCCGTTGATCAAAACTGTCGGTGGAATCTGAGACGTCCAATATCTGTCGCTCTGCAACACTGGTTCGAACAGCATCATGCGAACCTATTCGCATGACCCCATTCGAACAGGTGAAAAACACCCAAGAGGGTGTGTCCCCATATTTAACACACGCGAATGGCCTCGTGCGAACCTGTTCGAAGGCCCGTGTTCGAACAGGTGAAAATTCGTGAAAAAAAAGAGGTTTGGCCTGGCCTTTTGGTCATTTCACACCCTTATGGGGTGTGTTTCGAGTAGGAGGGGGTGTGGGAAAAGCAAACGCCAAAATAAAACAGTTACCCGAATTGAATTTGTTTTCTGCAACAATTAAAATAGGCCCAAAATGTCCTCATAGCTTAGGGCCCGATTGAGCGCATCGAATTTCTAGTATTGTGTTGAGCCAAATTTCACTCTCTCTCTCCCTTTCTCTCTCAAGAGACCAATAACCAACCACCAGATGCCGACCCCAACTCCCTTAAGCAGCGCTTCCACCATGCTCCGCCAGAGACTCATCGGCTCACTTCGAACCCGCGGCGGCTCAGGCTCCGGTGCGAGCCGATGGACGAGCCAAGGCCACGAGGAACACCCCAAGGGTCTCCCATTCAACAGAACACCACCACCTCCGGGGCAATCTCGTAAATGGGAAGATTGGGAACTTCCGTGCTACATCACTAGCTTCCTCACCATCGTGATCCTTGGTGTTGGGCTCAACGCTAAGCCCGATTTGACCATCGAAACTTGGGCCCACGAGAAAGCCCTTGAACGTCTCAAGATGGAGGACAATCTCGCCGCCTCCAATAACGATGAATCGCTCTGAATTCGAATCGAACCCGGTTAGGTTATAAAGACGAAAAGGTTTGGGTGTAATAAGGGTATAACTGGGAATTTGAATTCCTTTTGTTATTGCTAGTTTTCTCTTGCTAATTTTTGCATATGTTTATTAAGATGAGATTGTTGACTCGCTTGTTATTATTGTTAATTATCGTTTTGTTTGAATGTGGATAAACAAGGCATGGCATTCCATCGTTACATTATGGTTGGTTTCAATACTTTGTTATTTTTATGTTGCTTTAGATTAGATGAACTATGCTTGTTTAGAGCAACTAGTTGAAATAAACATAGAATTTATCACAGTTTTCTATTGTGGATTCACAAAATTGACATGGGTCTCTTTCGTTATAGATCATTGAGTGGTTAAGGCATTCTATCTAAAGGGACAAACTCAGCTAATACTGAGTTCGATTCCCCGTGATGGAACAATTTTGGGCTAGACTTTACTTATTTCTCGACTGAACTAGGTAGACCCTTTCCAAAAAATATCACTGATGTTAAAAGTTAGCCTAACTTTCTTCAAAATTTTTTTAACTAGGTTACATTTTTGCCATTTCATGAATCAGAATATGTTGATTGTGCTGTGGTTTACTTTTTTATGATGATGGAACATGGAAGTGGCATAGGCGTAAAGCTACCAGTGGCCTTTAAGTTAAAAATTCAAACGTATTATTATAGTGTTACATGCTCAGAGAACATTTGACCTACATCATCTTGGCCCTTTTACATTCAAATTGTTGAATTTTGTGAGTTGTTTTTTAATCATTGAGGTGGAATTTAGGTAGATCTCTTTGAGTTTATTCAACATAATGTCACTCAGTGGTAGTAGGGTAGTACTGTAATAGTTTCTGTTTGTGGGGTGAAGTTATCTGGTTATGGTGCTAGCTCCACTATGTTGCTGTATTATATAGTAGTTTATGTCACTCACAATTTTGACATTTCATTTGAATGTAATTCAATAAATGGGGTATTGAGAATAGTGGTCCAGCTTCCATCTATATTTATCACCTTATTCTTATTCTGCTTCTCCAGTCTAAGTCACACCAAAGTCACTATGTTAGTTGGGTCTGATCTGATCACTGAGTGTAGCTTGCAAAATAAAAGGATGCAGGCAGGTTCAAGTTGTCAAGACAGAGGACAACTTCAAGTTGAGAAAATGTCTGAGATAGTTTCTTTCACATATGTGGAGAGCTTGTGTTTCATAGATGTCCTATTTTCACAACAAATTTCAGTAAGTAGTGTATGATATTCAATATTCTGATTACTCGTTTCATTAATAATACCTTGGAGCAATTCCTTTGGAACTTTTTTGAGAAATTTTTTACCCTGGTTTTCTTGAGGTTTGGTATGATAGTTTACTACAGATTAGTGTATGTTCTTGTTAGGTGGGGACAAGCTGCTAGATATTAATTGAAGTTCATTGGCTAAAGGTGATTTGAATTTGCAAGGCCATAATAATGTTTAATATAGTTATCGGTTGCCCTGGTTGGTATACAACGGCTGGGAAAAAGGGAATTCCAATAAGGACTATTTAACTGGCCATTCCCACCTCTTTGCTGCCGCTGCATTTGCACCTCTTATTTGAGTGCTATTAAAGATGACTTTTGGAATATATTTGGAATCACTGAAAAAGAATATTATCGACATTTTTGGTGTTTAGTTTTCAGTTTCTTATTCGTTTTATGCTGGCATCTACATGAACATTTAGTACTCAAATTATTAATGGATTGGATTTGATCCATCCACTTATTTTATGGATGCATCACATCCATCCACTAATTTTTTTTAAATCCAATGGACTACAATATCTATAAAATATCTATAAAATGAAAATCAATTGGATTATTATAAAAAATATTTTCATAAACAGTAAAACAAATTTTTTTTTGTAAAATAAAACTACAATCAATCAGTCAAAACAAAAAGATCTGAACCTCTTTCTCTCTAAAAAGTAAAAACCAGGTGAACCCCTCTCTCTAAAAAACCCTAATTTCAAATTTATTCCTCTTTCTCACTCCAAGTCTCCACCACGTGAACCACCTCTCTCTCTACAATCGACTTTGAGATCTGAAGTTCAGACAATCTCTCGTCGTGCTTCCTCAGATTCTGAACGCTGATTCGTTATCACTGCGAATTGTTCTTCGTGCTTCCTCTTTCGTCGCACACCTTCGCCGTCTGCCGCCGTCAGGAAACTGAATCGTTACCACTGCGAGCTTGTCGTCAAGAAAGCACTCGCCACCAACGATCAAGATAACTATCGTATGTATCTCTGTATGTATCTCTCTGAAAGAGTGAGGTTAGAGTTATTCAAAACCCGTACTGTAGTTCTCTTTGTTTCCTTTCTGTTAGTAACAATTTTAACGGTTATCATTTCACCTTCAATTAGTAGCAATTTTATGCATATACTTCATTTCCGTTATCAAGATAACATGTCTATCTATTGTATTTCTAATTTTATTTTATAGGTTTCATTCCTGTTTTTCAGCAACTTGAGCAAGTTGGTATTCTGCCTTTGTTTGCATTTCTGATGAAAAAAATGTGTTAATTGATGAATTGATTTCCATATTTTTATAATTTGATCAATGTTCCTGTTTAAAATAAATGTATACAGAAATGGGTATTTCTGTTTGTCTTATTTTTTGCCTTCTGTTCTGTGGATTGCTAATAAAATTTGTATAGTAATTCATAAATTTAGATGCTTATAAGTTCTGAGTTCTAACAGTTTTTTAGCCAAAAATGTATAAAGGAATCATGATAAATATTGTTAATTTGAAGGTTAGAAACTTGTAGCCATCTGACAGTTCTGAGTATATTGATTCCTTGTGAAGTGTAATATGTTTAGTGATGACATGTTTTATTTCTCTGGTTTCTGTCCCATTTCTAAAGTAGTTTGTTTAGGTAATATGTCTATTGTAGATTGGGTTATATTTTGTGTGATGTGTGAATATTTCTTATGTTTTTTGTATTAGGTAATATGTCTAGTGATCGATATGAAATTGGGGGGACGAAGTAGGTGAAAGTGCACCCCCTTGTTCAAAAAGAAGTAAAACATCTTTGGCTTGGGATCTCTTTGAAAATTTGTTGATAATGATGGACTTCCAAAAGCCAAATGTAAAAATTGTGGTAAAATCTACATATCAAGAAATACCAGTGGAACTAGTAATATGAAAAACCACGCAATAAAATATCAAGGATTGGAAATGTCTTCCTATCCCCATCTAGATCAAGAAAAGTTTAGGGAGAAGATTTATGGAGCAATCATTAAACATAATCATCCATTTTCTCTTGTTGAGCAAGAAGGGATTCAGGATTTGCTTTGTTTTTTACACCCACAAGCTAAAACAATATCAAGAAATACTGCAAGGGCTGATGTCATTAAGTTGTATAAAAAGGAAATAGAAAATCTTAAATGTTTATTGTCGTCCATACCCGGAAAAATTTGTTTAACTTCTGATCTTTGGACATCAATCACCACTGATTAGTATATGGTGTTGACCGCACACTATATTACCAAGAATTGGGAATTAGAAAAAAAAAAGTGTTGGCCTTCTTTCACCTTCCACCACCCCATACCAGTCCTGTTTTGGCTGAGAAGTTACTTAGTTTACTTAAAGATTGGGGTATTGATAAAAAAAGTATTCACCATTACATTAGACAATGCGTCTTACAATGACGCAGTGGTAGGTATTTTGAAGAAACACCCATTATTCGGACCGGGATTGGTAGATAAGGGAGAGTATTTCCACATTAGGTCCGGTGCCCATATTTTAAACTTAATTGTTCATGAGGGTCTTAAGGTTATACTGGGTTCCTTGGTTAAAGTCCGAGAGAGTGTTAAATATATTAGAGGTTCGGATGCTAGAAAGACAAAGTTTGCATTATGTCTAGAACAACTTCCATGCATAACATCTAAGCAACTTAGACAAGATGTGCCTACAAGATGGAATTCATGTTATCTCATGCTTGAGAGTGCAATACGTTTTCGGGAAGCCTTTAGTCTCCTTAAAAATATGGATCCCTATTTTGATGATGGTTTATCCTAAGGGGAGGGGGCTGAGCTAGAAAAGTTAGCCGAGTTTTTGAAGCCATTTTATGACATTACTACTCTTTTCTCGGGCACAACTTATCCCACGGCTAACCTCTATTTTTATGGCGTGTGGCGAATTCAGTATAAGATTGAAGAAGTTGCATGTTATTTTCATGAAGATTTTGAAAGTGAGAATAGAATATGTTGTATGGCAAAAAGGATGAGGGAGAAATTCGATAAGTATTGGCACCACTATAGTGTTGTTTTATCATTTGACGTTATCTTGGATCCTAGATATAAATTGCAGTTTGTGGTACATTGCTATGTAAAATCGTATGGTACGGTTGAGGGCGTGAAATTGGCAAAGGAAGTCCTTGATAAAATGGTAGTTATTTTTCAAGAATGTCTTAAATCCTCTTCAGATGACACAAGTATTTCTTACTCACAACCATCGGTTAGAGGTAGCCCAAGCATTCCCCCTTCAAGTGAAGTGGCAGGTTTTGACACATATCAGAGCCAGTTGTGTGGATCAACAAGTACACAATCTGATTTGCAAGTTTATCTAGTTGAACCACGACTTGACCATAACTTATATGCTGACTTGGACGTTTTGGAGTATTGGAAATCAAATGAGGCCAAGTTTCCAGAACTTTCTGTGATGGCCAAAGATGTTTTGAGTATTCCTATTACTACAGTTGCATCTGAATCGGCATTTAGCATTGGTGGTCGTATACTTAATAAATATCGAAGTTCTCTTTTGCCTGAAAATGTTGAAGCCTTATTGTGCACAAAGGATTGGCTTTGGGGAACTCCTGGTTAGTATCCACCAGCTTGAACTTTTAATTTGGTTTTGAGTTTTTTCATTTATTGTATATTTAATGGCGTTTCACTTTGATTTTCTTTTGTAGCTGAGTCGGATCATGATCTTGATAGTAAAGAACTCGTTGAAGACTTTTCCACCTTTGTCATAGCTAGAACTTGATCTTGATAGTAATGAAGTTACGTGGAGTCCTCTTCTATAAGATTTTGGAGGATTTGCATGCACATTTATACAACAGGGGTGAATATAGGTATTTGTTTTTGCATTCGATCGCCGTGACTTAGAACATCATGCTGTGAGATATTGTTGCAGATCATATCTGCTGCATATTTTTAGCTCTTCTGATAAGCATGGAATGCACATAGCAGTTGTGGTTTTTGGATATTTGTTGTTATTTGAGTGTTATTTGACTATTTCCTTGTTGATTCTGTAGGAAGAATGGATAAGCGGTAGTTCTCTAGATGCCTTTGGAGCATTATGACTTTCAATTTCAAACTCCTATGATCCTTCAAGTGAAAGATTCTTAGAAACTACATGCAAGTCTTTGGAGCATTATGTATCATGTTCTTCTAATTTCATCTGTAAACTTGTAAAATGAGCACTACTTGCATGTCTTTTTAAGTCTTTTCTGGAGTTAACTTGAAGGATTTTCTTGCAAATGTTTTGACAATTTATGTATTTGAGAAAGTAGTACAGAATGTAGTACTAAAATTCCAATTGATCCACTCATTAAAGCCATTTAATGTTCTTATGTAAGTTAGCATCTTTACTTCTACCATTTTTATTTTTTTTACAGAATGTAGTACTAAAAGCTGGGATAAAAATTCTAGCCAAAAAAAGAGGAAGAAAAAAATTTCGGCGGCGGAGGGTGGTGGCTGGCAGTGGTGGGAGGTGGCTGACAGTGGTTCTCATAAATAATAAATCATTTATTTTTAAAATTATTAAATTATTTTTAATGGATGGATCGGATATCCATCCATAAAAAACTTGTTAATGAATAGATTGGATGGACCTTTTTTTATCAATGGATGAATTGGATTGGATTTTTTGAAAAATTTTGATGGATACAAAAGGGTTGAATGGATTTTCCCTATCCATCCATTAATCCAAATCCATATCCATCCATTTTGACACCCCTAGGTTTTTCTCAATCAAGTTTGTCTTTTACCCTTGGGGTACATAACAATGTTGAATGGAATCCAACACGTCTTTTGTAATTTTGTTTTTTAAATAACATACCTTTCGCAAATAACTGCCACAAAAAACGCATGAGTTTCTCTCTACCAAAATTAAGAGAGAGATATAGAGGGTGGAGGGAAATGTAGGGTAAGTGAAAGGAGATGGTCTAAGTTCGTTAAATCAACATCCTCAAGAAGGCGTACTTCTGGCGTTTTGCTTTTTACGCTATCAAGGCAGATGGAAGTGCCAACGTTGTTGGCAATGAAAAATATAATCTAGGTTGTTAGTACTATGGAAGATTAGAGATACATATCCAGCATTGTGTTAGAGGTGTCAATTTGGCCCAAGCCCCCAAGCCCAGCCCCATTGGCCCCCAATCAAGCCCCATAAAATTGAAGCCCCCTATTAATGGGGCTTTTTTTAGCCCCAGCCCACACTTTTAAATTTTTTAGTGGGTTGGGGCCAGGGCTTTGTGGGCTGGCCCCCAAATTTTATTCTCATTTTTTTCCCACTATTTACACCTCTACTTTCATTCTTTCACCCCCATTCCTCTTCTCCCTCCCTCTTACCACCACATTCTTCTCCCTCTCACCACAACCACCACCACCATCTCCCACTCAGTGGCGGACCCAGGACCCCGGGGTCAGGGGTGTCAAATTTTTTAAGGCCGGTGTCAAATGGGTGCAAAACTTGGTCTACTAGTACAATTTCAAATTTTCAGGGGTGTCAAAATTAAAATTTCAGGAGATTTAGGCTATTTATATAGGGTGTTTAGTACAAAAAAAAAATTCCAGGGGGTTCAACTGAACCCCCTGGTTATAAGCCAGGTCCGCCACTGCTCCCACTCACCACCACCACCTCATTTTCCCTCCCACCACCACCACCTCCTTATCCCTCTCGCCACCACCACCCCACATCTTTTCCCACTATTTATACCTCTACTTTCATTCTTTCACCCACTTCCTCTTCTCTCTCACTCCCACCACCACCACCACCATCTTCTACTCACCACCACCACCTCATTTTCCCTCTCACCACCATCACCTTCATTTTCCTCTCACTACCACCACCACCTATTTTCCCACTATTTACACATCTACTTTCATTCTTTCACCCTCTTCCTCTTCTCTTTCACTCTCACCACAACCTCCTTTTCCCTTTCACCACAACCACCACCACCATCTTCGACTCACCACCACCTTCTTTTCTCTCTCACCACCACCACCACCTCCTTTTGCATCTCACCATCATCACACAACAACCACCACCTCCTTTTTTCTCTCACCAACCACCACCACCACCACCTATTTTTCCACTATTTACACATCCACTTTCATTCTTTCACCCCCTTCCTCTTCTCCCTCACTCACCACCACCTCCTTCTCCCTCTCACCACAACCACCATCATCACTATCTCACACTCACCACCACCACCACCACCACCACCAAGAGTGGGTCATTATTTGCAAAATAAATATTCAGTGCCCATGGGCTAAACTAGGCCATCAAAGTTGAGTGGGTCATTTTTTGCAAAATAAATATTCAGGGCCTATGGGCGGGGCTGGGCCCACATGGGCCTTATGGGCTTGGGGCCTATGTGGGGCCTTAGGATGGTGGGCTTTTTGGCCCATGGGCCATGTGGGCCTATGGTGGGCTGGCCCACGTGGGCCAAATTGACAGCTCTACATTGTGTAGTAGTTTGTTTAATAAAGGCCAGATTAAAGTTTGTTGACCAAGAAAATGGACAAAGTGTGTCTGGGTTGAGATTCTACACATTGATTGGCTTCATACCTTGGAGTCTTCAATAGGGGTGAAAGAAAATTTATAGAACCTTTTTCCCCTTTTTCAATGAAATCATACCCCACCGACCTAATGGCTCCCAGAACGAAGCAAGCTTAGCACAAAAAAACCAAACTTTAAGGGGATATCTCCTTTGTTCGATATGATTCTACCATGAAGATGGTTTTTGCAATCTTCAAGCGCTACCTTGTATTCCTCTTCTGGTTCTTACACAACAAAAAGTTACTATTAGTCCCTACACATGTAATTGTTAGCCGTTTAGTTTTTGTCGTCCACCCACGTTTGGCTACTGTTTCTAACGTTTGGCTACTGTTTCTAACGTTTTTTGGTGGTACAAATGGGGCAAAGCCCCAAAACACAACAAATGAAAACTAAACTACACTGGCAAACACCCTACCACCACAATCCAATCTCAGAAGATGAGCGATGTGGGGAGGGACAGAATTATGAAAAACATCATCAGAAGCTGACCAGAAACAGTCCTTTGCCAGCTGGTCGACAACACAGTTTGCTTCACGAGATATCTTGGACCAAATAATTGAGGCGAATTCACCAGATATAGACTTAATTTTTGTAATCAAATGAGATAGATTGTGATGAGGGGGAGACTGAAGCAGATCAATCGCAGAGGAAGAATTAGATTCAACAATCAGCTTTGGAAGCCCTTTTTCCCAGGCAAGGCGGAGGCCATGGAATATCACCAGAGCTCAGATTCAAGGATGGAACAGGGGTCAATTCTTATAGAGAAGCCAAACACGAACTCCTGGAGTAAGTCGATCTCCATTCAAAATTTAATATAATATATAATTATATAGATTTTTTAAAATAATAGTATTTTTGTCTTTCTAAATATAATAAATACTAGTACTGCTATCTCTTCTACTTCTCTTTTTTTTTTCAAACAAACAAAAGAAAAAGGAAACCCCACAATTCTCTCTTTTCTACTTTTCTCGTATTTCTCTTCTTCAAACAAACAACAGAAAAAGGAAACTTCGTAATAGTGTTTTGGTGATTTATCTTTCATTCTTTTTCCATTTACGTCATTTATCTTTTAAAAGGTTCGTTTACGTCATTTATCTTTTCAAAAAGGTTTAAAATGGTCATTCTGTTAAGTGAAAGTTAAATAGGGCTTATATGGACAATGACGTGGATAAATTGGCCATGTCAGCCTCTGACGGTGTTATAAGGCCATTATATTTTTTTTCATTTTTGTCATTTATCTTTTCTAAAATGTTCATTTACATCCTTTATCTTTTTTAAAATATTTGTTTATGTCATTTATCTTTTCGCAGTTAATTAAAATGGTCATTTTAGTAAGTGTTTGTTAATTATGTTTCCTGATTTTTCATTTTCGTACTTTATCTTTTTTAAAATTTACATTTACATCCTTTTATCTCTTTTAAAATATCTGTTTACGTCCTTTGTCTTTTCACACTTAATTAAAGAAAACTGATGGATGGTATGAAACGAAAAGTGAAGAACGACCCGTAATATGACAATGTCTTTCGGTTACCTTTTACCTAGTGAAGTACGTTAAAAACTGAGCTTTCTCGTTAAACTTGAATAATTCTCATTTGTTTTCGTTTATTATTTATTTATCACTTTTTAATTTCTACATTAGCACAATAGAATATTTTTCTTTTTTAATACACATTAACAGAATAACCATTTTAATTAAGACCAATCATATTTGTTATGAGAAAAATTTATATCAAATGTAAAATTTCACAAGTGTCGAACAATTGTAAAACAAGAAAGGTCGATTTTTGACGTACTGCACTGGGTAAAAGATAATTAAAATGCATTGTTTTTTTTCCCCGATAAACAATGTTGCATTAATAGGAGCACTAGGGGTGCTCAAAACCACAAATACAAGGATGAGATCACAAGTTGTTTATACATGAAAGTGCATTATTCCACCATAATGATGGAATACAACAAGAATTCCTTCCCACCCCGTAAATGAACTAGCTCCAAGATAAGAACTTCACCTGAGCCACTATCAAGTCTACATTTGGAAGTCTACATTTGGCTCTACCCCTCTAAAACAAACATCGTTACGAGATATCCAAAGACACCAACAAGTTGTCAACCAAACAAGATGCTTGATCATCTTCGCTTTCTTACCAGTACAAAGGTCGCCATAGCGTAGAAAATGATCAATTAAAGTAGATGGGCAAGACACGATTCAGCCAACGACCAATCTCACCCTACACGCTCAAATCCTCAATGTGAGACCTACACAAAACGCAGACCGCATCCTCCTCCAAGTGAATAACATGTCGTCTAAGTAACTGGGACTGAACATGTATAGAATTGTTGAATATACGCCAACCAAACAACAAGATCTTGGCTGGAATACGAGTCCTCCATAACGCTATCAAGTTAGATTTCTGCAGAGTCGAAACTGGCCTACTGCTGTCCACGGCTGAAAGTTGATTGACTTGCAAAAGAAATTGGTAACAAGACCGAACCGTGAAGGATTTTAGCGGATCAATAAACCAACACCATCGGTCAGCAACTCCACGGGCCATATGAACATCACGCAGAATCGTCAACAGCTCATGAATTTCATCACCGAATGCGGATCCAGCACCTGCGGAAAAAGAAAAATTCCACTGCCAATGATCATCACGCCAAACTCCTAGATCCACCAGCCTCATATTTTTATTATTACAATTGTTGAAAATGTTGCCAAACTCAATCTTCAACGGACATTGCCCAAGCCAATGATGATGCCAAAAATTCACTCTGTTGCCATCCCCCAACCTCCATCTTACATTTGATTCAAACCAACCCACCGAGAACCTCTCCTCCCCCACACACCTAAGATTGCGCCACCACAAAGAATTTTCCCTTCTATGCACCGATGTTGAACCATTGAAAAAACAGACTCCAAATCACCATATCTATACTAAAGAATACCCCTCCAAGGCGCACCTTCCTCCGACATCAAACCTGCACTTCCATTTGGCCAAGAGAGCAATATTAAACATTCCAATATCCTTCATACCTAACCCTCCCTCCTCCTTAGATCTACAAATCTTCTCCCAACAAATTGATACTAATAAGTTTGAATGGAATAGACATCGTTCGACAGTGAAGAAAAGTTGAAGCCGATTCTAAGAAATCCTGACACATTGATACCAATAAATTTACTTTTATGAAAGTTAACCTTCAACCCCGACACTATTTCAAAGCTTCTAAGAATAGATTTGATACACTACAAATTCCCCCATGTTGCCTTCCCCAACATAATGATGTCATCGGCAAATTGAAGCATAGAAAAGCGAAGATTATCATCAACCTTATATTCAACAAACGACCCCACCTCCATCGCCTTTGACATCATAACCGACAAACTCTCTGCTACAATCAAGAAAAGAAAAAGAGAAAGAGGATCACATTGACGAATGCCTCTACCAACTTGAAAGTCATTAGTTGGGCTACCATTAACCAACACGGACATGGAGCTAGAACACACAGAAGCCTTCACCCACCTAATCCACGCCGAGCCAAATCCCATCCTCTCCATCATGTAGATTAGGAAATTCCAAGAAATAGAGTCATAGGCCTTTTCAAAATCAACTTTAAATAACAAACAATCAACTTTAATTCCATCATGTAGATTAAAAGGCATTGTTGTATTACGTGTCGTTGTTCATTTTTCGTTTCGTACCATTCATCATTTTTCTTTAATTAACTATGAAAAGACAAAAGACGTCAACAAACAATTTTTTTTTAAACAATTTAAAAAAAATAAAAAATGTAAATGAATATTTTAAAAAAGATAAAGGTCAATTTATCCACGTCACTGTCTATATAAGCCCTATTTACTTTTACTTAACGGGAAAATAAATGACGTAAATAAAAAAAAGAGTGAAAAATAAATGACCAAGAAAAGAAAAGAAACTCCACAATTCTCTTTTTCTGCTTCTCCCATCTTTCTCTTATACCGAACATTAAAGAAATCAATTCTTTTTCTCACCTATTTCTCTTTCTCCACTCTCTTTCTGATCTATCTCTCTTTGCCAAGCATAGCATAAGAGGGTGAGACAGAGAAGCGGCCAAGTCTTCCTCCCTACGTGCGCTGCATCACTGCCGTGCACCGTTTCCGCTCCGTGCTGTTTTGTCGTGTGCCGTTGCTGTTTTGTCGTGCGCCGTTGCTGTTTCTGTGCGCTGCTATCGTTTCCACTGCGTCTTTGTAGTGTATTTTTTCCGTTCCCTTCTGCTTATGCTCGATTCTTTGTTCTTGTTTGCAAATCATCATAATCATGAATAATAGTAGTATAGTATGTGTAATGTCCACATCGCCTTCTGTAGCTTCACGCTTCGTTCTCCTGGTTCTCTCGGTTCATTCTGTCATTTAATTTCTGATAGGGGTATTTTTGAAATTTTTGAAAATTTTGAAAGAAAGTGTATCGGTGGACCATTCAAAAGTAGTCCACCGTATATATACCGTAAGAAATTTTTAAATAATTATTGATTTGACTGGTATTTATTTATTTGCAGGACGGAGAGATTCGAACCCTCATCCTCTATACTCTAATAGAAAAGTTGCCGATTGCCGCCACTGAAACTAAATTCGAAGCAACAGAAGATGGGTTCTCCGAGTCCGTTACATCCGGCGATGCTCATGGGTTCACCGTCTTTTCCAAACGCCATTGCTTGGTCCGACGACAACCTAATTGCCGTTGCTGCCGGTCACCTCGTTTCCATACTTGTACGAAATCTTTCTCTTCCTTAGTTCCACTTCCACACTTATTAAATATATGCTATTCACTTTTTTCTTCTTATTTTTCAGAGACCAGATTTGCCTAATGGACCACGTGGTCTCGTTAGAATCTCCCCACGGGAGCCCCTTCTTGTAGGGTTTGTAGAAAGAAAAGGTATTCAAATATAAAAGTTTAATTAGTCATTCTTGTGTTACTTAAACTGGAATTAACGCCAGAAATTATGAACATGTGCTCTATCTCTACTATTAATCATTGGATAGTTCATAGTTGCATACATTAACTGTTTTATGAAGTATCTATATGATTGGAGTGTGTGTGTGTGTGTGCTGTATTTGTTGAGCTATATTTACGGATCTTTGTGTTTAAGATAAAAATCTCACATGTGGTATTGTTAACAAGTGTTTGAGAATTGATTTATGCACAGACGTTCTCTCTGGATGCCTCCTTGCCACGTCTTTATATCGAGATGATAAGCCCGTTGCCCGATCAGTATCATGGTCTCCAATTGGCATAGCTCCCAACTCAGGGTATGAGTATATATTTTCTAAATCATCTCATTTGATACCCCCTACCCCTTTTTGTCTCGAGACTATATCTATTCATGGAAGGCAGTAGAGTCATAGTTTTTTTTTGGTTACCGATAAATGTTAAATTAGTCATACAAGACACAATAGGATTATGAATGCAATTATTAGAAATAAATTTGGGATAGCTCCAATTGCAGAAAAGATGTAGAAAAGATGATAGGATTTCGCATTAAGTGAATTGAACTTGTGGGCAAAAGGGCCATTGAATTTGAAGTGGTGGTGAGAAGGAGGAGTTCAAGAAAATTTATAGGCCAAACCATTAAAAGAGATTTAGAGATAAATGATGTCTTTGAACTTATTACCTGGTGATAGGAAAGTAAGGCGTCTTATGTTAAATTTCTTACCCAATTCCAGACTGGGTTGGTGGTTGGGTGAAGCTTTTTTGTGAAAATGTTGTCTCTAGGTTTTAATCCGATGCCATTGTAGATAGTTTTTGCTTGGAGTCGTAGTCTATATTTTGCTGGGGAGTCATAGTTTGTTCACTCATTAAAAGTAATTTTTTTTTTCTTTTAATGTATTTCAATAGTATTTTAGGGTGTAATTTGCAACAGGTGCTTGATAGCTGTTTGTACCTCTGAAGGATACGTGAAAGTTTATCGCCCGCCTTTTTGTGATTTTTGTGCTGAATGGATTGAGGTATGTGGAGTAGAAGTCTTATTCCTGCAGAGTTGGAATTGATGCAGAATTGGAATTGATGCTATCTGTTCTGACTTAAAATATAACATGATTCTGAAACTATAAACTGTTGGAATCCAAAGAGGACCATACCATTTTGGCTTCTAAACAAATTTGTGATTCAAAACAGGTTAATTTGTAGCATCTATGGAGTAAAATTAACAGGCAACGTTGAAAAACATGTTGGAAAGAATGTCATTTCAAATTCCTTAGGGCCTGTTTGATTTCCCTTTTTAATAACAATTTTTAGTTTTCAAAAATTTCGGAAGAACAAATTTTTTCTTGGTTGATTTTTATAAAACAAAAACAGTTTTTTAAAACCAAATCAAGCAGACCCTTTGTATTTCCCACTTATGATTTGTGCAATATAAAGAATCTAAGAGTTTTTAACATTGTATGGTTACATTGTTGCTACCTGCTAGTATAATTTGCTATTCCTATTCTGTTTAGGTTGTGGACATAACTGAAAGGCTGTTTGATTATTTTCAATGTACTGAGTTTCCAAAGAGTCCTTCATTAGATTTTTCCGAAGTAAGTTATCTAATTCATCCATTCTCTTGGTTGGTTATTTTTTTATCATCCATTTACTCTTCATTCCTTATTGAACAACTTCTGGCATCGTTTGTTGGATAACAGTTGAAAAGCTAAGATCACCTAATAACATGTAAAAACCACTTTAAGGAAGGGAGACATGTGAAATTTGTATGAACTAATATGTAGCTAGTCATAATGTTTTGTAAGGAACCATGTCTATAGATAGACCATTGAAATATAAATCTGTTAAGAGTATCATCTATAGTTATTTTTTTTGTCTTCCTCTGGCTGTTTAACTATTTTTTATTTGGTCTACCCGCCTTACTAGTGCTTCTATGGTCCGTCTCCACTCTCCACACATACCTGAACCATCTATCTTGAGATTCTACCATGTTTTTTTTACAGTGGAAGCTATTGTGAATCTGTGATACTCTTTCTAATGATTTTATGCCCAATCCTAACTTCTCTTATGTGATCATTCACCATTGAAAGTCGTATCATTCTCAGTTTGCAACTGTGAGCTTTCTTGTTGGTTCTTTATTGTCCAACTTTTGGTCCCATTACTCTTATACAACATTGGACGTCTAAAAACCACATGGTAAAATTCTGCTTTATGTTTGAATGATATTTTTCTAGTAGTTCACACTCAGGTGTCTTCCATTTTATCCACCTTGCTTGGATCCCGAGGTTGACAACTCCCTCTATCTCTCTGTCATTTTGCATGACAAATCCCCTATACTAAAATTGTTGGACCTTTTCACCTCTTCAGATAGAAGTTGTGTGACTACTACTAGACTTGTATTCCATGTAATCTGTTCTACTTCTACTTAAACAGACTCCATGTGCTTTTAAGGCTTGTCTTCATATCTTAACTCTATATTTGTTTTTTCTCTTATAAATCCAACTAAAACTTTATCATCTATAAAAAGTATGCACCATTGTACTATCTCTTGTATTTGGATATGTTTAGTAAGTGCATCTAGAACCAAGATAAAAAATAAATTCTCATGGTTAAATTGTACTTTGAACATTGAACATTTGTGTTTAAGTTGTATCTAAAATCACCATTTTTTGTGTTTATAACCTTTTAGGTTCCTGGCATTAGACCATGCCTGCTGAAAAATGCATCGGATCAAGTAGATTCCATCAAACCTAATGAGTTGTCGAAGAAAATGGCCAAGAACCAAATATTGCCACTGATAACTGCTGATGAATATGCTTCTCGTAGTGCAATGCTATGTTCACTTGTGTTGTCGTGGTCTCCCTTGCTGTGCGTGGTATCTGAATTTTATCCTCTTGCTAATAGTTGTGCTTCTGTCAGTCTTCTTGCTGTTGGAGGGAAGTCTGGTAAAATTTCTTTATGGAGATTTCACCAACCAGATTGTTATACTATTGAGGACAGAAAATCCCCAGCTCCTGTGAAGCTTGTAGGCCTTCTTCAGGCGCACAATTCATGGGTCACAACAATAAGTTGGCTGTTGTTTGCTTTTGATTCTCCAAATCCTCAAATTATATTAGCTACTGGAAGCTCTGATGGGAGGTGAGTTGGGTATTCTCATGAAATTGTGTTATATTTGTATTCAAACTTCATTATTTTTATCTTGCTAAGCTGATATGCACAGATTTGGAATTGTGCGCCTTGATTCGTTATCTGTGCTTCTATGTTTTATCTGTATCGTTCTAATGGAATGCTCTCAAAAATTTCAAATAAGTTGATATAATCAAAATTTATCTGGTTTCTCTGTCTTATCTTGGCTATTCCCTTTGGTGATGGCAATGTTGATACCACAAGACAGGGAAACATTGGTTTTAAAAATTGATACGTAGCCCCTACAACTATAATCTGGCTTTTTGGTATTAGTATTTTTAACAACCTGCTCCTGGATTGTTGAATGTTGATCTTTATCCTCTATATTTAATTATTTATTTCATGATCATGAATCTCATTGTCTCATTGATTTGAAAATACGTCTTTCATTCTTTCCATTCATTCATTATAAGTTTATAACTGTTCTTTCTCATTAATTCTGGTAAGAGTCCCACATCAGATGTGATATGGCCTGAAAATGAGTTTATAAGTGGGAGGCATCCCTCACTCTACAAGCCGGTTTTGTGGGGTTGAGTTAGGCCTTAACCACATTCTAAGATGGTATCAGAGCCAATCCAAGATCCGCTGGGCCACCCGCTATCGGGCCACTCGGGTCACGCTCCAGTTGTCTAGTCCTGGGCGTGAGGGGGGTGTGTTAAGAGTCCTACATCAGATGTGATATGGCCTGAAAAGAAGTTTATAAGTGGGAGGCATCCCTCACTCTACAAGCCGGTTTTGTGGGGTTGAGTTAGGCCTTAACCACATTCTAAGAAATTCATTATCTTAGTTGTTTCATGAATATAATTTTCCGTTCTACCGACTCTAATGCTTCTTCAAGGAAGAAGCACAGGACATGTTCTGATAGGAACTTGGGTATTATGGGGGACACGTTCTGAGGAACTCCATCGAGCATCCCATACTACTCAAAGTGGGACTTAGGCATCCATAATAATAAAGTCCCTATCATGTTCCTTCATAGGAAAAGGTAGGAGTAGATTCCTTGATACTTAATCAAAAGTCCCTATCATGCACTCAGCTAAGACCGGTATACTCTAAAAGTAAAAGTGAGGAAAGCTCTTTCCTCATCTAAGTTGCTTAATAGGATAAAAGTGCTGTGCACAAAGTACAACAACATTCCTTTATAAGGGTTTTAAAGAGATATGATTTTCTCATGTTCTTTAAAAAAAATTCTTTCATTTTTTGAGCAATATTTTGAGATTAAAGTTCAACTAAATTTTTGTTTATGTACTTAGTTGGACTACTCATCAAAACATTTTGAACTCCTAAGATGACAACAAACTAGGTTGTTAAGCATATTTAGTTAGAACAAAACATTTATTGGGAAAGGCATTCTGCACAGTTATGCTTCTGTTATTCTGAAACTTCTAATGATTATTGTTGCTATGAGAATAGGCCGTATTTCTCTATGAGCATTTGTTATGTTAGGCAGGCAGTTGGTAGACTTGGTTTAGGGTTTTGAGGATGGAATAATGCCTCAAAATAAGGTAATTGAAGATAGAATATGGTAATAGTGATCTGCAAGCAATATGATAAAGATTAAAAGAAATCAAGTGTACAAGCTGTAGTCGTATAAAGTCAATGCTTCAGATTCATGACTTTCGAGGCAGAAGTAGAGTTTTGATATAAATAGTTTGTGTAGCTGTTTGGTGAGGGGAGCAGTCAATGAGATATGGACTTTTTTTTAACAATGTAAGAAAACATGATGGATGAGTTCTGATGGACCTACTGAGGGAGACGATCCAAGGTCGTTGAAGGTTTATATTAGAAAAACTATAAGACAAACTTTATTAGTGTCTAATGTGGAAGTTATGTTTTATACATTGCGGTTACTGTTTGATAAGTAGGGCGTATCGCATTGCAGATTCCTTGTCAGTTTAGTGATAGTAGGGCACTCCTTGTTTAGGGAATCTTGTATATGTTGATGTTGTACCCAGACCTGCCATATAACAGATGAAATCAACAATAAATATTCCGTTTTTTTTCTATATGTATAATTCTAGAGTCCCACATAATTGGACAAGGATTAAAATATAGATGTCATAGAAAAAAAGAGAATTGCCATAGGCTTCATAGGGTACTTATACATTATACAATCAGGAAAAAACTGATTCTGCTGAGTATGTAGAAGCTCATTACAACTTAGCCTATAAAGAATGACAATCAAGTAGTTATATAAGGATTTAGAGTTCATGTTTGTTTATAGTACTAAAATAAATGAAGAACATATGGACCTTAATATTGAACCCCAGCGTGTAATTCAAGGAATGCTAGCAACACACTATCACTCGCACTTTTCTTTACGAATTATTGGGTGAAATTCATGTGAGAACCACCATCTTGTGGTGGACCCACTAAATAGTGAATGAGATTCACACAATTTAGCGAGACTTATATAAATTTCACAAGTGCATTGCTAGCATTTCTCATGTAATTGTTGGATATAAATACTCAAGGTGTGTGTTGAAATAATAAAGACTTGAATATATTTGATAATAGCTTGATTGAGTAATTACAAAGGCTAAACACTAACCCCTATTTATAGGGATAAATAGACTCAACCCTAAATAACTAAATCAGGAAACAAATCATAATAATAATGATGTAATATGAAAACTTATCCTAAGAGATAATCTAAGAAACTCTAAGATAAGAAACCAATCTGACTATGATACTCTAACATAATATCATGATATTATATGCTATTTTCTTATATTCTAACACTCCCAAGCTTTTAGCTTGTTACAAAATGTGCCCTTGAAGAAGAAAAACCAAACTGCAACAGTATTGGGCCAGCGGTACATGACAGCTGAGAGCATAATCGGAAGGTGTCACCACATCAAACTAAACCAAACTGGACCGGTGTTCACTCTGGCAGCTGAAGTCCAAACTTGAAGATGCCACAACTTCAAAACAAAGAAGATATTAAGCAAGTGCTCACATTGGCAACTGAAACCTACACAGGAAGTGTCACATCTTCGAAACCAACTTAAATAATATTGAGATAGCACTCACTACTGAAACTCAAATAGGAGAATGTCACAACTTAGATCCAAACCAAAAACAATATTGGACCAGCGCTTACAGCAGCTGAAGTCCTAACTAAAGGTGTAACAACTCCAAACCAAACTGAAACATTTCATGTGACTGGTGCTGATGACTCAACTTGGACAGCGGGACTACCAATGGACTATTTCATCTATGATTGGGGCTGACGACTCAACCTTGACGTGGTTGGACAACGGGACTACCAATGGACTATTTCATCTGTGATTGGGGCCGACGACTCAACCTTGACGGTGGTTGGACAACGGGACTACCAACGGACTATTTCATCTGTGATTGGGACCGACGACTCAACCTTGGCTGTGGTTGGACAGCGGGACTACCAAAGACTATCTATAGTGTGCTCGGATTGTTAACTAGAGAGCTTGCCATTAGAGACTGACAAGGCAGAAAGCACATTAGATAAGAGTGACTTGAACAGATGACAAACAAAAAACTGGAACCAATGAACAACCTGAAACAAAAAGATGCGTGAAACCAAATCCGAAAGCGATCCACAATGATTGAGCAGTTGATGTGACATAAATGCAGAAACAGAGGGCCAAGAATTGATATATCTTGACTAAATCAGACTAGAAACAGACCAAGAACACTAAAACAAACCCGAAACAAACCAAGAGCACTGAAACAAATTAGAGACAGACCAAGAGGAGTATAAACACTGTTCAACAGTACCTAAACAAGCAATATCTACCAGAAAAATGCCTAAACCAAGAGAGAGAAAGGGCAGTTTGTACTGTACCACGTATAACTAGGGACCAAACTCAATAAATAACCATAGATCCGGGACCAGGAGAATGAGGCGACGCCGGCAATGAAAAGAACCACAAGAACGGTGGCCGGACGCGCCGGTACTACGGACGAACGTGAAACAAAGACGCTGACACTGTTTCCGCGCGTGTCGGCGCGTGACGGCGGAGATGGGAGCGAGATTTCGGTGGTAGGCCGGTCTGACATAAGCAGTTCTGATGGTGGTGGCGGTGCACGATGATTTGACCTGAAAGATGGGTTTCTAGACTGAACAATGTTTAAGGAGAGAGAAAATGGAAACTGATCCTGAACATGGACGAAGAATGGCCTGATGAAGATGGACCTTTGAACAGTTGAGTAGATCGGCGAATTCCGCCCGTATTGGTGGTGGTTTTGCCGAAAACGGTTGCCGAAAAAATTTTCCGGTGGCGGCTGACGGTGGTGGGTCTGCCGGAAACTGAAAAGACACGAATGTTGAAAACAGTGGAAGAAAACAGAAACTAAAATAGGGTTATGGCAACTGTGAGAAGATATCAATTGAAAATTAGAAGTGGTGTCTGTCGGCGGCGTCGCCGGCAGCGGTGGTGAGGCACAAAGGTAGGTCACAGGATCAGAACTTGCTCTGATACCATGTTGAATATGTGATTGTCTCTGTGTGTCTATAATAGAGCACACTCATATCTATTTATAATGAAAATAAGAATCAATTACAATAAAGACTAATTAAACCTAATTGATACTAATTAATACTAATTGATATGGAAAATCATATCTGATATTCTAAAACTCCCCCTCAAGCTAAAGCGTACTTAGCTTTTAAGCTTGTTACAATAACAACTTTTTCTCCATAAAACTTGAAACTAAAGCTGACATCCATATTTCTCAGTCATAATCAACATAAGACACCATCAGAATGACCGTCGATGGGAGAAGTCATCATTAATGATTAATATGTGGGAAAGAGTCACCACCGAAATGACCATCGATGGCAAGAGAAGACACCACATTATAAGTCATTAATGAGAAAGGAAGGCATAACAAACAAAACTAGAGCCAGCAGATCTGATCCAGGACGTGGAGAGGAAGGCGACTCTGATGACAAGAAGAATGGCCGGAACAGTGGCCGGACGCGCCGACACGCGCGGTTGAAGACGGCGGAGAGTGGAGGATTTCCCCGGAGGTAGATCGACGCGTACGGGCGCGTGACTGGGCCGGTGAGGTTGGAACTTGGATCGTTGTGTAGATCGGGAGGAGGCGAACCTGATGGTAGTGGTTTCGTCGGGAACGTCACCGGAAAATTTTCCGGCGCGGTGGCCGACATTGGTTATGGTCGGAAAACACGCCAGAGAGACGAACACGACGGCAGAAAGCAGAAACCGGAAAACTAAAAAGGTGATTGGAGTAGTGAAAAAGAGATAAATTAAAAACTAAAAAAAAGGCGGGGGTTGCCGGCGGCAGATGACGCCGCCGGCAACGGTGGTGAAGCACAGAGACGATGTCAGAAGATCAGAACCTGCTCTGATACCATGTTGAAATAATAAAGACTTGAATATATTTGATAATAGCTTGATTGAGTAATTACAAAGACTAAACACTAACCCCTATTTATAGGGATAAATAGACTCAACCCTAAATAACTAAATCAGGAAACAAATCATAATAATAATGATGTAATATGAAAACTTATCCTAAGAGATAATCTAAGAAACTCTAAGATAAGAAACCAATCTGACTATGATACTCTAACATAATATCATGATATTATATGCTATTTTCTTATATTCTAACAGTGTGTATAAGATGTTCTTTTGATTGTGAACCTAATAAGCTTTATGTAGTATTTGATTCTTTACATGGCACCTAATCAATATGTACACTAAGTTGATAGGTCTCTTATGGTTAGTTGTTATAATTAGTTATATCTAGTTGTTATTAGTTATAGCGGGTTGTTACAATTTGTTAGGGGAGTTGGTTATAAGTAGTTGGGTAGTTATTAATTGGTTAAACTATTCCCTTCTATCCCATTGTATTGGAAGCCTATAAATAAAGGCTTCCACCCCCCCTTTTGAGATATCTTTTGATCATACTAAAGTTAGTCGTGACCGGGTGAGGCCGGGTTCCGGGTGAAGCCGGAGGGCGGGGAGCCGATTCTCCCAATTGTATTCACACCATATCAATAACATTCCCTTTTCACCCCTTATCTTATTCTTTGCTCTATCACAATTCCTAATTAGCTAGCGAACGTTAGGTTGGTGGCTTAACAATTGGTCCGACCTGCCGGATTGTTCGAGGGAAGCCAGTGCTACCGGATCAAAGCAAATCGATTCCGGGAACAACCATGGGGATGCCAAGATTTGATGGTAGTGGCGATGCGTATTGGTGGCTGATCCAAGTTCGTGAATACTTGGAATCTACGAGGTTACTGGAGAAAAGTTGGGTGACATTCGTTGATTTGGGACTTGATGGCGAAGCTCGTGATTGGTTCGTTTCTTGGAGAAAAGTCAATCGTAATGTTGAGTTCTTGAAGTTTGTGAAGGACCTGCTTATCGAATTCAAACCAGAATTCGGTAAGTATATCCAAGATGTTGAGGATGAAACTGTGGAAAAAGAAGAGTCTTTAAGTCAGAATTCCAAGAAACACGGCGCATCCACACCTTCAACGAGAAGCAAGGAATCAAAGGTGGAAACTGAATATTGCAAGGATCAAATATGGTCCAAGCAGAATGTTAGTTTGGCACTTAAGATGAGAGGCATCACGGCAACGTGGAGAAAAAATCGAGCAACCAAAGGTTCAAGAATCGCTTCCAAGAAAAAGAGTCATCGCACGTCGACGGAGAAGGAGCAGCCAAGCGAACAAAAGGGGATGGAGCTCCACAAGAGCCCTCTGGGGGTTCGAAAGGAACACTACCATCGGTGTTCTATAGGTGGAGGCGTCATCAATAGAAGGGCTGCTTTGAATAGACGAAAACAAAAGCAATTCGCAACAGTCAAACCACCAAGATCACGTTCACCGAGGCAGAAACTGTGTCTTCTTGTCAAAATTGTGCTGGAAACAAGAAACCGAAACCGCCATGGTCAAAGAATGAATACGACGATAAACCGAGGCTAGTTGTATGGGGAAGCAAAGGAACGGCCAAGAGGAAGAGATGGAAGGTAAGTGTTTCTTGGTGATAGAAGAGTAGTTCTCTCTTCTTGAACTTCAGTTTTCTTTCTCTGTAACTGTCTAACAGAATTTTTGTTTAGAGAATTTCATTGTGATCTTTTTCATTGAATGAATTTTGTGTTACAAGATGTATTTATAGTGTTGCTATTGGGGAAGGGAAAACTAACTGATTGTTAATACAATCAGTTAGTTGTACAGAGGGAAGTTTGTTTCTATAAACTGTATATGAATTGTATTTTAAACTAAAGATAGTTATACTTCTAATACTCCCCCGCAAGCCTAACTGGGTGTGGCACACACAATTAGCTTGGATCTAAACACTTCAAAAGTAGAAGGAGGCAAAGCTTTAGTCATGATGTCAGCACACTGTGCAGTAGCAGGCACATGCAGAACTTTGAGTTGTCTTTGAAGGACTTTCTCTCTTAGGAAAAACAAATCAAGCTCCATATGTTTGGTTCTTGCATGTAGGACAGGATTGTGAGCAAGAGAGACAGTGCTGAGGTTATCACAGAGAGTTGTAGGAGTGGTAAATGGCACCCCCAGTTCAGTAAGTAAGGACTGCAGCCACAAAATTTCTGTGGTGGCCAGAGCTAGAGCTCTGTATTCAGCTTCAGTGCTGGATCTAGATACAACAACCTGCTTTTTTGCCCACCAAGAGACTAGATTAGAGCCTAAGAACACACAAGCACCTGAAGTGGATCTTCTATCATCACTATCACTACCCCAATCAGCATCACTATAGGCAGAAAGTGTAACAGGTGCAATAGGAATTGGCTTGAGAGTGAGGCCCCAGGAAATGGTACCTTTGAGTACCTAAGTATTCTTTTGACAGCCACCCAGTGACTGTCAAGAGGCTCAGACATAAATTGGCAAACCTTGTTAACCGCAAAGCTTATATCAGGTCTGGTAATAGTGGCATATTGAAGAGCCCCAACAGCTGATCTATATAGAAATACATCATGGAATTTGTCACTGCCAGTCTTGGATAACTTGTTACCAGCAACCATAGGAGTAGAGAAAGGCTGAGCTTCATGAAGGTTGTGTTTGAGCAAAATATCCCTAATATACTTGCCTTGAGTGAGGTGGAGAGAGCCATTGGGTTGCTGCTTAACCTCAATCCCAAGGAAGTAGTCCAAAGTGCCAAGGTCTTTGAGAGAGAATGTAGCATTGAGCTTAGAGATGAGTTGCTTGATGAACACAATGTCACTGCCCGTGACAATTATGTCATCAACATAGACTAACATGTAAACTTTGAGAGAACCAGAGTGCAAGGTGAAAAGAGAGGGATCACACTTGCTTGCCTTGAAACCCAAGTGAAGGAGAGATGATTGTAACTTCTCAAACCAAGCTCTAGGAGCTTGTTTGAGGCCATACAAGGCCTTGTTGAGTTTACAAACCAAAGTCTTGTCAGTGCATTCAAATCCAGGTGGTTGCACCATATAGACTTCTTCCTCAAGAGTTCCATTAAGGAAAGCATTGTTCACATCAATTTGAAGAAGAGGCCAAGATTGAGAGATGGCAAGAGTAAGCACAGTTCTAACTGTAACAGGCTTGATCACTAGTGAGAAGGTTTCTTTATAGTCAGCACCATACTGTTGATGGAAGCCTTTTGCAACAAGACGTGCTTTATATTTGTTGACAGAGCCATCAGGGTTCTCTTTGACCCTAAACACCCACTTGCAACCAATAGGTTTTCTATTATGTGGAAGAGTAACCAAAGTCCAAGTGTCACCATCCACGTCCAGGCCGCCGGACGCCGTCACCACCACCGGAGAAAGTCCAAACCGGCGAACGTTCCCTCTGGTGCAAATGGGGGTGCGAGAGGTTCAAGGCGAAGACGGTGAGAAGGGTGTGAGAATGTCGTCGTGGACCATTTCCTACGAGTTGGGTCCCATGCGAAATTTTGTGTTGGGCCCCATTTCAATCTTAATGGGCCAGGCCCAAAATACCGTGGGTAACGTCAAAATGAGAAGTTCAGATTTTGCAATAAGTAACCCCACCCATGAACGAATAAAGAACTGCCCTGAATTCCCAAATGTAAGCCTGGTAGGATCCAACCCGAATGCACAAAATAGAGACGCCGCGTCGTTGCTATTCTGGGGGTGCGCAGCGTCATCGTTGACTCAGTCAGAGTCGTTCTTCACCGTCCGTGCGAGCGCGAGGGGTTCAGATGGAATCCCAGTCTTGGGCTTCCTCAAATGTTCCCGTCACAGCGCGGCTGGAGGAAAAGAAAGGAATGGCACCAAGGATTTGCGGCGTGTCACGCTTGCCTTGGTTCGCACTACCAGGCCCGCCGCAGTCAAATCCGCCGCCAATGCGCCGCTTGTTAGCGTGGCTGAATATGGTAGGGAGCAGGACCATCTCCGGTGCCATTGTTGAAATCAATGGTACTGCCCTTACGATCAGGTACTGGTCCGAATTGTTGTTGATATCGTCGATGAAAGTTGAAGCTGTGGGGTTCATGAGTGCAGCTCTACAGAAGGAGAGAAGGGCAAAGAGGGTAATTCTGGAAATTGGTGGGCTACATAACGAAATGGATCAAGTCCTTGTCCTTCTGAATGGGGTTGACGCATTAGTTTCATTGGGCCAACTCCAAGACCAATTCATCTGGACCTTGATGAAGAAATGCACCGTTCAGAGTCAAGGTGTTATACGTACAAATGACTATTACAGGATGTTTCTGTTTCCAGGTAGATTACTCAAGTCTGTTCAAATTCTAAGAGACAAATCTTCAACTACCTTCAATCCTTTCCTTGTTGTTGTTGTTGTTGTTATTGTTGTTGTTGTTGTAAAGGCAAGATATGATGTTGTAAAAGCAAGACAGGCATCTGAAAATGTGGGAGCAAGGGGAATTGTCGTAATTATGTGTACATTTTCTAATATAGTCTTGACTGAATTTTTGGGACTCAAGAGGATGGAAGTGAATTTTGGAATTCGAGGGGAACTTAAAGCAACTGTGGGTGAAGCACAACTTGTAATAAGTGGATCTTGGTCCTTCCTTCAATGGTTACTAGGTGGCAATAATCTAAAAGGCACAATGTTGTGGATGAGTGCCGACACTTATATTTTAAATCAGTGGGATCCATGTGGCTGTCATCTAAATTGGGATAGGCTCTATAATAATGCCAGCAGTGCATTTTTTATGCATGTCAATGATGTAGTGACAGCGGGACAAGCACTATTGCCTCCTTACTCTTCCACCAATTGGGATTGGGATAAAAGACATTCAACAATTGAAGTGGGCTTGCGTAGGAAGCAAGTGGGGTAGCACGAAAAGATTGAGATGCTGGGAGCAATCTGCCTTCAGAATAATTTTTTTGGAGCAATTTATCAACATAAGTTTCTTTTGGAATTGTGGTGTTGATTGTATTCTTTCCTTAATCACCTTGAGGACAAGGTGAATGCCCAAGGGGGGAGTATTGATGGGTCTCTTATGGTTAGTTGTTATAATTAGTTATATCTAGTTGTTATTAGTTATAGCGGGTTGTTACAATTTGTTAAGGGAGTTGGTTATAAGTAGTTGGGTAGTTATTAATTGGTTAAACTATTCCCTTCTATCCCATTATATTGGAAGCCTATAAATAAAGGCTTCCACCCCCCCTTTTGAGATATCTTTTGATCATACTAAAGTTAGTCGTGACCGGGTGAGGCCGGATTCCGGGTGAAGCCGGAGGGCGGGGAGCCTATTCTCCCAATTGTATTCTCACCATATCAATAACATTCCCTTTTCATCCCTTATCTCATTCTTTGCTCTATCACAATTCCTAATTAGCTAGCAAACGTTAGGTTGGTGGCCTAACATAAGTGGTTAAAGGTTTGATACTTTGATCCCCATTTCCCTCGCACTCCATGTTAGACTAACTTTGTATGATATTATTTCCTTTTGCACCTATTATCGAGCTAAGCTGCAATGTATGTGCTTTGTAGTGTGAAGGTTTGGTTGGGTGACAATGACAAATTGCTGAAATCATCAGAAGTTGATCAAACTTCCTTCTTGCTATTGAAGGAGGTACATCCTGCTTAGTTTTTTTTGCATTTCTTTTCACTTCTCTCTCTTATTTGTGAATAATTCCTTTATGCAACTTTCAATCTATAATTAGGTTATAACTGTCAATGCTGTCCCAGTTTCTGTACTTTCAGTAACTGTGCATGTTCAATACCCCTCCAAGATGCTTTTAGCCATAGGCAAAGGTTCTGGTTCCCTAGAAATATGGCTATGCGACATATCTTCTAGGGAATTTGATAAGCTTGGCTCATACGATGCACATTATTATGTTGTAAGTTTATTCCCTTCTTTTTATGGAGTTAGTTGAAGGCTTGAGGCTGCACTCTTCTGTTGATTTCTGCATTTTTTATTTCCTCCAGGTTACAGGTTTAACTTGGGCATTTGGTGGAAGACTTTTGTGCAGCTGTAGCCAGGTTTTATTTCCCTCAAGTTATTTGGCCAATTTCCTATTGAAGTATCATTAAATTTATAATCATATGGCAAAAATATATAATTATGTGGATATAAGTACATTCTGTCATCATCCATACCAGACTTTTTCTTTTGTATATCTTCTTTTCTATGTTCCACCAGCTGCATTCTCTCTTTTTATTACTCTAAGTCTAGTTAATTAAACTTGACTTAATAACTCTCTTAATCATGGATTTGATTTGCTTTGTCGTTTTTAAAGCTATATTAAACTAATACTTTCAAAATGATTTACAAATTTGCTGTTTTCTTTTTCTTGACCTGATGAAGAGGGAAAGGAAATCAAATATGTATGCAAGCTTCCAAAAAAATGAGTAATCGACTTAATCTTCTAAAACTTGAAAATCCGAGCTGCTTCCAAGGCTAGTTTTGGTAATGTAGTAAAAATTTGTAAAATAATGTTTATCTTAACTGGAAAGTTTTATAGCAAGGTTAGCTGATTAAATTTAATGTCTAACTTCTAACAGGTTCAAGTAGCTAAGCATAATGTCGGATGTCCCTCTTCAATTTTTTTCATATGGTTGCTAAGATGCCCATTAATTTTTTTCAGTACTTCCTATCATCCTATGGGTATTTGAATATATCTATTTGTGATTGATGAATGGTTGCTCAAATGTTGGTACTTGGTAGGATAATGTATTGCGTGGCTGGATTTTGCATGAGAATCGTCTAGAAGAAGTAACCATCTTTTCTGATATGCTCCGCAGGAACGATTCAACCTGTGTATGTTGTTACCATCCTTTGTAGTTTCAATCTTGTTTTGGCTTGGCCTTTGTTTTTTCCACATAAATCAAATATGTTCTTTTCCTTGCAGCCTTCAAGAGATGCATTGGATTCATGTTTTGGTGTAGCTGTGTCCCCTGGAAATCTTGTCATTGCAACTGTATGATATATGATATTTCATTTCCATTTTAATCTTTGCATATATGTTTCCGATCCTAGATATGTTCATGTTGTTTATTACACCAACAATATTATATACTCAAACCATGTCAGTTCCATGTTGTTCTTATTTGCTGTCAGGATCAAAAGTATTGATTTCTTACAGCAACTTCCTATATCTAATCATTTTCTTTGAATGATCTTCCCAATAATTATATTGTTAATAGATGTTTGATTGTTACTTTTTTACTATTTATTCCTTTACTTTGGTTAGCGAATGTGTAGAAGAGGTGACATTGGTAGTTCAGCATCGATTCCTTAACCCTAATTAACTTAGGTCCTACAATTTATGCTAACTCAGGCTTCAAACCAGTTTTTTTTGAAGAGGAATAATGTTGAATGCACCGATTGTGTGCACTATTTGGCTATTAGCTATATATATTCATATGAAATTTTTGCCCCTGGTTTTGCTTTGACCATGTTGTTAGGTTATTTCTAAGTTTTTTTGGTTGTTTATTGTAGGTTCATTGCTTTGATATTGAGAAATTGAATCGAATGTATGAAGGAAGGTATATACATGATTTCACAACTACAGTTTTTACTTTTTATCCATTCTGTTGTGGGTTGAGTGTTCTTTTTTGTTGGGGGTGGGGGTGGGAGTTGAGGATAAGTGGATATTTACTTTGAATAACAAGAGGCTGTTTACTTTCTAAACAATTTATACTTATTTCAAATTGCTAATAAGAAGATAGAAGACTCTTGTAGTGAACACTTTTAGTAGAGAAGATTGAATGCTGGCCCGAGAATGCATTATTGGAAACAATGTAAACAACTTGTTTGCCCTTTTCAAAATTTCTGAAAGTGGTGGATTTGTTATCTATGACGTATCTTAGTTTTAGCGGAAATAAGTGGCAATGAAAACATGAAACAAGGGAAGGCCGGAAGGGGAGTAAAGGGGGCCTAGAATTTTGCACCAATTGGAAATATAATGCTTATGTCAACTGCAACTCATGTCACTCCAGCCCAAATTAGCAAGAGAATGCCCAAGGTTATAAATCTTGTATATTTACAATGGTTTTTGCTGCCATATATTTTGCAACAAGTAATGGAATTGGGAGCTTCATATTTACACTCCTTAGCTAATTTTTAATTTATTTTATTTTACTTTATATCCCCTGTATTTTTCTAAATAGAGATTTTATGAATTAGAAATTGGCAAATTTGGACAGGATTCTGAGGGCAGCTATTGAATACTTCTGGATTGGTGGGCAACAGGTGGATGTTTGGCTGAAATCTCCCTCTTCATGTTACATTGAAGAATTTTCCAGTCCTCCAGAGAATGAATTAACTTATTGGCAGGACAATATCATTTGGTCTTTAAACCAGTATCAATGTCTTGATAAGCCTCTGATTCTTTGGGATATAATTGCAGCATTATTGGCTTTCAAGGATAACAAGTCAAAATATCTAGAACATTTAGTGACCAAGTGGCTTTCATTATCATTTCTGGGATCTCATGTGGACCTTCCTCCTGACAATGTTTTATCACATGTCTCTTCAAGGTTTTCAGACATATCTTCTCGACTACTACACTTGCTCAATATAATATGCAGACGTGTAGTGTTGGCAAAGCTGGATTCTGATCAAATAGCCAAAATAAACAGCAAGGTTCAAAACTTGGAAGGGGTATGTCCCGTCACTGAAGAGCGAATGACTAAGTGGATTGAAATTCTTTTAGGCAGTGAAAGAGAGCTCCGTGAAAGGCTTGTGGGTTTTAGTTTTTCTGCTTTACAAATTAGAATGTCCCATCCAGAAGCAACTACATCCCAACCTTGGTGTTGGTATCCTGTTGGATTAGCACAGATGAAACAATGGATTGCTTTAAATCGGGAACACATACGTGACCAGTCGAAATCTGTTGCATCCACAGTTACTCGTGACGAAAGGTACTACTTGCCTGTACTTGTATATTTTAGATAGTATTTCTTTTTCTCATTGCTTACTGTATAGTCATTTCATAGTTTTGTTTGTGCACATAAACTTTTTTATCCTGGACTGAGGCTAACCAGATTTCAATCTGCGTAATATATTCCTAAAAAAGGAGGTAAAATACTATCTGATTGTACTGGAAAGTGGAAACTGTATATAATTGCACTGCAATTCTTTTTTCCTTTCTGTAGAACTTGATGGAAACTGCAAAATGATACTCAGAATTGAAGAATAGCTTAGTGGAATATTGTATAACTGGTATCATGAAACAAAATGTTGTTTTTCTAAAAGTTGTAATACTTGTCAACCAGTATACTAGAACTCATTGCCATTCATGATGAGATACATCAGTTCCTTTCTCTTTTGTGACACTTTCTGCCGAATAAAGAAGATTTTGCTTTCCCTATTCTGTTCATAATGAACAACATAGGGATGTTGTTATGTTATAACTAATGAAGCAAGGAAATATTTGGGAAGGAGGTTTTCCCACAATAAATTTAGAAAAATTGCAAAAACAAATTATTGTTATTGTTTTTAACTTTTCCCTTTTTATTGCAAGTAATTTTCCTTAATTCTAATTGGTAGATCTTGTTGATAAAAAATTTCCTTAGAGCCAGCGGAAAACTGCTTTAGAATTTAGATAAATGTGGGGAGCGACAGCTATGAACTTGTTGCTAAGCTTGAAGGGTAAAGTCATACAATGTTGTGTATTTGATTAAGAATTTAAGATACGCTGATCACATTATTTTGTACTCTTAAATAGCAGATTTGTAACCAGGAGAGGTTCAGCAGTGGAGCCATGCAATTATTGTTCAGCACCCGTTCCATTTGAATCACCGGAGATTGGTTTTTGTCAAGGTGAAAACTGCACTAGTAGCAATGTTAAACGTCACAAGTTATTGAGATGTGCTGTTTGTATGGAGGTTTGCCCTAGTGTTCCCCTATGGTTTTGTGTATGTTGCCATAGGTCCGCGTTTAGATTTGCGCCTGAACCACTTTTTAGAATGTCTTCATGTTTCCTAGATTTAGATTCTTCAAATAAATCTTCCTCTCAAACAGTGTCTTCTAAACCATTGTGTCCCTTTTGTGGGATACTGCTACAGAGGAAACAACCAGACTTTCTACTTTCTCCTACACCTGTATAGGAATACTTAACTTATAAAATAATATAATGTAATTTTAAGAGGTTGTGATGCTTCTATCAAGGCCTTTTTCTGGAATGTATTATATTTTACAGTTATATGAAACCACTAGAAACTTATTCAGAATCCAGTTTGATGCCTAGGGAAGGAGGGTTGAAGTGGAAAAGGTAGGTCTTCAATATGACTTAAATGTTTTCAGCATTAAAATTCAAATGTATGCCAAGCCAAGTCATGCGGACTTGCTTTCCCTGTGAGTACTCAATGTAATGTTTTAATCTTTATAGTTATTATGGTAGAAGACAAATGTAGCTCACATAGATAATGTAGCATATGCTGAATAATATAAGGAATGAAGAAAGTGAAAGGGGTAACACAGTGATCTTTTTGATAGCATATTAAGCTGATGAGCCCGTATTGATGGCATAGTGCCTTCTTTTATTATTATTTTAACAGTAGGTTTTTTTTATCAGTCTAAAGTGCCTTATTCCAGTTAAGGCATTTGATGAACTAGCATATTATGAGATAAATTCAAGGTGTTTGACAAACACACTGGTTGTTCTTGTTATGCTGCTTTCTTTTTGACAAGTTGCTTATGCTGTTGATGGTCAATCTTTTTTCATTACTTGGTTTTAATGCTGTGGTTGCCTAATTGGTCTTGCTTTGAAATACTGCATTCAACATTGTTCACTCTTTCAATCAGTTTTCGAGTTTCCACCTATGTCCTCTCATGTTTATACTTGGAGAGTACATAGTTAGATAAAACAGTTTCAATAATCATTCTCTTAGATGAGCATGTTTCACAAAATATTTATAATGAGTCTTCTTAAATTAATAGGTTCCGTGTAGAATGAGTTATATAAAGTGTTGTGCAGAGTGAACATTCTCTAGTAAATATCCTCTTGTTGGCATAGAAAGATTTATAGAACATTCTCTATCTGAGTAGGTTACATGGTGAGCCTTCTCTGGTTGAGATGCAGTGAACATTCTTTGGTTGAATAAGTTCCACACATTATAAGTATTCACCCTTAGTGTTTTACTAACAAGTGTTGGTTCGAGCAGCAATTGGGTTTGGATCTCACCTCAAGGTCTCGGGTTCGAATATTGAGTGTGGCAAAAATTCTGTTGGGAGAGGAGAATCACAGACCAGCAAAAGTTGGCGCCCTCCTGGGCGCCTTGTGCCAAGATGCCGTATCCTGATGTTGGCGCCCTCTTGGGCGCCTTGTGCCAAGATGCTGTGTTCTGAAGTTGGCGCCCCCTGGGTGCCTGGTGGCATGCCCCTTGATGTAGGCGCCCTCCTGGGCGCCTTGTGCCATGCCTTCTGATGTTGGCGCCCTCCTGGGCGCATTGTGCCAAGGTGCTGTGTTCTGAAGTTGGCGCCCAGCTTGTGCCATGCCTCCTGATGTTGGCGTCCTCCTGGGCGCCTTGTGCCAAGGTGTTGTGTTCTAAAGTTGGCGCCCTCCTGGGCGCCTTGTGCCATGCCTCCTGATGTTTGCACCCTCCTGGGCGCCTTATGCCAAGGTGCTGTGTTTTGAAGTTGGCGCCCTCCTGGGCGCCTTGTGCCATGTCTCCTGATGTTGGCGCCCTCCTGGGTGCGGTGGTCTGAAGTTGGCGCCTTCCTGGGCGCCTTGTGTCATGTTTGGATGCGCTGGGTGCCATTCTGCAAAATGAATTTTGGCTCCCTATAGGGCGCCTGGGTGTCGGTTTGGAGGCGCTGGGCGCCATCCTGCGAAAGGAATTTTGGCGCCCTCTAGGGCGCCTGGGTGCCGATTTGGAGGCGCTGATGGCGCCCTCTAAGGCGCCTGGGTGCTGGTTTGGATGTGCTGGCTGCCATCCTGCGAATAGAATTTTGGCGCCCTCTTGGGCGCCTGGGTGCCGGTTTGGATGTGCTGGCTGCCATCATGCGAAAGGAATTTTGGCGCCCTCTAGGGCGCCTGGGTGCGGGTTTGGATGTGCTGACTGCCATCCTGCGAAAAGAATTTTGGCGCCTTCTAGGGTGCCTGGATGCCGGTTTGGATGTGCTGGCTGTCATCCTGCGAAAGAAATTTTGGCTCCTGGGTGCCGGTTTGGATGTGCTGGCTGCCATCCTGCGAAAAGAATTTTGGCGCCCTCTTGGGCGCCTGAGTGCCGGTTTGGATGTGCTGGCTGCCATCCTGCGAAAGGAATTTTGGCGCCCTCTAGGGCGCCTGGGTGCCGGTTTGGAGGTGCTGGGTGCCGGCCTGCAAAACGAATTTTGGCGCCCTCTAGGGCACCTGGGTGCCGGTTTGGGCACGCTGGCTGTCTCCTTGCGTCAAGTGTTTTGGCGCCCTCCTGGGCGCCTCGGGTGCCGGTTTGTGCACGCTGACTGTTTCCTTGCGTCAAGTGTTTTGGCGCCCTCCTGGTCGCCTTGGGTGCCGGTTTGTGCACACTGGCTGTTTCGACCCTTCAAGTGATTTGGCGCCCTCCTGGGCGCCTTGGGTGCCGGTTGCTAGGCACCTTCTATAGTGCCAGGTTTTGTTTTCTTTTGGCGCCTTGGTGCTGGGCGCCTGGGTGCTGTGTTTCACGACATTGGCGCCTTTGCTGGTGCCCTATGGGTGCCATGACCTTGGATCCCTACTGGGTGGGCGCCGTGACCTTGGTTGTTTTGTGTGACTATCCTTTCAATCCTTTCGCGAGCTGTGTGCTGCTTCTTCTTTGCTAATGTTATTTTGCTTGGATTTTGGATTTTAAGTAGATAGTTGCTAAGCTTGCCTTGCTTTATGAAGATGAGCCGATGCCCGTCGGGACAATTTGTAATGAAGTATACCCTTAGCACAGTTTATCAAGACTCGACTTGTAATGAAGTATACCCTTAGCACAGTTTACCATGCAGTGGGGGCATGCTAATTTACCATGAGTCCCCCAACCTGACAACATACCATAAGTCGGGAAGTCATTAATTGTCCACATCAATGCCGCTCTCATCATAAAATTCTTTTTTCGTGCTGCATCATATGTCCTAACACCCTGCCACAATCTCTTGAGATCATCAATTAGAGGTTCCAAAAAGATATCAATGTTAGCTTTTGGATTGGATGGACCAGGTATCAAGCAAGTCAAAAACATATACGGTTTAGTCATGCACATCTCAGGAGTGTTACCAAGTGGCTTCAGTCTCAAGAGGGGGGGTGAATTGAGATTTAAAAACTTTTGATAACTTTCGAAAACGTTTTTCCCCTTTTCAATGACTTAGATCAATTTTCGCGCAGGTTGAATGGAAGCGAATGAATTAGAAAATAAAGCAATAAAGAACACAGATTTATCCTGGTTGGGTCACCTCCTAGTGACCTACGTCCAGTCCTCACGCCCTTGTGATATTTTCCACTAACCAAAACAACAAGGCTTACAGGTGCCTTGGAAAACCTTTACAGACTCAGACACTCTTCTACTAGGATACCCCACCTATAAAGAGCCCTCAAATCTATTACAACAATAACAAGAGATACCCCACCCCTGTTACAACCAGCTGCCCCAGAAAGATACCCCACTTCCTAGTACAAACAGCTACCCTAGAGAGATACCCCACTCCCTAGTACAAAATACAACAAATAAACAATTACAAATTTAAAGACCGAAATACCTCTAACGTAGGCAGATAATACAACTTGAAGAATGCAACCCCTACTAACTCTTTGCGAAAGATCAGCTCTGACGGACCAACAGTGCGTGAAGAGCAGAAATAAAAGTATGAAGAGTTTTTCTCAAATGTGATTCTGAATCGTGAAATGGGTTGGTGTCAAATGAACACAATGAGGTGCCTATTTATAGGCTATGAGAAAAAGAAGTTTACGTTGAAAATAATATAGGAATCGATTATATGCTAAAATGTATTGGATCTGGGAATCGATTCTTATGTGTGACTTCTTTTAAGTGAGAATCGATTTTGGAGTAACAATCGATTCTTATGATTCAGGAGGGCTAAGAATCGATTTCATACTTAGTGGAATAATGTATGAATCGATTCTTGGCTTGCCCGAGATGTGTAGGAATCGATTTTTAAGCTTAGTAAAAATAGTATGAATCGATTCTTTCTTTTTGGAAATACTTAGGAATCGATTTGCATACTTAGTGAAACTAGTATGAATCGATTCTTAGCTTTTGTATTGACCTGAAAATCGATTTTGATATATAGAATAAAATAGAGAAAATCGATTTTATGCTTTTCAAAAATGCTTTTTGTGTTTACGTGTGCATGCATGCATTTTGAAAACTTGTGTGAGTGTGTGAGATTTTGATAGGCGAGCTGACCTTCGGAAGAGCTTACACATTTGCCTAAGACACACCCAAACCCTAAGGACTACCCTTATACTTAAGGACTACCCTTAGGCTTGAATCTTCAATTCTTGAGCTTGATTGTCTTGAATTGTGACTTTGATTATATGTCACTTTTTATCAACTTTGGCTTTGTCACTTTCATTCACTTGGGCCACACTTTGGCTCTGTCTTTTTCATCATCAAAACCTGACCTGCAGTACAAGATATCTACAAGGAGGAAGATTGTAAGTGGTAACAATGACTAGCCAACAAGAATAGGGCGACGTTGATGCTTGGATATATGGAGTAAATCCATCAGAGCACAAACCAAGTCGAACATTCCGTGGGTCAGAGGCAAAATCTGAATGCACTCGATCAAAGTGTTTCCACGCCTCACCATCAGATGGATGGCGTAAAATGTCCGAGGTATTCCTATTCTCATAATGCCACGTCATTTTCTTTGCAATTTCAGGCGATGCAAACATTCTCTGCAACCTTAAACTATAGGCAAATAGAACATCGACTTTACAGGAATGGGTTTATAACTACGTTTTTCCCCTTTACGAACTTGATACCTCGGCTTTCCACAAAATCTACAAGCCTGCAGCGCACCATCGGTTTTACCAAATTCGTTGTCGTAAAACAACATGTGCCCATACTCACAACAATCAATCTTCTTACATTCCAATCCCAACTTCGAAACTAACATCTTTGCTTCATAATAACTTTTTGGCAAACTATCCTTATTAGGTGTCCCGTCCAACATCATTTGAGTCACAAAATCTAAACCCAACTCAGAAATATTGCTCATGGACTTGAGAGATAAAAGCTTTACACACATAGATAATTTTGACTCTGGCGAGCCATCAAACAACGGTGTGTTTGACTCTTTTAATAAACAATAAAATCTTTGTGCTTCTTCATTTGGAAGTTCATCATGATCGTCATGGTTGTCAGACTCGAGAGTCTACATAGACTCGTGAGGGGACCGTAGACTCGACTCGTAGACTCGTAAGAGTCTATGAAAAAAAAATACACTAAAAAAACTGTAAAAAAAATTACTGCAGTGTCAAAAGTATTTAATCATAAATCAGTGAACCTGTGAAATATAAAATTTATCAAAATAACCTATTTATAATTAGCAAAAGTATTCCAAGTTTAAACATTCCAAAGCTCCTATCAAATTAGCAAAAGTATTCCAATTAACACCATCATCAGAATTAGCAAAAAAAAGTATTCCAATTAGCAAAAGCTCCTATCAAATGGCTTCAAACATCCAAAGCTCCTATCAAATTAACAAAAGTATTCCAATTAACACCATCATCAGAATTAGCAAAAAAGTATTCCAATTAGCAAAAGCTCCTATCAAATGGCTCCCAACATCCAAAGCTCCTATCAAATTAGCAAAAGTATTCAATTAACACCATCATCAGAATTAGCAAAAAAGTATTCCAATTAGCAAAAGTATTCCAATTAGCAAAAGCTCCTATCAAATGGCTTCAAACATCCAAAGCTCCTACAAAATCCTGTCCATCATCAGAATAGTCACCAACATCATAAAACTCTGCTCCGGATGAAACATTATCTTCATCTTCAACATTATCAATATCATCAACCATTGGAATCGGATTGCTTGACCTTCCACCTAGTTCAACATTAGCTTGCTCAACATTAGTAGCATCAACTTGCTCAACATTATCTTCACTAACATCCTCAGTTATCCATTCATCATCAGATTGAATGTCTTCAAATGGAAGAGCAACACTTTTTCTTGTTACTCTACTTTTTAACTTCAAATTATACATGACAAAGACTAAATCATTCATCTTTTTTTGATGCAGCCTATTTCTTCTCTTTGTATGAACCTAAATTAATAAACCAAATTTTCAGGATTACAATTGGCAAAAACATTAAATCAAATTAAGTTTATAAGTAAATGAAATCCATAAATTAATAACTCAATTACCATTTCAAACGAACTCCAATTGCGCTCACAACCAGATGAGCTACAAGTCAAGCTTAGAACGCGAATTGCAAACCTCTTTAACTCCGGACACCCATCTCCATAGATGTCCCACCATTCTGCGGGAGGCATAGTCTTTTTCATTGACTTAGCAGCTTCACAACCAAACATTTCTCTTTCATAATGAAAGTTAGCAATTTGTGTAAGAATCTTGTTGCGCTCACCGGCATCATTTACCAACCTATGCAAACAATTGTAAAGCCCTTGTTTTGATATCTGCATCCTCATCTTTAAAACCAGGTTCATTGTGAATTTGAGGATTAAGATAATAAGCTGCTGCATGTAAGGGCCTATGAAGTTGGTTTTCCCAACGCTCATCAATGATTTTCCAAATAGGTTCATATATATATATATATATATATATATATAATATTAAACATCCAATATTAGAACAATTGGATAAAATAAAGTTAAATTTTGAAGGAGATAAAGTTAACTAGTTAAGATAACTTACTTTTTCTTAACATTGTTGAAGTTGCTTTTTATCCCTTCCTTTGCTTTATCCATCGCTTGATAAATGAAACCCATGGCGGGTTTTTCATCTGCATCCACCAACCTAAGGACTGTGATGAGAGGAGAGACTGCTTTGAGGCATATGATTATGTTTCCCCAAAAACGACTATCTAAAGCCATTCTTTGCACATCTTTTCCCTCTCTTGTAGATCCATATTTACTTGTAGTCCATGTTTCAGAGGCAAACATACCCAACAAAGATCCTTTATTATCATTCAAACAAGAAAGAGTCAAATAAGCTGTAGCAAATCTAGTAACCCCAGGCCTAATCAAATCCCTCCCTTGTGTAAACTTCTTCATCATACTAATGAGCCTCGTCTTGGTATATATATAAGTGCAGATTTTTCTTCCCTTTTTTATTACAGACTCGTGAACCTTCAACTTTTTCTCAAAATCTTCAAAGATCAAGTCAATACAATGAGCAGCACACGGAGTCCAATACAAATTCTTCCTGGTTTCCATTAACTTTTCTCCTACTGCCTTGAAGTTTGCTGCATTGTCAGTAACTACTTGGACCACATTCTCCTCTCCAACATAATTAACAGCATCATCCAACATCTTATAAACCTTATCAGCAGTCTTTGAGATATCAGAAGTGTCTAAGGAATATAGAAAAACCGTCCCCTTGGGACTATTCACTAAAAAGTTACAAATAGAACGCCTTTTCTTATCCGTCCATCCATCGGACATGATGGAACAACTGGTTCTCTTCCACTCTTTTTTATAATCTTCAATTACTATATTAACTTGATCAACAGTTTTGTTTAGAAGCTTTTCTCTAATTTCATGATATGAAGGAGGGTTGTAACCAACTCCATACCCCCCAATCATGTCACACATCTTTGCAAACTCCACATTTTTAATACAATTGAAAGGAATAGCACTTGTATACATATATATAGCTACCTGGAGATCAACCTCTTCCTTGAAATCCCTTTTCATCACTTGATTAATGGTTTTTTGAACCGCATTAGAAGAACCAAAACCAATTTTGCCTTTTCCTTTTGCAAATGTAGAAATTATAGATTTCCCTTTCCTTTGAGATGAATCCACATCCACTTCCACAATTTGAGTTTCCTCACCATCTTCTTCTTCCTCCTCCTCAAGGTCAATCAACTTTCTTTTTCTCAATGCCGCTTCTTTAGCCTCCGCAATCGCCTTCAAACACAATAATTTAACTTCTTCCGGTACCGAAGCGCAAGGTTCTGAATCTTCTCTAGTACCACCCAGATGATGTTTAAATCTAGATATTCCTCCACTAACAACCATAAAGCAATAGTTGCATTTGACCTTTTTACCATTTCCTAGAACATCGGTTCCATATTTCCATCCAATATCAGTTCGATTTCCCGCAGAATTCTTTCTTGTTTTTGCTTTGGGAGCAGTAGTAGTGCGAGTGGTAGTGTTCGGAGTGGTTGTATTTGGATTGCTTGAAGACATTATGTGTACATGCAAGAACCTAAAGCAACAATCACAACACAATAAAAATGCAGTAACAAACACAGTCACAAATCACAATATTTCTAACAACAAACACAGTAAACATAGATGAACGATACAGTCACAGCATAGAAATGCAGCAGAACAAAATACAGAAACCGAAGGAACAGAAAAATCACTCACAGAGCATAGAAATGCAGCAGAACAATCAACAAATACAGAGCATCAACATAGATGAACGAAAATAGAAACGCAGAACAAACGGAAATAGAAATGCAGAACAAACGGAAATAGAAACGCAGAACAAACGGAAATAGAAACGCAGAACAAAATAGAAGCCGAAAACGAAGGAACGAAGGAACTGAAAATACCTGTTTGAAGAAGATGAACCGGAAACGACGACGCAGAGCAACGAACGAAGATGCAGAGCACGACGACGCAGAGCAACGAAGCAACGAATGAAAACCCAGAAACGGCAGCAACACACAGCGTAACGAGCAATCAGCAAGAAACGAAAACCCAGAAACTCGTTTTGGCTGAAACTTGAAATGAAGAAGATGAATCGATGAAGGACAGAAGGAGGGGTTTTCGTTTTGGTTGAAAGATGAAGAAACTCGGTGGAATGGATGAAAGAATGAAAGGGCGCGTCTAGGGATTCACCAAGGAAAAGCCAAAACGACTGCGTTTTGGGCTTTTTTGCTGAAATTTAAATTAAACCAAAAACTCGGTGGAATCGCTTTAAACTCGTGAGTTTGACCGAGTTTATGCGAGTTTGTCCGAGTTTAGCCGAGTTTACAGAAATTACGATTCAGCGTGGAATTTGACTCGTTTTGGGTTGGTAAACTCGTAAACTCGTAGACTCGTACGAGTCAACTTGCGAGTTTGACAACCATGATGATCGTCATATTGAGGCTCATCAAATGGCACATTCACTCCGAGACCATCACACACATCATGCTTTACATGTAATTAACTACGTACGTGCATAAGCTTGGAACTTCATATTTTATATTGTGCAAATATGAAGGAAATTGTTGCCGAGAAGAAAGAATCTGCATGCACGTCAACTCCCATGCATGTTTCAGTTTGATCAATTAAGTATTTTATTGCTTTGGGGTTTAGATAAACTCAAGTCATTCTATCTCGAAATACATACTCTAGAATGTCCATCTCTGAGAACAATAAATGTGCAAAACTGAATCTATTCAGAACTTCATCTACAAGCAATCTCAAAAGGTTTCGAGAGGACAAACTCCAAGTTTCAATGAATTAAGCAACCATTTTTCATCATCAATACAATGAAAGTAGAAGAACTACAAGGTAGTTTAGAAGCATTAGAGATTAGAGTAAAAGAAAGAGGATCTGAGCTGAGAATGAGCAAGCTCTTAAGGCTCAGATTCAGAAACCTAATGCTTGAAATAAGTCAAATTGGAAAGAAAATAAGTGGAAAGCAAAGAAACAACAGTGGGTAGATAACAAGAATACTGGTAGTGCAGAGGAGGGTGAATCATCAAATAGTGGAGAGAAGAAGTTCTATAAGAACCAGAACAACAAACAGAAGTTTGATAAGAGAAAGATTCAATGTTTTAATTGTGACAAATATGGCCATTTTGCTGATGAGTGCTGGTCAAACAAAGAAAATAAGAAAGAAGAGGCTAACATAGCTAAAGGTGACTCAGATGATGAACCTGTACTTCTAATGGTGACTACAACTGATGATAGTGTGATAATTGAGTTGTGGTACATGGATACATGGTGCTCTAACCACATGACAGGAAATAAACAGTGGTTAGTTGATTTTTATGGCAGCAAAAGAACTAGAATAAGGCTGGCTGATGACAGGTACCTAACTGCAGAGGGAATGGGAAACATCCTAGTGCAGACGAGTGATGGTAAAACTGTCTTAATTGAAGATGTTTGGTATGTGCCTGATATGAAGCGTAATCTAATGTGTTGGACAGCTGTTAGAGAAAGGATATTCAGTAACAATGGATGATGGCTTGCTGAAACTGTATGATAAGAATAAGAGGTTAATATTGAAGTCTGTTCTAGAGAAAAACAGAACATTCAAGGTGAGCATCACTGCAACTGAGACACACTGTCTAAGTGCAACTGGTGCTAAGAGAGAAAGCAACTTGTGGCATAAGAGATATGGAAACCTAAAATATAGAAGTTTAGGTCATTTGAAGTCAAAGGATCTTGTACTAGGGATTCCTAACATTGCTGCCAGTGACAAGGCTTATGAAGTGTGTATGAGAAGCAAGCAGGCCAGATTTCCATTTGCATCAGAATTGCCTTCAAGAGCAAAACATGCTTTGGAAGTAGTACATTCTGATGTGTGTGAACCACTTGAAGTTCTCTCTTTGGGTGGCAATAGGTATTTTGTGACATTTGTGGATGAATTCACAAGAATGCTATGGATTTACTTGATCAAGGCCAATAGTGAAGTGTTTGACCAGTTCAAGAAATTCAAGAGTTTTGTTGAGAAACAGAGTGGCAGCAAGGTGAAGATATTGAGAACAGATGGTGGAGGAGAGTATAACTCCACTGAGTTCAGAAACTATTGTGAAGAACATGGCATTGATCATGAAGTCACTGCTCCATATACTCCTCAGCACAATGGAGTTGCTGAAAGGAGAAATAGAATGATCCTTGATATGGCAAGATGTATGTTGAAGCAAATGCAATTGCCAAATAATTTGTGGGGTGAAGCTGTGTCAACTGCAGCATATATATTGAATAGATGTCCAACAAGGAGACTGAAAAATAAAGTGCCACTTGAAGTGTGGAGTGGAAAGAAACCTAGTATTGCACACTTGAGAGTGTTTGGTGCTTTGTGTTACAAGCATATACCTGATGCAACTAGGAGAAAACTAGATGACAAGAGCTGTCCTATGATCCTAATTGGATATCACCCTATTGGAGCATACAAATTGTATAATCCAATAACAAGCAAGACAGAATACAATAGAGATGTGGTTGTAAGAGAAGCAGAAATGTGGAACTGGAACAGTAGCAGTGTCAGCAATGCAGGCACATAAGCTGTAATAATTGATGGTGTTAGTGATGACACAGCCGGAGGAGTGACTGAGCAAGAAGAAACCGAGGTTCAAATTGAACCTCTACAACAACAAGAATCAGATTCTGATGGTGAACTAGTAGCTCAGGGTAGACCACGGAGAAACATAGTTCCTTCAACCAGATTGACTGATTATGATGTGTTTTCTGATGCTGCAATAAATAGTAATGGTGAACTGGTTCACATGGCATTATTGGCTGATGTTGAACCTATAAGTCATGTAGAAGCAGTGAAAGATAAGCTGTGGAGAGCTGCTATGAAAGAAGAGTTGAATGCAATTGAAAAGAATAAGAGTTGGGATTTGACAGTGCTGCCCCCCCCCCCCCCAACAAGACATCTATAAGTGTTAAATGGGCCTTCAAAGTGAAATTGAGGCCTAATGGATCAGTGGCAAGAGACAAAGCAAGGCTGGTGGCTCGTGGATTCTTGCAAAAGGAGGGTCTAGACTACACTGAGGTGTTTGCACCTGTAGCTAGACATGAAACAATTAGGCTGGTGATAGCACTAGCATGAAGTAGGGGATGGACCTTGCTACATCTAGATGTTAAATCAGCCTTTTTAAATGGCCCATTGGAAGAAGAATTCTATGTAACACAACCTCCCTGTTTTGAAGTGAAAGGCAAGGAGAAAATGGTGTACAAGCTGAACAATGCATTGTATGGTATTAAACAAGCTCCAAGAGCTTGGAATAAGAAGATAGACTCATTCTTCTCCAACTGTGGATTCAAGAAGTGCACTGTGGAGTACGACATATATGTGAAAACATCTAATAAAGGTAATATTACTCTAGTTTGCCTTTATGTAGATGATATTCTGTTGACTGGGGACAGTATTGCTGAAGTAAATACTGTGAAAAACAAGCTAATGCAAGAGTTTGAAATGAGTGATCTAGGAAGAGTTGTGTACTTCCTAGGAATGGAATTTCTCTATACTCCTCAAGGAATTGTAGTACATCAAAAGAAGTATGCAATTGAAGTTTTAAAGAGATTTAAAATGCTAGATTGCAAGCCTACTTTAACACCTGTAGAGGTAAGTCAGAAGCTTGAAGCTGATGCTGATGGAGAGTGTGTGGATCCTACATTGTTCACGCAATTGGTTGGATCACTGAGATACTTATGTAACAGTAGACCAGATATATGCTTTGTTGTAGGTGCTGTCAGCAGGCATATGGAGAAGCCAAAAATGACACATTATTTGGCTACAACAAGGACACTCAGATACGTGAAGAGTACACTGATGTATGGGATACTGTTTCCTGTCAAGCCAGTTCAGAATCATGCTGAGTTGATAGGATATTCAGACTCTGATTGGTGTGGGGATAAGGTGGATCATAGGAGTACTACAGGGTATGTTTTTATGTACCATGGAGCACCAATGTCATGGTTCTCAAAGAAGCAACCAATGGTTGCACTCTCTTCTTGCGAAGCTGAATACATAGCAGGTGCTACTGCTGCATGTCAAGCCACTACAAGAATTACTTGCATTACTGGCTAGACATTTCTGGCGGAATCAGTCAGCCAGTAAGTTTTCTGGTGGAATTATGCGATTTCTGGCGGATTTAGTCTTCCAGTAAGTTTCTGGCGGATTCCATAACATTTCTGTCGAATTTAAACAGCCAGTATATTTACTGGCGGATTGAGTAGGAATTTCTGGCGGAAATTAATTGAAAAACTAAAATAATTTTATAAATAATTATATCCGCCAGTAATTGCATTTACTGGCGGAAATTTCAGTCAGAAAATACCCTCAAAAGCTGCGCATTGACTGTCAAAAATGGCCAGTAATGCAGTTCCGCCAGTAACACGCATGTTCCGCCAGTAACGCAGTTCAGCCAGTAACAGGAAATTTCCGCCAGTAACATATCCGTCAGTAAATGCATTTACTGGCGGAAATTTCAGCCAGTAACATACCCTCAAAAGCTGTGCATTGACCATTAAAAATGGCCAGTAATGACATCCGCCAGTAACACGCAAAATTCCGCCAGTAAATGCAAACACGCGTGCAAAATCCGTGCCAGCTTTTCATCTCTCTCTCCACCTTTAATCACTCTCATCTCATTTCATTTTTTCATCTCTCATCACTACCAACCTTCATTTCTTCATTTCTTCATTTCTCATCACCCCATTTCTTCATTTCTCATCACCACCAACCTTCATTTCTCATCACCACCAAAACCTCCACAACAACAACAGCAGAGCCACCACCTTCGCACACCCTCCTTTCTCTCTCATCACCGCGGGCCACAATTCCTCTCTCTCTCACCACCGCTAAACCACCATGAACCACCACCACAGAACACTATCACCCTTCTTTTATACACAGCACCCTTCTTTTATTTTTAAACTCAGAACACTATCCACACCCCTCTGGTTTTAACAATACAACCCCTACAACCACACAACCACCCCAAAACCACTACCACCGGAGGGTCGCCGGAGCACCGTCGTCGCCGCCTCTGCCAGGAAGACTTTGGTTCTCACTTTGCTTCAAACAACAAGCTTTTTAAAAAATTAAATAAAAAAAACGAATTAAATATTTAAAACAACAAATTTTAAATACAAAAAAGCTTTTTAAAAATATTTTTTTTAAAAAATATATAATACATTACTGGCGGAATTTCAGCCAGTAATGACTGGCGGATTTACTGGCCGAATTTCCGCCAGTAATTACTGGCTGAAATTCGGCAAGTAAATCCGCCAGTCATTACTGGCTGAAATTCTGCCAGTAACAATTACCTGCGGCTGTTTTTCTGGCTGATTACTGGCGGACTAAATCCGCCAGTAATGTGCAATTTCTGGCCGAATTTCAGCATTACTGGGAGATTGAGTTAGCCAGTAATAACTTAAATTCTTGTAGTGAGCCATATGGTTGAATTCTGTGCTAACGGAATTGGGAATTGATACTAAGAGGCCAATCAAGCTCATGATTGACAACAAGTCTGCTATTATGCTTGCCAAGAACCCAATTTCACATGGGCGAAGCAAGCACATTGAGACAAAGTTCCACTTCTTGCGTGATCAAGTGGAGAAGAAGCTACTTGAAGTCTGCTACTGCAATACTCAAGTGCAGATTGCTGATGTTCTTACTAAAGCACTCAAGACCGAACAGTTTGCTAAGTTGAGGGATGACTTAGGTGTTGTGATGTTTGATAGTATGAATTAGGGGATGGTGTTGTGAGTATCACTAATTCATAGTTACCTCTTGTTACTTGCTTTAATACTTAGATTAAGCCATTGGAATAAATAGTGTAAGGGTAGTATTGTCTTTTAATACTTGATTGTAATTGTTTCTGGTTTATTACTTGCAACAGCATATAAATACTGATTTTGTAATTCAGTTGATTAATAATATCATTCTGTTACTGTAGCATCTTCATCTATCTCTTCTCTGCTTCTCTGTGCAAGTGTGTGAATCAACAATGGTGACTGGAATTCAACAAGTCATACAAAGAAAAGAAAAACTGCAAAGGCTAACTAGATGCCGAGAGCATCAATGCTAAGCAAAGAGAGAAGCCCATTAGGAGGTTCCATCCAAGTTGTTACTCCAAGAGTAGATTTCCTCCCCAATTTAGCCAAGAAATCTGCACAACCATTGCCTTCACGGAGCACATGTTTAAATGCGAGTCCTGGGATATGATCCATCAAACTTGTGATTTGTGTTAGTAGAGAAGCATAAGCATGAAAAGAGTGATGTTGCCTGTCCATAAGTAGGTTTATAATCTCAGAGGAGTCTGTCTCACGCTCAGCATGCAACACCGAGTTGTTTATGAGAAGGACCAAAGCATATAAATTCTAGACAACTCAGCAATTAGGGCATCACCACTACCATCATTTGATGAGAAACCTTCCATCCAATTTCCTGCAGTGTCTCGAATCAATTCGCCTGAACCAATGGCACCATTTTGGTCACAATTTCCATCCACATTAAGTTTAAACTTACCCAACTATGGAGCTTGCCATTTGATCTTGCTTCTATTCTTTGCTGCACCTGAATTTGTTGCAGCCAACAATGCCATGTCCTCGATCATGAGGGTAATTTTTTGAATCATATCATTGGCCTTCCAAGTTTTATCACCCAAAACAAGGTTATTTCTCCAACGCCATATCCACCATATTGCAGTGGTGGACTTCAAACACATTGGGCCGGTAGCCATGTGTTTCAGCCAAGTACTAGGTGTTTGATAACTTAAGAAACCAAGAGCCTCTCAAGTAACTGAATATTTGCCCAAATATCACGAGAGTCTGAACAATCCCTCAAACAATGCATGACATCCTCATCCCTTTGTGAACATCGTTGACAGGTGGTTGAATTAGCTAGGTCGCAATGGTGCCTTAACCAATTGGTTGGGATGGCTTCGTGCATACAAGCCCAAATGAAATGTTGAACTTTACCAGGAATTTTCAGCTTCAATATCCAATCCCAATTGACATTTGCATCCCAATTCCTATGTTGGCCAAAAGCCAATCATAAGCCGAGGAACATTAATAAACTCCTTACTTGGAAACTCCCCATATCCACTTGTTAGGAACCTCACTATTGAATACAAGTGGTGTTGTGTGTTGATCTACCAAACTTTGGACAATATGTGGAACAATAGTCATCATCATGTTCCAATCCCACGAGCCAGAACTACTTGCATCCTTGACACTTAGAACGGTATCAGAGATGTTGACAAAATCAACCAAGTGACAGAGATCCCCCAATTCTGTCCAATTATCATACCAGAATGAGGAGGAACCGTCACCAATAGGGAATCGGAAACCAGTTTTCAAAGCTTCTGATGCCTTTAAAATACCCTTCCAAACTAGGGAAATGTTTCTTGTATCTTTAATGTTCCAAATTGAGCCTAGTTTGATATATTTATGTGAGATGTAACACCCCAATTTAGAAAATTAATAATATAAATAAAATACCTTTTTTTTTATAAATTAAATTGTTATGAAAATGAGTAGTACTTATAAGATGATAAGTAGACTTGAATATAATTACTACTAAATAAATATATATCTATAGGTAGGAATACTTTTTGACTAAAAAGTAGGAAACAATAAAATTTGGCCTACAAGAGTGACTAGTTGAAAGACAAGAAGCAGTCTTGCAGTAAAGAACAAAAATTTAAACCGTGGCTTTCACTTACTCTTGGTAATAATAAAACATCTCTAAGCAATTGGATTAGATAGTAAGGGTCTCTTCCAACCTAACTAAGGATTTAAGTTCAACTCCAGTCTAGGGAATGCAACCACATTAAAAATCTTGAAAAAAAAATTTGTCTGACTCAAGAAATTAGTCTCTACAATTACGCGTAAAAGATACCAATAAATATAACGTTAACGGTCAAAACAAAGCCACACATGTGACTTGATCTCAAAGAAAACAAATGAATAAATGTGAACAGAGCACGTGGGATTGGAAAGGAAAGAAAACTTAATCAAAAAGAAAAACAAGAAGGGATAATTGTGGAGAAGAATAAAGTATCAATGAAATATCTCTAAGAGACCAACCAATAAAGGCCATGTATTTACCCTTAGTAAATGAAGCAACCCCAAAACTTTGCTATAAATAGACCCCCTTGATGAGTGTATTTTAATGCACTATTTATAGCTTTTCACTTGGTGATTTTAATTGTAATTTTTGTCTAATATTTAAGTCTTAGCACGTTTCTAAACTTTGGGTCTTAATTGAGTAATATAGCAATTTTTTGATTAATTCTTGTTTTTATTGCATATTGACCTCTGTCTACTCTGTAGGCCATAACTTTGGCTGTGCTTATTTGATTTAGGCGTGCAAGCATCCGTTGGAAAGCTAAGGAATAGAGATACAATTCTTCTGTTGAGCTTGAAACCCAATTCTGAAGTCTGGGAGGTTAAAACTGCGTAATACCGAAGCAGTACGGTGTAAAACGGGTTCTGGGCTGAATATTAATTTGTTAACAGGCTTTTATCATAGAACCCGTTTAGGGATTTAGGTTTTCGTTTTTAGTCTTTTAAATACATTTTTCAGAGCCGTCTTGGCTCTCTTAATCATTCCTACTTTCAATTTTACGTTTTGTGCCCTAACCTCCATGGAAGCTTAAAGCCCTAAATTAATCTATTGGTGAAGGGTGTTGCTGTAAGGATTTTGAGGTTCAGTGCTTAATGTTTATTTTGTTTTTATGGTTTTAATTCTTTCTCTATCAATTTCAGCTCTGTAATTCTTACTGCAAATTTGGTTTGTGTTTTGCTTAATTACTCAAACTTTGTGATTTGCTTATGTGATTCTGTTTTGCAAATTTCATTATACAAACTATTTTATCGCTTGTTTAATTTAGTTTGGATTTAAAATAGTTTGGATAGGAATTGATAGAGTCTATGATGTTAATTGTGATACTGACACTTGTTCGCTATCACGATTGATTGAACACAGTGTTTTGACGCTTGCTTTAAAACGCTGTGAATTCGTATAAACTGACTGGTCCTTGTTCACTTAGTTCATGATCAATCAAGAATTATCAAACCTTGCACAAATCTTTATTTTAGAACCGATGAGAAATCCAAGAAACGCACCTGAAACCAATGGATTGATTGTTTATCTTTAATTGTTTTTCTTCATTAAACATCAAACTCTTTTATTCAAAACCCCCCTTTTTATTGTTTATTTTGGTTCTTGATTTTGGTAATTTCTGTATTTAGAGGTCCTCGAGAGGCGACCAAGGTCTCTTACCTTGATACTATATTTACTTTTTTTAATTATTTTGACCCGCGTACGACCGCTGATCAAATTGGCGTCGTTGCCGGGGATCTCTGATTAGGAATTACCGACATAAGAACCTCACTAACCACTAACTTTTGTTTTTTAGTTTTTTTTCTTTACAGGTTCTGTCGATTTCAGCTTCGTTCAGTTCGGTCTCAGATTAGGTGAAAAAAATCGATTTTCGGGTGATCTACTCAGATTGCTCCGAAAATTGGTTAGAAAATCAGAAAAAAAATGAAGGAGTAGGACTCCCTAATGGGAGCTAAGGCCGAAAATACCGAAATCCCACCGTTTTTTATTTTTAATTAATTTTTCGAATTTTTGGTAATCTCAAAAAAATCCAAAAAAATTTACATAATCTTCTTTTGATTTTATTAGATTTTTAGTTGTGTTTTTATATTTTTTAGATTAGGTTTGATTCATTTTTTATTTTCTTCCTTAATTTTAGCATATCCTTTTTTATTCTGATCCTAATTCTGTTAACTATAACATGACAGCTACATATGAACCTTCATTGGAGGACCTTGTTAAACAAATGACCGTTCAAAATATCCAATTCCAACAAACAACTGATTCCACACTTAGAAAATTGGAGATAATAGTTGGACAGTTAACCACTGCAGTCAATCAAATACAAGCCCAAAGATTAAACCAACTGTCTGCCTAGGCAGTAGTTAATCTAAATGCACCAACCCCCAATGTAAGTGTTATTACTTTGAGATCTGGAAATGCTGTTGAAACTTCAGAGGTACCTACATCAGTTGTTATGAAAAATAACAAGGCTGCTGAACATGTTGATGATGAGCAATACCACTACCACTCCCTTTCCCTCAAAGAGAAGTGATGACTAAAAACCACCCCATGGAAGAGCATTCTCTTTGTAAAATGGAATTTCTTGATGGTTTGGTTGATTATACATGTTCTGATAATCTTTCTGTTTGTGTTAAGATTGAAAATACCTTGCAGGTTGATACACTTTCCAAAGCTGATGTTGTCAATATAGTTGATGCTTCCATTGAGCAGCCACTTGTTGTAGAGCTTAAACAACTCAGCCTCTTGATTCTAGATTTGTGGAAGAAGAAGGTGACCAAACATGTGTGCGGTAACCATAAAAGAGCCTTCTTTAGCAAATACCAACCACCCACAAGCTTCAAGTTCTCCACCTTCAAGAGGGAGTTTTCTTTCCTTATTCTTAAGATATACTTGTTGGTTACATTGAGGACATTGTGTAATTTAAGTGTGGGGGTGTGTCTTTTTGTTTTTATGTTTTTAATTTTTAACTTTAAAAAAAGAAAAAAATTTGTTATTTTAGCATGTTTTTCCATGAGTTCTTGGTTTGTCCAAGTTATGAGTAATTTTACTATTCTAGGACCAGAGGTGTACATGACTTGATTGATTTCTTGTTGCTCTTGGTATAATAAGTTGGATATGAGCATTAAATGTTGCATCATCTGTGATAGTCATTATCCCTGGTGAGAATTAAGTCTTTTAATGGATGAACTACATTTTGTCATTTTCTCCTTTCTTGTGTGTGACTCACTCATGTTTGTTAGTTACTCTAGAACTTGACTTGATTCTTGTTGAAACACTTGTTCACATGCATGTTTGAAATGATCTAGGCAATTCTGTTATTTTTTTAGCTACTAGCCAAATAAGCCTACCCTGAATTTATCCCTTTGTGTAAGCCCATTTGAGCCTTTTTATTCCATTCTTTGTTTTATAGCTCATTACAGGCCCAAAAGTGAAAAACAATGTTATTACCCAATCTTAGAGGGTGAAGGAGCTTTGATTTGAAAATTGTCAATCCATAAGTGTGGGGGTGTCCAAATTGTTGCAAATGTGGTTCTCACTTGGGTTAGTTCTTGGGTTCTCAATGAAAAGTTTGGCAAGTACATTTGTATAGAAAAATATTCCCCCAAAAAAATAGAAAAAAAAATGAAAAAAAAAGTAAAAGGAAAAAAATGGAATATGCATATATCTTTTTATTTTTGTTTCAAGAAGAGTGAAAGTTGTGTGGATAGAGTTATGTGGATGAGTATATCAAAATAGAGAAATTCATCACACCTTGTGAAGTTGGACCCTCTCATGCTCACTTTATAATTGATTTTCATTGCTTCTTTGCCCTCTTTGATTCTTTTTAGCCTAGTTCTCCCTTAGGATTATCCCACCTTGACCTTGGCCCCATTACAACCCTTATAAAGACCTTTTGATCTTATGTGCATGTGTTCTTAAGTGTCGATGTTAGAAGCTTGTCAATCATATGGTATTGCTAACTTTCATTGATGTGCTTACTATATATATGAGAGTAAACACACGCCTAGACACTTGAGTGATTGAGAGCATTACTAATACATATCCTGTGAGGACTCATCACTTATGATTCACTTTTTGGTACTCTATTCTCTTGTTTTCCTTGATGGTAATTAAGTGCTATCTCTGATTGTCATTCTCCTTGAAGCCTAGGAAAATTATTTCTCTTATGACTTTGCATTCTTTGGGTTCATTGGAAACTCCTGCATTGTTTTCGTGTCTTGTTTTGTGTGTTTTGCCCGGAGTGCAAAAGCTTAAGTGTGGGGGAAGTTGATCAGTGTATTCTAATGCACTATTTCTTGATTAATTCTTGTTTTTATTGCATATTGACCCCTGTCTCTCTGTAGGCCATAACTTTGGCTGTGCTTATCTGATTGAGGCGTGCAAGCATGCGTTGGAAAGCTAAGGAACAGAGCTACAATTCTTCTGTTGAGCTTAAAACCCAATTCTGAAGTCTGGGAGGTTAAAACTGCGTAATACCGAAACAGTACTGTGTAAAACGGGTTTTGGGCTGCACGTGGGATTGGAAAGGAAAGGAAACTTAATCAAAAAGAAAAACAAGAAGGGATAATTGTGGACAAGAATGAAGTATCAATGAAATATCTCTAAGGGACCATCCAATAAAAGCCACGTATTTACCCTTAGTAAATGAAGCAACCCCTATCTTAATTATTAATGCTACAAAATAATCTTCTAAGAGAATGTTTTAAGTATTATCAATAAGGTTTGATTATCATTTTAAGCTTATATCTAACATTTTAAACTCACATAAGAGAATATGTTTTGTTCAAAAAAAAAATTTGTTGTACTTACCTTTATATTGAATTGCTACATTTGAGTTACTAGAATGGTATTATATATAATCAGGATTGAAGTTGACGATAAAAATTAAAAAAGGGAATAACTTCTTAATAATTATATTAAGGATCTAATAATTATTACACAGCTGAACAGACAAGATAATATTGATGTGTGATTTGTGACATAAGATTAAGAGTGAGAACTCAGGATCGGTGGTAGAGTGTTATGTGTTAAGAGACTGTGATAATGAGAACTGTACCAATGAGAATCTGAAAGGGAACATGTCCTCCCGATCGCTCCTCTAAATTAGAATCTCTCCATGGAGTTAGACATGGGCCCCATGCATATTTTTGTCTTTGTTGAATATTTAAAATATTAAAACTCAATAATATATTTAACTACTCTTTACTTTACTACATTAATTATTGTTGATGTGTACTCACCCCTGTATTTATTGTTCTTGTCTCCATATCTAGATTTTACCAATGGGTTCTGGACACCGGATTATGCAAACTCTACTGTCACTTATGATGGCGATATTACTATTTATGTTACTACAGGAACTCACCCTAACTTCCATACCATCATTTACCGCCGAAACTTGCTTGTCACTTTCTACCTACCACTTGAAGACATGTGGGTTGCAGCGGCACTTGACCCTAACCGTCACTATGCATGACCCCCTCCTCCTCACTTCCCAGGATATTAGAGGACGTAGGGTCTAGTGTGTGAAAACCAGTCATGTAATGTATTAGTAGGCTATATGTTGTATGTGTGTTAATAAAGACCGGTCTGGTTTGGAGTAGGTGAAGTGTTGGATGACTGTATTAACTAATTAGAACTATTGTACTAGTGTGCTCCTAGTAATTGTATTGTAATCTAAATGTGGTGGTATGATAACTATATTATGTTTTAGAAATACTGGATGCACCTCTTAAAAAAAAGAGAGAAGTAAAATGAAAAAAAAAAGAATATATATATATATATATATATATATATATACTACGTGGCTATACAAAAGCAAATCAATTAAAAGAAACACTAATATTCCATCAATTCTACTGCTAATAAATGAAAATAAATTCATAGTCTCCATATTCGAGAGCGTCTCATTTAGTGGTATCAGAGCGGGTCGAGTCTTATAAGGCCTTGGGAATGGACTGACTAGGTTTTTGCTGTGAGTTAGATATTATTTTGAAAACTAACCCCTCTAATTCTGTAGGAAATCATGACTCGAGCAAGTAATGGAGAGATGACAGATGTCATTCAGGCCATCAGGAATATGGCTGAAGCAATACTGCAGCAGACTCAACAGAACCATGGGCGAAACGAAGGGGCATGCCGCAATAAACCTTCACCATTTAATGGAGAGAATGATCCAGATAAAGCTGAATTATGGCTCCAAGAAATGGAAAAGATATTTGAAGCAATGATATGCGCACCAGAGCGACGAATTACTTACGCCACTTTTATGCTCGTCGGAGAAGCTGAATACTGGTGGAACCTGTCAACTTCTGGAGGCGGAAGGTCGAGAAATAACTTGGGAATTGTTCCGTAACAAGTTCTTGGAGAAGTATTTTCCGATGGTTGTAAGACATGCTAGAGAAATGGAATTCCTGCAGCTGAAGCAAGGAGGAATGTCTTTGGGGGAATATGCAGCCAAATTTAAAACATTGTCCAAATTTTCGATGTATTTCCAGCACCATCCAGATGAAGGCTGGAAGTGTCGAAAATTTCAAGAAGGGCTGCGGTATGAGATTCAGGAAGCAATAGCTCCTTTAAATATACGAGAGTTTCCTGAGTTAGTGAATAGATGTAGAGGGATAGAGGATCTAAAGAAATCTAGAGAAAGGAATCTTCATAATTCAGGACCCTCTCGATTTAGAGGAAACGAGAAATTCAAGAAGAAACCATACAGTCGTCCTCAGGGAAACCAATTTCATAATTCAGGAAATGGAGGGAAAGAAGGATCTAATCAAGTGAAATCGACATTTCTGAGATGTTTCAAATGTGGAAGTTCCCACAATACCAAAGATTGTCTGAATAAGGAAGTGATTTGCTTTAAATGTAGAAAACCAGGCCATTTCTCTCGAGACTGTCATCGGTTTAAAGCTGAAACCCCCACCAACAAGGAGGAGACATCAAGGACAAGGACAAAAGGAAGGGTGTACACTATGAGTGGAGCTGAGGCTTCTCAGACTGATGACCTCATACAAGGTTATAAGTGTCTCATAGCAAATAAACTTTTAAATGTACTGTATGATTCGGGTGCTACTCATTCTTTCATATCTTATGATTGTGCTAAACAACTGAACTTACCTATTTCACAACTCTCTTTTGACTTAATTGTTTCCACCCCTACCCATCATCCATTAGTAACCGCCTTAGCTTGTTTAGATTGTCCCATCACTATTGAAAATAATAACTTTTTCGTAACCTTAATTTGTTTACCTTTAACTCCAATAGATGTCATAATAGGCATGGACTGGTTATCGGCTAATAATGTCCTATTAAAATAGTTTTTCTGGAATATTAAAAATTCCAAAAAAAAACTTTTAATTTTTTCGGAAAGAATTTTATAAACAATATTTCAGATTTTTTATTTATTTAATCATAGTGTTCTTTTTTTAAAAAATTATTATTATTATTTTGACTTTATTTTATTTTATTGATGTTTTAAATTTTATTGCAATGGCAAAATATAGAGGAGCGGATGGAAAAATCATTCACACAATTGTAGACTGCAGAGAGTTCATCGAGAGAGGGCAGGGAGACTCCCACGTGAGTACGTGATCACATTTTGTATCGGAGGAGATGCGAGGGACGAGGCGGTCATCTTAGAATGGCAGAGGACCTTATGAATTTTGACCATGAGGACCAAGATGAGCAACATATGCATCAGGAGGACGAAGAGCGACATATGTATTATGAGGCTGAGGAGCAGGATGAGCCATATATGGATGATCAGGCGAAGGAGATTCCTAGACCCGTAGAACCCTGCGACTGATCGGTGCTGACGTACTTTGATGATCATATAGCATCAAAAATTTGCAAAGGACTCATAATGCTTTTAATAATTAAGTGTTTTTCTCATTGTCATTTAATAGTATATTATACTTCTATTAATATGTTTTTATACATATTTCCGGGATCGAAAAACCTTCAAGGTACCTTCGCATGGCACCAAATTAAAGAAAATTGTTCATGTCTCCCATTCAAGAGAAATACTCACTACGTAATATTTTTCCATTCTTAAAAATTTAAATTTGATAAAATAATAAAAAGATGGGTGTTGTTGAAAAGGTGACTTTTGGCCTATAAATTCAGATACGAAAGTAGGCCCACAAATCACCACTTTTCGATCTAAAAATCACCATTTTTGGGGGGTTAAAATCAGGTTTGAGACCAAAATTGCAATAATGTCTGAAGCTGGGGGAATTTTGTACACCACAGATAAATAAATCTTCTGCATGAAAATATGTTAACATCTAAACGTAAATTAACATACAAAATATAAAAAAAATTATAACAATTTCCAATAGTATAGGTATACTCGTGCATGGATTTTGAGTCGGCCCTAGTTTCTTTTAGTGAGAGAATCTCCACCTTCTCTCTAACATCTCTTCTTCTTAAACCATCGAAGAGAGGTGATTTTGGGTCATTTCTTGACCTGGAATCACCCCTTTGCATCATTTTCCCCCCTCATTTTATCTAGATAAGTGTTATTCACATAGATTTGAGCTTTTTTTTGCGATTTTTCCGAGTGTGTTGCCATTGTCTGGTTTGTTGTCTTGTGCAACATAGTTTGATTTTTCAATCCTGTTACCGTGTTTGTTCCGTTCGGATTGACAGATCATCTTCGACTTATTATAGATTCAACTAATGATGACTTTCCCACCAACGCTACAGATTCGGAGGCATGGGTACACTAGTCACTTTAATTTTGTCTTTTTTGTAGGCATTTTGCCGTTTATGCTATTAATTAACTTGGATGTTGCGAGTTTGTTCGCAGATTCATCCTTTTTTAGTTTTAGTAACATGAAATTTGTGTTGTTTTCGATGTAATCTATTGATTTGAATGAACGAGTACCTTAATTTTAGTCAAAAAAATAGTATACTCGTGCATGCCACGGGTCAAGCACTCTAATACGTGCAAATTAGCCCAAAAATTGTGATGCAGTCCATTAATATCCTAAGCCCAGAAACTCAAAACATAAAAAAATGAAATTACAAATTTAACCATATATATATATATATATATATATATATATATATATATATATATATATATATATATATATATATATATATATACACACAGACACACACAAAACAAATAGATACAAAAAAATATGAAATACACAAAATAAACATAAAAATAGAGGTGCCAAACAGTAATTGCATGGAACTCGAAACCTAGCCTATGGATTAGGAAAGAATTAATTGATCACAAAGTTGTGTTTGATTTACTAAAAAATAAAAAACAAGGAATTTGACTAGAGCTATCAATTTAGATTTACCCGGCTCAACCTAGTTTTATGCAGGTTGCGAGCCAATTGGCCAAATGGGCTTACCCATGGGCCAAAAGCTTATGCTCAACAAACTTTATTTTGGACACGTGTTAAAATATGAGAGGTTGTCTTTTGGAGCACCCCCAGTGACCCAATCCCTCCCAAATTTACAAATTTCCAATATTTCCCCTCAATTTTTTTCCCCAACAAATCTTCTCCAACCCCAATTTTTCCATCACAATTCCGAAATAGAAAAAATGAGTATTTTTTACCAGATTTGTTAGCATGCCAGAAATATGTTGTTTTTTTTGGAATTTGTATCACGAAAAAATCTTGATTTTAAAGTTTAATCTGGAAAAATTAAAATAGTTTTTCTGGAATATTAAAAATTCCAAAAAAAAACTCTTAATTTGTTCGGAAAAAATTTTAAAAACAATATTTCAGATTTTTATTTATTTATTCATAGTGTTCTTTTTTTAAAAAATTATTATTATTATTTTGACTTTATTTTATTTTATTGATGTTTTAAATTTGATTACAATGGCAAAATATAGAGGAGCGGATGGAAAAATCATTCACACAATTGTAGACTGCAGAGAGTTCATCGAGAGAGGGCAGGGAGACTCCCACGTGAGTACGTGGTCACATTTTGTCTTGGAGGAGATGCGAGGGACGAGGCGGTCATCTTAGAATGGCAGAGGACCTTATGAATTTTGACCATGAGGACCAAGTTGAGCAACATATGCATCAGGAGGACTAGGAGCGACATATGTATTATGAGGCTGAGGAGCAGGATGAGCCATATATGGATGATCAGGCGAAGGAGATTCCTAGACCCGTAGAACCCTGCGACTGATCGGTGCTGACGTCCTTTGATGATCATATAGCATCAAAAATTTGCAAAGGACTCATAATGCTTTTAATAATTAAGTGTTTTTGTCATAGTCATTTAATAGTATATTATACTTCTATTAGTATGTTTTTATACATATTTCCAGGATCGAAAAACCTTCAAGGTACCTTCACATGGCACCAAATTAAAGAAAATTGTTCATGTCGCCCATTCAAGAGAAATAGATGATTGGATAAAGCGGTCTAGTCTATATAGCCTACATCAATCATTTCTGACGATGGTCGATACTAACCTTATTTCGGCGTTTGTGGAGAGGTGGCACTCTGAGACTAATTCATTTCACCTACCATTTGGTGAAATGACAATCTTAATGGACGATGTGTCGAACCTACTGCATCTTCTCATCATAGGCTAGTTCTATTACCCACTGGTACTTGTGGATGTTGACATGGCCATTGATGTTGTGGTAGAGTTGTTAGGTGTTTCTCATGATGTTGCTATTGTTTAGACAAGAACTTGTAGGGGGGCTGACTACAAGTATAACTGCCAATAGAGTTTTTATAAAAGACATGTGTTGATGGGCACATGGGAATATGCTGTGAGGACGTACATGCTGTTGTTGGTGGGTTACACTATAATATTCGCAGACAAGAGCTTCATGTACGTGGATGCCAAGTACCTCTTGTTATTTGTATGACCAGCTTAGTTTTGGAGCATTTCATAAAACCAAACTGTTGGGGGGTATATGACAATGCTGCAGATAAAATACATTATTTACTTATTTAAAATTTGAAAATATATTGTTTTTGACGACTTATGCTGGATAAATGAGTACTTCCCCACCTTATGTGAGCGGGAGGATGAAGGCAGACGTGTGTTGCCATGTGCCTCGAAGTGGAAAGGAAGAAAGACTCAGGATAAATTTCATATTTGTGGAGCAAGTAGGAGGCCATTGTCCACACCGACGTTATATGAAGACTGGTTGAGGACCACAGGGAGAAACAACCTTTTAAGGATATTTCTTTATACAGAGGATATATTTGCTGGTGCAACCTCATTATACCGTACATGCAAGATAGGTGCCTCCGACAGTTTGGATATTTCCAACGCATCCCACTTACCACTACCAGAAAAGCGGACTTTAGCCACGGTTAGATAGGCACGGTTAATTTGACCGTGGTTAACATAATCAAGGATTATCTTGTTAGCTACGGGTTCACCGTGGCAAAACCACCAATGCGTGTTAGCTACTGTTTAACCGTGGCAAACTCACCGATACCTGTTAGCTACCATTCCACCGTGGCTAAACCACCGGGAAATTCTAAGTGAAAATTTTATTCTCCCTCTAAATTTTATTCGCCCTCAGTTTCTGTTTTCCCTCAGTTTCGTTTTCATTCTTCGCTCCACCAACTCAGAATCGCTCCTTTCAATCTCAGAATCGCTCCTTTATTTCTCCCCTCAGTTTCGTTTTCCCTCAGTTTCGTTTCCATCTGAAACTATTCGCTCGCTCCACCAACTCAGAATCGCTCCTTTCAATCTCAGAATCGCTCCTTTCATTCTTCCCTCAGTTTCGTTTCCATCTGAAACTATTCGCTCCTTTCAATCTCAGAATCGCTCCAGGGTCAATCGCTCCTTTCAATCTCTCAATCGCTCCACGGTCAATCGCTCCTTTCATCGGTTCCTTTCAATCGCTCCACCGTGACTTTCATCGGTTCCTTTCATCGGTTCCTTTCAATCTCTCAAACTGATTTCCTTTCAATCGCTCCAAATTTCATCCAGGTGAGATTCTCTCAAACCGATTTTCCCCTCAGTCCGATTTTCTCCCTCTAACCTAGGGTTTTCTTTATCATTGTCTTCTCCCTTTTCTCTACAGGTGAGAACTCAGCGGAGAGGAGAAGAGCATCAATAATGTGGTTGAGGTTGCTGCCATGGTTTTCTCTAACCTAGGGTTTTCTCTAAACTTTGATTGAGGTAGGTTGATGCCATTGATTTCTTGCTTTTCTTTCTTTTCTCTATCACTGTCTTTTGATTTTGCCATTCCTTGTAGCCTGATTTCTTTTCTTTATGCGTATTGGCGATTCTCATATAAAAGGGGATCTTTAGTTTTATTTTTTTCTTGATTTTGGAGTGAAATATGTTTTCTCTATTAGCGATTCTGTTTTCTCTACTGTATGCACTTCTACTGTATTTTTTTCTTGAAAATTTTTATGTCAATGGAATGGGGGTGGGATATAGCATCTGTCATAGGCTATGTCATAGCATTTAATCTTATTGAGTGTGTTAGTATAAGTGTGTATTAGCTACTGTGTGTGCAAATGTGGCAAGTTTGATATTTGGTCAGTTTGATGCATCTTTGAATCTCTGTAGTCAATAGCGGTTGTAGCGGCCGCTATAGCGGCATAGCGTTGCGTAGCAGTCCCTAGGTGCTACTCAATTTGCCGTTGTGTTGCAGTTTTAAGTAGCAGTCGTAGCACCGCAAATGGCGGCCGCTATAGCGGCCAAATAGCGCTCGTAGCGGCCGCTACGATGAAATTTCATTAAAAAATCAGTTTTTCCGTCACTTTTAGTCATTCCCTCTTTTATTTAGGCTTTTTGGTCAATTTTAGCAAACTGAAACAGTGAGCGTTGTGCCTCTATTCCTCTTTCCAATTTGTCTTTCTTGCATTGTTTGTCTTCTGCATTCATTATTTTGCATGTTTCATTCATCTATGCTGCAATTTGTGTTGTTTTTGCGGTTTTCTTTGTCTTCTGCATTCATTATTTTGCATGTTTCATTCATCGAAATCCTTGTGATTGACTCAGGTAATACTGTTTGTTGATTCTACTGATAATAAAGAATACTATTGTTTAGTAATTATTAGTTTTTGTAATACTAATGGTTATATGCTATTTGTTATATCATGTTGTTTTTTTTTATAGTATGGAGCGACTCTTTTATTATCAGTCATCAAAATACTATTTCGTTAATATTGATCCTATATATGTTTTATTAATACTATTTGTTATATGCTACTGATACTAATATATATTGTTTGATTTATTTATTCACATTTGAGCCATCGTGTGTATTTTACTTATAGTGAGATCTGTATATACTTTTACTAATATTGAGTTTTGTGAATACTTTACCTAATAGTGAGATTTGTGAATACTTCTACTAATAGTGAGCTTTGTGAATTACAATGTCTATGTTTATATATTTGGGTTATATTGTATCAAATAGTATATTTTGCTGATATCTTATCTATAATCTGTAGGGCACAAAAATGAGTTTTGAGAATGTCAGAGGTTATATTTGATTCAGCTCTCGAGACACTGTTGACCTTGCACCTATTGGTACGTACTTCTTTCTTTGTCTCTTAGATTATCTACTCTTTCTTTGTTCATCTTGTTTAATTATGTTTAATGAGTAAGACTATATATTACTTGCATGTGTGATTACTAATGATTACTTAGTAACAATGTTGAAGTTTTATATTATATCATTATCATTTCGTACCTTAAAAGCATGAATAATTTCATTTTATTTTGAAAACAGAGTTATCCAATTATGATTGATAAGAGTTGGATTGACAAGCCAATAAAATCAAATGAGTTCTTAGATGGGGTGGTCCAATTTTTGGACTTTGCCTTTTCAAATGCAGCAATCAATGGACAAATATTATGTCCTTGTAACGTATGTGGATTTTATCCTCGTAGTAGAGTTGAAGTGTTTAGTCATCTCCTTGAAAAAGGATTTCCAAGCAAGTACACATTTTGGAACATGCATGGGGAAAAACATGATCAACCTAATGTTGAATCAGTAAGCCAAGTAAAAGAAGCACCAGTTAGACAATATCCAATGCAAGATATGTTAAATGATCTTTGTTGATCAAGGAAATCAAGATTCTTGTCCATCTAATCTTCCTAACGACGACCACCCCATGGGCACAAATGATGTCGGTAATAAGGAGTTGAAAACAATTAAAGAGTTAATGGAAGATGGAAATCAAGAGCTCTATCATGTTTGATCAAGGAAACCGTAGTTACATATTGACCAAGATGCCGCGAATTTCTCGCGCCAAGATAGACACGGTTTGACCGTGGCTAACATAGGCGTGTTACAAAACCAAATGGATGATTTAGCCACTGCATAACCGTAGCTAACTAACAGTATAACCGTGGCTAAAGAAATGTCTCCACGGTTGCTTTTCGCGTGGCTACCGAGCAAAAAGACCGTGGCTAAAATTTGGCGACGCCACTGATAAATCTAACTGAATCGGTTAGAGATGAACATAAACGAGAGAGATGAAATCAGGAATTGCAGAGAGTGATTCTTCATTCATTCTTAAAGTCACTGTACAGAGTGCTTTTATACAACTGATGGGTCAATGCCCAGTCAGCATCTTATGTGGCAGTGCCACACCTGAATTTATTGTACAATTGGCAATCTATTGGATAGGCAATATTACTAAACTGGCCTTATCTCTATTACTCCCCCTTCAAACACAAATGTGGTTGATGATAATCAACTACTTTGAGTTTGAACCTTTGTTCTGTGAATGCAGTGGTAGGAAGGGGTTTTGTAAGTGCATCAGCCAACTGTAATGAAGCAGGTACATGCTGAACAACTAGCTTCTTGGCAGCAACTTTTTCACGGACAAAGTGTATATCTAGCTCCAAATGCTTTGTTCTAGCATGTAGTATTGGATTATGAGCAATCAGAACAGCACTCAGGTTGTCACATAAGAGAATTGGTGCTTGAGTTTTGATGTGCAGCTCTCCTAGTAGAGACTGAACCCACATAAGATCTGCAGTGGCGTTGGCTAAGCCACGGTACTCAGCTTCTGCACTTGAACGTGCTACAAGGGTCTGTTTCTTGCTGCTCCAGGAGATTAAATTTGGTCCAAGGTAGAGACATGAGCCACTTGTGGATCGTCTATCATCAACATCACTGGCCCAGTCAGAATCTGAGTATACACGAAGAGAGAATGGAGTGTCCTGTTTTGCAGGTTGTAGTAGCAAACCGTGGCTGCTAGTGCCATTTAAATAGCGCAGGATGCGTTTGACAGCACGCCAGTGAGATTCCAACGGATTTGATAGGAACTGGCACACCTTATTGACACTGTAGGAGAGATCAAGCCTTGTGAGTGTAATGTACTGCAGTGCACCAACTAGGGACCTGTAGAGAGAAGGATCAGCCAGTTTATCAGACCCCTGTTTGCTCAGTTTATCAGTGGATGCCATTGGAGTAGACATGGTGCTGCAAGAGAGCATATTGGCTCGTTGTAACAGATCCTGAACATATTTAGATTGGGTGAGAACCATAGCTCCATTTGACAGATATTGGACCTCAACACCAAGGAAATATTCTGGCTTTCCAAGATGCTTGAGTGCAAATTTGTCCTGTAACTTGTCAATGAGTTTGTGAACTAAGACAGCAGAAGAACCAGTTAGAAGAATGTCATCTACATAAACCAGCGCATATAACTGTACTCCTGAAGCATTATATAGAAACAGGGAATGATCACATTGGCTGTGTGTGAATCCAAAATCAAGTAGAGCAGCATGGAGAGTGTCATACCAGGCCCTAGGGGCCTGTTTCAGACCATAGAGGCTTATGTGAAGTTTAGAGACCAGTGACTTGTCATTGGATTTGAATCCAGGTGGTTGATCCATATAGATGTCCTCAGCTAGATGTCCATTGATAAAGGCATTGTTAATGTCTATTTGTTGAATTTCCCATCTATAGGTCAGAGCTAATGTAAGAATGATGCGAATTGTGGTAGGTTTGATAACAGGTGAAAAGGTTTCACCAAAATCTTGTCCTGGCAGCTGGTTGTAGCCTTTGGCTACCAGCCTGGCTTTGTATTTGTTGATTGATCCATCTGGGTTTTCCTTAACCCGAAACACCCACTTGCATCCAATGGATTTTCTGTTGGGTGGCAGTGTTGTCAGGGACCAGGTTTGATTCTTCATAAGTGCCTCATATTCACATTTCATTGCCTCTAGCCAATGTGGCTGAGATATAGCTTGTTTGACACTAGTAGGTGTCACATGAGCAACAAACACTCTAGGTTTAAGGTTTCCAGTTTTTGATCTTGTGATCATAGGGTGACTGTTTGTAGGTAGAGATGGTGGAGAGATAGGTAATGGTTCAGGTGCCACAGAGGGTGCAGGGGATGGAGCGATATCAGGTTCAGTTGATAAGTGCTCAGGGGGTGGGGATGGGTCAGGAAATGGTGTGTTAGTAGGTGCAGGTGGGGAAGAGTGATCCTGAAAGGTAGGTAGAAGGAGTGAAGTATCTGGAGAGGTGTTAGATGAGAGTGACTGAGATGCAGGGAACAAAGTAGGATATGGGAACTTATCCTCATGAAAGACAACATCCTTGGAGAGGTAGATACGACCAGTTGGACTAAGGCATTTGAAGCCCTTGTGGTGAGGGGAGGGGCCCAGGTTAACACATTGCTGACTGTGGAACTGTAACTTGTTTCGGTTATAGGGTGTGAGCAAGGGGAAACAGAGACAGCCAAAGGACCGAAGTGAAGTGTAGTCTGGGGGTTTATTGTAAAGTGCTTGATAAGAGGAAATGTAGGTGGGGAGGGCTGATGTAGGCAATCTATTGATGAGGTGGACTGCGGTTGTGAAACTGTGATCCCAGAATGAGAGTGGCATGGATGAGTGAGTTAGGAGAGTGAGACCCATTTCAGCAATTTGCCTATGTTTTCTTTCTACAGACCCATTTTGGTGAGATGTGTAGGGACAAGTGAATCTATGAGTGATGCCAAGAGACTCTAGTACTGGTGTGAAAGGTTTGAACTCTCCCCCTGAATCTGACTGAAGTGACTTTAAAGTGACAGAGAACTGAGTTTGGATCAGTTTGTGAAACAGATGAAAGGCAGTGATGGCATCAGATTTCTTTCTAAGCAAGTAAAACCATGAATATTTGGTAAATGCATCAACAAATGAGATGTAATATGAGTATCCACTACTAGATGGTGAAGGAGAAGGCCCCCACAGATCAGTGTATACTAGTTCAAATGGTGTGTGATATTGTGTGGTGGATGGTAGTGAGTGAATGCGATATGCTTTGCCAATGACACATGAATTACACAATTCAAACATCTTATTGGAATCAATAGATTGTTTACACAGAGACAGTACAGATTTGATAGCTATACTATTGGCATGCCCTAGTCTATGATGCCACACATGGTAATTATTTGTATGACTAACAGTGGAAGTAGTAGATGGTACATTACTGGATGAAACAGATGCAACTAAACCAGTAGGCTTGACAACAGGTGCTAAGGCGGGCAGGAAAAATAAACCATCAGCTCCCCTGGACCCTTCAAACAGGATTTGCTTAGAGACCTGACATTTAACAAAGCACACACGTGAATGAAACTCAAAGAATACATTGTTCTCAGCACAGAATTCACCTACAGATATAAGATTACGAGTAAGAGCAGGCACAACTATGGCATTTTTGATTTGAAACTGTCTAGAAGGGTTGTGTGTGGATATTAGGTCAAGTGTACCAGTGCACTGGATAGGGTAACCTAGTCCATTGCCCATGTGAACCTGTTGTGAACCAGCATACGGTTTGCAATGATGTAAATAAATAGAGGACTTAGTAAATGTATTAGAGGCACAGGTATCAGCGTAAAAACCTTGAGAGGCAATGTCTGATGGCACAGTGAAGATTTCTGTTGCAGTAGGATCAAAGGAAGTGTAGGCAGCTAGTGCTTGTGCAGGAGTTGAACCAGAGGTGGAAGCACCAGTAGCATCAGTTTTCTGTTTACCATCAGAAGGTGGAGTAGTAGAAGCCTCAGGTGCAGAGTTTGTTGGTGGCGTAAAATGCTCATCAAAGCGAAACCAGCAGTCAAGCGCAATGTGACCATAGCGAGAGCAAACTTGGCACTGAGGTCTGTTGGTAGAGCCACCACGAGCACGACCACGACCACGCGTGTCGCGTCCACGGCCGCGGTAATAGCCATTGCCTTGATAACCAGATTGATTAGAGCCACGACCTGCGCCAGGAGTGGAGTTGTGATGTGAATTCACATGAAAAAGGTTGGCAGAGACTGCTGGTGAGGCTAACTCTTGACGAAACTTGTCAAGCTGAGCTTCTTGAACCAGTAACATAGATTCCAGATCAGTTAGGTCAATGGCTTCAAGTTTTGTGAATACGATCATCACAAATGAACTGTACTCCTCGGGTAAACCGTCGAGTACAATGTCCACGAGATCTTGATCGGACACCGTATCGCCAATCGCAGTCAATGAATTAGCTAGGGGACGAATTCGAGCAAGGTATTCCGTGATACTACGAGTACCTTTCTTCGTCGTCTTCAGTTCGGCTCGCAATTGACGCATCTTAGCTTTCAAATGTGCGTAGAAATGTTTGTGGATCGTGTCCCAGACCTGATGAGCGTGACGGCAATTCAACACGCGAGGTAGCACCGAGTCGGAAAAGGTGGAGAGCAGCCAAGTGAATAGTGCTTGATCTTGCACAAACCAGCTATCATAGGCATCAGAAACCTTGCCGTTGCGTTGATCCTCCATTGAGTCAAATTGTGGAGGTACCACGGGATTGACAAGGAGACGATGAAGCTTGTGCGTGGCAATGACACCTTCAACTTGCTGATTCCAGATCAGGAAGTTTTTATCATCAAGTTTTATGGATAGCTTAGGTCCGGTGACAAATTTGGACGGGTTTGCAGCGGCGGTGTGAAATAACGACGAAGTTTGCGACGAAGTTGGCGTCACCGCCGGTGAACCTTCTGGTGGAGGATCGGTAGCCATTGACGATTGGATTGAAGAAAGCTCAGAGAGAAGAGGAAGCGGAAGATTCGTGAGTGACGAGCGCACGGATCAGGAAGGCGAATGATACCATGATAAATCTAACTGAATCGGTTAGAGATGAACATAAACGAGAGAGATGAAATTAGGAATTGCAGAGAGTGATTCTTCATTCATTCTTAAAGTCACTGTACAGAGTGCTTTTATACAACTGATGGGTCAATGCCCAGTCAGCATCTTATGTGGCAGTGCCACACCTGAATTTATTGTACAGTTGGCAATCTATTGGATAGGCAATATTACTAAACTGGCCTTATCTCTATTAGCCACGTCCTTTCACGGTTACAAAGACCGTGGCTAAGTATGTTCGCCACGGTGTTTGGGCCTGTTGGCTACGGTTTTGACCATGACTAATCACCGTGTTTTTTGTAGTGTACGCCGCTTGTTGGCGTTCCACGGGCTCGAGACATCCACTTGGAGTGGATTCAGTTTACCACCAGTGCACGTGATGTTCTCAAAACGGCTACTCCAGTCAGGTACGCGGGTGTGTGGGATGACCTATACTTCCTCTGGCACTACCGTATCTCAAGTCCTCGTCTCATGGAACCCGAGATGGGTACTTCACATATGGTTGCAAATTAGGACATTTTGGAGTCATCTGCGGCTGCTTCGTTTGATGCTGCATGGAGTTGGCACGAGGGGGCCACTGATGTACTTTTTTGTTATTGTTTTGAACTCTATTTATTTTTATAATAATTGTGAACTTTTTATGGTAGTTTTTTATATTGTGTTGTTGAATTGTTAAAAAAACGTCCACATACGAAACTCAGAATGAGAACTAACCAAAGGCACTCACTGAAAAACCAAGAAATCATCACAACACAAATTAACTTCTAAACTAAAATGGGACATATTTCGGGTTGTATATAACTGTAAATTAACTCCTAAACTAAAATTGGACATATTTCGGGTTGTATAATTGTATAGCATTCTTAGCTCAAATACCACCACCACCACAAATAATAATGTAAAAATTATACAAACAAAATCATTATTTTAGGCCATAACTCTATGTAAACACAACAAAACCTAATGCATACTCAAAAATAACAGAATGAAAAGGATTGCCTGCTGCCCACAAAGAATATGTATGCTAGAAAAAAATTTGAATGATCATAATCATGTAGAGGAGGTAAGGCATACGATGTAACGAATAACAAAGAGCAATGATATATAGGGCGTTTTTTTTTGGTACCCCCCCTATTATACCCCATACCCCCCCCCCCCTAAATGGCCAAACGAACCAAAATACCCCTGAAATCCATAAAATTTCCGGAAATACCTCAAATTTAAATAAATTCGTAAGTATATTTTTTTGGGTTTCCGGAAATACCCCATTTTACGGATTTCCGGAACACATTTTACATTCCGGAAATACCGTAAAATGAGGTATTTCCAGAAACCCAAAAAAATAGACTTCCGAATTTATCTAAATTTGAGGTATTTCCGAAAATCCCTCAAAATTGCCTTCCGAATTTATCTAAATTTGAGGTATTTCCGGAAATTCCTCAAAATTGCCTTCTACATTTATTTGATTAATTAAAAACACCTTATTTAAAATAACAAATTGTAACAACAAACAAAACGAAAACATGATAGAAACTACTGAGATGGTGGAGTGAAACGACGAAGGATCTCAGCGACTGTCCTTCTGGTTTCGGCGTACAAATGTCGATAACCCTTCCATTTAAACAGGACATAAATGGACATAATGGCTTAACGTTATCGTTGTTCTTGACATCCATTAGACCAGTAGGGGGATGTGGCTGTGCCTTATATGCCAGACAGGGTCCGTTGGCAGTTTGGATATGTCCAGCAGATTCCTGATCCACCTATTTCGGGCCCACGTCCATCTACGGAGTTCATAGTACAGGAGCTGATGTTCTATCAGTCCCCAGCGCGGGCTTTCAGGGACAGCGGTCGACGGACACCCATTCAGGGTGCTTGTGATGACGAGTACCTACCATGGTACTTCCAAGTGTCCATTCCCCGCCTGACTCCGGCTCCGCCTTCACCTCCAGTTTCGCCTTCGCCTCCATAGGATGTTGGTCCACTTCTGAGTCCAGCGAGAGAGTAGCTAGGCATGTCCAGGATGCCTATGATAGTCTTTTGGCAGTCGACGGCATTCCTGGGGATGTCTATGATAGTCTGTTGGCTGCTTTATGGCTTTTGGACATTTAGTTGTATTATTTTTGTATTTTTACTGTATTAATACTGATTATTATTGTTTATTAGTTTAGCAAGTTTCGTTACACTTAATTATTCCGCATAATTTTTTTTAATTTAAAAAAAATATTTTTTAAAAATTTTTGGAAATACACATATTTCCGGAAGGCAGAAATATGTGTTTTCCGGATATACCTAAAAAGAGGTATTTCCAGAAGCCATTTTTGGCTTCCGAAAATACCTCTTTTTAGGTATTTCCGGCAGAAATATGTGTATTTCCGAAAATTTTTAAAAAATATTTTTTTTTACGAAAGACTAGGGGTATTTTGTGGATTTATGGTAAAATTGGGGTATGGGGTCCAATGGGGCGGGTACAAAAAAAAAACTACCTGATATATATTACAAAGTACCCAAATTAACACACTATATTTTAAGGGACAAACTCGGCTAGTACCCAGATTAGATCTCCAAACTCTTGATTAGTCAAGGTCTTTTTCCCCTAGACACTGAAGCATGGCCAAAGACCTTTGGACCAAAAAAAATTACAAAGGATTTTTTGCACTAACCCTACAAAATCACACATGTGGGTATTTTAAGGGAAAAAACCATTGTTTCCATCGGAGTTTGATACTAGGAAAGAAAAACAAGAGTAAAAGAAAAAGCATCTTTGAGGAGTAAATCTAGATCATATAATAATACATTGTGGTTGTGATTAAAAGATAGTTTTTTTTTATTTAGGACTATTGCTGGCTACCCACGGAGTGTCCCAACGCTTTCAACGAATGACTAATCTCCGCTCGCTACTTGCGGCAAGGATTTCGCTGGCCAACACGCCTTTTTAACATGGGCGGGAATCGAACCCGGGAGCAAACCGGATCGACCCCCACTACGTAGCTCAGGGTAGTTGGTTGATTAAAAGATAGTTGGTTATCACATTGACTGTTTTTTTTAATCTCAACCATTAACCATTTAATTTATGACTAAGATTTACTCTTCTCACTCTCTCACACTAAAAACACTCTGACTTGATATGCCCTATATATATATATATATATATATATATATATATATATATATATACTAGTATGTATGACCCGTGCTCTGCACGGGTATACATTTTATTTTAACTTAATTTATAATAATTTAATTTTTTAAAAAAAAGGAGATTTGTATATTTATATTAATTAGATCGGATATAAAAGTTAGGTATAATATGTTTTGTTTTAACTTTATTTCCTGAATTAAATATAATATATGAGTCTTATTTGATGACGAACTAATTTTATAACATCAAAGTTCCTTGTAAAAAAAACATCAAAGTTTCTTTTTTCGTATAAATTGAGTATCCTCTACGCGCAACTGCAGAGACTAATCTCTCGAGCCGGGCACGCAACTGCAGAGACTAATCCCTCGAGCCGGGCAGGATCACAATGTGCGGCAACCTCAAGAGATTTAACACTGCTGCATGCCCAAGGCTGAATTCGAACCCATGACATTGGTTAAGCTAGAAGAAATCACCACCATCTCATCCAAGTGCTATTGTAACATCAAAGTTCATTAATAGCATTAAAAAAACTAATTTTGTGATATTTATTCAAATATCTTTATTAATATTAGACATAGTTAATGAGATTAACTAACTAAACTAACTTCATTAATTCTTGTGAAGTGGTTAAAATAGAGGACGGAGGGAGTAATTAAATAAAGTCATCAAAAAAAATTACCTAATTAAAATTATTTTTTGTTAAAAAGAACTAATTAAAACTTGGATATTTCTTTGTGATGGAAAAAAAAAACTTGGATCAAAAGTAGGTGACATTTTTTGAGTGACTAATATCAATGTTATAGGGACTAAAAACATATTTAACCTTTTTTTTATAACTATCACTTGTCCATTTATATAGGGGCCTATTGTATCTCATTTAATTATAGAATTTGAATTTCAAATTTCAATTATAACTACTAAGTTACCCTCGAAATATATTTGCAATTTTCAATAACAAATTTTAATTAATTAATTTTTAATGACCAAAGTAACTTCGATTTTGGCCGGTCTAATTGTCAAATCTTATAAGTAAAAGACAACAAAATAATGTTATGAATCTAGTAAAAATACAGATAAATGTATTAACAATGTTGGCAAAGGAATATATAAATCAAATTTGTCAGATGGTAGGCCATTAGATCCAGTATTAGTCATCAGTTCAACATAAAGTTTCATTTGAGAGCACAAACTATGCTCCTCATAGCATCAATAGATCCCCACCATTGTCTGATAATCTTCAGCCACCATTTGACCCCTTTTGTTCCTATACTTTTCTATCAGAATGTGACAGCACCGCCACTTTGAGCCTTCTCTTGTCTTTTACAAATCAGTGGTCTTATTCTCACCTTATCCATCAGCAAGGTGCGTAACTCCATGCCCTATGAAGGGAGGATTGCATTCTTCCAAGGTCACTTTTTTACAAGTTTCTTCTAAGGACATTGAATTCTGCAACAGCTATTCCAAAGCAAATTAAAATAGACTTTTATGCTTCGAATGCCAACTAAATAATTCCGAGAAGTAGTGTTTGACATGAATTATAACAAAATATTAAGAATAACCCATGCCAATCATAAAATAATATCAAAGAAGCGCAATAGTTGTTACCAACAAATAAGACTTACAACGAATACATCAAAGATCCGTTTAATATGACACTTTTACAAATGCAAGTCAGAAACCCAATTGAAAAAAAAATGAAACTTCATGCAACTTAAGAGATAGAAAAACCATAAAATAAGAGAAGCGACCACTCTGGCTTACCTCATTCAAGAACATCAGACACTTTGTAAGATTATGCAGTGACCTCTCCCAGCCGATCAATATACAGGAAACAATAGAAAGTTCAAAGAAATAAAAAAAAAACTTATATCTAGAGCAACACAAAGAAACCATACCTTGTATCGGTTATTAATTTATTATTCAAGCTGAATTGCAAACATACATAAAATAGTTTCTCGTTTTAATTCTACCTTTCAGAATCTATAATTCTTTTTCTTGTCATTTACCCTATCTTCTCTACTCTACTCAAATACTTTTTGATGTCGAAAGAAAATAGTAGGCACTACAGCCTTCAAATGAGCACAAAAAATAGTAGAAGTCACACCTTTACAAAAAACCGCCATTATCCATCATCTGGGAGCTAGTTTGAAATGCAAGACAATCCAAAGATGTGAGTGGGTCATATGATTTATCAAAACCAACTTGCTATCAGAAAGACAAAAGTTGGTTGTTTTAATTAAGTACCTTTTCACTTTCTGTTAATGAAGTTACCTATTAATGCAATCATATATATCTAGGAAAGGCCATTGAGACTTTTACATTTACTTACCCAAACATGAAACATCGTCAAAATGTTGGCCTACAAAATTTCAACTCTGTACACTAAATTTGAAAGATAAACACTCCCAAACATATCAAGTAATAAGATGAGGGAAGGAAAATCAAATGTGGCTAAAATTATTGATCTCCAAAACTACCTCCACGAACGGCTGATAACAGTTCCTTTAAGTTGCTTGCAAAATTTCCTAAATGCGCATGTTCACACATTTGATCGGGCATATTATCGGCAAAAAAAAAAAACAGAAATTCAACCAACATATTCATGAAGATCAAAAACATCATATACCCTATCTTTGAGTAAGCAAAGGTATACTCACCTACATAGAGTGTCGTAGTGGTCATTGGTCACGATCAATCCAAACTCAGGTTACCAATAATGAACGAATGATGATGATGATGATGGATCATCTTTTTACATATTTTTTTTCAGATTGTTGTTGTAGACCAATTAACAGATCTGCAAATCACCCATGAATCGGTTAGTAAGCAATAATCAAGATACATTAGATGAAGAGAAATCTGAAAACTAATATGTACTGTGTGATAAGATAATGGGTATGTTATTCCTTTTAATATCATCAAAATTGCAATACTCTTTGCCAAACATATTCACTCCCCTTTGATCCATTCTTAATTGGCAGATAACAATCTTTTTGAAGATTAAAAGCATTCATATGAAGTGGTTACTTACTTTTCGTCCCCAAGATAGCTTTTAAATGGAAAACTTTCTGACCAGGCATATGCCTATGTTGTTGTAGGCCACTGTGAGGAAATAAGAAAACAATGGGAAATAAGTAAGCTAAATGCTAAATATTTAGGTATAAAACTCTACTTTGACATGAAGCACTTCAGTAGTTCAGTAAACTAAACATATGAAGCATATATGTGATAAAGGGTAAAACTCTACTTTAATTAATCATTTTAATCATATGAAGCACTTCAGTGAACTAATCTACTTAAATATTCATTTCAATCAGCAAACAAACTTAACCATTCTACCCATCAGGCATTGATTGAACTAATCTACTTAAATCTTCAATTTCCTTCGGAAAAAATCAATATCCCTTTTATAACAAAAAGCAAACAAAATCACATGTAGCGATGAACCACATACACAATCTAATCCCTAAACTCGTATGGTTTAAAACCACAAAAAAGCCCACAGCAAAGTAACTCCATTTCCTCAAAACTATGAATCTGAGACGCATTAAAAAACAATGTTAAAAGAAAACATTTAAAAACTCAAGCAATGAAAGAAGAAGAAACAGAGATATGAAGAAAAATGTGTAAACCACGAAGGAAGAGGAAGAGAGAAAACGAGAAGAGGAGAAATCGAACAGAAATTGTAAAACAATGAAACCCTAAATCGAACGGAAATCCCAACACAGGAAGAGGGGGAAAATCAAACCCTAAATCCTATGTATGTTAAAATAGAAATCGCAGAAAGCTGAAGAATCGATTGTTATAGGGTCACAGAGAAAATGAAATACCTTGCTGAAGCAATGCTCTCGATTTGTTGTTGGAATCTTCGAAGCATTATTCTCCGTTTCTTGTTGGAAAGTTCGAAGCGGCGTTCTTATGGGAAGGTGCAGTGCTACGGTTTTTTTGACAGAGGAAATTGAAAACGGAAACGCAAGCGATGCAAGTGCAGATTGGAATCAAAAATTAAATGTGTAAAAAACGATTGATTGATTGCAAGTAATTCCGGCCAACAAAAATTACAACTATATTTGCTGTTTTAGCGTTGTTTCCTCCCTGTTTTTATCCATCAAATTAAATTAGGCTAGCCAAATCCCTGAAATCATGTATTTTCTTCGGTTTTGAGCGTTATTTTTATTTGACCACCCACTGTTCCTTTTGAATTTCGATTGGTTATTAATGTGTGATTAAGTGGCAGCCACCTATTTTTTAACCTGATTGCGTGGAATAAAATGATGATATGCGTGGCGCTGACATGAACTGTCCACAGTTCATGGTTTAATATAATTATGATATATATATATATATATATATAGGTCCAACTTTGATCAAATAAAAAGTCCAACTATCACCTTGTTAAGTCCATAAAAAGTTTGTTGCAATTTTTTTAAAAAAAAAGAAACTTAATTTTAAGATGCAAAGGCTATGGTAAGATTACTAGAGTGAGTATGTCAAGAACATAGACCATCAAACACCTTCAAACTTAGAGATTGAGATTGCACATATTATGTGCATAAAAAGTAAAATAAACATTTGATGGGCCATTAACACACATGTACAAGAGAAGAGAAAAGGAGAACAACATGGATGCTGTTAGGAGTAAGAAGGAAACAGCAATGGGAGAGTGTTATAGAATGTACATGTGAGCAGTACTGTGTTCTCCCCTGTAGTTCTATTTTCAGTATTAACACAAGTTCCTATCAACATTATCATGAACAATGTCATAATTCAAATGCAAAAGCACATACAAACTATGCAAGAAATACTATTAATGCATTGAGAGAAAAAATGCAGAGTAACCAGGAAATCAAATTACAGTTGATCCAAAGTAGTCCATCAAACAAGCACAAACACACACCCCTATTGTAGCTAACAAGTGAATCCTTACCCATCAACAAGGAATGCATTTTTCCCTTCCCTAAACATGTGCTTGTTATCATGAGTCATGACATGGATCTATTAACCTCCAGTTCAGTGCATCCCTAGATTTTGTCGAGCTTATCAGCCTTAATCACGGGGTTGGCTTTAGCAATAGCATTGCGGCCAACAGTTTGAAAATCAAAGGAGCAATCATGTTTGTCGGGATAGCGGTGTATCGCGCAAAAGTGGTTTCCACATTTGCAGCTGAAACCAGTTAATCCAACACGCTTCCGGCAAGTAGCACATCTATTTGGACCTGTCTTGATTTTTGTCTCCAAATTCTCACCTGAGGATGAATTTCCAGAAATCTCAGCACAGACTGCCTTTACCTCAGTATTTCTAACTTGTACATCCACAGCAACATCGGTCACAGCTTGTTTCTGATTGGAACCGCTATTCACGATGTTTTCAACCGATGCTGCTGCTAGTTTATCATGTTCCTGCTTCAATAGTGTGTCTTTGTAACATTTTGAGCACATATTCATGGTAGCAGCCCTTCCAAAGAAGCCACAATTATTAATACAAAGTATGGGCCGATCTGTTTCGTCATGAGACTCCATTATTTTATGACCACCTGCAAGCATAGAACCTCAGCTTCTCTGGAAAATATACACACTAAGAAAAAACATATTTCTTTCCAAAAGATAAATAACTAAAAAGTAATTGCACCTCCATAAGTGAATCCAAATTAACATATTAATTGTGTGATTGTGTGTTTGGTTCTGTAGTGCTGAAAATTGATTTGGAATGAAAGTGAATTGAATGTAAGGTGATTTATGTTTGGATGAATTCAAGTAAAAGTGAGTTGAACAAAAAATTGGAGAATAAAATCACTTTTTTTGGAAGCAAAAATTACAAATTCTAGCTTCAAGGAGAACCAATTCTAGCTCGTGATCACCCAAACATGTCAAAAGCAATTTTATGTCTCCAGAATTAATTTTAGCTCTCCAACGGTGAATCCAAACATGCACTAAATCAATACAGAAAAATTGAACTTGCTTGTGGCATGGCACCAGCAGTCAGATAACAAATAAACACAAGGATCACAAAAAAGAACAATTTCCAATACAAAGTCATTTACAATGCAAACATCATGATGCCAATCTCAACTATGGTAGAAAAGGACTTAGCAGTATTCATTCTCATTTGGTCATTACTCTTCATACATCTTACAATTGTTGGCACAACAAAATTTTCTTTTTTCAAACAAAAAAGTATTTGTTACCAAAGGGAAAGAGAGTATTTTTAAACTATAAACATAGAAGAAACACATAGAACCCTATGTAATTTATATGAACATTGAAGACTGATTCCAAATTCCAACCAACGCATTAACTAACAATCATCAGTTCACACTCACAATTCAATCATGCAATCAAACCCCAACAACCCCATAAGTAAATATCTACCAATAATTCAATCATTCAAACAAACACAACAAATTAACAAACTCATAAGCCACCTAAACAAATAAAAAACAAATTTTTAACACTTCATCATCTGGAATCGACAACCCCATAAGAAAATACAATGAATCAAAATTCTTTTAGAAAGGAAGGGAAATAAATCAGAAAAAATAACTCACTTCAAAAATTTCTGACCTGTGGGCTTGGTCTTACGGGTGCTGACAGTGTGATCAGGTAATTACTGAAGGAAAGAAAAATTAAGAAGCGTGAGAAATAAACAAATATAGGGAAAAAGAAAGAGATAAAAATAATATAGGTGGAAATAATTGTGACCTTTCTAATGGAGGAAAGAACGATGCATGAAAATAATCAAAGGATATGAATAGAAGAAAACAGAGGAAAGTACGAAAAACAAAAATTAAAAAAAGGTAAACGGCGCTGAAGAGAGAGAGAGAAAGAGATAAGAGAGGAGAGTGAGAAATGAGTTGGTTTTGTTTGGTTGGGGTCCAATGTCGCGTTAAGTAGGTTACACTTTTTATAGTTTATCTTTATCTTTGCTCTGGGTTTTATTTTGGTCATTTATTTTTGCTCTAGGTTTCATTTTGGTCCTTAATTGTAATCGGGTGTTTGTTATGTTTCGTGTTTGATGTATTTCGTTATCTTTCTCCTCTGATGTACATTTATGCCTTTTATGAATAAATTAGTTGTTTAAATTAAATACGATGGAAATATAAATTAATTAGTAAGTACTAAATAGTGGCAGAGTTACAAACCAAACAAGTTATAGAATTACAAACAACCATGCACTAACATAAATCCTACTGTGTAGCCCGGTCTCTCCTGTGATAGACACAGCCAAACCTCCTAAGTCTATGGAATGGCCTCACGAGCCTCTTCATCCGATCCAGTATGCTCCATGACTGCGTCCCCCGTGGAACGTTCCCATCTATGGAACGCTCCATCTCATCCACCAAGTCAACCATATCGGGCATTATCTGTGAGACAGGAAGCAAAGTAAAGTATTAAAATGTGTACATGTTTAATAAATCAATAAATGAAAACATGTAAAAGACGTACCTCTCTAGTGTCAGGGTCATTCTCAAGAATCTCATAACTAGACGGCAATATGAATGGGTGTGAGATCCTCCCAAACCAAGTAAAGTACCCTAGCACCGTGTCTGGGTGACCCGGTCTGACATAAGGCCCCCGCTCTATCAAATGATGGTTGAAGTGTGCCCACATGGCGTCAGCATCCTCTAAAGTTACGGTGGCCCGAGTACTAGGTTTGGGGTCCTCTGGGATCCCCTGTACCTACCCAAATTGCCTGACGACACGATCCGGCAGGTAGGGCACCATGCACCCAGCATGACGTATAAATCCTCTGAATAGTGTCAGTGCCCCAAAGGGTCTGACATGTCTATGAGATGTGTAGGGGTCCCAGGTGACCTCATCGGGGTTAAGCCGATCCAGTGCCTCGAAGGGTCTGATATTATGTTCGCTGTCTGCCTGTGTGCTCGATTTCAAGCATGTCCAAAAGAATCACATTTAAAAGCTGTAAAACGGATTCTTAGACATGTTAAGGGGACCATAGACTTTGGTTTGTGGTACCCGAAATCGAGTATGTTTAATTTAGTTGGTTTTTGTGATGCTGATTTTGCTGGTTGTACTTTAGATAGAAAGAGTACCAGTGGAACTTGTCATTTCTTAGGTCCTTGTTTGACCTCCTGGTCTAGTAAGAAACAGAACAGTGTTGCTTTGTCCATCGTTGAAGCCGACTATGTGGCGGTTGGAAATTGCGTTGCACAAGTTCTGTGGATGAAACAGACTTTGGAGGATTTTGGTTTATTATTTGAAAATGTGCTTGTTTTATGTGATAACACTAGTGCAATAAATATTACTAAGAACCCCATCCAACATTCTAGAACTAAGCATATAGACATAAGACATCATTTCATTAGAGATCATGTGTCTAGGGGGAGCATAGCATTGAAATTTATAGGCACTGATGACCAACTAGCGGACATCTTCACTAAACCCCTAGCCGAAGCTCAATTTTGTAAAATCTGTAGAGAGCTAGGGATGCTTGACTTTGCTAGTTTATAAAGTGATTATGTTTGTATGTGCTCACCCCCCCCCCCTCCTTTTTGATGAAAACAAAGGGGGAGAAAATATATGCATGGGGGAGAAAATATCTGCTTATAATGTGATTATGTGGGGGAGAAAATATCTGCTGCTATCTGTGCTTATATTGTGATTAATTATATGTTTCATTTAGTTGAATATTTTTATGCTTATGCTTAAGGGGAGCTCTTTGAAATTTTTTTATTATCACCCCATATGCATAATGTAATTTGTTATCATCAAAAAGGGGGGTTTGTTGAACCAAGGACAAACGCTCTTTGTTTTGTATGATAACAAATTACATCTTGTCTACTAATGGTTGCAGTTGAATGAAAGTACAGGGACAAAATCAAAGAACAGGGATTAAATCAAAGAGCAGGGACTAAAGTGCAATGGCTTGCAGAAGAAGCAACAATGAAGTTGAAGACCTAATTGTTTATCTGCTTTTGATAGGACTCAAATGTAAGATCCTATCCCTTCAGCTTTATGACATTTAGTAGCTGAGAGATGATTTTTCAAAACATGCATGTTGCATCAAAACAAGCTTTGAAAAATATTTTATAAAATTTCATGCATGCATAGGGTGGCACCTAAACCTAAAAACAATTTTGTGGAAAGCTTGAAATCGATTCCTATCACTTTCTAAAGCATGAAATCGATTTCCTAAGCTATTATAAAGCTTGAAATCGATTTCCTAATATATTATAAAGCTTGAAATCGATTTCCCAATCTATTGTTGAAGCAAAGAATCGATTTTACCTTGTCTCATTGGAGTATAAATCGATTTCATACTCAATTCATTGGAGTATAAAATCGATTATATACTTAATACATTAAAACATGAAATCGATTATTTGCTTCCTTCTTTGAAACAATTTAAAGCAATGAATCGATTTCCAACTTCCTTTTCTCAAGCATGAAATCGATTTCAATACACAATGCCTTAAGCATGAAATCGATTTCAGCACACAATGCCTTAAGCATGAAATCGATTTCAACACACAATGTTTCAAAGCACAAAAATCGATTGCAACATCAAGTGTTTTAGTCCAACGGTCAATTTTTTACATTTTCTATAAATAGGGACCTTGGATCTCAAAACAAAATACACCACTCCAATTCTCTTCTACGCAATTTCAAATCAAAAGCAAAGAGAAAAAAATAAGAGCTTTCATTTTCAGATCTATATTTCAAAGTTCTTCATTTTCAAAAACCAATCATCTCTCACTCTACTATATTGTTACTATACTGCTGAAGTGATTGGTTCGTAGATCTCATACTGTATTCGTTTTCTAAGTGGTTATTTTGAAATCCTGGGAGGTGTTCTTGGGTCGTTCAATCGGGGAGATTGAAGCGGTGTTGAAATCCTTAGCGGGGAGCTCGGGTTCTGAATTTGGGGAAATTGGGATTGGCTATTTTGAAGTTGCCTGTTTGTAAAACATTCTTCATATAGTGGTTGTCAGCAAGTCCAAAGGTTGCAAAGCCTGAGGCTGAGGACGTAGGGCTTTTATCTCGAACCTCGTTGTGAACACCCAATTTTTACCGATATGTTCTTCTTTTCTTCGCGAGAATTCCAAAATATCGTTTTATGCATCTTGGTGGTTTTAATCGACTTTCGCGTGGCATTTTGGGTTTATTGCTGATTTTCGCTTTTTATCAATCTTATTATCATTAGTAGAACTCATTTTCAGAAAAACTCAATTAAAAAATTTGTTTTAGGATTAAATGTTATTATTATTATTAACTCTTTTTTTTTTATTTTTTATTGTTATTAGTGGAACTTAATTATTTTTATTGCAAGAAAAAAAAACTTAATTAAAAAAATCTATTTAATTATAATTTACAAATTACAAAATTCAAAAGTTTTCAAATACAAATAAAATACACACCAAGGTAAAATTCACAAAAGTAATAAAAAAAATAAAAAAGGCAAAAAGGTTTGTGCTGTACGCAGACAGCAACTTCACCAATGATAAAAATGCATATATTAACTCTAGCCTACATCTTTGTACATGAGCAAAAATATCCTTTTTAAACAAAAGGGATAGGCGCTTTAATCAGGATGGGTGCAGCAACCCAAAAGTCAGCAGTCAGCAGCATGGACAAAGAGAAGAAGCCAAAACCATGGCAGCAATAGGTCTCAGCAACAGGTCTAGCTTTGTCTAGACCCAAAGCTTCAAATAGGTAGAACCCTTGCCGAGTCTTTGTGGCACAGAGCCTGCACATACATAAACAAGGTTTATAACAGTCAAATACCCCAATCTGTGAAAGCACCAGAGGCGAGAGAGGAAAAAGAATTGCTCAGAAATTTTAGAGCACCAAAACATGAAACATTTTGAAAAAATACAAATTAGAGTTTCAGAAAAATTGACTTCACAGTGAATTAATCTATGCAATCTGGCCCATAAATTGAGTTTCAAACACAACAGAAAAGGGGGAAGATACGCACAACAACACACACATAACACTGATTATTGCAAAAATTTGAGAGTTCGAGAAGGGAAGAGCTGGGAAGCAGTTTTGAGCTCCAGAAAAAAAAGAATTTAAAACTGTAAAGAGAAAGGTTAGTTCCCAAAATCCATCTAACTACTCATAGTTTGTATATGCTATCACCATGAATGTTGATGCTTTAAATTTACTGTGAAGCCAAGCTAAGTTTTTCTTCTTACCATACATGCATATATGAATGGTTGTGGCCCAATGTATGCATATAGTACACGATGCAACATACACAACAGTAGGTACATATACATTAAATCTTTTTTCTTTTTAAAACAGATACAGGAGAAAGTAAAGATAGCTATTAGTTTCAGAAAAAGTTAAACTTCTCAGATTTAATAAAGAATAAATATAGAGTTTCAGAATATAAAAAAAATTAAAATAAAATATAATTTTCAGCTTTTTTTACAAAAAAAAGGAAGAAAAAGCAAGAGTTTAGTTCAGATTTGTTTTTTTAGGTGAACAAAATTAGGGTTTTAAGAAGAACAAAGCCATACAGCCACAAACAGTTTTTTTTAGATCTAGGACCCAGAAGTTTTGTTAACTAAAAATCTAAAAGTTTTTTTTTTAAAAAAAAAAGGAAAGGTAGAAGAAGGAGAGACAAGACAGTGAAATAAAAGGGAAAGGAGAAAGGGACTTTACCTCCGACCAACGTCTGTGGTGGTCACTGCCGCGTCACCGTGGACCGCCGTGAGCGAAAAAAAACACCACCTTCGCACCACCACACACCCCTTTTCTCCACCAAAACGGCCACCATCATCTCTCTCTCCTTGTGAACCACAGCCTCCCTCAACCGCCGTCACCCAAAAACTACCCACGGCCCCCACCACCTTCGCCCCCTACACCACCCTTTCCTCCACCAAACGACCACCACCGAAACTCCCCCCACCGCCGTGAATCACCATAAAACAACCGCCACCCCAAAACGCCCAACAACCATCAAAACCACCACGTCGCCACCAAAAACAACACCGGGGCCCTCCCCCCATTTTCGCCATTAGCGGCGGCGAGAAGGTAGGAAGCGAGATGAGGGTTGAGGGAGAGACGGAGAAGAAGACTAGGGTGAGGAGAGGAGAGTGAAAACGGAGGTCCTGTGAGGAGAAAGGACGAGATCGGAGTGAGAGGAAGAGTGAGTGAGGCCACGGTGGGGGTGGGGCGGAGCAAGGAGGGAGAGAGAAAAAATTTAGGTTTGGAGCATTTTGGGGGTTGGAGGCGTCGTGGAGAAAGAGAGGGGAATTAGGGTTTCTATTTTAGGTTTAGGGTTTTATAGTATGAACTCAGGGGCAATTTCATCTTTTCACATTTTTTATTATTCAGATTCTTATTCACACCCCCTGCGTTTGCTTCGCACGCCCCCCTGAAGCCCACGTTTTTGGCTTTGACGGATCAGCCCACTAAAAATGAGAATGGGCTACTGCATGCACCCCAGTTTTAATGATACAACCCTCGGTGGTTAACTGCACCCCCATTTTACTGTTTCACCCCCTTTTTTCGTTTTTTTTTCTCTTTATTATTTCTTCACAAAATAATTTTTCTTTTTTACAAAAAAACCTATAAAAATGGGTTTGGCTGAGATGTATATCTTGTCGATCCTGGTTTAAGAGACTTTAGCTGTACGGCTTTGATCTTAAACCCCTTTCGAAAATTAAAATCAGTCTACACACAAAGATTTTTAAGAAGAACTATGTAGCCTTTGATTCTCCGCTTCGGAGATACGTAGGAGCGGGGCTTCCCCGTCAAGTCAAAAAATAAATTTTTCTTAAATTAGTCCCTTATTTATTTCTTTGTAAATCGAATTTTATTTATTTTTTGGAATAAACAAATTTTCTAAACTTATTGATATCTTGCACAATCAGATTTAGGGTAACTGTCTTAAGACAGATGTTTTAGGGGTGTTGTGGAATTAAATTTTCGCCCTTCCCTATACATAACCGACTCCTGAATCCAATCTAGTTTACGCAGACCAACAACTTCTAGTTAGGTTTTTCTCAATTTTTCCTATTAAATAAATTGGGTGGCGACTCCTAAAATAATCGAATTTCGAGCCGTCTACGTCGGGATCACGATCACGACACTCGTAAAAATCCTGGTGTATCTCTATCCCTCTCTCTCTTTACTTTCTTTACAGTTTATATTTGTCTATTATTATCATTGCGCTTCATATCTGTCTATCCTGAATTCTGATAATAGCATAATATTACGTTGTGCCTGATCTGTCTGCTTAGGTGCATCATATTAGGTGCATCATACAGTTTAAATCTCAGTTTCCGCCTTTGATTTAAACGAACACTGTTAATGCTTTAAATCTTAGTTTCCGCATCTGTTTTAAACAAGCAGTGTAAAAGTTTTGAAAACCGAAAAGAATTCAAGTTTTGCACATAACCTTATTCACCCCCCTCTAAGGTTATCCTATAGTCCAACATATAGCTTTTCCTGTCATGCCATAGTACATCTCCGATAAAAGCTCTGCCTTTACCTTTGAACCTCTCCACTAGTGTACACTAGCTTCAAACCTCTGAGGCCTAGGTTCTGGGGCTCATGACTTCCCCTCCCCTAGTATACTAATCTACCTCAACAGTCTTTGATGAAAATGTTTATTCATCCATTTTCATTACATATCATTCATGTTAATGCATAAACATAAACTTGATTGAACTTAGTTCCTTGATGGTAAATATAACCCTTCTCCGCTCATGCGTACTACTTTTCGGTTTTTGAAACATTTATAGGTTTGAAGGTAATTTTCAAAAACCATTTTTGAACATGTCAAAAACAATGTCTTAAAAGTGAAAAATCACCACAAAGGGTTGGAAAGGAGATTAGAAGAGGTTTGGAATCAAAAGGAGCGACGAAACGAGAATTCGGTGTGCTGTAACAGAAGCTCACGCACGGTCCGTGTGCCCTAGGCGCACGACCCTGCGCACTGATCATTATTTGAAAAACCATTTCCGAAGCTGGCGCACGGTCCGTGTGCCATAGGCGCACGATCCGTGCGCTTCTATCAGCACACCTATTTGTTCCGTTTTTCTCGTTTTCGCAATTCCGTTCGAGTCCAATCCGTAACCCAATATTAATCCAACTTCAAAACAGTCATTCAATACATAATAACGGTCCACATAACTCATGCATCAATCAACACACAACCAATATATCAATCAATCAACATTCATATCGTCAATCAATCAACCTTATAGTTCCTCATTCGAAACGTAATTCTCGTAAAACGGTTTTGACTCGAAAAATGCATGACTGAACACAAAACAGAACATGCAAAAAAAATTCGACACAAAATCCCTAAGCGAGTATAGAACTCACCTTTGGCGATGAAATCGCACACAACGACAACAACGAGACTTTAACAATCGCACGGAACCGCACGAACAATCCCCGTACTCGAATTTCTTGCTTCCACGAACATCAAATCGACCCCTTATGGATCCCCAAACGTGTCTAGTTACTGAAGCTTCCCCAAATGCTTCTCGAATCCACAATGTAATCCACAATGCATCTCGGTTGGGCAGCATCTGTGAGCTGTTATGTAACAAACATAACTAATTCGATTCTTAATAAAAACCTTTCAAACCAGTGTCTAATGTGTAGATAATTTTGTCTACTTTCATATGGTTCAAGTCCCACACTGGTATGATGAGTATTCAGGGAGTTATGGCTAAAACATTGTGACTGATTCAAAATCGTTACTGTGACAAATGTGAAATTTGTACTTAATTTTTCTCCCTCAATACTCAGTCAATTCAAGTGGTTCTTGTGCCTAAACTGAAGGATTTCGTGTCTAGTTTCTAATGAATCAAAAATGGCATTCAAATGAGGTCTGTGGAGGAAGTTACGCATGAATTACCAGAGACTATCAAAACGGGTTTACTGTAGAGTTTTTGATTTGAGTTGCTGTCTTCACATCCATCACTCATACCAGCCCCAAGACTTAAAATTTGACACTTCAATGGCCTAAAAGAACCCCAAACTCTACTGCTCCAGCTCCAGATGTAACATGCAAGACCAAAATCGAAATTTCAGCTCCCTAAAAAGACAAGCAACTATCAAGAGAACTCTATCTAGCTTCACATCTCACATGCAACTCGATTTCAAGGGATGAAAGGAAGTGATGATTCTGAAATGATGAGTGAGCTGAAGTGATATATATGATGGTGAAATTGGTATCAAATTGAAGAGTAGAAGATCAGGATCATGATGATGGAAGAAAACTAGACATGCATCCATGTTTAAGAAACTCTCTCTTCTCCTATCAAGCTCTCTCTCTCTCTCTCTCTCTCTCTCTCAATTTCTGTTCTGGTTCTCCTTTGGTTTCAGCAACAATGAAAATGTGTTTCTGAATGTTATGGAGAGCTGAGGGTAAATGGGTTGGTGAAAAGACCAATCTACCCTCAAGTGACAACATACTAATGTATACTTTAATTCATCCCTAATCAACCATTAATTCAACAATTCTTTCTTAAATTCTGGTTTTTGACTTATGGAAGTGAGGAGCGTGTTTGGTGTTTAATTCCAGCTGGAGGCTTAAGGTAGCGTAAATGACCAAAATACCCCTCTACTTAACTTTCCTCTAATTCCACGTAACTCATTTCCAATCAAACAAATATACAATAATTCATATGATTAATTAAATAATGCATATAAATCATCTAAGTGAGCAATTTAACATTGCTTTCTCGACACAATTTTAGCCATGACTCGACTTATCATTTAATTGACGATAAATCGCTAGTAAATTTTTTGTTATGTGAAATTAACCAAACTAGAGATGTTACACATAGGGATCTAGCAAAATGAGACCCGTAAGTGGGTAAGACAGATCTATCCTCCGGACCACCAGGGAAAGGGAATGTGAATGGAGGAGCAGCTGGTGTGGAAGGAGCACCCTCCTGATGTTCATTCCCAGCATGAACATCAGCACTAATATCAACAGCAGGGCCAGCAAGATTAGCTACCGGATGAGCAGCATCATGCTCAATGCCTCCTCCTATGTTCTGCTTTGGGGTCGGGTCAGCGTCCCTGCGCCTGGTAGGTCTGGCGCGTGCATCCTCCCTCCTTTTCCGGTTTGAAACCGTAGGAGGTGGCCTCCTTCCACGAGGCTCAGGCTGTGACTGGGAATGCCCACCTCTCGTCTTGACCATAATTGAAGAAAACGGAGAAAACAAATTAATTAAAACAGAAAATCGGTTAAGACAAGCATTCTGTTAACAATGGTTCAGATGGTCCTATCCGAACGGGTTTGGGAGCCCTCAACCGAACCATGGTTCGGATGGCCCTATCCGGACCTGTTTGGGAGCCCTCATCCGAACCTTTTAAAATGTCATCGTCCCTAAAATTGTTCGGATGGCCTCAACCGAACCGTGCGATTTTGTAGAAAAAAAATAAACGACAACGCAGTGAAATAGAAACGAAATGAGAGTGAGAGAGAGAGAAACGTACCTAGGGAGAGTGAGAGAGAGACGCGAAAGATGGTGAGAGAGATGGTGAGAGAGAGTATGGTTCGGTTGTGGAGAGTGAGAGAAAGTTAGGGTTCGGTTGTGAGGGAATAGGGGGTGTGAAGGGGTTATGAAGGGAGAGTGGGATATGAAGTGTTTCGAAGTTAGGGGTAGTTTTGGGATTTAGGAGGTTATGGGGTGTCTGGTGAGTAGGAGGGGGGTGGGAAAAGCATGGGCCAAAAGAAAAACCCATTATGTATGGATTAGGTATCGTTTCTAAATAATGAGAACGAGAACTAGGGGTGAGAATAGGTTGAGCCCAGTTGAGTTTTACGTTTGACTTAGTTGAAATTGTTAAGTCGCGGTCTGGCCTGCGGCTTATCATAGGTCCATTTTTTAGGTTTGACTTGACTTTTTTGAAAGGGTTGCATTTTTGGTACCCCACTCTTATACACCATCCCTCCACCAATTTTTTTATTCTCATATTAAATTTAACTTAACGGATTTATCTAATTAAAAGATAAATCCATTTTGTAAAAAAACCAAAACGGATTTATCCTTTAGTTAGATAAATCCGTTTTAATAAAAAATGCGTAACGGATTTAACTCCATAAAAGATAAATCTGGTATTACAAATTAACTCAACAGATTTACCTCAGCAAGACATAATTCTGTTTTGTTAATTTACAATTACGGATTTATCTTTTTATTACATAATTCCATTTTGAAAAAATTCAAAACAGATTTATCTAATAAATAGATAAATCCGTTTTGTTAATTTGTAGTAGGGATTTATCTATTTATTAGATAAATCTGTTTTGAATTTTCTCAAAACGGAATTATGTAATAAATAGATAAATCCGTTATGTTAAATTTTAAATAAATAAATAACCAAGATTTCACCGACAATTTTGATCAACAGACCACATTTGTTCGTCTTGGTAACTGTGCCCCAACAGATTGATTTTTAATGGTGTAGATTGCACCGACAATATCAATGGCACATAATCAATCCATTGCTATAAATACCCACACTCACCCTCAATTCTTCCACACCAACATTTCACTCTTATTTACTTCTTTTACCTTTTATGTTTGGTTGTGTTGTTGTTTCAATTTAATCCGCTTTTGCATCAATCAAATAAATGTTGGTCGCTTTTGCATGGCCGACCATTCTAATCTGAGTCTGTGTACTCATCACAGTTTCTTCCAGGTCACCACCATCCGACCAGTCCTTGAGGACTGCCCTCGTAGTATCAATTCAGGTAAATTACAGGGGATTCTGTCGCTGACTCTAGTGAATGCCACTGCAAAAAATTTAGAAAAAAAATATTAGTTTTTTAATTTTAAAAAATTTAAAATAAACCATCTACGGATTTAAGGTAAATCCGTAGTTGAGTTTTTTCAAAAAATAGCCTATGGATTTAAGGTAAATCTGTTACCCTTTTTTTTGAAAAACCTCAACTATGGATTTACCATAAATCCGTAGGCTATTTTTTTGAAAAATATAATTGCGGATTTACCTAAAATCCATAGGCTATTTTTTTTGAAAAATATAACTGCAGATTTACCTTAAATCCATATGAATTTGTAAAAAATCATACGGATTTATGTAAACCCGTTTTGAACAAATATACAAAACAGAATTAGGTACTTCCGTGTGGGAAAAAAAAACCAGACTTACTTTCTCTCAAAAACGGAAGTAAGTGAGAAATGACAAAAGATTTTAGGTTTTTGCTAAGGCCGGAGGGTATAGAGTATATAGGTGGGAGTATAAAAAATGTTACCCCTTTTTGAAAACCTGACAAGGTCTTAAAACATGACAAGACCTGAAAGCCTGTTTAAAGCATATTTCAATTTTTTTACGAAAACCTACAACATTCGAATTGTGTAGCCATTTGTAAATAGATTAAAAAGTTAATAGGTAAATGAGATTAAGTTCAATTTTAAGATCTATCAAAACCTTTTAGAGAATTAATTTTATATGACATCCTATTTATATTATATTTTATAATAATACCTATAATTATGTCAAAAAATTACGTTGGTCAATATGTTTAAAGTAACAAAAAAATGTTAGTAAATTTATGATTTAAAACAAAGTACAAAATTAATAATACTAGTAGCAATAATTACTATTATTTATATTTACTTAAATTGTCTTGCCTGATGGGCCTAAAAGGCTTTTAAAATTCTGCCAAAAAAAGGCTTTTAAAATGCCTTGGTCTTATTATTTTAAAAAAATGGTGGTCTGACCTGAGACCGGCGTAGGTTGGATCATAGACACCTTTTGGTCAGTCTGGCCTATTCCAACTCTTATTGAGAATCCATTGAACCGGGCCCCACACATAAAATATATGATCTTAGATATGTCAAGTTAATGACTACGACTATTACAAGAGATGTCTTGCAATTGTTTATAGAAGAGAAGGTAATATTGAATTTTTTGTTGTCTTTGAATCATCATATGGTTTCACTAATGATCGATACCCAGACTTCAAATCGAAACTTTAATTATATGTGAGTCACATCTCCTTACGTTGATGATTATTGTGAATAAAAACAATTTGAGTTTTGTTTTCATTTCCGAGCTCATTTAGTTGATGTTGATTTATTTCTCTTATTTCTACAAATAATATTATATTTTTATTTTTTGGAAAAACAAAATATTTATAAATGAACCTATTGCCCAACTCAACCCAACCTATTTAAGGTTAGGTTGCGTTGGTCCAGGTTATATGAAAATTTAGGTCTAAATTTATCCAACCTAACCCATAAGCATTTGATTGACTTGAGTATTTAAACGCATTAAAACTCACCCAACCCAATCCATGTCCACCCCAAATGCAACCCAACTAAGCATAGCAATAAGACCTACACTTGCAAGTATATTCGCCTTAATCTGCACGACTTTTACAGTAAAAATCGGCTTTGATTGAGTTTAAGTTTGGGCTAGGAATAGTGAGTGACAAGTCAGCAAAATGTTTGATCAAATTAGGGAGGGGAAATGATTTTAGAAATTGAGAAAATTGGGGGACTAAATTCGTGAAAAAAAAGTTTGGGGACAAAATTGTGAGTGTGTCATAATATTGGGACCAAAAGTGTAATTAAGTCTTTTTATTTTAGTTTCACTTTTTAGTAATTGATTGTAAACAGTATTTACAAAATAATTTTTTTTAATACTTATTCTCTTTATATATTTTAGAACCATATTTTTTTGAACCTTTAAAAAATTAATTAATTTTTATGCTTTTTTTCCTTATATTTTTAGAACCATATTATTCTGAACTTGAAATATATACTGAGAGAGTAATTAATGAAGAGAATGATGTACCAAAAAAAAATTAATGAAGAGAATGTTGTTATGTTAATAAATACTGCAACATTTACAATAGAACTCCCCATCATCTTCTTTCAGCTTTGTATAGGTCCTTCTATTTTATTGGTGGTTTTTATCCAACCCTGCATGATACCCACATGTTTCACTTTCTAATGGTGTTGTCTTCTTTGTAGTAATGCAACCACATTCATTTGCAACTAAATTGGTGACCACTTTCCAAGAAGAATCTTTCACTTCTCGTTCTCCTACTCTTCTTAAGGTCGTTTTTCTTCACTTTTGGGTATTACTTTCTTCTCACTCACTCTTTACAACCACCATAAGCCATGAACAGTTTCTAACTGTCACTCTCTAAACCCCACCGCACTGGTAATCACCACCACCGCACTAAAGTTTTTCGCTGCGATAACTTCTTTTTATCTATACTTGCATCATTTCTCGTGCGAGAACTTCAGCCACATTTACAATAGTACCCCTATTATATTCTTTCAATTTTGTATAGGTGCTGCAATTTTATTGGTGATTTTTATCAAACCCTGCCTGATACCCACGTGTTTCACTTTCTATTTGTGTTGTCTTCATTATTATGATCATTTCTCACCAACGAGCATTAGAAGCATACTAAAATTGGTGTTTATATTTTAATCTTTTCTTTTATATTCGAGTATCACGTTGTGCCATTTATTCCTGCAGGAACTTCAACTACAATTACAATGGAACCTACATCATTTTCTTTCAACTTTGTATAGCTACTTCTATTCTATTGGTGGTTTTCATCCAACCTTGCATGATACCCATGTGTTTCACTTTCTAATTGTGATGTCTTTTTTTCTTTTTAATTATGAGTTAAGTTTTTATATTTACAGTTGATGAATATGGACTATGTTATCAATTTTTTTTTGGACAAAAGAAGGAATGAAGCCTCGTTAAGACCTTTTGATGAATATCATCATCAAGAAGGAAAAAGAGAACTTCCCCCTGATTTTATTTAAAAAAAGAAAAAAGATGTCAGAAACGAGCCAAATGAGGAACTAAACCAATACCCTTGATAAAAAAGAAAATAAAGATAGAGCAATGATAGGAAGCCCCTAAGAAAACCCCCTAAAACACTCCAACCTAGAGACAATGAACTAACTTACAATAGTCAGATGAAATGAGACAGAGAATGAAGTTGTCTTCGAGCAGTTATAATAACCTACAATTTGGACCGAATTCTATTTTTTGCTCAAAATGCTTGGACTAACTAACAATAGTCAGATCAAAAAGAGACCGAGACAAAATTTGTTATTAAAATTCATTAGACTTTTTCTTATTATTATCTATGGATGTTCAATTCTAATGTATTTGTTAATATTCATTTTTAATTTTATAATCTTGTTATTTAATTTTTTATTCATAGTTATTAGACTATATATTTTACAAACCAACACCGTTGGCCCAGTGGCATAAGCCACCTGGGGACACGGGAAACGACCCGGTGCTCCTGGGTTCGATTCCCGTAGTAGACAGATTTAGTGTTCGTCAATGCAAAACTTGCTCCTAACCAGTGGCGGATCCAGGACCCTGGGCCGGGGGTGCAAAATATTTCAAACACACATCACTAAAAATGTAATAAAAACAAGACTTTAATTGGTTCACAACTTGTGTTGCACTAGACCAAAACAAATTAAATAGCACTAACAAGTTCCTAAATACAAATTAAATAGCACTAAAAGAATCAACATATTCACAAAATAGGGAACAGATTCAAATTAAATAGACTAACATAATCAAAATCAATTAAATAACACTAACACAAAATACAAATTAATTAAATAACACTAACACAAAGTACCAATTAAATAACATTAATAGAATCAAAATTAGAATAATAAGAACAATAACCGACTGAAGGAGAGAGAAAAAAATTTAAAATAAAATATATGACATTGTGAGTGATGGTGCATTAGAGTGGTGCAAAACTAGAGACTTTTGTGCGTTTTTCCCTATATGCAAAAATGTCGTGAGTAAACCTCAAGGGGTTGGCCCAGTGGTTCAACTCCCCACTAGTCCCCTAGGGATGAGGTAAATGTAATTACCTTCGTAAGTACTTAAAGAGCCCGAAGGTCTTTACTGCCTTGGACTGGGGCATCGTCCCCTCGCCCTAAAAATTTTTCATTCAAAAAAAAAATGTTCCGAGTGGCTAGAAATGGCCCGAACTAAAAAGGAAAAGGCTTAAATAGTTATTACCTCTGCAAATATTCCCATTATCCAGTTACCCCCCTGCAAAAAAAAACAATTTAAAATAAACCTTCCAAAATCTAATTTGATCCAGTTACACCCCTCTGTTAGTTTTTTTGCTAACAGTGTTAAGTTTGCTGACGTGAATGCCTAATTGATTGCTGATCTGTTTTCACCTATGACACGTGTGCGTTACCCCCCTCTGATTTGTCACTTCATCATCTTCCCTCTTGTCACTTCATCATCTCCCTCACAGCTCACTGCATCATCTCACGAAGCAGAACCAGTTCATCTCACTTTCTCACTGCATGGTCTCACATCTCCCCTTCCCTCAGCTCAGCTCACTCGCATCATCTCCCTCAGCTCACTCAGCTCATTGCATCATCTCACGTTGTCACTGTATCATCTCATCATCTCCCCTTCCCTCAGCTCAGCTCAGCTCACTCGCATCGTTCGCGTAGATCTAGGGTTTCTGTTTAAGCTAGAAGAAGGAAGCTCACGCACGCGAAGAGTAGCATTGCAGAGCTCATTGCAGTGGACGTGTACTAAGTGCTCTTTTATCGCAAAAAACAGGTTTGAATAATCCCTCACTACCTTTTTTTAGTTCCTGCCTTTAATGTACGATTGTGGGTGGGGGGACCACGATGTAGAAACCATTGATTTTTGTGTTAGGGGTGGAGTGAAATTCCAATTTAGGCCAACCAGTTTGCATGAAATATCCTTTATAGCCCCGATTCTGATTTGTACTACTTTATTTCCTTATACAGGGATGTCTATCACTGTCGTGTTCCACCATGGGGAGAAGTTTGTCAAAAATTGTATACTAGAGTATGAAGGGGGAAGTGAGACAGCTGTGAAAGGGCAGGATGTGGATAAATGGAGCTATTTTGAAGCTGTTGGTATTGTCAAGGAGTTGGGGTTTGAGGCTGGTAGTTATAGTCTTTGGTGGAAGAAAGAGGAAGAAGTGTTGTTCAACAGATTTTTGTGTGATGAGGATGCATCAAAAATAGTTGATCATGCATTGAAGTTCAAAGTTGAGGCTCATATCTACATTGAGCGCATTGAGCAACCTGGTTCTTCAACTGAAGCCACAAATGAAGAAATTGAAATTGGTAATAGGGAAGAAAGTGATAGTGATGATGACCTTAAGGGAATTCATATGGATGATAGTGAGGAAGAAAGAACATATGGCAAAGATGATGGGTTTGGAGATGAAGAACAAGCTTCTAGAAATGATGGACCACCTATTTCTGATACACCACCTACAGTTCATGAACCACCTCTTTCTGATACACCACCTAGACATCATGGACCACCTATTTTATCACCTACTGGATCAAGAATAGTGATTAATATGGTACTCCTTATAGAGTGAAATCTAGGGCAAAGAGACCACCAAGAAAAAGCAATGCTGCAAGTTTTAGTGCCCCAGCTGAGGAGGTGGGTCAAGTAAGTGATGGTTACATGACTGAGGAGTTGAATAGTAGTGATGAAGAAGGTCATTGTCCTAAATATGAGAGGTTTCGGGTTCAAGAGCTTAACAAAGACTACAAGTTTAAGGTTGGTTTAGAATTTAGTAGTCTGACAGAGTTTAGAGAGGCTATTAGGGAGTGGTCAATATTAAATGGGAGAGAGATAGAGTTTGTCAAAAACGAGAGCTACAGAGTTACGGTCCTTTGTAAGAAGAAATGTGGCTTTAAAGCACTTGTAAGTAAAGTGGGTTATAAGAAAACTTTTAGAATGAAGACTTGGGATGGGACCCACACATGTGCTAGGGTATTAAATAATAGCAATGCAAGGGCAAGGTGGGTGGCAAAATCAGTGGCTAAAAGGTTACAAACAACTGACCATGTCAAGATAAGAGATATAATGTCTGATATTAGGGTTAACTACAAGGCTGGCATTACATTTGGTAGGGCCCAGAGAGCAAACAAAATAGCGAAAGAAATGATAGAAGGGGATGCAGACAAGCAATATGCAATGTTATGGAGGTATGCAGCAGAGTTGAGGAGGGTGAATCCTGGTAACACATGTAAAATCAACATGATGGTAAGACCACCAACACTGCAGCCAAGGTTTGGATCCTTTTATTTTTGTTTTGATAGGTGTAAGAAAGGATTCTTGAGGGGTTGTAGGCCTTTTATTTGTGTTGATGGATGTCACCTCAAGACCAAATATGGTGGACAGCTTCTAGTTGCTGTTGGGAGAGATCCAAATGATGAATACTTCTCACTTGCTTTTGGGGTTATTGAAACCGAAACAAAGGAGAGCTGGGGATGGTTTCTAAGTTTGTTGTTGGAGGACACTGGTCAAGATAGGAGATGGATCTTTATTTCAGATCAACAAAAGGTAACTTTATCTTTATTTTTAATTTAACTTTAATATTTTCAACTTATATTTTCTGTTAATATTTTCAAGTTATATATTCTGTTAATATTTTCAGTTTTTCTGTTTTCAATTCTTTTCTTCTAGGGTTTGATACAAATGTTTGAGGAGATGGGTTTAGAGCACAGATTATGTGTGATGCACTTATATGCCAACTGCAAGAAAAAATTTGGTGGATGATCAATTATTAGAGACCTTATGATGGGGGCATCAAAGGTAACCTACTACCAAGCATGGGAAGAAAAGATGAATGAACTCAATAAAGTTGATGCAAAGTGTTGGGAGTGGCTCATGGCTGTTCCTACAAAATTCTGGTGTAAGCATGCATTCTCTCACTATCCTAAGTGTGATATTGTAATGAATAACTTGGCTGAGGCTTTCAATAGTACCATATCAACTGCTAGAGCTAAACCTATTCTAACCATGTGTGAGTGGATTAGAGATTATTTAATGGGTAGGATTACTAAGCAGAGGGCAAAATTACAGAGATGGCCACATAGAGTTATGCCTAAACCTATGAAGAGGTTAGATAAGGAAGTTGAAGGGAGTGGCAATTGGTTTGCTACATGGTCTGGTGAACTTCAGTTTCAGATAAACCATGCTTATGGTAATATGGCTTTTATTGTTGACCTTGGGAAAATGACATGCACTTGTAACTTTTGGCAATTAGTTGGTATTTCATGTAGGCATGCATGTGCTGCCATATCATATAAAGAACTAAAACCTGAAGATTTTGTGGATGCTTGTTATACTAGATATAGTTATGAACTTGCATATAGGGAAGGTGTAAGTGCCATTAATGGCCAAGATATGTGGCCTACTGTTGAAGTGGAAGATATATATGCTACCACCACAATACAAAAGAGGCCCTGGTAGGCCAAAGAAATTGAGGAGGAGGCAACCTGCAGAGGAGGAACCTAATGCTAAGAAGCTAAAGAGGACTGGGACATCATACAAATGCACAAAATGTGACCAATTTGGTCACAATAGCAGGAGTTGCAAGAGCACAGATATCAATCCAGAAGCGCAACAAAGGAAGGTAATAATAGCAGTGTGTCTTTGATATCTGTCTGATCTATAGTTGTGTCTTTGATATCAATTATATTGTTTGTTTTCATGTTGTAGAGAAAACCAAGAAAGGCTGCCTATGTTCAACAATCTGCTACACCAGTTCAAGAAGGAGTATCTGTGAATGTTCAACAATTTGCTCCACCAGTTGAAGAAGTTCAATCTGCACCAGTTGAAGAAGTTCAATCTGCACCAGTTGAAGAAGTTCAATCTGCACCAGTTGAAGAAGTTCAACAATCTGTAAATGTTCAAGAATGAGTATCTGTCAATGTTCAACTCACTTTGTCACCAGTTCAAGAAGGAGTATCTGCTGCACCAGTTCAAGAAGTTCAATCTGCACCAGTTCAAAAAGTTCAACAATCTGTCAATATTTTTGAAGGAGTATATGTCAATGCTTCTGCTGCTGGAAGTGACCCAGGTGTCAGGAGGACTAAACTTCCAGTTAAAAGAAGGATTAACCTAGGTCTCAAGAGGACTAGATTGAGTACAAGGTTAAAGAAAACTGTACTACCTTATACTGGTCCTGGAAGTGACCCAAACAAACCACTACTGGTTGAAGATATTGAAGATGGGTGTTTAACACAAGAGAATGTGATTTGAAGAATGAAATCATGTATTTTGGAACTAATGTTTTTTGGAACTAATGTATTTAGGAACTAATGTATTTAGGACCTCATGTATTTAGGAACTCATGTATTTAGGAACTCATCTACTGGTTGAATGACTTTATCAGTTTATCAGTTATGTACTGGTTATGTACTGGTCATGTAGTTATGCACTGGTTGAATGACTTTATCAGTTTATTAGTTATGTAGTTATGTACTGGTTATGTATTTAAGAATGACTTTATCACTTTATCAGTTTATCAGTTATGTATTCTGCATCAGGTTATCAGTCATCAGTTTATCAGTTCATGTATTCTGCATCAGTTAATAAACAAACACAATGAAACAAAGTTAAACTGACTTAATTGATAAACAAAGTTAAACTTCATTGATACAGAGTGAAGAAACCCCATTCATATTGCCTTTGATTACAATAACACAAACACTAACACAAATACTAAAATTACAATATTGATACCCTAAACCCTATTTTTTTTACCAAATCAAATTTCTGAAATGCCACAAACACAATGACTAAAATTAGTATTGCTTGCATCCACTTATTCTTCTTCCTCTCATCTAACAACTTCAGCTTCAGCCTTGAAACTTTGTTTGACTCCCAATCCTTGAAAATGTCACCACATTTGCATTGAGAAATTGTGTTTGTTGCTGATTCCAACTGCTTGTGTTCATCTGTTTCAGAAACTGTCACCATCTTCACTCTACGAAGATCTTCATCATCCCAAATAAACAACTTGCAGCTTATTCGCTTCTACACTTCCAAAATCTTCTTCCAGGATTTTCAGAAGTGTTTGAAATCCATAAACGCATTGGCTCGCGACATCCACAAACAGGGAGTTCGCCTTGCCCTTGCCTTGATACAGCATTCGAAGATGTGTTGCTTGTGGCCATTGGTGTGAACTAACGAAGATGGAAGAAGAGAGAACAAGATGGACGACAAAGACTGGTTCGTGAGAGAGAAGAAGATGGACGACGAAGACTGGTTCTGCTTCGTGAGAGAGAAGAAGAAACAAAGTGATGAATGAACCCTAGATCTACGCGAACGATGTGAGTGAGCTGAGCTGAGCTGAGGGAAGGGGAGATGATGAGATGATAAGGTGACAAAGTGAGATGATGCAGTGAGCTGAGGGAGATGATGCGAGTGAGTTGAGCTGAGGGAAGGGGAGATGTGAGACCATGCAGTGAAAAAGTGAGATGAACTGGTTCTGCTTCGTGAGATGATGCAGTGCGCTGTGAGGGAGATGATGAAGTGACAAGAGGGTAGATGATGAAGTGACAAATCAGAGGGGGGGTAACGCACACGTGTCATAGGTGAAAACAGATCAGCAATCAATTAGGCATCCACGTCAGCAAACTTAACGCTGTTAGCAAAAAAAACTAACAGAGGGGTGTAACTGGATCAAATTAGATTTTGCAAGGTTTATTTTAAATATTTTTTTTTGCATGGGGTAACTGGATAATGAAAATATTTGCAGGGGGTAATAACTATTTAAGCCAAAAGAAAAATACATATTTTTCACAAACCAAATTTAGGCGACTGCGGCTAGTATTGGACAACAGATATTGTCAAGTCGGATCCAAACAGAACCGTCAGCACCCCTGCCTGCAACCCGTTGTTAAGCATCACCCCGGCTTCTCTCCATCCAGTACAACCAGGGAAACCGAGGGCACCACTAGAGAAGCAGAAGCAGAAGCAGTTCACCAATCACCACTACAAGAGAAGTTCATGCTAGAAGCGCAGTTCACCACCACCCACCACTATCAACACTCCTATCCTAGCACTATTTCTTTCGTTGCCAAAATCCTATAATACATTTGTTGCACGAAGACACACTTCTATTCTATAACCTTGAAAATGACAAATGAACCCCTGTTTTTCCCGACGGATTTTAACTAACACCTTTTCCGACCAACAAATTCTCAAACTCAACCACTATCTCGCAAACCTCACACGCACAAACCACTTTTCCGATTCCCTCAAACTCTTCACCCAAATCCATTCCTCCCACTTTCTCAGACCAGACCACTACACCCTTTCCACCGCCATCACTGCCTCCGCTAACATCCGTCACGTCACATTCGGGAACCAGCTTCACTCCCACGCCATTCTAACGGGCCTCAAATCCCATTCCCACGTCGCAAATTCCCTGCTTTCTCTCTATGCTAAAGCCGATGACCTTGCTTCTGTCCAACGCGCTTTTGCAGATATTGAATACCCAGATGTTTATTCATGGACAACGTTGCTTTCTGCTGTTACTAGACTTGGACACGTTGATTATGCTCTCCAAGTGTTTGATCAAATGCCGATGTGCCATGTTGCTGGTTGGAATGCCATTGTTACTGGGTGCACGGATAATGGGCATGAACATGTTGCTTTTGGCTTGTTTAAAGAGATGCATAGGAGAGGTGTTGGGGCTGATAATTACACCTTTGCTAGCATGTTGAGTTTGTGCTCTTTGGAGCTTTTGGATTATGGAAGACACGTGCATTCTGCGGTTATCAAAAGTGGGTTTTTGGTTAGGACTTCTGTGGTTAATTCTCTTATTACTATGTATTTTAACTGTGGATGTGTTTTGGATGCTTGTGAGGTGTTTGAGGAAGCAGAAGCTGTGGTTCGCGATCATGTTACTTATAATGCAATGATAGATGGTTTTGTGAGTATGGATAGATTTGAAGATGCGTTTGCGATGTTTAGGGATATGCGTAGAGCTTGTTTTGGTCCTTCGGAAGTTACCTTTGTGAGTGTGATGAGCTCTTGTTCTTCTTTGAGAGTTGGATGCCAAGCACAAACACAGGCTATCAAGATGGGGTTTGATGCTTATACTGCTGTGAATAATGCGACAATGACTATGTATTCCTGCTTCGGGGAGGTGAATGAGGCTCGAAATGTTTTTGAGAGAATGGAAGGAAGGGATATTGTTTCGTGGAATATAATGATTTCTATGTTTGTTCAAGAGAATATTAATGAAGAGGCAATCTTGACCTACTTGAAAATGAGGAGTGTGGGAATTGAACCAGATGAGTTTACTTATGGAAGCCTGCTAGCTGCTTCAGACTCTTTGCCAATCGTGGAGATGATCCACTCTCTCTTGTGCAAAAATGGGCTTATGAAAGTTGAAGTTTTGAATGCATTGATTACTTCATACTGCAGACATGGAAAGATAAACTGTGCCTTTCAAATCTTCTCTGATCTTCCCTATAAAAGTTTGATATCCTGGAATAGTATAATATCCGGGTTCCTGATAAATGGACGCCCACTGCAAGGGTTAGAAAAATTCTCTGCATTACTTAAGACACATCTCAAGCCAAATGCCTATTCCCTCAGTCTTGTTTTGAGCATTTGTTCCATCACTTCAGCCATGAGTCAAGGGAAACAGGTTCATGGTTATGTACTACGACACGGTTTTGATTCAGAAATTTCTTTGGGTAATGCTCTGGTGACTATGTATTCCAAATGTGGATCGTTAGACAGCTCTGTGAGAGTGTTTGATGCAATGGTTGAAAGAGATACGATCACTTGGAATGCTGTCATATCTGCTTTTTCACAACATGGACAAGGCAAAGAAGCCGTGTGGTGTTTTGAGGCAATGCGAATCTTCCCCGAAATCAAACCAGACCAGGCTACCTTTACTGCAGTTCTTTCAGCTTGCAGCCATGCAGGTTTAGTTGATGATGCTAGCCGTATTTTTGATATGATGATAAAAGTTTATGGATTTGCGCCGAGTGTGGATCATTTTTCTTGCATAGTTGACCTATTGGGTCGCAGTGGGTACCTTGATGAGGCAGAAAGAGTAATTAACGGAGGATATTTTGGAGCTCATTCCAATATTTGCTGGTCGTTGTTCAGTGCTTGTGCAGCTCATGGTAATTTAAAACTAGGAAGAACAGTTGCTAGACTTCTCTTGGAAAGAGAACATAACAACCCATCAGTTTATGTGCTTTTATCAAATATCTGTGCAGCAGCGGGCCAGTGGGAAGAAGCAGCTAATCTGAGAAATATGATGAGAGAATTTGGGACGACAAAGCAGCCTGGCTGCAGTTGGATCAGAACCTAAGACTTGCAAGTTATAGATGCTTGAAAGCAAGATTATAATGTGATGGAGTTCCTATACAGAGTTCAATTTTGAATATTCTTAACTTAACCGAAGAGGATGATGTGATATGCAAGATATTCATAGTGGAGTTCCTATGCTTGCATAAAATCTAGTTAAAGTGGCTGGTTTTTACGCAAGATATTCCAATCTTTTATCTTCTCATTGAAGGTCAAAGTGGCTAAAATTCGGACATTTTTTTTACTCAAGGGAAGTGCTTGGTGGGGAAGGTGAGCAGTGGAACCTCCTAAGGGGCTTTGGGCTTCGTTGTGAAACCTTTTCTGCTTTCTTCCTTTTTATCATTGGACTTTGGCTTCTAGGCACCATGAAAGGTGAATTGTCAATGACTTGGCGCCATTTTATGTGTTATTTGGGCTTATTTTTAGTACTTTTTAATTAGGGAATATAAGCTGAACATAGGAGAAGGAATTTCTTGGTGATTAATTTACTAAAACCAAAAATGGAACATCTATTCATACTCGTGTTTTTTTTTTTAAAAAATTTATCAGGTGCTGTAAATAAACATTCATTTTCTTGTGAAATTTGTCAGGCTTTGTCTACCTTTAACAATGGTTGAGTTAAGTTAAGTTGGTTTACATTTAACAATGCTGGAGTTTATTTCGTGCTGTTTCTCACGTGTGTCCCAATTTAAATATTTTGCAAGAAGAGTATTGTTGACTTGTTGTCAACCTTACTCGCATTCAAATTGCATCATTAATACTTCAGGTGTCACTTGTGGCCATTGATATACTTAACAATAGCAACTAGGAACTTGGGTATCATACCTGGTCCTTGGGCCAAACACAACATGATAGAGCATTATTTTAAAGACCTTTGGTAATGTGAAGGATGAGAGAAATGCTCGCTTTCAAACTTATTCCAAGGTTATTGATGACCACAAGAGGGGCCTCTGAATTGGAAATATTATGAAAGCATACCTTGGAATTTGTTGTGCACATGCAAATTTTTATTATTATGCACGTGGTCTGGCCTGCATGTTATAATGTGTTGCCATTATACTGAAAACAATCAACACTTTGGATGCTCTCTCCGCCTCTCAAGTCTAAAGAGGCATAGTGGTTTCAGAAACTGCTAGTCAGTTAAAGTTTTAAATGCTATATATTGCTATTTTATATACCATCTGCAAGTCACATAGATATCAAAACTCAAGTTTTAATCCACTTGTCTAATAAAGTTGGCTACAGGTAAGAGCTCAAAAGAAGGGCCTTGGATTTCACACCTCCTATCAGCCGATGATGTGATCCTCTTCACTAAAGCCAAGGCTTCCCATGATCTGATAGTCATCAGATGGTGGTTGCACTCTTTGATCACTTTAGTATTATCTCTGGCCTAATAGTTAACAGAGACAAATCCAGGTCATTTTATACAACATGCACTCCTTTGCCAAAAGTTGACACTGCTTAGTTACTAACATCAGAAGCACAGGTCACTAGATATTAGATAAGTATTTAGGATTCCCCATCCTAAAAGGAAAGGTAAAAAAAGGCTGACTTGGAATTTGGCCTCTTGGAAGGAGTTGCAGGTTCTGAGAAAAATCTGTCAACAGCTAATTTTGTGGTGGGCTTAGAAGACTAGAAACATGACTTGCATTGGCAAAGATGTGTCACTTCTCATGATTTTGCAATCTATCAATCTATGTAGGATTTTCTATTGACTTGTTTTCTGGATTGAACAATGAATACAACTGCTTATGTGAGTGAAATGGCACCCGACAGAAGAACACTAGGAAGAGCGGGCTTTGGTGGACTTATTCAGAATTCTGATAGAGCATGGGTAACAGGCTTTTCAGGGTACATTGGGATTTCTAACAATTTACATGTTGAGTTGCTAGCAATTTTTCATGGTTTAACTGATGCTACGCAGCTGGGATTCAACCAATTGATTTGGTACCCAGATTCCAAAAATGCTTTGGAATTGATCCTAGAACATGTGCCACTAAATCATTTGTATGCATGCATCTTTGATCCAGGACATTCAACACATTCAGAGGAAGAATTGGTTTGTAAACATGAAACACACTTTGCACGAAGACTATACACGGCTAAACTTAGCGCATAATCCATTGACAAGCTAGTTATATCAAAGCCCCCTACATGATGTCCCGAAAGCATTATCTGGTGGTAAAACACAAGTAAGTGCGGTATGGAAACTGAGAGCGTAGGTTCGAATCCACAATGTTTCACTTTTTTCCTCCTCAAACCCATGTCCTGACTGTTTGTACTAATAAGGATCCAAAAAGAATCCTCGCACTTGATCTGTCAAATTTGCTTATGTCAGATAGTCCACACATATATTTCTTACCGCCTTAGGCCATTGCTTCTGTTAGATTTTTTTTGATACACACAGACGTCAGTGTAATATTTGGGTATTGTTTCACAGTTCAATTACTTTTTACTAGATACTTGTATTACAAAACTCATTGTTGGATTGAAAGATACTATCACATAATTTTTTAAGATTACTATCACATAGGTTATAGCTATAAAATTTTACATTGATCTAAAATCATTTAATATGTCATTGAGATGCATCAAGATTTCCGTCACTTAATAAAAATGCATATGATGTTAATCTCAAAATAAAGGGTTAAATATGTTTTTGGTCTCTATAAAATTTGAGTTTTTTGTTTTTAGTCCTTCAAAAAAATTTCACCAATTTTTGGTCCGTATAAAATTTGGGTTTTTTGCTTTTAGTCACTAATGACTTTTAATAGCGATTTTTTGGCTTTTTATTAGCGCTATTAAAAGTCTTGAAGCGTTATTAAAAATCATGAGGGACTTAAAGCAAAAGACCCAAATTTTGTAGGAACCAAAAGTTAGTGAAAATTTTTTGAGAGACTAAAACCAAAAAACTCAAATTTTATAGGGATCAAAAACATATGTAACCACTTGTAAAAACATATTTAACCCTAAAATAAAAGCCCCTTTTTTCTCTTCAAAAGCTTGAATTAGTCTCAATTACATGGATTATATATTATACTTTACTTTTAAAACGAGCTTTAATTTAAAGAAATTGAGTCCAATTATTTGGAAGAATTTACTTTAAAAAATAATAAAGATTGTAATCATCAAGAAAACAATCTTCACTAATATAATAATAAAGACATATCTATAGTTGCTAACAAATTATAGGTTTTTTTTTTAGAACAACAAATTATAGGTTTAATTACTCTATAAGTGCCTGAACAATTTGAAAATTTGTAAATAGGTCTCTGAATTAAAAAATTATAATTAAATTCCTGAACTTTTAAATAAATTGTAATTAGGGTTATCTATTTTAATTAAATATTTGAACATTTAAGTAATTTGTAGTTACACTTGTAAAATCTTATATAATTTGTAAACGAGTCCTAGAATTTGTGGATCTAATTACAAATTATTTAAAAATGTAAGACTAATTATCAAGTATTTAAAAATTTTAACATGTTGAAAGACTCAATTACATGATACTAACAAGTTTACTACAAAAAAATTAATTCAAACGAATTATTTATAATTTCCCTAATAATTTACAGAACGTGACGGCGGGAAAAGACTGACGCCGAAACCGAATGGCGGGAACAAATTGAGCGGAAACTCCCAATCCTTTTTTTTAAGTCGTTTGCATTTTGCATTTTAATATTAAAAAAAAAAATTGGTTTAAATTAACTACACCGGCGCTCATATCCATCCATTTGAGTCCAAAAAATCAAAATGGGTAAGAAGAAGAGAAGTAGGGTTTCCGATGAGGAGGAACCGGAATCTGAAATCCACGCTTCCAATCACAACCAAAACACTCTCTACCAGGTACCCTATTATTTGAATCAATATTTCAATTCAATTACAACACCGTACATTCAAACAGAAATGATTGATCGGTGTTATTATTAGGTTCTCGGTGTGGAGAGAACAGCCTCTCAACAGGAAATAAAGAAGGCATACTACAAATTAGCGTTGAGATTGCATCCCGATAAAAACCCTGGTGATGAGGTTCTCTTTTTCTCTCAGTGATTACTTTGTGTTTGTTATAATTTTAGGTATTTGCGGTTGTTGTATCTGTAACCTGTTTGTTCCCTTTTTCATTTGCAGGAAGCTAAGGCGAAGTTTCAGCAATTGCAAAACGTTATATCCATTCTCGGGGATGAAGAAAAGCGCGCTCTTTATGATGAGACTGGTTGTGTTGATCATGCTGTAAGTCTTTCAATCTGCAAATTAAACAAACCAAACCATGATATATCATGACTTTAATACGTATATCCACTTCTACTGTTTAGTGATGTGATAATATGATTGGTGAAGTATGATTGGATGTTTTTTAAACAAATTATTTACACTGTGTAGATCTCTGTTATTGGAGGAGGAATGTGATTAAAATTAAGAAATATGATTGAAGGAAGGGTAGTATAAGGTAGTTTGTTTGGGTAAATAATTTAAGTAAGCACTTATTCAGTAAGGTCTTATTGTATAAGTGATTATGTGTGAAAATTTTGTGATCAAAGAGAGGATTTGGGGAAATTTCACTTTAAATCGATATAAGCAGTTTTTATAAGCCAATTCTAGAAATCTTATGAGTTATGACTATATAAGCTAAAGACAGTGTATGGACGTGTATCATAAGTCCTTTGGAATACTTACATGAGTGTTTATGTCTTAACTCTTAAGGTAAGTCAAAATAAGCTCTTTTAAACACCACCATAAAACTTATTTACACTCTCTAAAACATTATGATCTTTATAGTCTGAAATAATCATTGTTAAATTCATATATTTCTAATCATTGTTATTGGATGCAGCTGTTATCAGTACAACAATTCTATTGAAAGTTTAGCATTTTGGATTATTTTAACATTGTCTTGAACATTTACAAGTGACGGCTCAAATATTTACTCTTTTTTTTGGCTTCTGAAAATCAGGACCTTGCAGGAGATGTTGTTCAGAATCTTCAAGAATATTTCAGAACAATGTACAAGAAGGTGCTTTTTTCAGTACATAATCCCTTTTTGTTCCTGGTGCCTTTTATTATACTTTTTCAATTTTTGTAGCTTTGTAATTGTAATTTACACTATTAGGTCACTGAAGCGGATATTGAAGAGTTTGAAGCAAATTATAGGGGATCTGACTCTGAGAAAAATGATTTGATTGATCTCTACAAGAAGTACAAGGGTAATATGAACAGGTATTGAAGCATTTTGATGAGCAATCAGGCATTTTTTGTTAAGGATTTCAGTTTTGAATTTGATATTCTCTTTGCAGGTTATTTTGTTCAATGCTTTGTTCGGATTCTAAACTTGACTCACACCGATTCAAGGATATTCTCGATGAGGCTATAGCTTCTGGTAAATTGTGGGAGTTTTGCTTTCAGCTGAGAGACTCCTCATATTGGTATCTTAAATTGTTTGATAAGTTTTCCTCTCTTTTCCATATCTGCAGGAGAACTAAAGGAGAGAAAAGCCTACAAGAAATGGGCAAAGAAAATATCAGAAACCAAGCCACCAACTAGTCCTTTAAGAAGGAGGGCAAAGTAAGTTTATCAAGCAGGGTTTGGCTTAAGTTATTTACACTTCAATTTAGGAATAATCACATGTTTAAATCTTCTACAGATCAAATAAGAAATCTGAAACGGATTTGTATGCTATCATATCACAACGACGAGATGAAAGGAAAGGCAAGTTTGATTCTATGTTCTCGTCTCTAATTTCAAGATATGGTGGAGGTCAAATGCCAGAACCCTCTGAAGAGGAATTTGAAGCTGCGCAGAGAAAGCTAGAAAGCCGAAGGCCCTCAAAAAAGTCAAGGCGAAAGTAACCAAACAACCATTTTGTGTATAGTTTGTTTCTCTTATGGTGAGCATCACTTCACCAATTGTTAGTGGGTATTAGCTGGTTGGTTCAAGACCAGGAACTTTCCTAAACATTTTAAGCTTGCCTTATGTTTTATCAATTTAGTCTTGAGTAGTTTAGGTAAAAAGTTATGCTTTTAAAGCAGCAGTGGCCAAATGCAAATACTGTTTATGGTATCATGCCCTTTACAAATTTGATTACATGACACATATGGCTGCATTAGGCTGCTAAGATGAAGTTAGGATGTAGTGTGATGTACTCACGTTTTGCAAGAACGGACTTGCATGAATTTTCCATTTGAGCAAAGCTACTATAAGCTCAAACGCACAGTTTTGTGTAAACTAAATTTGAGTGAAGCTACTATGAGTCTGTTATGGATTATTTTATGAGAAAATCATATTTTTTAAAGAAATAGTTATTTTTAAAGTTTTTTTTAATGCATTTGTTTCAGTTTTAAACGAGTTTGTGATCAATTAAAGTCAAGATTAAAAAAATTGATTTTTTATTGTAGACAAACAAATTTACTTATATAAGTTAAGAGTATGTAATTTAACGCACATGGTATTTTTTGGTGAAAATTTAGCATATTATCCCTTTCTTTCAAACAATTGTAGACTTTAATCGATTGTCATAAGCAATATGATTCATATTGTTGCAACTAGAGGTGTCAATTTGGCCTCAAACCCACCCCATTTGGCCCCCTATTAAACCCCATTAATATTAGGCCCCCAATAAATGGGGCTTGTTTTAACCCCAGCCCCATTTTTTTATTTTTTGAGTGGGTTAGGGTTGGGCTTGTTCAACGACCCATTCTCAGTTTCTCACTCTCGCATTACACTCTCAGTTCTCGTTCTCGCATTCTCACTCTCGCATTCTCAGTTCTCACACTCTCGCATTCTCACACTCTCAGGTCTTCACGTCTTCACGATTCTTCACGTCTTCACGATTCTTCGCGATTCTTCACGATTCTTCACGATTCTTCAACGATTCTTCGCGATTTCAAAACCCAGTTCATAATCTTCACGATTCTTTGCGAAACCCAGTTCATAATCTTCAACGATTCTTCACGATTTCGCGATTCTGATGTAATCTTCAACGATTCTTCACGATTCTGATGTAATCTTCAACGATTCTTGGCAATTTCGAAATCCAGTTCATAATCTTCACGATTCTTCGCGAAACCCAGTTCCTGTTGAAGTGTTGATATTGCTGCTAAGAAGTTGTTTAGTTCAGTCACTATAGTGAAGAATATGGTATGTGTAGCTTCACTTGATTCTGATTTGTCAATTTGTAGTCCTATTTTGTCTGTGCAAATCAATATCTCTCTGATTTTGTCTGTGCAAATGACGGTTCCAACAACACATGACAAAACAGATTAAGTAAACTGGGTTCCTATTTGTGCGCATTGTAGCACTGAAAAAACATGTTGATTGTGATCTTTAGGTAGAAGAAACTAACCACTAACTGTGATATAGTCCATAATGAATCCTTATACTATTTTTAAAGACACTAAGATATTAGTTAATGTTAGTAATAGAATACATGTTAATTATACATTAGACAAATACATGTTAATTATACATTAGACAAAGGACATATATTATGGTGCAGGCTCTGAATGCTGCCTTATATTATGGTTTGGTTTTGATTAATTTTTAGAGAAGAATGTGTTTAATTTTTTTTGTGAAAGAACTATCTAAGATTTTGATTATAAACTGTTTTGATTACTAGAGTTGGGCTTAGTTTCATGTTTAATCTTCATTTCTTGCTTTTGTGCCTTTTAACAGTCTACGCATAAAAGCGTTGTGAATGTAGATGATGAAGTTATGTCTGAAACTCCTACGGAAGAAGGTGGAGGTGGCGAGACTCCTAGGAGCAGATCAAATGTGTGGAAGAAAATTACTAGAATTGGTAAAGATGAGGAGGGGTATGAAAGGGCTACGTGTAATAATTGTAGTCATGCTTATAAAGTTGGTAGAAACCCCGTCAGTGGCCAAAATTATGGGACTTCACACCTAACTCGCCATACTTGTAAAGGTACTGATGAAGTCACTAGTAGTAGAAAGATTAATCTTAGCACTCATCGTAATATGCTTGCTCAAGCCATTATTAAGCATGATCTTCCTTTTAGTTTTGTGGAATATGATAAAATTAGAAAATGGATTCATTATCTAAATCCCGATGCTGAAATGACTTGTAGAAACTCTGCGGTATCGGATGTAGAAAAAGTATATGCCATAGAGAAAAACAAACTAAAGGAAATGTTGTCTAGGATTCCAAATAGAGTGTGTTTGACTTCTGATTGTTGGACAGCAGTTACTGGGGAGGGTTATATTTGCTTGACAGCTCACTTTGCTGATGAAAATTGGAAGTTGTGCAGTAAGATTTTAAATTTCTGTCGAGTAAAGCCCCCGCATAGTGGTATTGAATTGGAGGCAACTTTGTTTGAGTGCTTAAAGCAATGGGGAATAGATAAGAAAGTGTTTTCTATTACCTTAGATAATGCATCTGCTAATGATTGTTTGCAAGACATTTTACAGAGTGTGTTAAGGATGCAGGGATAAATGTGAGCATTGGTTTGAGAACAGACATATCTACCAGGTGGAACTCCACATTTATAATGCTTGAAAGTGCCTTGGAATACCAGAAAGCCTTTGATTATTTCAAAGTTGTTGACAGGAATTTTAAGTGTTGTCCTTCTAATGAGGAGTGGAGTAGGGGAGAGAAAATTTGTGAATTCTTAGAACCTTTTCATGACATTACACGTTTGATATCAGGTTCGTCTTATTCAACATCAAGTTTGTACTTTATGGAAGTCTGGAAAATTCAGAGTCTGTTAGATGCAAACCAATCTAGTAATGACAGTGTCATTAAAGAAATGTCTATGAGGATGAAATCCAAGTTTGACAAGTATTGGACAAATTATAGCGTTGTACTTGCTTTTGGAGCTATTCTTGACCCACGGTTGAAGGTTGCCTTTTTGACTTATTGCTATGAAGCACTCGACCCTTCAACTCGTTTAGAAAAGGTCAAACATGTGACAGACAAGTTTGACAAACTCTATGAAGAATATGCAACCAATTACACTAATTATAATACTTCTCTTTCTCAATCATTCATCGATTCTACCTCATCGTCTATCTCTAGTGGAGAGAGAACAAAGCCCAAGCGGGCAAAAATTGTAAGTTTTTTATGCTAATTTAATCATTAAATTTCTAAATTATGTTTACATTATTGATATTGATATAGATATATTATGCACACAGGGTTTTAATCAATTTCTAAGTGAAACTAGTTCTCCCTTTGGTAAGAGTGAAATAGAGGTATATTTGAAAGAACCAAAGATCGATCTTGATGAAGAACACCCCGAAGAATATGATGTTCTTCAATATTGGAAGGTTAATGAGAAAAAGTATCCCATACTCTCCATTATGGCACGTGATATACTCTGCATTCCTATTACTACGGTGGCATCGGAATCAGCTTTCAGTATTGGTGGGCGTGTTCTTACCAAATACAGAAGCTCTACACTTCCGGAACACATCCAAATGCTAATTTGCACTAGGAATTGGTTGCATGGATATGTCGAAAATCCTAGTGGTAATATTTTGTCTTATAAATTTGTTTTTAGATGAAGATTGGTTATCCGAAGATTGGTTTTGTAATTGTATCTCAATTGTTTGCATTTTTAGATGAAGATTTTATGTGTGCAAAAGAGGAGTTCGAGTTCGATGTGCACGATGTTGATTTGCATTGATTCAGGTATTGCTCTATCATATTCACATTCTGGAATCTCTATCAAATTCACATTCTGGAATCAGTTTTGGAATCAATTCTGTACTATGGATATTGTTAACATATTTTTGAGACGATGCAGGACTTGGTGGCAACAACATTATTTGGTGGTGGCTTCAGCTGTTTTGCTTACACTGCTTTTAGGAATATCAGCCTTGGTAGTATTCTTATTCTGGAAAAACAGACAGCAAACCAAGCACTCATACAAGCCAGTTGATGTAGTGGTTCCAGAGCAGGAACTTCAACCATTATAATCTTACCTTTGTACTATTACTGGTTAATGGTTTCCCCTAATTTTTCTTGAAAGAAATCAGGCTGTATTTTGATGTTTTAAAAAGATGTATAGAAAGAATTTTGTATCCTCGACAAACTCAATTTAGTTCATGATACCAGTGAATCGAAAAGAAAGGATTCGGTTGAAATACAACTTCGTATAATGCAGGCATTTTTATTTTGGTTTTTTTACTTGGTTCCTGTTCTTATTTCTCTGCTTCTGTATAGGGAGTGTTCCTCTCTTCATTCTTTTAGTTTACTTACTAATCACTAATAATAAAATATTTGATGGTGTTGACTTTGAAATTGTAATATAAAGTGTTGTTTGTGGGCTTTGAAATTGCATGTGATTATCCTAAAAAAAAGGAATTTAGGGCCTGTGGGATGGGCTGGGCCCACATGGCTTTTTGGGGCTTAGGGCCCATATGGGGCTTGTGTTAGTGGGCTTTTAGGCCCTAAGGCCATGTGGGACTGGGGCTGGGCTAGCCCACATGGCCCAAATTGACGGCTCTAGTTGCAACTCCCATAAATTATTAACTTTAGCATATTATCCTTAGGAGGAAACCATCTCGAGTGTAAAAAACCCAAGGTAATCAAAACCGGACCGGACCGACCGGTTCGACCGGTTGAACCGGGAACCGGACCCCTGTCCGGTCCAGTTAGACCCCAGAACCGGATGGCCAAAGAACCGGGTGAAAAACCGGAAAACCGGTCAAGAACCGGCAAAACCGGCCAGAACCGGTCAAGAACCGGCCAGAAACCGGTTCTGAGAAATGACTTTTTTTTATTTTATTTTTTTTTATTTTTTTTAACTGAAATAAAAAAATTTAAACTATTTTTTGTAAAACAAAATGAGTGTCAGGACTCTATTTATATATTTTATATATTATGAAAGCCAAGAATCTCACTTATATTTTGCTGTGCACACTCTAGCTCTATTTATAGAGAAACACAGCTCATTCTTCTTATTTGCCATCCGATGTGGGACTAGATATTCACCTTTCAACAACATTAGCTTCATTGTTTGCAATTTTCTTACATGATGTGATATTTTCTAAATAAAGCGACATTAGATTCTTTCTAAATAATGCATTAAAATATATATATTTTAAACATGTCAAACTTTGAGTTTTTTTATACCTACCAATTTTATGTGTAACTTTAACTAATGACTTGGATATTATATTGTTGAGCTTAAGTTAAGCATAATTTAATTGTTTGTGGTGTGAAATTTTGGGTATTATGGTTTTTTATCCTTTATATATTGTAATAAAAATATTAAATAATATATTTAATTAATTCCGGTTGAACCCCCGGTTCAACCGGTTGAACCCAAGAACCCCTGAACCACCACCTCTTCCGGTTCAATGTCCGGTCCGGTTTTGATTACCTTGAAAAAACCTTGCAGTGACCTACTGATTTCTATTCTTGAAATAAATTAGTAACTCCGCATGCATCATATTAATCTCTTGCATGACTTTTCCCACACCCCATCATCGGTCCTCATCTAAAATCAAATTGTTCCTCCATCTCCAAATCCACCATAAAGCTATGAGAAAGAGGGAAATCACATCTTGAGACACCATGTATTTTATCCATGCAACAACAAATGTATGCCCAGGACATTAGAAATACCAATCAAGCCCAACCTCATCCAAACTCATTGGATAGTAGCTTCATAAAAAAGGGAGTACATCATCAGTAAATAAAAATGAGAGACCCCCGGGACCTCCTCTAGAGATATGCATTGGCCTCCAAACAACCATTGCAACTTTTTCTTGGATACTAATTAAGCACAAGTTTCTCCAACAATTAGGGGGAGAGAGGATTCCCTTATTGAAGACCTCTAGAGGGATTGTATTTATTTGTTTTTTCTACATTCTAAATTATTCCAAGATTGCTAACTCTAACTCAGTTCATGATCCCATAGTATGCAAAGGGTTCCCAAACTCCTGCAAAGTTAGTTCTAAAACATTCCAATTGAGTCTATTATAAGCCTTCACGAGATCCATTTTAAAGGCTGTGATACCTTCAAGGTGATATTACAAAGACTAATTGGTCGAAACTTTCAAAGCTTTGGTTGGATTGTCCTCTTTGGAATAATACCAAAAGTGGCTCAGCTAACTCCCCCTAAATATATCCACTATCAAAAGCTTGTTTGACCAACATCCACATATCATCACCAACAAGTGGCCAATTTTTTTTAAAGAAGAGAGGTTGAATTAAATCCATCAAGTCCTGATGCTTTGTATGAATTCATTTCAAAAACAGCACGTTGAACGGTTGAACCTCGTGTTTAGTTACCAAAGATAATAAAGATTAAATTTCTTGTTCACTAACATTAAAATCACAATGAAATAAATCATGATATATAATTTCTTATAGTTGCTTCTTGGAGAATATCTTCTTCAAGAATTTGTTATTGCAGTCCACCGACTTCACCCATTTTAACCTAGACTTTTGGCACCAAAGAAATTTCTCTTGCTTGAGCACATTTTAATATAGACTACGCATTAGGGGTGTTTAGTGGTTCGAGAAAATTCAAAATGATATGTTTGGTCAAGCATTTTTTTTTGCGTTAAACCTGAATCAATTCATATTATTTGATATCATATCAACCCATGACAGTTTAGTTCGGGCAACAAATTTTAAGCACAAACCAAACAATACAAACAATACAAACTGATAGTAGTTTTATAATTTTAGAAGCATAAGATACAATTTGCTTAGATTTTTTACCATGATAATTTATGATTAAGTTGTAAGATTTTAATATCATGGATTTGAAGACTATCAACGAGTTTGAGTTTAATTTGGTGTAATTTTTAAATTTTTAGAAATGTTCAAATATTACAAAAGTTGTAACTTTTTATATTTTAAAAAGTTAACATTTTCAGTGTATGATCTGTAGGCCCATTTCGACTAACCCCTCTATAATTTCGGATTACTTTTGATTTTGGAGAATAACGTAAAATTCAAATAAGCCCAAGCCGAGAAGTTGTAATTAGTTCGAACAACAAATTTGGGTAAACCTGATTCAAACTGATTCGTAGACACCCTACCACACATGATATGGTGTAGATGACTACATATACCACTAACCTTTAAGTGTATGTTTGGTTCTGTGGTTGTGAGAATTGAGTTTGATATAATTGGTTATGTAAATTTGATTTTAGTTAAAAATGAGTTGAACATGACGTGATTTTTGTTCAGATACCTTTACTGAAAAAGTGATTTTTATCCAACAATTTTATTTGGATAGGTTGAATTAGAATTGCTTTTAGATGTGAAATTACCAAAATGGATCTTAACTTATAAAAACTACATTAGAAATTTTAAATTGATAAAATAGACAACATAAATACTAAATAAGCATATAAAATATCTAAAATAAAATTACAATTAGAGAATATAATTAAATTGCAATGAAATTTAGTGAAGAGAAATTATGTAAGAAGTAAATATAGTGAAGGACAATTATGGAAATTTCAAATTTAGTGAAGGGCAATTATGGAAGATGTAAATTGGAATATAATTTAAATACCTGTCATATAATTTAAATTACAATTAGAAAATATAATTTAAGGTTAATAAAAACAAAGATAGTATAATTTAAAAAGTATCAAAAACAAGTATAGTGAAGGACAATTATAGAATATGTAAATATGCATCGGTAGAATCAATTTTATGTCACCTTAAAAGCTACAATTTCTAACTTCTAGTAGAATCAATTCTAAACCAATAAAATTGATTTTAGGTGAAGGAGCCAAACATCAATTTAGCACCACAAAATAACTTTTAACCTTCCAAACTCGCTTCTACCAATTTTAGAAGTGAAACGAACATAAAATTACGGAAGTCTCATTAAGTGTTTCTGGTTTCACTTCTAAAGTCGGTAGAAGTGAGTTTAGAAGGTTAAAAGTGATTTTGGCGTGCTGAATTGATGTTTGACTCTATCACCTAAAATCAATTTTATTGGTCTAAAATTGATTCTACTAGAAACTAGAAATTGTAGCTTCTAAGGTGGCATAAAATTGACTCTATCATTGTACATTTCCATCTTCCATGATTTCCCTTCACTATATTTATCTTTGTTACTTTTCTAAATTATATCCGCTAATTATAATTTAATTTATATTACATATATTTAAATTATATTTCAATTTAAATCTTCTATAATTGCCCTTCACTAAATTTAGAAATTTCATAATCGCCCTTTACTATATTTGCATTTTCCATAATTTTTCTTCACTAAATTGCATTGCAATTTAAATTATATTCTCTAATTATAATTATAATTTAAATATTTTATATACATATTTAGTATTTATGTCATCTATTTTATTAAAATTTAAGTTTATAATGTAATTTAAGTTGAGACTCATTTTGGTAATTTACACCTAAACGCAATTATAATACAACCTATGCAAACAATAATGATCTTTACAAATCACTTTTCTGGTGAAGATATCCAAAAATAAAAACCACGTTAGATTCAATTTATTTTTGACTAAAATCAGTTCCGTAACTCCACAATTTTTTTATTTTTTAAAAACCACACTTATCCTAAATCAAAGGGGAAAAAACGTAATTAAGCGTGTTATCCATTAAAGTGGCATGAAAGGGACCTGATGTATGTCCTAAATTGACTCACTTGACTTTGTTGCCCTTCCATCTCATCTCTCTATCAAACTTGCTTTTGGCAAGTCATTAAACTCTGAATTTTCTTGGTGCTCCTATATTCTACTCTCTCTCTCTCTCTCTCTCTCTCTCTCTCTATTAAAATTGCGGAATTTGGCTTTACTCAATTCTCATGTCAAACGTGAAACCCCTCTGTGGTTGCTGAAGTCCATTCAATAAGCACCTAAGTCAGTCTCATAATCAATTCTCTTGAAACTAGAGGTTTTTTGTGTTTAATTACAATATTAAAGGTGAAGAAGAAAGAAAAAAAGGGTTGGTGGTAGAAATTCACTACACTACTAAACCTTTTCCACAAATTAAAGAATCAATATTTCACTGATTTGGGGTCATAGCAAATCAGGATCTGCTACTTCAGTTGTTAACTGTTTTGTCTTCTAGCTTCTTCTGGAATTTGTCATGGAAGATTATGAAGTGATAGAGAAACTTGGAAGAGGAGCATTAGGTGCAACTTTTCTTGTTCTCCACAAGTCTGAGAGAAAGAGGTAACATTTTCAATGTCTCTTTTCTGTAACCGTTAAACATGCAACATGAACTGTTTCAAGATCGAGTTTTTTGCTCAAAATTTAACAACCCCACAAAGAAGTTTTCAATTTATTTTTTGAGATTTTAGTGTTCAATTGTGGGAATTGAAGCCCTGCAAGTTCAACATAAGTTTGCTTTTAACATGATTGAGATCAGGTTTCAGTTCTGAAATGGATAACCCAACGAAGAAAAATTTAATCTATATTTTAGATTGAAAACCACTATGCTAATTCAATAGGTGTTTGCTTTTTAACCTCAGTTCTTATTGCTCTTCATGATGATTTCATCTGTGGTTGGTAGGTATGTGCTGAAGAAGATTCGTTTGGCTAAGCACACGGAGAAATCTAAATTGACAGCGCAACAAGAGGTTGGTGTACCAAACACTTCCACTCATGTGTATATTCATTGTCAACCATACAATTATTTGTTTATTACTAGTATATTCTCTTCCTTTACTATAATTTATTCTAATAGATATGCAAGCTTTTTTGTTGTTGAAAGATAGTAGTCTAGATATACAAGCTATTCTTTTGCATTACCCACATTAGTGATTTAATTCTATTTTTTTGCTTTAATTAATGTTATTATTTTCTCCCAATTGATCTGTTTCCTATTATGCTTTGAGTCATACATGGTTTGAATTTGCTAACTAGCTTGCACTTATTAGTATCTTTATTTCTCTTTTGTGATGATCTATGAACACCCGACATCTGGCTACGCTTCATTCTTGCTACAGATAAGTCAGTAATCTGAATGAGTTAATTCCAAAAATAACATTACATCTACATTGGCAGATAGATCCAAAAGGATAGCAGTAAACTCAAATTTCATTTCATTTGATGGAAACCTTTAGGTGCTTTGTTATACATTAGTTTTATTTCTTTTGAAGAACTGGTCAAACTTCTACTTCAGAGTATTGGATGGTTGAAACCCAAGAGAAGAAAAACGATGGGTGAGAAGAAAAACCCAGGAGAAGAAGAACGATGGGTGAAAATGGTTTTTGATTTTCGTTCTTCTTCTCTTCTCAAAAACGAAACCAAGGAGAGAAGAACGATGGGTGAGAAGAAGAACGATGATATAGATTGAGATGAGTGAGATGGGGGTGAAGAAGATTGAGATGGGGTGAAAAAGATTGAGATCCAGATTTTTGTTCTTCTTTTTTAATTTTTGTTTCTTTTTCAATTCAGATTTGCTTTTGTTTTTCCCCTTTTGTTTTTTGTTTTAATGTGTTAATTTATTTGTTAATTTATGTTTTATGTTTTTAAAATTTTAAAAAAAGTTTATGCTGATGTGTAAATTGATTTAGAATTAAAAAATATATTTAAAACGCCACGTCAGCAGTTAACTGCCAGCGTGGCGCCCGTTAGTCAAAACTAACGCGAGGGACCAAAATGAAACAAAAACGAAACATGAGGGACCAAAACGGACCAAAAAAAAGATAAAGGACCAAAGTGAAATCTGGAGCAAAGATAAAGGACCAAAAGTGCTATTTAGCCTAAATTTTACTATACTTATAAATGCGCTGAGCATGATAGGTGCCTCTTAGTTAGTTAGTTAGTTAGTTGGGGTAGGAATAATTAGAGAAATTAGACATGTTACCTATAAAAAAAAGAATGTTTGTGAGGGAGAGCTAGTGAGCGGTTTGGGCCTCCCACAGTTCCATTTCACACAAGCTGGTTAAAGTCTTGAACACACAAATGTTGGAGCCACCTCAGTTCTAGGTGGTCGGAGAGGGAAACAAGGTGAAAACAAAGGGAAATTGCCTAGGATTACGTGTACTGCTGCAAGGGCTACCAGCTCAACAATATTTTTCTTTTATTTGCTTAGATCATTTCATGTTTCAAATAGTGGGATTCTATTCTCTGCAACTACAAATTGTTCACCTTGAGAACAAGGAGAATGTTTAGGGGTAAGTATTTAATAACTAAACCCCACTCGTTGTTGGGGATTGGGATAATTAGAGAAATAAGAAATGGCGCCTAGAATTAAAAAGAGGGGTTGAATGAGTTAATATCGACACTAATATTGACAAACAACACATGTTAAATTGCCTCAACACTGATATTAATATATCAACTTATCTCCCTTGATTGCCCCTCAACACTGATATTAATATCGACACTAAGATCAACTTATCTCCTTTGATTGGCAAACAACAATGCAGAATTTTGAGGGTCTGCAACCCCCCTAAGGCCTAATTCTCTCACAAAATCAGTGTCGATATTATTCTGCTCACTAAAAAACACATGTTAAATTGCCTCAAGATAAGTTGTTCTCTTTTACTTTGTCTGTTAATATCAAAATTATTGAGGGGAAAAAATCATCAACATTCTTGGTTCTAACAGTATCAAACAATTTTTGAGAGAATTGAGGCCTTAGAATAGGGAGATTGCAGACTCTCAAAGTTCAGCATTGTTGTTCTCTAATCAAGAGAGATTTTCCCTATTCTTTTTAATAAAATACCAGGTTTCTATTAGGGCACCATCTCATATGGCATTTTATTTGAGACAAATACATATGAAGCTGGCATTTCTATAAATATGAGATGGCATTCTTGAGAATGGTTTCACTAGCTTCATTGCCAAGAGATTCTCCATTGTGGTTTTGAAATATTTTTTTAGCTTCTTAGTTCTTGCATAGAAATGATTATATTGTCTCTCTTTCTGTCTCAGTTGGAACAGATATCAAAACTAAATTACCCTTATATTGTGGAGTACAAAGATGCTTGGGTGGAGAAGGTAAGGATATGGACCCTCTCTTTAGTTTTCAATTTTAATATGGAGATTGAACTAAGTTTGATTTCTTTAGATGTAGATACTTATTTCAATATTCATGCTACCTTAACATTTATGCTATTTTCCTGATTTGTAGGAGGACTATATATGCATTATAACCGGATATTGCGAAGGAGGTGACATGTGAGTACCTTTATATCTGTTAGTGACATTGATTTTTTCTAGTATAAATTAAGGATCTGAGTTATTGTTTTTTTTATTACAGAGAGTTCCATATAAAGATATGTAAACGGCAAAATGTTATATTAGCTATCCACATTGATGGAGAAACTTGAAGGATTCTTGTTTTTGGATCTTTAGTTTTTCGCCAAAGTCTAAATGAACTCTCTACTTAGAAGCTTGATAGACAGATTTGTTTGAAAAAAACCATTTCATTAAATTAGTAATTCTGATTATATTTATGATTGAAAGAAAAACTGTTAGATAGAGGTTTTAACAATACTGTTGAATATTACATAGCATATATGTGTATACTTGTTTTATATGCCACTTAGGAGCATTATAACCAGTTAATTTAATTCTCAAAGTCTAAGTCATGGAATACTACATTTTTTGTTGAGCAGGGCTGAGAATATAAAAAAAGCTAGAAGAACTTTTTTTCCAGAGGAGGTAATTATTGATATTTTATCCAGACACACAAATGTTTTTCTTATACACGAGTATTTTTGACTCACTCTGCATGCTATTTTCTCCCTTAGAAAGTCTGCAAATGGATGACTCAATTGTTGCTAGCAGTAGACTATCTGCACTCTAACCGGGTGCTCCACCGAGATCTTAAGGTATCAACTATCTCCTTATCCTGGAAAAGAAATCCTTATATGGTATTTACATTAATGCAAGTTCATTTAATTTCAGTGTTCCAACATATTCCTCACCAAAGAAAATAACGTTTGTCTAGGTATGAAAGCATTATCCTTTAAGTGTTCATTACTTTTGGTTTCCATATATCATGATGCCTAACGCAATATATGCATTGCATGGGCACTGTAGGTGACTTTGGTCTCGCAAAGCTACTTAACACAGATGGTCCTGCTTCTCCGGTAGTATATTCATGAATATCTCAGCATTTACCATCTTACATCTTCAAGAAATTTGTTTTTAGTTGTTGTTTCTGTGGTAGTTGATTGTGATGCCAACATTGCCACGCAATTGATGTTTCTCAACTAAAATAGCACAATTTTTGCATTCTTTCTTTGAACTTCATATCACTAATGATAATACTATTTACTAAACCCATACATATATTGAAGCCTGTTTATTGTTTGTGCCTTTATATCTTGTGTAGGCTGTTGGAACTCCATATTACTACATGTGTCCTGAGATCCTCGCTGATTTGCCTTATGGTTATAAATCTGACATATGGTCGCTCGGTAAGAACTACAGATGCTCTACTCTAATTGACAAATCTATATGATATCTGATCCTGTGCAAGAATGACTTCATTTTGTATGTATGTAAAGGTTGCTGCATGTTTGAAATCGTTGCACATCAACCGGCGTTTCGTGCTCCAGTAAGAACAAACTCGAACCATCAACATGAATTTCGATGTTGTTATTAATTTGAAATAATTTGATTAATGATTTGAACAGGACAGGGCTGGACTTATCAATAAAATAAATAGATCCACCATTTCTCCACTGCCAATTGTTTACTCTTCCACACTGTAAGTAACCTTTTCGTATTAGAATATCTGCAAAATATCTTTCACTCAGTCAAAGTCGATGAAGCACCGACACAAACACCGAACACGACACAGACATGTAGACATCAGTTTTAATTTGAAAAATAGAAGTAATGGAAGTGTCAGTGTCGGTGTCCGACATTACACATGTCGGACACCGGACACGTCTTCCAGCTGACATATATCAGTTATTTGTAACAGGAAACAACTCATCAAGAGCATGCTGAGGAAAAACCCAGAACACAGACCGACAGTGAGTTCAACTGAGCCTTTCATGCGTGGTTCATTTTGGATGGAACTGTTCATTCTTATGCTGCTTCTCTTTGTTTGCAGGCGGCTGAATTGTTAAGACATCCTCATTTACAACCTTATGTTCTCCGCTCTCGTAATGCATCATCTGTTTTTCTACCAGTACATCTCATAAGCAGCAGTAACTCAAAGGATAAAACAAAAGGATCTTTAGAATCTAATGGTGGCAAAGAGCATGCGGACAGAATAGCAGGATTAGTAAACCATTTGGAGCGGGTTTATCCATTTGAGGGCAAGCTAGGAATGTCAACCAGCACAGAGGACAATCTTGAGACTAAAATGGTTGATCCTACCAGCTATACTTTGGAATTCTCAACTAGTATTAGCGGATCAAAGGATGGATCGACGACATCTGAATCAACTATTTGCAGTGTGTACAAGGATGCAGACTTCAAAATTAGTGCTGCAAGAGACGCCGGTGACAGTGAGATCACGTCAAAGAGTACACCAGATTATGTGCATGAAAAACAAGTGTTTGCTGATGAACATAATCAGAAGCCAGATCCAATTGAGATAAATTCAGTAATTAAAAAAGTTGAAGTTCCTTTATCTCGTGAAGTTTCTGATAACGCTAAGGCACTAAGGAAAGATGCCAAACCCGAGGACTCCAGTAAATCAATAATGTGCAGTGATGAGGTCACATCAGAATATACTCCAGATTATGTGCACATAGAGCAAAAATCTGCAGTTGAACATTTTCCTATTTCTGATGCAATTGACATAAATGCAATAACTACAGAAGTTAAATATATATTTTCCAATGAAGGTTCTGATGAAGCTGAAGCAAAGAGAGATGATGCGAAAGCTGCAGATTCCAGTAAGTCAATAATGTATAGTGAAGATAGCACTGACAATAATAAAGATGGGTCCATTGATGAGGTCACGTCAGAAAGTACACTAGAGTCTGTGCATGTCTTTCAGAAACCTGATGCAATCGACATAAATGCAGTGACAACGAAAGTTGAAGATTCTTTTTCCAGAGGGGGTTCTGAATTTGAGAAAGCTGAAGCACAGAATGAAGATGCCAAACCTGAGCACTCCAGTACATCAATTATTTCCAGTGAAAACAGCAATGACAATTATAAAAACGGGTTCATTGATGACATAACATCAATCAGCACCCTGGATTTTTTGCTTGAAGAACAAAGAATTGCTGCTGAACTTTTTCAGAAGCTAGATATAATTGACATAAATGCAGTGACTACAAAAATTGATGGTACTTTTTCCAATGAATATTTTGATGATAAAGCTGAAGCACAGACGGGATATGCCAACCCTGAGGACTCTAATATATCGAAAATATCCAGTGAAAACAATAGCGGCAATGATAAAGTCGGTTCCATTGATGAGGAAACGTCATCACCAATTCTGCATCTTGCTAGGGTTGAACAAGACCCTGAAACTCGAAGGTGCTCGAGGCAAAATAAATACCTTGAAGACTCTCACTTGAACAGCTTTACTTCCGAGAGCGATGATACGCTTCCAGATAATGAAGAAGGACGAACAAACATTGATGGTACTTTTTCCAATGAAGATTTTGATGATATAGCTGAAGCACAGAAGGGAGATGCCAACCCTGAGGACTCTAGTAGCGGCAATGATAAAGTCGGTTCAATTGACGAGGAAAGGTCATCACTAATTCTGCATCCTGATAGGGTTGAACAAGACCATGAAACTCGGAGGTGCTCGAGGCAAAACCTTGAAGACTCTCACTTGAACAGCTTTACTTCCGAGAGCGATGATACACTTCCAGGAAGTGAAGAAGGACGGACAAACACACAAGCAATCAGTTTATCCACACATAACGAAGATGATAATACCGTTGCGATTGATAAAACAGCAAATGGCATTTCCTTAAATACACATAGTTCAGTAGATGATGATAAAACAAATAGGGTCTCAGAGTCGGATAATTCCCGCGAACAAAGAGCTGATGCTTTGGAGTCTCTACTTGAGTTATGTGCTCATTTACTTAAGGAAGGAAAGGTTGAAGAGCTTGGTGCTGTGCTTAGACCATTTGGAGAAGATTCTGACTCGTCTAGAGAAACAGCAATATTGCTGACAAAAAGCCTCATATCATCACAAAAAATTAATCCAGAAACTTAATTTGTGAGAAGTTCTTCTGATGAATCATTGATTATTATTGTAAGAAAAATGTGTATTTATTTCTAAACGTTAGATGAGTTTGTTCCTTTGAGAGAGGCTTGCTTGATTGAAGATTGAAGATTGAAGGCTGGAAAATAACATCCCACCATTTTTTCCCGGTGAATGGTTTATTATTGTAAATGGATTGAATTATATTTGTAAAACGTTGATATACTCAATTGGTGTTTTTGATCTGAGTTATGGCCATGGATTGCATGAAAATTAATATTGTCATGTTTCCTCCTTAGAATTAGAAAGGCCTTTTGCTTCTTGTTTTATTTATTTGGTGGATTTCAGGTTAACTTTACATTTAACTGCTACTCTCATCGTTCCTTTTTACATGTCGGTTTTTAAGAAGAAATTTGATAGTTTAAGGCTATATTATTACTTGTCTCTTAATTATATTTTTAATTATTTATTTTAGAGAGAGAAATAAGCGTGATGGATAATAAACAATTAAGAGCATCATAGAAAAAAGACTAATTACTTCATCAAAAACAACACAATTTCCTTTTTGTTTGATTCGTGTAAAACAACCTTAAATAACAAGTAAAAAGGAACTGAGACAGTAAAATCTTGTCAGGGTTGTGCTATCTACACTTCCTTATATTCCAAAAAGCAGTTTTTGATATCTAATTTTGGAAAACTACTTTTAAGAGGATTTTTTTGGAAACTATTTTTCAAACTACATCAAAATTCACGAAGAACGCGCGCGTATAGCTAAAGCTGCATAAGAAATATTTATATATCTCAACTATATGTAAGAATAATGGCACAGATACATTAGCATAAACTATGAAAACAAATGTTATTTTACATTGCCAACACTTGCAAGTATACTGTCAAAATAAAACAATTACATGCATAAGCAACACACATAAATACACATAATTATTTATTTATTTATTTATTTATGGGAACACATAATTATTTCTATCCCTCTTTATTCCATGAATATACATTAAATATATTTTATATATAAACTTGTCTCCCTATTCCTTGTCACATATTTTCCAAGCTTAATGGAACAAGGCAAAGAAAGACAACAATGAGGCACCAACCAAGGAACCAACAACGGTGGTTGAGGCACCGCTGCTAGGGCCAGGGGCCGGTGCAGGAACCTCCGTGACTGTGGTGGCAGCCAATGCTGCACTCATCGAGGCAGCGGCGACAATGAGGACAGCGCAGGTAACCTTCTTCATGTCCATGATGCAATGAAAAATGTGTTGACAATGTATAGACAGAGGATTTTATGGTGTTGTTTTTATGTTTGAGGGTATGAGGCAGAATTTAAGGATATAAAAGAGAGAGTTTGGAGTTATTTTGGGAAAAATGTTATCTTGGTTGGTTGTGAAAGGATTATGGATGTATGGTTTTGCAATGTTTCAGGGTTGGTTAATAGGTGTGGGCCTCAGAAGATATTTGTGGTACATAATATTTGTTAACCTTTTGCAGTTTGCTGTTCTTGCACGAGTGTAATAATCCTTTTAACACACAGAAAAAGAGAGTTGTTTGTGATTGTCTTTTTTTATCTCATCTTTCTGTTTCTGTAACATATTTAGTGTATTGTCAAAAAAAAATTATTGGTTTATTTAATATTTCAAAGGTAGGCACAAATAATTGGGGTTAATGGACACGGGGTCCGACCCGGTGCTCCCGGGTTCGATTCCTGCAGTGGACAAACTCGGTGTTGGCCAGTGCAGAATTTGATCCTAAGCACGAGTAGAGATTAGTCTTTCGTTGAAAGCGTTGAGACACTCCGTGAGTAGTCAGCAATGGTCCGAACCAATAAAAAATAATTGGGGTTAAATTTTAATTTATAAATAAAAATGAGACACTGAAACTCTAATAAAGATGAGGTCATACCTCAAATTATATCAAAGAAAAATATTGCATGATGGGGCTATAATCTTATTCTCTTAAAACATGTATTGAAATTTATAAATATTTTATTATTTGTAGATAATTATTTTAGCTTTTAGTCGGAAACATTACCTATTGTTTCTATTATTCTTTTTTTTTACCGTGTTATTGCTGCGCAGTATCCACCTGCTTTGCCGATGCCAAATCTAGGCGAGAAAATCTGGCTGGCCACGAGTACATTGTAATTCAAAACCTTGAGGTGGGATCCGAACCCAGTTACTGGGACCGATCATTGTTGGTCTATTATTCTTTATATACTTTGGTATAGCGATTTTATTGAATATGAAATATAATACATCATTTATGGATTTAATATATTTGTCAATATTGATAAACAAATTTAAAAGAGTAAATGTGTTATAATAACAACAAAACTTTTTTTTTGACAATATATAATGTTCAGTCACGAGGGAAGCCTGATACAATGAGGATCATCAACATCAAATCTTAATTGTGCTCCGAGTTCACATTCGTTTTAACATGCTTTTGGTAAAGGTTATTTGTTTTCACATGCTTTCAAGGACAAATGTTATTAGTATTATTGTAGTAAATATCATCATTATCTCACCATTAGAGATACGATGTCGACATACATTGACTTGCATACATATATGATGCCACGTGACATATATATATATATATATATATATATATATATATATATATATATATATATATATATATATATATATATATAATGAAAATCTATCATTTACATATTTCTTTTTTGGTAAACCAATGTATCATTTAGACTACTAAACAAATCTTTAGTATTTTTTTGCTAAAAGGTTATATAGTTAATTTGCTTATTAAATTAAAATAGGCTAATCAATATTAAAATAGGCTAATAAATATAGGCGAAATATTTGGGATACAAGCCTAAAATCATGGAACAGTTACACAAAACCAAAAATCATGGGATTGTGGATATTTTTTTTCATTCTACGGCTTCTTCTGTCTCTGGTTCCATCTCTCTTTTGTTCAATCTCTCTTTTGTTCAAAACCAAAACCAAAAATTTCAACGATTCCAATCTCTCTTTAATTTGTTCAATCTCTCTCTGGTTCCATCCCTCTCATTCGGATTCGGAAACACTTCAATCGTACAAGGAGGCCATCGCCGTCGCCGTCACACATAGTCTGTCGCTGTTGTAATCTCTGTTGACTTCGCCGTCGCCGTTGCCACCACCAACACCATCGCACGTAGACGCTGACGCCATTATCATCACACAGATAAGTAGTTGCTGCTCGCATTCAGTGAACAAATGCACTGAGTTTTGTTCTCCACAGCATTGCTTCTCCTCTTTGTGCCATCTTGGACTTTCCACCTGTCAATATATTTGAACTAAGTTATCATATTCTTACTGAGGCAATAGACAATATCTAACCAAATATGGAGAATATAATTAACATTATATGGCTTTTAATTGAAATAGTGCAATAAACGTCAATTGACTTACAATGGGTGGACAAACGTCTACTATAGCTGTTTTCACAAAGCCACATCTGGTGCAGTAAATTCCAATTTCTTCATCCAATCTAAAATCATGTTCACAACTTTCCTTGGATTCTTTCTCAGTATTAACATTTGAACCCTATTTTGGTAATATAATAATTGAACTGAATCAACCTCAGCCTTAGTAAAGAACATTAAAAGAAAACCAAAATCATAAAAATAATAAGTACAAATAAAACACAAGAGTGGGGAAAGAATCGTCACACCTCTGTTCCTTCAAGATAACTCGATGCCAATGCCGTATCCATTTCTTCCCACAACTTAATAATAGTTCCAGCAGGGTCTCGGTTCTAAACACGTAGACACCCATAGATGCAATATAAGGATGTTTGTTTTCTTCTTCCGCAGATAAGCCTAGAAGCGTGGTGTCAACATGCTGCAATTATTATTGATGCATTAGCCAGGCAACAACTACATTAGCAATTATTTAACTTGTAAGAAAGTTCAGGCTTGAGATACTATGAATGCACCATTTTCTTGAGATCTGATCCCTTGAGAGAGATAAACGGAACCTGCACGAGCCTTGTGGCTTTCTCGTTCTTCGTGGGTTTGTTCTTCGTGGCTTTCTCGTGGATCTGGTCTTCGTGTTCGTTGATCCTTCGGCTTCGTGTTCGTCGATCTGGTTTCCGTGTTCGTTGATCCTTCGGCTTCGTGTTGCGCCGTCTGGTTCTCTGGTTCCCTGGTTCTCTGGATCGGGTCTTCGGGTCTTTGTGGTGGCGACAGTGAGTGGTTGGTGGTGAACGGTGAGAGGGTTTTGTGGCGACGGTGATGGAGTGCGAGAGTGAGAGGAGGCTTCGAGAGAGAGAAGAAAATTTGAGAGTGAGAACTGAAAAGATAGTGAGAGGAGGCGTACGTGTGAGAGGGATGAGGGAAACCGAAAATGAGCTAGGGTTTGAAAGGGATGTGGGAAACGTGTGAGAGGGAAACTGAAAAACAATGAAGGGATCGTGAAATTTTTTAATAATGAAACAGACTTTTTGAGTCAGTTGTTTAAAGAACCGATTCTGAATGTAGCTATTCGGAATCGGTTATTCAGTCAACCGATTCCAAATGTCTAAATTGTCACATTTTGAATCGGTTGTTTAAACAACCGATTCTAAATGTCTAAAAAAATCTGTCACACTTCCATTTAATTGCAAATTTGCCACCGCGTCCACATTTGGAATCGGTTATCCAAACAACCGATTCAAAATAGTGCTTTTTAAAGCTAATTTTGCACTAGTGTAGCCAATTTACAAAATTAATGCTTGTATCTTAAAGCACATGCTTACAACTTCTCTTTTAATAGATGTATTTGATTCCTTTTTTCCAGGGATGATGGCAATAAGAGACCAAAAGGAAGCTATATGTGCTAAAGAACCAAAACCTCCTTCAAGATACAGACATAAATGTAAACCAATGATGGCAATAAGAGACCAAAAGGAAGCACGAGGCAAACATTTTCTGCCAGCAACTGCTAGATGAGCTTTTGTTAAATGGGTGCGGAGAAAAGGCTGCTGGAAACAAGGCGTAAAAAATAGGCAAAGTAGTAAAGTTACTCCCACATAGAAATGGTTATGTATTGTTTATTTTGACTGTTTTTTCCACAAGTGTACAATTACTTCCACGTACCTTTTTAGCATTTCTGAATGTCACTGCTGTTGTGTACTTGCTATATGCCAGTTACTACTAAATTGTGTAACACCCCTTTTCTACCAGGTAATTATTTAATAAAATCAGAGTTATAAAAAAATTCATTGTTCCATACTTCGAAAAGAGATGTCACACATTCATCGGTAACCAAAACGTCGCATACGATATATAACACTTTGTCAAAAATACATCACCACGCAGCGGAATAGAAATAAGTTCAAAACATAAAATCATAACATCCTGAATGGACTCCAAACAAATAAAATGCAACAGCCAAAGTATAGCGTTCATCCCCCCCTTGAGTGTTACATATCAAAGCAAAGGACACCGACTCAGACTAGCGAAGGTAGCTAAGCCTTCACTCGTGATCACCTACACGTTACCGCATAGGGGTAACATTCAAACAGAAGGGGTGAGATATCTTCAATATAATAGCGTAAATGATAGGAAATATGCTAGAATATGACAACTATATCTACCACTCTACTACACACATCAAATTATAACACACGTCAAATTGTAAACACCACAATCAGTCACCAATGTCATGATAATGCATGAATGCAACCCACACCGACGGGCATATGCATGTGGTACCAAATCACCGAAAGTTTTGCCTGTAAATAGAGGCGTCACCAAAAATTGAGAGCTTTCACACCCGGCTCACCAATTTAGAAAAATTGAGCTTTCACACCCGGCTCACTAGTTTTAGAAAAATTGAGCTTTCACACCCAGCTCCAAGACCAAAGGCCTTCACCGAAATAAATGCGTATGCTGTATGCGACACCATGAATGCACACAGACAATCATCAAAAATTAGTCACAACGTGACACACCAAAAATCAACCACCGAATATCACCAAAATTGGGCTTTCACACCTAGCCCAACAACACCGAAACACCGAACTACCCGAAACAACGGAACACCAAGATTTGGAGCCTTCACACCTAGCTCAAACAACACCAATACTTGAGCCTTCACACCTAGCTCAAACAGCACCAAGACACCGAGATGACAACAATTTTCCAAAACATTTGAGACGCGATGATTTTTCCCAACACCGGAGACAACGACAATTTTCCAAAATATTTGAGACGCGACAATTTTCTCTTCAAAAAAACAGCAACGTTTAACGGCTAACAATTCCCAGAAAAATGGATCACTTTGCCTCAAATTAGAATATTCAGCTAGGCCTCTGAATAAGCTTTCCAAAGCATTTTGAAACGTCTCAATCGGGCTCCCGAGTCAAAAGATATTAACAAAACAAAACAGGGAAAAACTGAGACATATCCTGAAACCGGCGCCCAGGAGCAGGGCGCCTAGCAGGCAACACGCAGGAACTGGCCAACAAATAGAAACTGGCGCCCTTGGCGCCCAGGAAGGCGCCCAACAGGCAACACTGCAGGAAATGGCGCCCTTGGCGCCCAGACAGTACAAAAACGCAACATGGCACAGGATATGGCACCCTTGGCGCCCAGACACAGGAACCACAACAACAGCAACTCTGGCGCCCATGGCGCCCCTGACTCAGAACACAGCAACACACACACACACACACACACACACACACACACACACACACACACACACACACACACACACACACACACACACACACACACTGGCACACGGCGCCCACACACAGGGCGCCAGAAACAGCAACACAAAACTGAAACACGCACCAGACACGGCGCCCATGCACAGGGCGCCTAAAACTGCACAGAACACCAAGGCAACAGGGCCAGGCATGGCGCCCAGGCACAGGGCGCCTAAAACAACATCTAGGACAATGGCGCCCATGGCGCCCTAGGGGTCAATATTTTCGTTATTTCACCAATTTAAATCACCAATTCTTAACCACCAATGTCAATTATCATGAATTGTCAATCACCACATCAAACAACAATTAATCGAACACTTAGCATGCAATTCGTGATAACAACAATGAACACCAATTTTTAGAATTACAACAATCACCAACAAGCCAATATTTCAATTCAACCTAGTCATGATTCAACTATCATCAAACCAAACATCAAAATCAAACAAGAGGTATCATAGGACCTATTCCCACATAACCCCATCATAAAACCCTATTATAAGGAAGAACCCCACCCTTACCTTATAGTAGGAGAACACTAATCCTCTTGATCAAGTCACCAACAATAACCTCAGCAACACAGCTTCTCTCTTCTCCTTGAACTTGCGAAATCCTCCTCTCCTTCTTCTTGGATGCGCCGAATCCTCTTCTCCTCTCCTCTCTTCTATTCGCAACTTTTCTTTCTCTTTTTCTCACACAATTGCGAAATGAGCCAAAACCCTAGCCTAGGCGCTTCACCTATGAGCCTAGCTAGTGGGCTTTTGGATCACAGGCTTTCCTCTAGCTTAAGCCCGATCACTAACACCATCTCCTAATATTCAATTATACACCTCTTAATCAAATGCTAATATAATTACACCAACTTAAATAAATAAATGAATAAATGGATACCTAAATATTTAATTAAATAATTAAATAATTTAATTAAATATTTGGGCGTTACAAATTGCACACTTGTGGTTTCGTTATAACAAAATTAAGTATTTTCTATCCATTTTACAGCAAGTGAATTTTAAAGTGAATATAACCATACTACTGAATTTTAAAGGCTGCTGCAACATCTAACCATATTTGTGCATAAATGCGGTTAAATGCCACAAACAACATATGTGCGTGTATATTTCCATTCACAATCATTAATGCACAAATATGGTTAGATGTTCCAGCAGCCAGTTATTACAATATTAAGTAGTTCTTATATATATATATATATATATATATATATATATATATATATATATATATATATATATATATATATATATATATAGGGACCACAAATGTGAACCTCCAAAAAAATGATATTGAAATGTTAATAGTATACATTTGATTGTTAACAGTCACATTTTTTTTTTATTTTAAGAATGGTCCATAACCTCCAAAGTTAACTTATAAGATTGTTAGATACAACTTACCATTTGTTTGCGGACCATTGGTTAGATGTTGCAAAACCTCAAAAAAATGATATTGAAATATTAATAGTATACATTTGAATGTTAACATACACATTTGTTTGATTTTAAGAATAGCACATAAAATTCAAAGTGAATTTATAAGGTTGTTAGCTGCAACTAACCATTTGTTTGCGGACCATTGGTTAGATGTTGCAAAACCAAAAACATGTAGTACGGTGGTTAGTTGACACTAACCAAAGATTGTATATATAATGGCTAGATAACTCACTGTTTACCATGGGTTCTGGTACAAATTTCATAGCACTATTGGTATATGTTGATGATATAATAGTAGCTGGGCCTAACAAATCCAAGATCACTGAGATTCAAGCTCTGATGCAGAATCACTTCAAGCTGAAAATCATTGGAGACTTGAAGTACTTTCTAGGATTGGAAATTGCTAGGTCTAGCAAGGGAATACACCTATGTCAGAGGAAATACACTTTGCAATTGTTGATGGACACTGGCTTGACCTGTGCAAAGCCAACCACCGTCCCTATGGATCCTAGCATTCACCTCAATGAAGTGGATGGTGAGCCACTTGAGGATGGATCACAATATAGGAGATTGGTTGGAAGGTTAATTTACTTAACCATTTCAAGGCCAGGCATCACTTATGCAGTGAACAGATTGAGCCAATTCATGAGCAAGCCCAGAACTGTTCACCTGCAGGCAGCTCATTTTTTGCTGCAATATTTGAAGGGCACAGCAGGGCAAGGACTGATGTTCCCTGCAAAAGGAAATCTTAAGCTAACAACATATGTTGATGCTGATTGGGGAAGCTGCCAAGTAGCTAGGAAATCCACCACTGGTTTTGGAATTTACTTGGGAGACTCATTGATTACATGGAAGTCTAAGAATTACTCAGACGACAACAATAAAGCTCCATCTGCTATGGTTTTGTGTGACAGTAAATCTGCCATTCAGCTAGCAGAGAACCCTACCACTCATGAGAGATCAAAACACATAGATATCAACTGTCATTTTATCAGGGAGCATGTGCAGAGTGGATTTTTGAATCTGATTCATGTTAAATCAAGACAGTAGCTTGCTGACATGCTTACCAAAGCATTGCCAAAGGTTCAATTGCATGAACTGATCTCCAAGTTGGGAATGAGAAACTTGTACTTGCCAACTTGAGGGGGAGTATTGACTTTATCCCTTTTGACTTTAGTAACTAGAGTTAGACTTAAGTTAACCACAGTTTTGTATTCTGGTCAGTATTGAGTTTGTAAGTAAATTAGTTGGTTGAATTAGTTTTGCTAGTTGTTAGTTAGTTAGATTGAGCTATGTGTATATTAGCTGAAAACACCAAATTGTAAAGTGTACAGAATCATTATCAATTGAAATGAGATTTTATCAAATTCTCTCTTCTCTTTCAATTACAAATTCTGTTTTAGATTCTGGTCACCAATTTTCCTTGATTCTTGATGAATCTGTTCAACATCGATACTTCGAGACTCCAAATTTTCCGAATGACTATCATCATTTCAGTCCCCAAGATCTTGAGTGTGTTGTTGCAAAGAGAAATGGAACATCATGTTAGTTGATTTTGAACTTTAGGAAACAATTTGTTTAACTACTACTTTTGTTTAACTTTTTATAAACTTTTTTATATAATCTTAAATATATAAATATTTTACTTTAATATTCATATATACTAACAAAAAATTGATGCCCTCCAAAAATTGAACCTTGGGCCGTCGCCCCTCTCGCCCTCAGAGGTGGTGGCCCTGCATTACTCAATAGCTACATGCATTACTCAAGAGTCAACAAAACAAATAATCATATTATTGTTGCTTATATTAAACAAATCGAACGATTCAAGCGATCAAACAATGATCCAACACTATCTCCAGTCCAGTTATTTTAAAGCGATTGAACCATGCTCTGAAAATCTTACTAGTTCTATGTTTGGTTCGGTTTTCAACATATTGATTCATTTATCTTTCTCAATTGCCAAATAAAACTACATTCTAGTTACTTTCTAAACCAGTCAGAACCGTTGCTATGTCAAGGGTGCTTTGGCTGGACTGAAAGAGAGTTCCCACCAATTATACTGAGTTGAGAAAAGCTATACAGCCAATTAATCCCTTTCAGATTTCTTTTCACCTTTTTCTTCCTTTCCAAGCAACCAATAACTACACAAGAGTTTAAGAATTCAAACGTGTAAGCGATCCAAGCCATGTAACCTACATGATGTAAGGGAACTCAAGTGTGTAATTACCTTATTATTATTCCTATCCTATCCTAAAATATAAATCCGGGGAGTCTTGGTGCCAACTCTCCCCCAAGCTCCCCCCTCCCTTTTTTCCATTTTTTTTATCCTTTTCTCTTTTTTTTTCTTTTTTTTTTATATTTTTTAGGTGATTTTGAGTCTAGAAAAAATTTAAATTATTTAAATACGCGAAGTTTGTTAATTCATAACTAGATTGGTGAAAAAGAAAATTAATTTCGTGGCAAATTACGTAAAGTGTGACACTAGACAGTGTGTTTTAAGGTATTTTAAGATATGGAAAAAATTTAATTGTTCAAATACGTGAAGTTTGTTCCTACATAATCGAGTTCTTCGAAAAGGAAATTAATTTTGTGACAAATTGTGTGAAGTGTGACGTTAGACATTATGATTTGGGGTACTTTAAGGTCCGGAAAAAAAATTAATTGTTTAAGTACGCAAAGTTTGTTACTCGATAATTAATTTTATTAAAAAAATAATAATTTTGTAATAAAATACGATGCTAAGTAGTGTGTTTTTGGTGCTTTAACTAGGATTCAAAAAAATTAGATATACAAATACATGAAGTTCGTTCCTCAACAATTGGTTTGGTCATACCAAAAATTAATTTCTTGGTGTGTTTTGGGTTACCTTAGCGTTCGACAAAAATTTTAAAAGTTCAAATACGCAAAGTTTGTTTAAAAAAATAATTTCGTGACAAAATACGTAAAGTATGATGCTAAGTAGTGTGTTTGTGGGTACTTTTGCGTTCGGAAAAAATTTCTGTTCAAATACTAAAAGTTTGTTCCTCGATAACTGACTTAAAAATCAATTTATTTTTTTTATTTCTTCTCTTTATATTCTTTAGGACCATATTTTTCTGGATTTTAAAAAAATAATTTAAAGATGCTTCGGAAAAAAAGAATTTAAAGACCATATTCCTTCAACTTTGTATAGTTGCTTCCATTTTATTGGTGATTCTCATCCAACCCTACATGATATACCCACGTTTTTCACTTTCTAATTGCTTCCATTTCAATGTGTTTGTTAATTAAAAATGATACTTTTAATTATGATTTACATTGTCACACACTTCTACAATATAAAATTAATTTTATCTTCACTCATACAATGTAACAATATTTATGTATTAAATGAAGCTTTTGTCCCCCCCCACCCTTTATTTTTCTTTTTTTTTTTTTTTTTCATATTTTCATTTTCACCCCCCCTTTTTTTCTTCATATTTCCATTTTTAAGAGTACATTAAAATTTAGGTGAAATTTGTGCTAAGTAGTGAAGATGAAAATACATAAATTTTATGTTGTAACATTCAAATATACAAAGTTTGTGCCTTAGTAATCGATTTGGTTAGGTGAAAAAAATATAATTTTGTGACAAAATATGTAAAGTGTGATGCTAAATAGTGTGTTTTGAAATACTTTAGTGTTGGAAAAAAATTAATCGTTTAAATGTTCAACGTTCAGTCCTCAATATCGGAAAAAAATTAACTGTTTGAATGCGTAAAATTTGTTTTGGTGAAAAAATAATCAAAACAAATATGTAAAGTCTGATGTTAAGTAGTGTGTTTTTTTATACTTTAGTGTTCACAAAAAAAGTTAACCGGTCAAATGCTCAACGTTCAGTGCTCAATATCAAAAAAAAGAAATAATTGTATGAATGGGCAAAATTTGTTTTGGTGAAAACAAAGTCAAAACAAAATATGTAAAGTTCATTGCTAAGTAGTGTGTTTTTTTATACTTTAGTATTCGTAAAAAAAATTCATCTATTCAAATATGTTATGTAGTGTGTTGTTCTGTGAGATCTTATGTAATGTGATAATGCGTTAAACTAAAGTTATTTGATTATCATTTGTTGTCTATATTTTAGTGGGTCAATTTCATTTGTGTGCTGATTTTAAAAAAAAAATTAACTCTTTGAATTACTTATGTTTGAATTATAAATTACTATGCTACCTTATTTCCATGGACTATTACTTAGCTGAGTTGCTACTGCATCACACGGGTCCGGCGCTAGTATAACTCTAACACTAGGGTCTCTTTGAGGATGCCATGCCACCTTTTACCAACTAGCATTGATTGGTCTTGTGGGGTCTTAACAGCCTTATCAAAAAAGAAATATTGACATTAATTTTTTTTAATGTTTAAGGTACCATTTTACCAACTTAAAAATGATGACCTATTGATGTAACATTGAATAAGTTTTCCTAATTCCTATATAAGTTCAACTCTTGGTTCTCATTCAACAAATCCTCTTCAGTCTCTATTTGACACAACAACACAAATATTCTGTGGAAATGGCATCATTTGGTAGCTTTACTGCTAACATTTTGATGGCAATAATGCTTGTGGGAATGTTTTGTGTGACTAACATTTTGGCACAGAATTCAGAGATTTCTCCCACTGGGCAGTTAGAGGCTGGATCGGGATTTACTTTGTCTGTTTCTAAGGTTGTCTTGTGTTCTTCTGCGTTGGCTTCTCTTGTGGCTTTCATGTTGAACTGAATTGGAAAACTTTAGATTTAAAATTTATCAATTGTGAGGGGTAATCTTACACTTTATCTTGTGATTTAAAATCTTTTAAGCTTTATGGTGAGTATTAAATAGTATGTAATTTGTACTCTATTATTGATGTGAGCTGATATATGTTATTGTTGAATTCCTTGTAATAATTGATAAATTTTGTTGTTCAAAAATATTGCATTAGTACAATAATTGGATGAAGTTTCTATGCTTCAACAATCAACATGGAAGTAAATTTTCTATTAATATATAGTAAGATATATATACAATCGGTTTCTCTAATTTGTACACTGATGATAACTATTAATCACAATATAACATAGGAGAAAATGATGTATTGGTTGTATCCAAAAAAAAAAAAAATGATGTATTGGTTAATAGTAGCAACTCAGCTAAGCTTCTTTTCAACTTTTAACATTGAAAAGAAAATGAGATAAAAAAGCACAGTGCAATGTTTCAAGAAGCAGTGCCCTTGGATTCTTTTATATCCAGCTGGTGTTCAGCTACCATAATGCAAGAGTCTGCTTCCAGAGATGAGATTGGGGTCTTACTATCTTCGGTTGAAATTTCTTTGGGTGAATTAAGCATTTCTGTTGTGCATTGCACATCTGGAGTTATACCAACTTGATCTATGTCATGAAGGGCTGGTGATACATATTTTGCCACTGTAACAAAGAGGGCTGATCCATCATGAAGTTGAGTGACACTCTGCATTGAGAATGATATATTCCATAAGATTGATTAAAATGGAAAGGAGTCATGGTGTTACATTAGAGAAATTCTTGTGTGACTAAGTGGACAATCAATTAAAAGCTTAAGATGCATTAGAATAATATAATATTAAGACAAGGCAATGAAATTGAAGTATTGTCCTGAATTTTTGATTGGCTAATAGATATAGCATCTTATGTAATTGTTCTTTCTAGGGCGATGTGAGATTATATCACACTTGAGATACCCAACACTTTTAGAAATATTGTTCAATAACAAGACTTATGCACCTGATTGATCATTTTATTACAACTAAAAGAATAACTGTACCTGAATCTTTCCTTTACCAAATGTTTTGTTCCCCACAAGAATAGCTCGACCATTATCATGTAATGCCCCGGCTAAAATCTCGCTCGCACTTGCACTTCCCTCATTGACCTGTTGCAGGTACAAATTGCTATTACATCAAACTAGCCATTTGAGAAAGAAAAAAAAGAAATTTTAATGCTTTTCACGAGTTTCTCACAAACATAAATGTTCCGTAAAGCTACATCAGTATGATGCGATGCAAGAAAAAGAATAACAATATTATATTTATATGCAAATGCAAGTATGTAGCACTTAAGACACCATTTTATGGCTCATTAAGAGACTGTAGAATTAAAAGGCATAATCAATTTAATTAAGCAACTATAGTTAGTATATTAGTACTCACAATGACTACAAGAGGATCATTTGTTATAGCATGTCCATTGACCATATTAATGGGTGACATATTCCCATCTCTATCAATTGTATTCACTAGAGTCTCATCTCCATCTAACCACATCTGAGCAACATCAAGCCCAGCTTTTACCAAACCACCCTGCAACACAATTACAGAAACGAAAAAAGGAAGAAAATGTTACACATACACTAATCGAGAGATAAGGCAACACTAGTTATGAAATATTCCACGAAAATGGCAAATTACCGGATTGTTCCTTAGATCTAATATGTAAGAGTGGACTCCTTGATTTTTCATTTCCTGAATAGCATTCTTCATGTCTTCAGCAGCAGACTGTAAATAAGGAACAAGAAAAGTTTACATGGAAAGCAGTTAGAGAACAAAATGGTAGTTGACAATTTATTTCACTGTTGATTCTTTTGCTAACCTGAGAGAAGGTTGATAATTTGACATAGCCAGTTTTTGTGACTTGCCCTACTGGGGATCTGTGAGGGATGATAGCACTGGATATTGGAGAGAGCTTGATATACTCCCGTGGAAGTTTAACCTTCAAGTATATCAGATCAGCAATGAAATGCTGTGAATTTTGAAGCTCAAATGAAAAGTTAAATAGATGTTTTTGTATAGAAGAACCTAAGCTAAAATAGAAATGAGTTAAAACTTGATGAATCATGCTTTAGTGTCGACTTTACCTCTCGGATATAAGTGTTTTTCCTTGCGTTTTTGACCTGGAGAAGATACGATTTCGAGTTAGTTTTTCGCATGATGATCAAATGCTCCAGAGAGCTAGCAAAGAATGAAAGATTCAAGCTACTAATATTTTCTTAAGCACTTTCTCTAATACACTAGTGTCCACTTTTTGAATGAGTCAAGGCTGTGAAATGAGCCCTACCCTAAGAAAAAGAAACTGAAAGTCAAAAATTGAACTGTATCAAAGAAAAGAAATTAAACTATGATAATTTAGAATGAACCTTTACTGTAACAGTTGTTCCCGCATTCCCTCTAAGCCTCTGTGCTGCACCTTCACTATCAATCCCATCAAGCCTCTCCCCTGTAGAATCAGAAATATCTTTCATTCCCATTTTTTTTTTGACAGAAAGCAGCCAAAAATATATGAAACATCTAACACAGAAAACTCTTCAGTTGGATAACTAGATAAAACTAGAACTAAATAGTTTCAAAAATGAGAAAAGAATATGGTTGGTTAGTACCATTTATCTCAACCAATTCATCTCCTTGGTGAATACCAGCACGAGCAGCCGGACTTCCTTCTATGCATGACAAGACAACCTGTGATTTCAAATTTTCTCAACGGAAGAATCATAATTTGGAAATAACATCAACAAGGTTCATTATCAGGTGATATTGAGAGGATAATATCATTACAATAAGAAAATCATAAAGCAAGAAATGGGAAAATAAAACAAGTATTTTTAAAAGAAGTTGTGAGTTAGCAGCATAATCAAATGGTCTCAGAACAATCAGCATAAAATTTGAATGTGTTAGATTGCAGAAAATCATTGCAAGTGACTGACCAAATGTCCTGTTCTTGGCTCAACATTAATGAAGAGGCCCACTCCTTGTAAGTTTCCGTCACTTCCAATTCTAAATCCTTGGTATTCCTGTAAGTAAGAACCACTTTTAAACATAATTAAAAATAATACAACTTAAAACAGACTCAACGATCTAAAATCGGTATTCGAAGGAAATGTTCGTCGTAATCTAAGACCTTTGGACTGATAATACGAGTGAAAGGATCACCAAGAGTAGAAAGCATTCCACTGATCTTATTGTAGGCTGCGTCAGCTGAGTTAAGTGGAAACATTTCCACCATTGTTTGCTGTAACTTCAAATCCCAATCTACAAATATTAATAGATGTTATGTAAGTATGATTCGTACAGTCTACAAATTCAGTACTTGAAGCATAAGGTAGTAGAATAAGATAAGAAATTAGAAGAAATACCTTGATGATTATACGTAGGATCAACAAACGTTTCTCGAATCAAACCCCATGCTTCGACAAGAGTTCTTTGAACTGCATTTACCTAGCAATAAACCCTTTGCCACTAAGCACGGTTCATGTTCATGTTAATGTTATGAACGAACAAACTCTAGTATTATCATACTTGGTCTGCTCTAAGCTCCCTACTATAAAAAACTGCATTGGAGGAGAAATTTGGAGGGTTTTGAGGGTTTAGAAAAATTCTACAACATCTACTCCATTTTTGTTATAATACACCTAAAATTAACAATATATTAATCATAAACATCATGTTCTACTTAAATACACTCTCAAATAAGCTAAAAATTTCTCTCTCTTTCCCGCTCCTCAGCCAAAGCCCTCCCCCTCCCCTCCCCTCCCCTCCCCTCCCCTCTCATCTCCCAAACAAGGCCTAACATAACCTATGTAGTACCGATACTTCTGGTTGAAAACGTGTCCGGTGTCCGACATGTATCGTATCGTACATCGACATCAACACAGACAATTCAATTACTTGTATTTTTCAAATTAAAATGATATGTGCTTCATATAACAGCACGTTAAAATAATATCAGCAAGGGTTTTATCACCTGTTTTATCATTATTTAATTGTATCTTAAGTTTTGATTGTTTTTTTTTTCTAGACCTCATTCTTGTTAGGAGTGTCCCAGCTGGTTTTATGACCCTTTTTTTTGACCAAGTTTTATGACCTTTTTAATCGTTTAAAATAATAAAACAAACAATAAAACTCAACGAAAAAAATTTAAATATTATCTAAAATTTCTCAAATATTTGGTTGCGCCTCCTACAACAAATAGAGTGAGAGAGAGAGAGAGAGGGATGACCGACCTCAGGTGCTCGTGAAACGGGAAAAGCGACGGTGAGAGATTGAGCGAGAGCGGTGGTGGTGGGAGCATAGCAGAAAAAAGAGAAGGAAAGAGCAACCGAAACGCCAATTCCGAAAACAGTTTTAGTAGCAGATTCAATCCACCCAGCAGCAGTAGCAGTAGCAGTAGAACCTCCTTCCATTTCCTCAACCTCAACCGAGACCTTCCTCTTCCATGTAGTCGGTAACCATAATTTACTACTACGAGTAGGAGGAAACAAACCTACCGAAATAGGTTTTCCCACTTTAGCTGGAATTCTAGTTGCTTTAACATCCAATTTCATATTTTGACAGACATAATTTTTCATCATTTTTTTTTACTTGAATCTTGCAGCCGAATGACTCCTACTCCTACCAGAGAGGAGAGGAGATAATAGTTTTTGGTATAATGTTGGTGGTGACGGTGACGGTCCTGTTATGTGTTTGTGAACTTGACACTTGTATTTTATGTGGAGTCCACCTGAATCTTCTTCGCTTCTGTTGTGGATCTCCTTGCTTCTTAGATTCCTCTCCTCTTTGCTTCCGTGTACAAAATATCAATCAACTCTTTCTCGTTCAATAAAAATTACTCATTATTGCATATTTCCACATTTATCTTAACAAATAAATAAATACCTATCTTGGTTGTTTACAAAAATTTTGGTACACATTTCGTTTTTTTTTAAATTGGTATTCTTTGCAAGTAACTGTGGCTGGCAAAATGGGCCGGGCTTGCCGGGCCAAGCTAGCTCAAAAAATAGGAGGGTTTGGACTGAAATAATTAAGCCCATTTTTACATTTGGGCTAAAAAGCCTGCACCTGCATCGGGCTAACTAGGTCGGGCCATGGTTAGCTCGTAGGCCGTGAATTTATAAAAATTGGGTCTGCCTAGCCCAGCAATAGAAACCTAAATTCATATAATCCAAAGTCATATATATCCAAATTCATTTTTCTGCCTAGTCCACTTACACTTACAGTACGCTGACATTCCCACCCTATCCAAATCCCAAACAAATAAAATTAAAAAAACCCTCAAACTATCACTTAGAGTCTTAGACACTCACTCAGTCACGTTAATACGCTATCGCTATGCACCCAGACTTGTTCTTTATCAGCTGCTGAATTTTATAATTTTATGCTACTACTAGATATATCATATATATATGGTATTGCATTATATAACATTGAGTTATTAGACACTGATACTGAATGGATTGCATTTACTAATGAGTTGTTCTGAATGGATTGCATTATATAACATTGAATTATTAGACACTGATACCGAATGGATTGCATTTCTTTCTCTCTATTATTAGACTAGACATTGTTGTATTATATGGTATTGCATTTTCTGAAACTGAATTTTAGAATCTGCTGGGACATCTTTTATTTAAATACTAAATACATGGTATTGCATCTTTCAACCCAGGCTTTTTAGCCTGCCCATAAAAGCCCGAGCCCGGAGAGGGCCGGTTTGATGTGGGCCGGGTAGCCCGTTTTGCCAGCTATACGTGTAACTGCGGACACGAATCCTTCGAATCAGGTAAGACCATAATAGGCGGTAAAACTCTTGAGGCTTTGATTAAGGTGAAAGAAACTCAAACCATCTAATCCAAGTGCTATTGAGTACACATTTTGGTTTTGAGAAATAATAATTCATTTGATGGTCCTAACAATTGCAAACGATGGGCACGTTAATCTCTCCTTAAGTGGAACCTCATTTTTTTTTATTTGGTGCTATTTGAACTTCCAAAGGACAATTTTTTTTTTGACAGAAATGTGCGAATAATGAGAAGATGTAGAAATAGATCCAACATGGTTGTGCGAATCGGACCCAACATGACTCATTTCCAATGACTCGCTAAAACTACAAAATTTATGTTGAAGGTGAGCAAGGCGATGGCTTGCACGTATACAACTGAAGTTTACGGTACCATCAATTGTGTTAGGGTTTGGGGTTGAAGAAAATGGAGATATAAAGATTTAACAAGGACTAAAATAGCCCAAAAATAGGGACCTAAATGGCTCATCCTTTCACATTGGCAACACTAGCACACATGTCATCTTTAACAGTACACATTAACACATAAACGGTTCATTTTGGATAGAGGTTGGTAGAGGGACTAACTTGTCTTTTAAATGTAACTGCCAATCAGATGAATAATTATTTCTTATAGGGATCAAAGTGGGTATTGAATTTTTTATCAAGTATCAAAAGTATTCACTCTATCTTAATTTTAAACTTCGCTTTGGTCATTCATCTTGTGTTTCTGTCAAATAGGTTATTTATCTTAACTTAAAATGACACGTTTAACCTAACATAATTCCTCATCCATCTCCGTTACACTAGTGCGTGTGTGGATGCTACGGGACATGCTTAATTATGTGTTTTATTTTACCATTGGGAATGACATCTCATCAACTTCTTTCTTTGAAAAAACGTATAGAAGAATTTAAGGTTCGATATCCTAAAAAAATATCTCTTTCTTTAAGTCTACCTCATGATTTAGGGAAAAAGATCATGAGATGTCATCCCCAGTAGTAAAACAAAACACATAAACATGCCACATAAACAAAACACATAAACATGCCACCTAAATTATGAAGAGTATTTTATATTCAAAGTCACTAAATAATGCGTAGTTAGTTAGAATTTACTAGTTGGTCAAAACAAAAGAGTTTACTTATATTTTGGATCATCAAACATAAAGTCCAATCTATTTTTCGGAGAGGAACTAGACTGAACACAAGTAATAAGAAAATGATGATAATTGTAAGAAAAGATTATAGAGAATGAGTAAAAAAAATGAGATCCTTTTGATCGGCCTCTAAGGGCGATCTATATATAGTACAAAGGGTAATTATTAACATTTATTATACATTGTGGCCGTTATGGCCGTTACAAGACATAGGGAGGAATTATAGGGATCGCAATAACTACGTTGGCTATTACTACGAAGCTGGCCGAACATATGTAGTGGTTGACCGAATGAGGACTGTGGGCCGACCGAATGAGGAATGTAGGCCGACCGAATGAGATGTGGGTCAACCGTCTGAGGAATGTGGGTCGGCCGAATGAGGAATGTAGGCCGACCGAATGAGATGTGGGTCGACCGTTTGAGGAATGTGGGCCGACTGATGGAGAGCTTATGCTGTGTTCTTCGTCCTTTGAGTGCAGTATGTCTGGGCAAGCCTTCTAAATACCGGTCAGTCCGGTAGGGAACAATTAAATTTTAATATATATGGTTAAATATGTTTTTGGTCCCTAAAAAATTTGATAATTTTGTTTTTAATCTCTATAAAGGATTTCACTCACAGAGACTTTACTTGCGAATGTGACTGCCTAGAGGTTGTCTCGCTTGTTCCGACCAGTAACCCTCAAGTTCTCCACTGCTATGCCTCGACTCTTTTGAAGATTAGTGACACTATGGCTGCTTGTGGGAATGTGAAACTCACTCACATCTTGCGTGATCAAAATGTTGTTGCTGATTTCATGGCAAAGGAGGGAGCTCATTCTTCTATTTCCGCTCATTGGTGCCAGCCTCCCCCGGGAGTAGATCATTTGCTTCTCTTGGATGTGTTAGGATCCTGAGTGGTTTTTTTTCTTTTTTGGTTCCTTTTGTTTTGTTACGTTGTAACACCACAAAAAAAAGTCCCTACGTTTCCACTTTTAGTCGCTACGTTTTCCTCCATCAATGTTTTTAGTCCCTCATGATTTCTATTAGCGCTTTTTTTGGCCTTTTAATAGCGCATTCTAAGCGCTATTAAAAATTATGAGGGATCAACCGAACCAAACTGAACCGCATGTAGTTTTATCTTGCGGTTCGGTTCATTTTTTGTCTCAAAACCGAACCAAACCGCACCGCGAACACCCCTACTTGGTGGCTTCTGTAACATCTCTTCTAATTATATAATAGAATTAGTATAATCTTTGATTATGTTTATTTTAAATTTGTTTAAATGATTAAATGTGGTAATGTATTAGTAAGAAGAGAAATGCCAACAACACTCTCTTTTACACACTCTCTATAACACTCACTCTTAAGTAGTGGAATTTATTTGTCAAAAGAAAAAAATAGTGAATTTGTTATGAGGCAATCACCTCATCTCTCTCACGACCGACCATTGGCCTGTGTGGGATATGCTACCGCATAGGGCTCTGCCTAATGCTATTTTTTTAGGGCCCAAAATTAATTGCAAATTGTATATATAGTTGTTATTTCAAATACAATCATTAAATTTTGTCAAAAAATAATCTACTATCATTAAATCTGCCTTGGTTTAGCCGTAAAGCTTCCTGCGTTTCAGCTCTTGTATTTGTGTTCGATTTGAATCCCTGCACTGTTGTTTTTAATGAAAAAAATAAATAGGACATAAAAAATTGTATTTTGAGCAAATAAATCCTTTGATTTGAACCTCGTTGCTTTTGGTTGCAAATTTCAAACTTACCACTCAACTACTTGTTTATCTTATATATTTGCAAGTAATATATATCTAATCTTATATCTACCGGTCTACTCTAATCTTCTAATCTTCTAATAAACACATGCTAACACTTTTACATTTTTTAGACATCTTCAATTTTTGATATTTGTCAAAAAATTAGGGGTAAAATCGTAATTTCCCCACTAAAAGACAAAAGTTGTAGCTTTTTGGCAATTTAAAAAAAAGTCAGAAGCGCTGAGGCAGTACTGTCGCTGCAGTTTTTTTTCAAACTTTTCTTTTTATTAAACTGTTTTTCTTAAACTTTTCTTTTTAATAAACTTTTTTTTTCTTTTTTTTTAATGTAACAACAAAATACAGTTCTTTAAAACCAAACCAGTTTTTTTAAAACTGTTTTTTTTAAGCAGTTTTTTTTCATAATATTTTTTTCGAACTTTTTTTCAATTTTTTTTGTCAAAAATATTAATTTTTTTTTTATTTTACTAAAAAAAATTAGTCACTATTTTTATAATCTACTCAAACTACTAAAACTAATCATTTCTTTTGACAACGGCAAAATTAATCATTTAAACCACTAAAAAACTGTTTTTTCATAATTTTTTTCCGAATTTTTTTTCAGTTTTTTTTGTCAAAAACATTAATTTTTTTTTCGGTTTTTTAATAAAAAAAGAAATAGTCACTATTTTTATAATTTACGCAAATTACTAAAATTAATAATTCCTTTTGACAACAGTAAAATTAATCATTTTAACCTCTATCCATTGTCAAAAAAAGACGTACTTTTAACAAAAGTTTAAAATTAATTTTTTTTTTTCAAAAAATTAAATTGTTAAATTAATATAATACTCAATTATTAAATAATCTAAAATTTACTATTTACTATAATCTCTCTATTAAAATCATTGAATTTAACCACTGAGAATTGTAAAAAACCTTTAACCACTACCAAAAATTACAAAATAACTTTTTATAATTAAATGAATATGATATAAATTATATAGAAAAAAATAAGTCATAATACGTGACAACGAGAGGGGCAATGAAATTAATTAAACGAATATGATTTAATTAATATTAAATCATATAAAAAATATGAGTTAACATTTGGCAATGGGGGCGGCAACGAGAGACTGACAATGGGATCGGCAACTAGGGCGGCAACGAGAGTGCCAATGGGAGTGACAACGATAGAGGTAACGAGAGCGCCAACTGGAGTGCAACGGGAGGGCCAACATGGATGGAAACGGGCGAGCCAACGAGAATGCATATTTTACCTAAAATCTCATTTTCATTTTTCTTCATTTTTACTCCTTTATTAACATTATAAGAAGATATCGACTTTTTTTAAACTTTTTCAAGCACAACTATTTTAATAAATTTGAAATTATAGTCTTTTATCAAGTTTTTCCCTTTTTTTTTATTATATTTTGCATTTTTCAACGTATTTATAATTTCATAGAAAATTATAACAGATACAGTATCACCCGTGCATATGCATGGATAAAATACTAGTTTATCTAAGAAGATAAATTGTTTATCTTATATCTTCGCAAGTAATATAACTACTTGTTTTTTTGATACAATATATAACTACTTGTCTATCTTATCTTTTTTTTTGACAACAGTTTATATTATCTTGTATCTACTTGTTTATTTAAGAAGATAAATTGTTGATAAATTTTTGGCTAAATTGCTCTCGGGGTTTTTAACTTAATTTCTGGTAACGATCTGGTTCTTTAATTTTTTTCTCAACCAAGTCTTTAAGTATCAAAAAGTATAAGACACTACCATTATTTTGAGTTTCTATTTAACTTCGTTAAAAAAAACTTATGTGGTAAAACGGTACTAATGTGGCCTTTAATGACATTTATATGGCAGGTCATTAAAAATTATTTTTTAAATTATAATTTATTCAAAATAAAATACCCAGAAATGACAATTGGGGTTTATCTTCATCTTCATTTCTTCGTAAGGATTCTTTATGGAGAAAGACGAAAAAGACTAACAGTGTTAAAAAAATTAAAACATAAAGGACTAATTTAGGAAAAAGAAAATATAAAGGACCAAATCATTACCTGGAATTAAGTTAAGGGACCCCACGATCAATTTAGTCTAAATATTTTATGTGGATTTTAATTTATCTTAAAATATGGCGTAATTTGTGGGACCCAATTTGATAAAAATAGGGCTCAATTAGGGATTCAATTTTTAAAATTTGAACACAGTCTCTAAATTGTTTTGTGACGTGAAAAGAGTAAAAATAGAGAATAAATCAGATGAAGAAGAAGAAATGAAGGAAATTTGGTGATTTTCACCGCATTCTACACAATTCCACAGGCCATCGACAGGCGGCGTGAGCCCATCGCCGAGCGATGGCCACCACGAATTTAGCGTGCATCCATGTCTTGGCGACGCAATCCTGTCGTCAAGCAATGAACACTCGAAAATTCGTCCTAGGGCAATTCTGCTTCCCATTGCCATACGATGTCCCTACCACAGTAGCCAATGGTGTGCACTTTTTTGCCAACTTAATTAAATTGTTTTAGTACTCAATTACTTTTGTTATGGTAATTGTAATTTCTGCTATTCACACCTCCTGCAAAGCCCAAATTACTCAGAGGCCCATTACATAAAAACAGGGTCCATTCATCAATGGCCAAGATCACTCTGCAAGATCGGACGGCCCAAACCGACTAAAGCAAACACCACTCAAAATCTATAAATAAACATTCAATGCTCATTAAATGGTAAGCACTTTTTCCAACACAATACTCATTAACTCAAATACACTGACTTGAGCGTCGGAGTGTTATTGCAGGAACAACATCGGACATCTCAAGATCGAACAGCATCGGACATCTCAAGATCGAACAACATCGGACATCTCAAGATCGAACAACACCGGACATCTCAAGATCGAACAACATCGAACATCCCAGGACCTGAAGATAGAAACAGAATCAAGGATAAAACATCTACTAACTGCATAATACCAATCACTAAGATCGGAAGCACAGTACTGAACATTGGCGACCACAGTGGGAGAATCAATACCCTATTTTCTCACCATCTCCTTGATCTTAAAAAATGGCACCAACTCGCCGTTCAAGATCGGCTAGTCTCATGGCCGGACCCGAGGTCGGTCCTAAACAAACCCCTGAAGACCACCTCCAGGACTCACAAATTCATCACAGGCTCGAAACCGATATCCCAACACAGGTCCGCCCCGAATACATTCGAGCACAGATGAAGCGAGCTTACCACCTCCTCCTCAATTACTTCCAGCTTTGACCGACGCGGTTCAACAACTCGTTCAGCTACTGGCTCGACAGGAAGCCGTAAACAAAGAAAGAAGCAACCGTTTCACTAACCTCGAAGCCGAAGTAGCAAGGCTCCAAGCTCGGAACGTTTCGGACCAACAATCGAACGGGCAGGACTCTCTTGAGGAAAGAAACCCAACTCGAAGAAGACTCTTTCGTCGATCACCCCCTAGGAGAAAGCTCAATCATCGTTCTCCCCCACGCCGTCATCGAGGGAATGGTTCCCGTTCTCCTCCGGCTCGACAATATAACGATCTCGACGATTATCATTCTTCCCCACGCCATCACCAAAGGAATGGTTCTCGTTCTCCGTCGGCTCGACAATATGATGATCTTGACGATCCTTATTCTCCTCCACGCCGTCACCGAGGGAATGGTTCCCGTTCTCCTCCGGCTCGACATTTCGACGATCTTGAAGGCTCGAATAACCCCCCTCAACATCATCCACACAGGGACTCGACCTCGCCAAGACGACATTCAAGAAGCCATGACAACATTCAAAATAATCAACCTCGACAATACGGACGTCCCGATTCTCATTACAGACGTCAACCACAATCTCAGGCGAATCAACCTGGGCGAAAAGGTCCGTTCACAAATGCAATCGATAATTTCCGAGTTCCACGATATCTCGAAAAGCCACCTGGAGGACTGAAGACTTACGATGGAACGGGCGACCCCGACAGGCATCTCGATCAGTTTGACACGACCATGCAGTACCGAAACGTACCGATGGAAATGAAATGCCGAATATTCCCATTAACCCTGGACAAAATGGCTTCTGAATGGTTTCAGACATTAAGATCGAACACCATTTCCTCGTGGGACCAATTAGCGAAACATTTCTCGGTACACTTTGCCCATTCCAAGAGCAAACCCAAAAACAAGAATGTTTTGGCATCTATCGTCCAGAGGGGAAACGAGCCCCTGAGAGAATACATAGAGCGATTCAACAACGAAGCTCTTCAGGTTCGACAGCTAGACGACGCTTTTCGAATCTTCTTCATGGCTCAAGGTCTGCTTCCTGGAAGCCCGTTCCGAAAGCATATTAACACCTGGGAACCTAACACCCTTCAAGAATTCCTTGAGCTATCCCAGTGCTTCATCAATGAAGAAGAAAATTCCAAAATCGACAAAGCATAATCACATGCAGAACCGTCAAAACACCGCATCGAGATCGATCCCCGTAAGACTTCGTGGAACGTCGGTAAGAAAAATCGTCACCAGGTATATACTGAACTCAACGTCTCCAACGCCCAATTACTAGGGGAATGTGGGAACGTCGAGTTCAGGGACGTCAAACCTCCCAGGTCCCTACCTATCCGACCTGGACAGAAGGCCAACAAATACTGCCGATACCACAGAAGCAATGGCCATGACACAAACCATTGCAATGCCCTGAAGGATGACATTGAAGATTTGATAAAACGAGGAAAACTATCTTCCTATGTCAAAAGGGAGGGAGGACGATCTGACGATATCAGAAGAGAAAGAAATGAAGATCCTAGAGCAAAAGGAAAAGAAGTGATCGGCCCTGACCACGATGAATTGAATAAAAGATCAAAAGGACACTCGATTATAATGATGATAACAGGAGGATTCGATTATGAAGGATCCGGAAAATCAATGAAAAGAAAGTGGAAGGAACTGTTAAGCGTAGCTTCAACGTCGACAACCCCAACCAAGACAAATCGACCTCCATTATCTTTTAGCGATGACGACCTTATTGACGGAAAAGCTAACAATCACGTACCTCTCTTAATCTCGACGGTCATAGCCAATAAGGAGGTACGTAGGATCTTGGTCGACCAAGGAAGCTCATCAGACATCCTTTTTATCGATCTTCTAAACAAAATGGGGATCGACAGAGAGGAACTCACCCCTTATAGAGGAATGGCTTTGTCCGGTTTTAACGGATCTCGAACCAAACCCCTTGGGCATCTTGAGCTAATGGTTACTTACGGAACCGAACCAATGGTTCGGACCGTCAAGACCAAATTCCTCGTCTTAACTTGTGAGTCCATATACAACGGTATTATAGGAAGACCGACCCTCGGCAGGCTCGGGGCGGTTACATCCACCACGCACTTAAAGATGAAGTTCCACTCTCTCTACAACAGAGTTATCACTCTGAACTCTGACTTAGAGTCTGCTTCCAGGTGTTTCTTCCTATGGACGAAAAACGAACGAAAGGCTTCGGAGCAAGAAGGGGTTCCCCCTTCAAAAGAGCTGTCGACTCCCAAACAAGCCAAAGATAGATCGACTGAAGTTAACACCACCACTAACATAGAAACCGGCTGCGATCCGAAAGACAAAAATGAAAAAGACGTTGACGAGCTAAGCAAAGAGCTCAAACGAAAAATTAAAAGACTAGAGCCTGACGGAAAGTTCATTGAAATACAGCTCGGATCAGACCCCTCCCAAACTGTCAAAATAGGGATCGACCTACCAGAAGAGGTCAAGATCGATTTAACCCAATGTCTTAACGACTTCAAAGACATCTTCGCTTGGTCGGCAGAAGACATGCCTGGGATCCCACCAGAGGTCGCTTGCCATCGGCTCGCAATTAACCCAGAAGCAAAATGGATCGCCCAAAGAAAGCGGGCTCAAAGCAAAGAGAAAGCCACTGCTGCTGCCAAAGCAGTAGACGATCTCATCAAAGCAAACTTCATCTCCGAGGTTAAATACACGACCTGGTTATCAAACCCAGTCCTGGTAAAGAAATCTAACGGAAAATGGCGTATGTGCGTCGACTACACCGATCTTAATAAAGCTTGTCCAAAGGATGCTTTTCCGGTTCCCAGCATCGATCGGTTGGTCGACAACGCTTCCAGTTTCCGGTTATTATCCTTTATGGACGCATACTCCGGATACAACCAGATCGCCATGTTTCCGCCAGATCAAGAAAAAACTGCCTTCATCACCGACCGAGGTAACCTCGCATACCGTGTCATGCCATTTGAGTTAAAAACGCAGGAGCAACTTATCAAAGAATGATGAACAAAGTGTTCCAAAACCAGATCGGCAAGAGCGTAGAAGTTTACCTCGACGATATGATCGCCAAGAGCAAAAGTGATGACGAGGATATAAACGATCTAAGAACAATTTTTTATGAGGTGCGAAAAAATAGAATGAGGTTGAACCCAGAGAAATGTACATTCGGAGTTCGAGCAGGGAAATTCTTGGGTTTTTTCTTAACAGAAAGAGGAATCGAGGCGAACCCTGATAAATGTCGATCCATCACAGAAATGCGAACTCCGACATCCAAGAAAGAAGTACAAAAACTTAATGGCATGATAGCTGCTCTATCTCGTTTCATATCCAGTGCAGCATTCAAATCCCTTCCACTTTTCAAAATGCTCAAAAAAGAAGAAAGAGATTTCGAATGGACACCTGAACAAGATGAAGCTTTAAAACAACTCAAGAAATCTCTCTCCGAGCCTCCAATATTAACTCGACCAAACGAGGGGGAAACCCTGTATCTATATCTGGCAGTCTCGGAGGAAGCTTTAGCTGCCGTTCTGGTGCGCGAGCTAGAAACCGGACGAAGCCCGGTCTACTTCGCAAGCAAGGCTCTACACGGAGCTGAGAGTCGTTATCAGAAGGTCGAAAAGATCGCCCTGGCTCTCATCGTCGCAGCTCGACGCTTCCGAGCCTATTTTGTCACTCACCAGGTGGTCGTCCGAACTAACTACCCCATCAGACAAATACTCCATAGACCCGATCTTGCTGGAAGAATGATTAAATGGGCTGTGGAACTCTCATAGTTCGGAATTAAATATGAAGCTCGAACAGCACTAAAAGCACAAGTTTTGGTGGACTTCATGGCCGAGATGACCCCCGCTAACATCGATCCCGATGTATGGATCCTATATGTCGATGGATCCTCTAACCCAAAGGGAAGTGGTGCTGGAATCATGCTAGAAAGCCCAACAGGGATCATCATCGAGGTTTCCCTGACTTTCGGTTTCCCAACCTCGAACAACCAAGCAGAATACGAGGCTTGCATCGCCGGACTGCGCCTGGCAACTGACCTCAAAATTCGGCAAATAAAATTACATACCGACTCTCTCTTGGTGGTCTCCCAGATCAGAAACCAATACGAGACGAAAGAATCGACCTTACAAAAATACCTACTTCGAGTACGGTCGCTATTGGCTAAATTTGAAGCGAGCGAGGTAATTCATGTGCCAAGAACGGAAAATCAACGAGCTGACATCCTCGCCAAACTCGCAAGCACGAAAACCCCAGGGAACCAAAGGACGACCATCCAAGAAACACTCCACAAACCCAGTGTGTCTCTCGAGCCTCTATTTAACTCGACCATCTGCATGCTCGAAGAAACTGACAGCTGGATCACTCCAATTGTAGATTACATCGTCACGGGAGCTGAACCCCTAGACAAAAACGATGCTAAATACATCAGGAGAAAGGCTTCGGCTTTCTCAGTCGTCAATGAAACGCTTTACAAAAGAAGCCTCTCTTCCCCATTGATAAAATGCGTCGAGGGAGAGGAAGCAGTCTATGTCTTAACAGAAATTCACGAAGGAATCTGCGGCCAGCACATGAGAGCTCGGTCTTTAGATCGAAAAGCTCTTCGAGCCGGATATTACTGGCCGACCATGGCAGACGATGCTAGTGATCATGTGAAGAAATGCAAAAAATGCCAAATCCACGCCAACGTTCACATAGCTCCCCCCACAGATCTCACAAGCTTATCCTCCACATGGCCCTTCGCATGGTGGGGAATGGACCTACTCGGACCGTTCTCAAAAGTACCAGGACAAGTCAAATTCTTAATCGTCGCCGTAGACTACTTCAGCAAATGGATAGAAGCGGAACCCTTGGCTACCATCACTGCAAAAAACTGCATAAAATTCTTCAAGAAAAACATTATGAGCAGGTTCGGGATTCCCGAGGTAGTAGTAACTGATAACGGAACTCAATTCACAGATACAGGGTTTTGAAAACTAATGCTCGAGCTGAAAATCAAGCACCATTTCACTTCAGTAGAACCCTCAAACCAACGGACAAGCAGAAGCGGCGAACAAAGTAATACTGAACGGGCTAAAGCGACGTCTGGACGATGCTAAAGGAAACTGGGTAGAAGAATTGCCTTACGTCCTCTGGCGATATATGACCACCCCCCAAAGCTCCACTGGAGAAACGCCTTTTAGGCTCTCCTACGGCAGCGAGGCGGTCATTCCTATCGAGATTGGCGAACTTAGCTGGAGAACGGCAAATCCTAAAACTCAAAGCAATAACGACCAAGCCTTAAGAGAAGAACTCGACCTCATCGATGAAATCCGAGGTCGGGCTTCACTCTGTGAAGCAATCATCAAACAAAGAGTAGCAACCAGGTACAACACCAAGGTCGTTCACAGAGATTTCAATCCAGGTGATCTATTGCTCAGAAGAGCTGACGTCGGTCAGAAAAACGCTTCCCAAGGAAAGCTCGCCCCGAACTGGGAAGGCCCCTACCGAATTTTGTTTAAAACCGGTACAGGAGCTTTTAAATTGGAGACCCTCCAAAGAAAAAAGATTGAGAGAACTTGGAACGCAACAAAACTGAAAAGTTATTATCTTTAGAAAGAAATCATGTACTCCGACCTTATGTAAATACAAAACGAGTTATTTTTAAAGAAGAAGGTAACCTTTCAAAGTATTTTCAACAAAAACTCATCGAACTTGTCGAGGTTCTCACCAAGTTCCCACACATTCTTGATTTCATCAAACAGAATGTACGGGCCAAAATTCCCTCTACGAGGAATCAACTGGGACCGATCTTAGATGATCTCCCCGAGCGACCACCCAAGGTCGCAAACTCTTTGAGAAAACAGTTAAATCCGAGCCGAGTCTCAGTAAACTATCTCAAAGAGACCAGGTCTTCAAGGATCGAAACGTCCTAAGAACGACCATCGGCCACAGCTGCCGATACCCCTATAGGGCGAGTTAAATCTGGGCCGAGTCCTGGTAAACTGTCCTATAGGCTCGAACCCGGTAAATCGAGTTCCTCATTTACCAACGTTCTTACATCATACATGACATGCAGAATTAAAAAAGCATTCATAAAACTCATAAATGAGTTCCAAAAATAAACTCTACGGAAACGACATACATGACATGCAGAATTTAAAAAGCATTTCATTAAGCTCGTAACGGGGTTTAAAAGACAAAGATCTGATGAAACGTGTTCCAAAATTACAAACGTCTCGGATATGGCCGAGCCCTCAAAAAAGATCCTGAATTACATATCAAAGTTCTGGATCTATACAAAACCTACACGGATAAAAGCATATACCCAGAACTTCTGCAAAAAAGAACACGCTTAAAACATCAAGCAGCAGAGGTCGGAAAGATGACGGTCTTCTCTTCTGTTTGAGCGTCGATCTTAACAATCTTACCCCCTTCGACCTCATGATCAGCATCAATAATTGCCCGGTCCAAATGGGTAGAAGGATTGACCAAAGCAACTTGCTCAAGGGCGCACTCAAAACCTTCCCTGTACAGCTCGATTGCAGAGTTTGCGGCTTCACGAGCTTCCTTCCTAGCTTCATTAGCAATTTTCGCAGCCTGCTTGGCATTTTTTCTACTCTGTTCAAGGGCTGCTTGGAGCTCTGCAATTCGAGCTTCAGTATCGTTGCTGCCGACCCCCGCCTCAGAGGCCTTTCTCAGGTCGTCTTCTAGAACGACGATTCGATGCTCCAAGCTTCTAATTTTTTGATTAGCCTCGGCCACCTGCTCCTCCAGACCTCTCTCCTTTTCTTCAAGATCCCTCAGTACCCGAGCCTCCTTCTCTTCAAGCTCCTTCACACGAGCCTCTGCAAACTCGGCCCGACGTATAATTTCCCCCTGCCCTTCTTTCAAAGTTTGGAGCTTTTGCTTGGTTCAAGCCAACTCTTTTGATTTCAAGGACATGTCTTCCACAAGCTTCGCCCTTTTTGATTTCTCGAGCTCCAACAAATCTGCAAACGTGGAATAGAGAAAAAAATCAAGCTGAGGGAAAAGTCATAAAAACAAAATCAGCAAAAAACAAACAAACATTAAAACATATACCTTTAGCCTGTTTCTCATATTTTTCCTTCTCGATCTTATGAACCTCGCCCAGGTTTACCAAAATCTGAACAGACGCTCCAACGGGATCCTCCCGCCACTGAGCATAGTTTTGCTCCAGGAAACCCTCCTCCAAAGGAACGACCTTGTTTTTGTGTTTTGGCCTCCTCGAAGTTTTGCTCCTTTTCTCCGGTCTTGACTCACCAACAGCATCGGTATGCACCCTCTTCGCTGAAGGCCCTGCACCAGTGTCGTGAGCAGCTGGGGGAGGGGAACCGGAGACAAGATCGATCCAATCATGGGCAAGATCCTCCTGCGTGACGGTGTTGATCGGAGAAGCAGGAATAGCCGTCTCAGCGGCGATCACAGGTTGGGGAGACGTCGGAACCGGAGCAGCCTCTTCTTCAACATCGACAGGCATGTCGACACTCTTCATCGCCAATGCTTTCATCGCTGCGAGCTTCCTTGGGGCCATGGTATCTGAAAAATAAAGAAAACTGGGTTATACAACTTAAAATCAAAATACACAAAATTCGACCCCAGAAAGACAAACTACCTAAAACAGACTGCACTCGTCTCCATTTTCTAGCTTGAACTATCTTGGTCGCAGGGATACCCCGATACTTATGTTTTGAAAACGGAATGCTCTCAGAAATAAATATCAGGATCCTCTTGGTAAGAACATCGTCAGCAGTTAGTCGATCCTCACCCACAGAAAAAGAATGGGTAGATCGCTCGAAATGGCCTTGACTCCAACCAATGGGAAATTTGGTGGACACCAAAGTCTGACCATCCTCGCTAAGCTTTCCTACTTTCTCAATCGCTTCATCGGTCACCGGCTCGACCCAATAATACAACTCCTTCCAGTTTCCCCTCTGCGAGTCCGCATAGGCCTTAAAAACCTTGGCCCCTTGCCTCGAGCGAAGACTGACGTGCTCACGGCCGGTGAGACCGGTCTATCCAGATGAATGCACATTAATTCATAAGCTCGAACGAAAGCCCATGCATTTGGATGCAATTGGGAAGGCGCTACATCTAACCTCGCCAAAACCGTCTGCTCAAACCAGGTAAAAGGAGGTCGGATATTCATTTCGTTGATCAGCATATGGTACAAGGTGAACTTAAGCTCTCCGGGCCACAAAGCCACATGCTCTCCCTTCTTCATACCCTCAATCCTCCAAACTCGCTTCGACCGCCCAGAAGCTTTCCTGCCGTCAGTCTCCAAATTAAAGCCATACTGGTACAACGATTCGATCTCCAAAATGTTTTTAGACACCCAATCGTATTGAGAGACCTCTCGTACCGGTACGTCGAGGTCCCCACAGCCAGTGCTCGAGTAACCATCAATAGAAGCAGCAGAAGCTCAACTAGAGCCTGGTTGACTCGAAGGGCGAGATTCGGCTTGCTTTTTAGCATCGCCTCGATCGGACCCATCAGCAGGCTCAGAACTTATTCCGAGGTCGACCTCGGAACCCTCTGTTTCCTCCAAATGAATTTCCTCATCAGACTCGAAGGTAATGGTCATCACATCCACCAAACGATCCTCCTCCATATCCTCAGGAGCACTCTCGTTTGGCTCATTAGCATCGCTCACAGGAGAAGAACTTTCACCCTCAAAATTGTCTTCCGCCTTATCACTCATAGGGGCAGAAGCAGAATGCTCTTGTACGTCAGGAGCGGAAACTTCAAGAGGATTGGTACGAACTTCAGGAATTTCGCCACCAGAAGCCATCACGTTCGTAAAGTCCTTACAATACTGAGTAACGTCTCTCCGGGTTTGTTTTGTCCTCGCCAGGACGAATCTGCAGAAATGGGGGACGAAATGTCAGGGTTAGGATCGAAACGGGATTCGCGAACAAATCGCAACCCGACCTGACGACCCATTCTGAGATCGTAAAGGACTGGGGGAGGTCCAGGCACAACAAAAAGAATAGGAAAGAAAATCAAAAAAAGAAACTAACCTCGAAACGGAGCTGCGAAGCTGATCTTGTCAGGAAAGAAAGCAGTTGCTGATCTACAGAAACCGACCTTAAAGTACTTCAAAAAACTCTCTAAACTCGTTTTTGCTCGAAAAAGAAGCTCGGGAGCTCTCGAAGATCGACAATCCAAAACAAATAAACGCCAAGCAACAAATGAAAGGGTGAGACCCTTTATTTATAGTGAGGCAGAATTAGTGGGCTTGGGCCGAGAAGTCGAAACGTCACGTCCAATCAAGGTCCATTAAGTTCGCACGCTAAAAATAAAGCGTCACCATCATGCGCCGCCACTGTAAAATCACGCCTGGTCAGAAACAGTAAATATGGCACTGATTCCAAGATTGCACTGATTCCAAAGCAGCACTGATTCCAAGAGACTGTCTGTCTCACTCAGAAGCTCGGTTGATTCCAAAATACTTTCTACCTCGTTCAGAAGCTCGACGGTTATTTAACGTCGACCAAAAATTCAAGCTCGACATAAGCTCAAGAGCAAGGAAATTTCTAGTCAAAGAGCCAAAAACGCAAGCCTGCATCATCTTATCAAGTCAAGATCGCTCCTCAAGCGACCAGACTTGGGGGGCCACTGTTATGGTAATTGTAATTTCTGCTATTCACACCTCCTGCAAAGCCCAAATTACTCAGAGACCCATTACATAAAAACAGGGTCCATTCATCAATGGCCAAGATCACTCTGCAAGATCAGACGACCCAAACCGACTAAAGCAAACACCACTCAAAATCTATAAATACAGCATTCAATGCTCATTAAATGGTAAGCACTTTTTCCAACACAATACTCATTAACTCAAATACTGACTTGAGCGTCGGAGTGTTATTGCAGGAACAACATCGGACATCTCAAGATCGAACAGCATCGGACATCTCAAGATCGAACAACATCGGACATCTCAAGATCGAATTAACAACATCGAACATCCCAGGACCTGAAGATAGAAACAGAATCAAGGATAAAACATCTACTAACTGCATAATACCAATCACTAAGATCGGAAGCACGGTACTGAACAACTTTCAATATTGATTTGGATGTTTATTTAAAAGTATTGAATGATCAAATGAAAATAGGATGTAAGTGGTACATAACATTCTAAGTTAGGACATCGACAACTAAATGGAGTATCCTAATCTCGTCCATTGGTAACATAAAATGTTTTAATTAAGCCTTCAATTGAAGGACGTCGAATTGGGTAAAATCATACATCGGGGAAGCCTGGATTTGTGCCACAGAGCTATGACTCCCTATCGGCCCCCAAGATTGTTAGGTTCTCCAGTTCGACTCACCAGATAATCTACAGTGATTTTCAAAAGAAAAAATGTTACTTATTTTACGCGTCATTTAAATTCAATGAATTTAATAATTATGAATTAAACTAATTATAGTTGCAGGACTTATAATTGAGATTAATTTTTCACTAAGTTTGTTTTGGTTTCAGGTACGGAGAAATAGTTTGGACTTTGGAGTTCACAACAAGGATGTTTAGACAGATTTCATTCCACCTTAGACTTTTGTATTTTACATCTTTATACAGATGTCACTTGGTTCACCTAGTATTGGTATCCACAAGAGACCTTATTTATTTAAAATCATGTGTTGGATTAAAATGATATCTGCTCTTTATCATGAGTATGTTAACGTCTTATGCTCATTCTAGTTCTAGATAATAATAACATAGTGGTGTTATATTTATACTATCAGAGCAGTTGGATGTAAAAAAAGGAAGTTGCTGCTAGCACTCTCCTTATGGCATTCTTGAACAATATTTAACAACTTTATTAAACTTAAATTTGGTCATGTTTACATACACTTTAACTTTAGTTAAGCTAAGCTATGATTTTTTATTTATTTATAAATATGTTATAACCAACTTCTTGAATGTAGCTGAAATACCTCCTGCAAAAATTACACATGATCCCCACTACTATACAGAAAACTGCAACCTCGATCACAGCCTCCCATGCAAATGGAGCAAGTCGATCCATCTAGATATTAAGGTACAACAACCATCTGACACCATATCAATGTGGGGACGCATGTCTTCTATCAACAACAAAGAGAATAACCCCACAAATACTTACCAAACATCTTAACCACTTTTAAACTCCCTTTATTAATATACCTTTAAAATATGTGAAGTGAAGTAAAAATTTATGCACAATATATATAAAAATAGTTACAATATAGTATTGAAATTTATTCCTTTCTTCCCAAGACCTATCTCAACTGCCAATTGTTGTTAAGTCGGAAATTATTACGTGAGTTCGAACTCGAAATCTCACAGTTCTGTACGTGAGTTTCATGTAGACAAAAAAATTTAGTAAAAAAATAGTATTCTCTCTATCTCATATTATATGACTTTCTAGTCCAAAAAATTTGTCCCATAATACACGACTTTTTAGAATACCAATGAAACATTAATGTTCTTTGTCCTGTCATACCATTCATTATTTAATAATATCTCTTCTTATAATTCTACTTATTTATCTTTCCATTGTCATTAGTGAATGTTAATTTGGTAAACTAACTCACAATTTCTCTTTCTCATACAAAATTAACTACTTTTCTTAACCTGTGTGAAATGACTCAAAGTGACATATAATATGAGACGGAGTGAATACTACCAACATTCAAATTAACATATGATTGATTTTTGTCACACCCCATGTGCCTTATGCATATCAATTAATGTCATTGATATCTACTGAGATGATTTAGATATGAAGTCAGAAGAACCACACAAAAAAATAATCCAAGTTCTAATGTGCTATGGAGGACACACCCACAATTTCCTTTTGCCCAGCCATTTCAGGTAAGAAATCACCCATTTCCTAAATTTGCATTTATGACTATCATTAAATGTGACACATAAATTCCCTAGACATCCCACTAAGAATCAGTTGATGTCAGGGATGGTGATTGAAACAACTAGTAGAGTGATGGTGCTTCATGAATTCCAAAGAGAATGAATATGTCAGTTTAATATTAATAAAGGGTTTTGGAATTACTACTATACTACCAAAAAAACTAGGGACATGTAAATAACGTTATTTTTGTGGAAGTCATTCAATTGTGACTAAAGAAAGCTGAATGTTAAATCCACTCATAAAGGGGGGGGGGGGGGGGGGAGAAAAAAAGGTGTGGCTTTGATTGGTGTTCAAAGATTTATTGAAAGGGTATGGGAAAGAGATGAGATTGTTGTAGATAAAGACACCTTCAGTTACGGAGAGAAGGGGAGAGGAAGTAAAAGTAAAAGGCATAAAAAAGGGGGTTCATCCATTCAAGAAGTTAGAGTATTGGACAAAGGGGTAAAGAGAAAGAAAAATGATCTAAAGCTTGTACTAGTGCCTTTGTTATTTATTTGTTATCATATCTAGCTACATAGCATCAAAAGGAATAAATCCTTGTTTGATGAACTTGCGGTAACGTGTATACGGTACTACAAATATATTGTTGTTCAGGTGCTTTTTTAGAGGCACTCAATATTGGACATCTATGCAAACACAAAAAGATTAATAATAGCAACACACAATAACTTACGTGGTTCGACACCTCTTGTCTATGTGTATGAAATATTTTAAGAACATTTCACTATAACTTGATCAAGATTACAATGTCACAAGTTTTCTGATTTGAAATTTGGAAACTCACCCAAAAGTGTATCCCCTTACAAATCCAAATACCCCACCCTAAGAATTACATAGAATGATAAAACTCACATCTCACAACACACTCGGTGCTTCTTCACATTTAGCACCACTCATGGGTGTCTCTTGCGGCACACATTTCTTTCTCCTATGTCGTACACATTTATAGTAGAGGAGAGTAACAAATACAAGGAGCATATTTTGATCCGATTCTGTTAAGCATTGTCACTAATTTACTTAAAATTTATTATTATTACGATATATTTTCCTTTATGTCCTCTTTTTTTAGAGAAACATATATGCATTATCTCTTTCACATATCTCTATTCAGACAAATCAACAAAATACACACCAAATCTCGTTCTTTATAATTGTGGATCCCACTTAGGAGGGACTCACAAAACAATCAAGAGGTGTCAAACTACATAACAATGTGTGTGCTCTTTTATTTCTTTCTTCGTGGTGTGTTCCCACCTAAGATCCTAGGTATGTGTGGATTTCTCCAAGAGTACTTATGTCACTAACCACATTCTTAGGAATTAAGCACAAACTTTATTTTCCTATGAGCGTCGTGAATACTCGGTTTACAACAACTCTTTTTTCTTATGTCCTTTAACCAAAATTGCCTCTCCTAAATTCAAGGCTTGGAGATGATTTCTTAATGGGTAGGGTAAACAATCATTTCGGTCCCTGAATGTATGAGGCGCTGTCGTTATAGTTTTTGAATGTGTCGAAATTGCTATTGCCTCCCCAAGTGTCTCTTTAGTAGGTTATTTGCAGTTGGTAAATGACGAATTTGGCGCAGTTAGTCATGGATCCCAAGTCATCTAGATGACTCTTGTTTCAATACGAGAAAATCATGTTCAAAATATGCAATTAAAATGTGAATGTTCGATCTTGATGAAAGAACATGATATACATAGATATTAAAATGCGTCAAATTTTGGATTTTTCAACCGCAAGGTGTTTCTCTGCAAATAGCATCAACAAACAACAATTGCAAAAGATCTGTTTCAACCTGAAGTCCCTACATCGCCTTAGTCCACATGTAGACTTTCATGATTTTGTTCTTAAAAGGCGTCTCGACAAGTTAAAATTGTGAGATTTATAAACTGCCATTAACCTTGATTAACAAGTAATTTAAGACTTCTAGTCTACCAGAACAAAATCGAGTCTCATCTCTTTCAGACTGTGTTATGTATGTTACCAAGACAAAAATCTACTACTACTGTAAAAGAAAGTAATTAATCTCCCAATACAATTTTCACTTTATTGGGAAGAGGAAGGTCCCATGAGTCTATATATCAATTGTGTTGATATCTAACTAACCCAATTAAAGTGATATAATGAGTGTACAGAAATCACATTATATGAATATCACCCGACAAAGCACAGACCAAGTGAGGAATAACATGATGAAGAAGATTGAGTTGAGGAATGATAGGCATGGGTTTGGTTTGGTACTCTGAACATGTAATGAAATTGAGGAACCGCAGCTCAAAAGCTAATTTAAACAAAAGGTTAGAGAGAGAGAGAGATAGTTATACTTTGGTGTACCAAAATTTCTTTCAAAATGCATGTGTGCTGTGTGTAGTACAAAAGGGCTTTCCCAAAACAATGACATAAAAACATCCCATACGGCACATATTAACTTTTGGCTAAGGTTACACAACACAAGCTCCCTTCCTCGTTATTAGAGAGAGTCAAAGATATCCCATGTGGCAAGTCAAAAGCCACCTCAACAAGTGCAACCTACACCAATAAGTCACAGGCAGCTGAGTAACCTGCTATAGCAAGTCACAGTCTCATCGCTTACTGTGTTGCACAGTTTACTTGTTTTAATCAGTTTCTGTTTTGTAAATTAGAGATAAATAGAAACTAGGGTTTTAGTAAAGATCAGAGGATCCTTTTATCTTTCTGTTAGAAAGTGTTGAATCTGTTACAACTGATTCAACCATCTTTCATCTTGTTGTATAAATACTCTCTTTGTATCATTTCTAATCACTCAATGAAAATATCAAGAATTTAGTTTCTTTATGGTATCAGTCGCAGCGATCGATTCTGGAATCTTCTTCTCTGCGTAACTCTGTGAAGCTCCGTCCATGGCCGAATCATCGCCGAAACAAGCTATCACCACCGTTGAACCAACCAATAACGTGTTCAATATGAACACTGCTTCGCATCACGGATTCACCTCGGCTCCCAAATTGTCGATCAAACTCGAAGATAAGAACTTTCTCCTATGGAACCAGCAAGTCGAAGGCATCATTACGTCATTCAAACTCCATAGGTTCCTCGTGAATCCAGAAATCCCGCAACAGTATGCGTCGGAGACCGATCGCGTTGCGAAGAAATTCACCGATGCCTACGAACAGTGGCTTGTTCAAGATCAAATGCTTTTTACCTGGCTTCTTTCCACCCTCTCAGAGGCTGTTCTTCCAAGGGTTCTTACCTGCAAGCATTCCTATCAGGTCTGGGACAGGATTCACCAGCACTATTATGCTCATCTTAAGGCCAAAATTAGGCAACTGAGATCTGAACTGAAAAACACCAAGAAAGGTGAAAGATCCATCTCCGAGTATCTTGCTCGCATTCACGCACTTGCTGACTCGCTTCTCTCCATCGGTGAAAATATTTCCGATCAGGACAAAATCGACGTGATTCTTGATGGATTACCAGAAGATTACAACGCCTTTGTAATGATGGTGTATGGAAGACCTGCAGATTATGCAACTCTTGCTGACATTGAAGCTCTTCTCTTAGTTCAGGAGGCGCAATTCACCAAACACCGTCAAGAACTCGCCACTGCCTCGGTGAGTGCAAATCTTGCACACGCAGCCTATGGCAACCGTGGACGCAATAGCAACTACCGTGGGCGTGGCCGTAATAACAATTTCCGGGGACGTGGTCGTGGCCGCAATAGCAACACTGCAAATTCCTCTTCGAACAACACTGGTTCTCGACCAACTTGCCAACTGTGTGGCAAGTATGGTCATCCTGCTGCTGAGTGTTGGCATCGATTTGATGAAACCTTCACTCCAACTAATGATGTTAGTTCCTCTCAATCTACACAGCACACAAATGAGGGAAATCCAAAGGACTCTCGCTCATCCAAGACAGACTCTGCTGAACCTAAGGTGAATTTCGCTTCCACTGGTGAAGAACTTCCATCAAGCTCATTGGAGGAGGATTGGTATAAGGACACAGGTGCGTCACACCATGTTACTCCCTTTCTTCACAATCTTGACACTCACATGCCCTATAGAGGCTCAACAAAGGTCTCTATGGGCAATGGACACCAAGTTCCAATCAATGCTATTGGAACTGCTAGTTTCAAGTCCCCTCTGAACCCTAGTGTAGTATTCAAACTAAACAAACTACTACATGTCCCTTCCATTTCCAGAAATTTACTCTCTGTTTCTAGATTCTCTAGGGATAATAAGGTGTATTTTGAATTTCACACATCTTATTGTCTTGTTAAATCCCAGGTCACTAAACAAACATTGCTCAAGGGAGTAAGGGGCTCAGATGGATTATACACTTTCAAGAAAACTCCCTTTCAGGTGTCTGTTAAGCCTAGACTTCACATTAGGGATTTGCATTCTAATCTGCGTAAAAATTCAGCTACTGTAAACACTGCTTCTGCTACACATTCACACAGACACACTGCTAGCACTAATTCTACACTCAGTAGATACAATATTTGGCATCACCGTTTAGATCATGCACATATGAATGCTGTAAACTCAGTCCTAAAATTGTATCAATTTCCTTTACCTAATAAAGCTGATATTTCAATTTGTCCATCATGCTGCATTGGTAAATCACATAGAATTCATGCACCTGCATCTACTACTGAGTATTCTAAACCATTTGAACTCATACATTCTGATCTTTGGGGACCATCCCCCTCTCCATCTATTACTGGTTATAAATACTATATCACTTTTGTAGATACCTTTACCAAATTTACTTGGATTTACTTTCTTAAAGCTAAGTCTGATGCTTTAGTAGCCTTTACCAAGTTTTATGCTCTAGTACAAACACAATTCAACACCACCCCCTTAGCTGTCCAAACTGACTTTGGTGGGGAATTTAGACCCTTCACGGATTTACTGACAACTAAGGGAATCATTCATAGACTAACTTGCCCTCATACCTCTCACCAAAATGGGACTGTAGAACGTAAACATAGGCAAATAGTTGAAATGGGTCTTACTATTCTTCACCATGCCTCCCTCCCCACCTCCTTTTGGGATCATGCCTTCACCACCTCCACTCACCTCATCAACAGACTACCAACATCTAGCCACTCCACATACATTTCTCCCTATGAAGCCTTATACAATAAACCACCCAACTACACCCTCCTCAAGGTATTTGGATGCACATGTTACCCATTGCTTCGACCTTACAATAAACACAAACTAGAAAACAGAAGCACTGAGTGTATCAATCTAGGAATTTCCCCACAACACAAAGGTTACAAGTGTCTCAGTGCTGATGGTAGGATCTATATTAGCAAAGATGTCCTCTTTGATGAAACCAAATTTCCCTATCCTACCTTATTTCCAACCAACCCTCACTCTTCATCCAACTCTATACATACAGCCACTGATACATCTAACTCTATACATACAGCCACTAATACACTCCTGCCTGTGCCCTCACTCTCTCCACCCCCACACACAGACACTTCTCAATCCTCTTCAACCAACATACCTCCATCCCCTTTGGCCAATACATCAGCCAGTACTACTTCTACAACTATTACACCACAACCTGCCATAGAGTCAGCTACATCTGCACCATCCACTCCTCCCCATCATCAAGTCATTCAACCAGCTCCAATAAACACAAATCCTCCACCCCCCACATCAAACCACCCTATGCAAACTAGATTCAAGACTGGTAAATTAAAACCTAAGGTCCTCTTAGCTGTCTCTGAACCATCATCTGTTAAAAATGCCATTAGTGATCCTGTGTGGCATAAAGCTATGCAGGAAGAATATGACACACTCCTTCAAAATGGCACATGGACTCTTACATCCCTTCCTCCACAAAGGAAAGCTATTGGCTGCAAATGGGTGTTTCGTGTGAAACAAAACCCAGATGGCAGTCTTAATAAGTGCAAAGCACGCTTAGTTGCCAAAGGCTTTCACCAAATCCATGGCAAAGACTACAAAGAGACCTTTTCCCCAGTAGTTAAGCCTGCCACAATCCGTATTATCTTCACTCTAGCCCTTACTCACAAGTGGACCATGCAACAAATAGATATCAATAATGCTTTCATCAATGGTCACTTAACTGAAGAAATTTATATGCAACAACCCCCTGGCTTTACCTCCTCTAATCCAAACTTAGTTTGTAAACTCAAACGTGCTCTGTATGGTCTTAAGCAGGCTCCCCGGGCCTGGTATGACAAACTTAAGTCTGTTTTTCTCAGCTTTGGCTTTCATTCTAGCAAATGTGATGCAAGTCTGTTTATTTATACTAGGCAGGGTGTCACTTTATATGCTTTGGTTTATGTAGATGATATAATCATCACTGGCACATCAAACACTTTAATCACTGATTTGATTTCCAAGCTGAATCACACTTTTGCCCTCAAAGAACTAGGCACACCAGATTACTTTCTTGGTCTAGAGGTTAAGAAACTCCCTGATGGCTCTTTACTAATGACTCAAACTAAATACATTCTGGATCTGTTAGAAAGAGTGAACATGAGTAACTGTAATGGTGTGTCTACACCTATGATTTCTAATCAAAAATTAAGCAAATATGGGGCTGACATCTTACCAGCTCCACATCTCTATAGATCAACAGTAGGTGCACTCCAATACATCACTTTAACCAGGCCAGATATAGCTTTCACTGTTAACAAGCTCTGTCAATTCTTATCTTCACCTTTGGAATCTCACTGGTTTGCTGTAAAACGATTACTAAGGTATCTCAGTGGTACTATGCACCTTGGTCTTCACTTACAATCTGCTTTACCTGATACTAAATACTCCCTCAGAGTCTACTGTGATAGTGACTGGGGGAGTGATATTGATGATAGAAGATCCACTACAGGTATTTGTGTTTTTCTGGGACCTAATCTTATATCTTGGAGTGCTAAAAAGCAATCTTTAGTAGCTCGTTCTAGTGCTGAGTCTGAATACAGGGGTATGGCACAAGGTACTGCAGAACTTCTATGGATAGAATCTTTACTCACTGAATTACAGGTCCCTCATCAACTTCCTACTCTGCTGTGTGACAATCTATCAGCTGTTATGATTGCTCACAATCCTATTCTACACTCACGGACAAAACACATCGAAATGGATCTGCATTTTATCAGAGAGAAAGTTGCTGCCAAAACACTGCAGATAACACACATTCCAGCTGCAGCTCAAGTTGCTGATGTTCTAACTAAGGCTCTTGGAACCTCTGCATTCCTCATTCTCAGGGACAAGCTCAAAGTCAAATCCCTCCTTGAGCTTGACGGGGGAGTATTAGAGAGAGTCAAAGATATCCCATGTGGCAAGTCAAAAGCCACCTCAACAAGTGCAACCTACACCAATAAGTCACAGGCAGCTGAGTAACCTGCTATAGCAAGTCACAGTCTCATCGCTTACTGTGTTGCACAGTTTACTTGTTTTAATCAGTTTCTGTTTTGTAAATTAGAGATAAATAGAAACTAGGGTTTTAGTAAAGATCAGAGGATCCTTTTATCTTTCTGTTAGAAAGTGTTGAATCTGTTACAACTGATTCAACCATCTTTCATCTTGTTGTATAAATACTCTCTTTGTATCATTTCTAATCACTCAATGAAAATATCAAGAATTTAGTTTCTTTACTCGTCTTCACTTTCTTTCTTGTGTCATTTCAATTTTCAGGGTCCTAGCAACAAGGAAGCATCATAGCATGTACATTTATTTACTTGTATTTATTGTAACATTTTTTTTGGCAAAATTTGCAACATTTTTTTAGTTACCGTGTTATTCATCTGCAGTATTCATCGACTTTACACACCCGACTTTGTCAGTTGGCGTATTTCTTCTCTCCCAAATGAGTTTTTACCACATTCAAGATTCGAACCCTAGACCTTGAAGTAGGATCCGAGCCAACCCTTGTTGGTCGTATTCATTGGAACATTATATCGCCAAATGAATATCTCTTTTTATTTTATTTTTTGGATTAAAAATGAATGCATCACAAGCTAGGAAAAACGTATGGACAATGTGTACTTTGCCCTTTTGGGCCTCACATGTCGTTTTTCATGTAAAAGCTCTGTTGTCGTCTTCTGAATGAATTTTACTATTTACTCATATTTTTTTTATTACTTTAAATTAGGGATGATTAGGGGTATCAAGAAGGGTTGGTCCGAGTGGTAATTGGGTTTGGATCCCACCTCAAAGTTTTAGACTCATTTTGGGTGTAGCAAAAACTTTAATGGAAGGGGAGGCCATTTTACAATTGTCCTTGAGGTGATTTGAACTCAACACCTTGAAGATACTCTTACCTCTGAGTTATCATCTCAAGTGTGCGGACTATCAAAACTGGGAATACACATGACCAAAAAAAAGGGATGATTAAGGGTAATGGGTTTTGTTTATTTACAATTGTTTCACCGTACACAAAACGTTTTAAAATTTATGATTTAACATCAGTGTTGCTTAAAGCTGATGTTAAATATACACGCGATGACATTTTTGTAAAGAAAAACTACATATTTCATTTTAGTGTGTAACACGTCTTATATTCAACGCCGATTGTTAGCAAGTGACTGACGTGATTTTTTTTTTGAAAAAAAGTGACCGGCATGGTATCTTTGATACGCTTAAGATGTCACATTGATTTTTCTAAATGCTGGACATCGCTATGCAAAAAGAATTTAAACACATAATGACACACTTAACATTTCACGTTGGTTGTTTTTTTTTTTTGATAAGCAAATGTTTGTAGGGGTGGAGGAATGTTAGTTTCCGGGGTTTGAACCTTGGACTTCCTTCTTGCAACTCCTTCATGTCCCTTAGCTCGCCAACTGAGCTACCTTCTTGGGACACACTGGTTGTTTCTAAACGCCCTACATGATTTTCAATAAGAATTTAAACGTTTAACACGCTTAACATTCTAGGCTAGTGGTTTCTAAATGGGCAACGCGGATTCTTTCAAAATAAATTTAAATTTTTTAGTACGCTAAAAATTCGAGAACCATTTATTTATTCCATTCTCTCTCTTGGTATCTTCTTTACTTAGATATTAATGACAAGAACCATTTATTTATTCCATTCTCTCTCTTTTGTGGATTTGGATCCTGCCTCTGCACCGTGCAGCAGGCAGCAGAGCCGTTAGATTTAGAGAGAGAAAATCTTCTCTCTAAATCCGACGGTTCTGCTGCCTGCTACACGGTGCAGAGGCAGCAGAGGATCCAAACCCCTCTTTTGTACAAACATATTTAACCTTGGTTTCTCGCTCGTTCTCCTTGTCTCCGTCGTATTGTTTGTCGACATTCTACTGTTCACCATCGATGTGGTACCCTTCTCGAGCTCTCTCCGTCCCTTCTCCTTTTCGCTTATGGTAAGTAGTGAACATTTCTCCTCCGTTTTATGGTTTATGAGTTCGGCAATTTGTTTTCTATTTCTTAAAACTATTAGGTTTATGTTTGTTGGTGCTTTTCATTTGGAAACACAATAGCTATAAGGTACATGAACGTTAACTTAGAAGCCACTCTCTGTGGTTTTTGAATGGACACGAGTTTACGGTGTTTCATCGTGAAATACGTAGATTCCGTGTTTATTGGTTTTGACGAGAAACAATATGCAGCTTCACAGTGTTTTTATGGTGTTTTAACCTTTCACGGTGTTTCCTCTAGAAACAATACACCGCAGTTCCACACTAATTGCATTTTGTCATTTAATATTATGCATTAATAATTTTTCCCGGGTTCCTTGTTTGTGATTGTAGTGATCACCACAGTTGTTTTGATGTTTGTCCAAGAGTGCTAAGACTCCTAAAGTGGCTGGCCGTGGGCCTCGTCTTTGTGTAGGTTGTGCCGGGAATGATCTTTTTGTGGTCATTTTGTTTGCCCGAGAGTGTTTGGTATACCTAATAGCTGGTTACCTCAGTCTTGGGTTGTGTAGGTGAATGTCGAGCAAATGCTTTTAGGTGCACGCTATTCATGAAAGAATGTCTAATTTGAGATGTCTGTGATAAAAAAGTTTTATAAATTTGTGTGTGTCGTAATTTACTTCCTCCAATCTCATATATAAGCAACAAATTTTTTAAGTTGGTTGGGCTAAATTATAAGCAAATTTTAACCAATTTCACCCTATTTAATGACATCTCACCCAATGTGATAGTCGGTCACTTATAGTATCAAGATAATAACCTCTTTATAGGTGGGGCTAATACACAAAACTTATGGTATATGAAGGCAATACTTTAGTATTTAATTTTGAGCTGGTATATGAAGGCAATTCCACGAAGTAGATTAATTTTTGGTGCGAACGTGTCCCTACCTTTCCTCAATATGGCCTTTGAGTTCCTTAATTGTAACATAGGATCAAGAGCGTTTAGGTATCTTGATTTTCCCATTGGTGCAGGGCTTTAGGTTATGCATAGTACACTTGGATCTTGGGAGAACAAATACGCCAATCGAGGGGTAAGGTTGTCATCTTAAGATCTGTTCTGAGTAATATTCCTACCTACTACCTCTCCTAACTTAGGATGTCGGTCAAAGTGTGGAAGGAGGTTGTTAATATTCAAAGAACACTATATCAGAAGGGTTAAAAAAGAGCGCCAACATTAGTAGCGCTTTCTAGGTGAGCGCTCCTTATTCCCAACACGCACGTCCAATGAGTAGCACTTTGTACACGAGCGCTCCCTATAGCTAAACGCGGACGTTCAATGAGTGGCGCTTGGTACGCGAGCGCTCCATATGGCTAAACACGGAGGTTCAATAAGTAGCGCTTTGTATGTGAGCACTCCCGTTGAAACACTCAGTACTCAAACACTCTGTCACGCAGAAACCTCACGCAAACACTCAGTCTCTCAACGCACAAACATTCTCAGCACTCTCTCAACGTTCCAGAATCTCTCAACCACGCCGTTATCTCAACTCATTCTTTTGAACGACGCTGAAGGTCCCTGAACACCGCTGAAGGACCACCATCACTTGCGAAACCTTGATCGCCAGAAACCTTTTTCTTCCATTGACAGGTTCGTTCCCTGTTTTCTTTCCTCCTCCTTCGTTTTTTACTTCCCTCTCTGCCGTTCATCTCCTTCTTTAGGGATTCGGCAAACCCTAAATGCAACTACGGACAGCACCAAACCTAAATCCCTAATACATTGTTCCTTCTGTTGTAAAAGGTAGGATATTGCGAACCCTAAGTTTACTCCTTTTGTTGTAAAATGTAGTGCTAACTGATTGCTTATGTTTAAATTTATGTTTAAACATAAATTTAAACATAAGCAACTGTGTAGTTATGTTTAAATTTATGTAGTCCCTGGCATTTATGTTTCAATTTATATTTCTATCTAGATCTCCTCACTTTTAATCATCTAAGCCGAACTTAGATTTATTTGTTATTAACAACTGTGTAGTTAATAACTTTGAGCTTATATTATCAGAATAGTAATTCAGTTCAAATAAATTCTCTTTTTTTCACTTAAGAGTCAAAGGGTTAAGTTACAATGTTTTGATTCTATCTGGTTTATGTTTCTGAATACAATTTGAAGGAATCAAATTGAATATCTATGCGAATTGTTTGTTACAATGTGTGGTGAATGAAACTAGCAAAGTAAAATCGAGCGCTTACACTAAAAAGCGCTACTCTTGCCCGTTCATTAGTAGCGCTTTTGGAACGCTACCTTTGGGGGATTGGCAACAGGAGCGCAAGCTTTAGGAGCGCCTGATAACTCTATTTTATATAGAGTTAATTACACATCTAAATCTAAACAATTGTGAAATTCTCAACAATAATGTTTATTAAATATAGGAATATAGAGGGATAAAAACATTCAAGATCAAAAGAAGGTTTTTACAAGCAACTTAGCATTTTTCATATATTTTGGTATTTTGACGTCTTTGTTCAAATGCTACAGCATTAGATGCCCCAGCATTGGTGACACTGCAATTCCCCAGCATTGGGTGCGCCAGCATGAAGAACAAACCATAATGCCCAAAGCACTCTTGGAACATCAAAATGCCCCAGCATCCAAATGATGACGTCATGATACGTTCTCAAGTGGCGGATGCAAGTGGCCCTTGTGCAAAAAGATTTCGGCGCCTCCTTTGAAGAATTCATAGCTCACAAAGTTGAATTTCTTAGGGACACTTGTCCATTCATTAGAGGACCTCTTCTCTTTAAATGAAGCAAAGATCAAATTTACTTTCTGAAGCACATGGAATTAAAGATCAAACTTCTTCTCCAAGCAAAACCCCTCATGAAGGAAACCTCATTCTTGAAGCCTATATAAAAAACTTCACCTTCTCATTCAAAGGCATCATATCATCTAGAGAAACTCACTTAAATAGATTGTTAGATTTAATTTACACTCTCTTGTACGAAGGCAAGAAGGAAATTGACAACTTCTTTATTTACTTCCACACAATTGCTAGTGCGGATTGTATGCTGTGAGGAGAATGCTAGAGCATTGCTAGGAAGATTCACGCAAAGGAACTTCAACCGTGTAATCTTTACTTTGTTGTATTCCTTTTTGTTTTATCTAATATATGAACATGTTTACTTCTGTTTATATATGCCTTATAATGCCTAGTATAAACTAAACTTCTTTAGTTGGATTGCCTTAAACTTTGTAATGAACTTCTAAATGGTTATTATGTTATATTGATGCGTACAATTTAGTTCTTGTGTTATAATTCTTTCAAACTTATTTTAAGGTTGATCACTTAGAATAAGTAGGGTCATAATACAAACATGGTTTATGATTTGAACTCAATAACTAATATGGATAAGAGTTTTAATAAAAGGAAACTTTGTTAAAACCATGCTAAAACCTAGACATAGGATAGCATAGTCCATAGGGTGATATTGTGGGTACTTCATATATATGGGTGAACTTATTTAGAGCTTAGACATAAGACTTGTAATGAAACCCTGACGTTAGTTACTGAAAAGCACGCATCAATTGCTACAACATCTATTGTAAGAGCACAAAGTGCTCCAGCACCAAGTGCTCCAACACCTGGTGCTCCCGCACCTAATGCTCCAGCATCAAGTGCTTCAGCATCATATATAACATAATACTATCAAAAGTGATTTACTTAGTAAAAGACACTCCAACTATCTTTCTCACTTACTTCTAAAACTCATTTTGTTTAACTTGTTTACTTCTCTATCATCCACTATTAATGTTTGTTACTTGGTTACTCATCACTAATACAACTATCAACTAAGCTTTAGAAATTAATTCAATCCCTGTGGGTACGATCTCTACTTTCATTATATTACTTGTTAAGGACTGTGTATACTTGCACATCTTTTTGTACAACAGCACCCGTAAGCGCTATTGATGGCCTAACAAAGCGCTACCAAATGTCAAATCTGTTGTAGTGGAAGGTTCCTTCGGAGGGCCTAGGAGGGTGATAGTATCACATGGGTGAAATGGTATGAGGTGTGTAGAGCGAAATCCAAGGGTGGGGTGTGGGGGGGGGGGGGGGGGTATATATACCTCAAACTCATGAACCAAATTTGGTAGGAAAGTGGTGGTGGCGCCTTCTGGTGGAAAAATATGGGTTGGTGGGTGTGAGTAATCCCTCGTTGGGGGGACATGTTACATGTTTCTCTTCCTTAGATTCATGTTGGTGGAGGGATATTTGCAGTGTTGGGGTCTTGGGAAGAGCGAGGGGGATTAGTTTGAGGGGTCGGTGTGGAAAAAGTTGGGTACTGAGTGGTCGACTAAATTCCGGGGCTTATCTCCTTTTAGAACTGGGAGACAAGTTTTTCATGAGAGGGTGGATTTGTTTATGAGAGGTGGCATTGGTTAATCAGGTGATGTTTCTTGTATTTTTTTCGAATAACCCTAGGGAAACTAAACTTCATTGTTTGCACATTACGCGATTTCTATTTCTCCATGGTGCATATATGTGATGTATTCGAATGGTTATACCAAGTTCTGATCATGCCACCTTATTGGTTTCTTTTATATCAAGAGTTGTTCACGCTTTACCCGTCCAAACGTATGAAGAAATGGGTGATTCTGATATGACATGTAGTGCTCTGGAGGCTCCAAGGGCTGCATTTTTTCAGGTAAGGTACAATGATTAAAGGCTGTGAACTACATTAAGTCTATTCCTTGGAAGTGGTTCCTTGCCAGAGAGAACTATAAAGGAGTTACTTAGTGCTCGTGTGGAGTGTATCTCTATGAAGTAGGAAAAATTTTGTATGAGATCGAGTTTGCTCTCAGTTTTATTTAGGCTGGGAATGTGCATTTGGGTCCTCTTCCCTTGTTTTGAGTTTGGTGAATATTTTTTCAAATGGATTTGGTGAATGGTCGCTGATTGGTACAGTCGTGCAATCAGTAGATTTGGACAATTCAATCTTGATCGGACTGTCTAGATTTTAAGTTTATGTTTTATATATATTTTTAAAGTTAAAAATCTAGATCGTATAATCAATACCCACTACAAGAAAATCGACGATTTCCGACGGCAATTTCCGTCGCAAATGCAGCGATTTTCGTCGGAAATTGACGTTTCCGACGGACAAAAAGTTGCCGCAAAATCGCTCGTCGAAATTTTTTTGTCCGACGGAGTTTTTCGTCGCAAATTTGTCCGTCGCAAAGTCGTCGGAAACCCGTTGCAAATATCCGTGGCAAAGTCGTCGCAAACGCTGACACATTTTCGTCGGAAATCCGTCGGAAATATTAAAAAATAAATAAATAAAAAATTAAATTATACAAAATTAAATACATTTCATTCGAATTCAATTCTTTTTCTTTTGAACGTCAATTCAATTCTTTACATATACAATCAATGTTTACATCATAAGCCATCATGCAATAAATATAATAAAGCATTTCAACAAGGGAATGAACATACATTCAGCAAAAGGGTTCAGTTGCCAGGGTTCATAAAATTCTAAAAAGACGAATACATTATAAGGGTTTTGCATTCTGTGACTATTGGTCATTAGGTTTCCAAGTTCTCCTTGCCCTACCATTAGAAAAAGAAACAAACTTGCATCAATATTGTAGTCATAAGAAGAATTACGAAGGCTCCAAGAGTAATTCCCAGAATAGCCGCCTTAGATAATGTAACTGCATGGTCAATCACATATATCAGCTTACTCTGCATTTTCTCCTCCATGTCAGATTCTTCTGCCTGCATTGTGTGAGCAAAATCACCATAAAAATTATAGTAGCAGAGAAGATTAAGGAAAAGAGAACCATAAACTTCAGGTAGAAATGTATTCTGGACAAAGATTTTCATGAAGCTCAATGGAGACAAAATTCAACTTCCAAATGAAGAGGAGCATAAACCTTATAACAGGGGGCCAATTTGGTGTATCAGCTACTGAAACAAAATGCATTTCTATACAAAGATTTTCATGAAGCTCAATGGAGACAGTTTTAGGACTACCACAATACCAATGTCCGGAATACTAATTTAATTTCAGATGCAATTTGCAACAACTTAAGTATATAAACTATTGAAAGTAAAGAACAAGTTTATTCAAGAAAATAAAAAGATGGAAAAAAGTGTCCTTTACCTTAATTTCTTTTAGAAAGATATGATTCATCGTTAATCATATTTTTTACTAGCTATGGGAAGCTAACATTTACACACACAATACATTTTGTAAACAATTCATCCGGAAAAATAGAACCTAACAATAATTAAGATGGCATGAATTCTTTTACAGTTGGTCCCAGAGTTTAAATGATGATGATGTCAACTAAGTTAAGAGAATAGATGGAATTAGTTGAAGAGAAAATCGGTGTTAAGTTTAATGATTAAATATTTTGCAAGATTATCAGAGAAGTAACTTACTATGATTTATTGAAGTATAAAATATTTCCAAAAAACCGAAAGTGAATCCAGCCAAGCCCACAATGTACATTATTGCTGTTGCTTCTGTTGAAACCATCTGGAATGAAATTAATCATAAATTAGCTCTAAATACCAAGTGAAACTATTATCTAACCATTCCTGTTACACTGAGAATTGAGATGAGTGAGTGGTCATGTGAGACAGAGATAAGTTTATTAAGGATGTAGTAGAGTAGATTCTATTTATGAGAAGATGAAAAAAAATTGTCAAGAGCATAGGTGATTGGTCACATCAGAAGAAAAGCAGAAACTCTAATGGGGGAAATGGATGAAAGGGAAGATACTTAGATTTAAAGTTGTAGAGGAAGATCGAAGCAAATATTTGAAATACCTTTAGAGTAGATACAAGATCATGCACTAAATAGGTTGATTGAAAATTGGTTTTCTAAAGAACCCAGATATTATGAATTTTGAACTTATACTATTTCTTAACTACAAAATGTTACATTCTGTGTGAAACATCTTGGTTGTAGGAGGTGCCAAAGAAATGCATGCAAAAACAAAAGTGTTCCATTTTGAGGTGTCTAGAAGCATAAACTATTTGCAACACAGATTTTCTTGCAAGAACTTCAGGTAGAAATCGATTTTCTTTGTTCATGGATCGACGAGCGGCGGCCACCACGGCCTCCGCAGCGGCGGCTGTAGCAGCTGCAACAGCAATTGCATGCTTATTCTGCTGATTTTCTGTATCAGCAATATAGGATCTGAGCCAGTTAGTATCAGAAGATGAAACAGCAGTGGTAGTAGTAGCATTAGGAGTAGTAGTAATCTGATGCTATGATGCTCTTGCCGTAGGAGGGTTCAGGGAAAAATTTCCCATTTGGGGCGAACCATAAGCAGCCTAATCTTGCATTTGCAAGAGGCTGATTCGACAACTTCAACCCTGATGTATGTGACACGAATCACTTCAAATTTTTAGTGCAACTGTTTAAAAGGTGTGTGACAGACACAGCAACTTATATTTCTTTATTGGTAAGAATTCAGATTAAACACAAACCTTGTCATTTCCATCACTAGTTTCTGATTCCTCCAGCTCCATTTCAGCAAAAAATGCCTCCAAGACAAAAGCAATAACCTGAAATAAAAGAATGGCGAAATCATTTCTAACTTGTGCAAAATTTGTTGAGACAGTACAATTCAGAATCAGAACCCGTTTGTTAGGACCTTTTTCTAGAAGAATCAATTTTTAAAAAAATAGCAATCACTTTAAGAGTATTTCATATATTTGTTACAGTTTTCTACACAAAATGAGAATCTAAAGAACATCTAGACACTACTTGAAGTAGGAAGCAATTTTGAGTAACTTCTCTTAAAAATCATTTTCAATAGATGAGATGATTTAAAAAACGATTTTTATTATGATAAACTAATTAAAAATAACTTTTGCATATCTTAAACATCTCTAAAAAATAATCTTTATATTATTTCAAAATCACTTCTTTTTTAAACTATAATAACAAACGGGCCCTGGCATGATAAAGAAAACAAGCTATTTTCATTCCCTCTAAATGATAGAAGTATTAAACATGATTACTTATAACAGCTAACTACTTAATTTAACTTAGAACTTGTAATTACTGTAGTTGCAAAGTATTTAGTAATGGTATGCATGCATGCTTGTCTGAGAGACACAGTAACTTCCCAATGTTCTCATTCCCAAAATGCAGTTTATATTCCAAGTTATGAAATTATGAGGTATTAGATACAGGAAAATTAAATCATACCAAATTCAAAAGCAGCAAAACAGTTAATAGGTAGAAGCTAATGATGCACACATAGGTCCAAGAAGTCCCAGTTAAATCCTTGTAACTCTGAAACAGAAAACCACAATACCTACTCGTTAAGCACATATTGAAGTCATAGCATTACAATAACATAAATAGAGTTAAATTTGAACTAATAAAACAATCTATTGCGATGACTATTGGACATGAATAAGATTCCTATATACAGGTCGGAGCCAGGGCAAGTTAGCACAGATGTAGCTAGTCGTCTTCTGTGTACTCTAGTATTTCAAATTGAGCTCGTCTGTCAGCTGTGAAAGACCATCTTGGATTCAGAATTGAAGACAATACATTTAAATTACAAAGAAAAAGACATAAAGGAAATAAAGAATAAAAGAAGACTAACGAATTGATGAAGATATATATGCATACCAAAATTTCCAGAGTTGACACAAATCTTATCAAAGCATTCAGCTACTCGCAGAGCAACAGTGGGAGCAACATGAATGTCAGCAACCAACGATATGTTGTAGCTGGACATAAGTAAACAAGGAAGCAGATGAATACATAAACAATATAGGCTTACAACATCGACCATGTCTAATATAGCTCAGTATAATCTATGCTTACTTTTTCGGCCCAAGGGAGTTTTTAATCTCAAAACATGCATCAGCTTCTTTCTTCCCTTGAACCGTTATCCGGACAATATCAGCTCCTTTATCAGCGATTCTCATCACCTGCCAATAGACAGAACATAAATAAGGATAACTAAATACATAGTGAACATTATATAAAGTAATAAACTCTGGATTAGCTCAGCCAACCACCCCAAGTACAAATATAAAATATGCAATTTGAAGATATTTGTCTATACCAAAAAAATTACCTCTATATGATCGAAATCTGTGTTTAAACCTCAAGCAGTGTCCTGGGAAATTCATTGGTTTCAACCCAAACTCTTGTTTGTCAATCTAAAACATAGAAAATAGTATAATTTGGTCATATAGCTTGATTGCTTCCAAAAGAAAAATCTCTGGAAAGTTCTGTAGATGCAATATTTTGATCAAATTAATACTTCTCAATTTCTCTATAGAAATTAAACTGACAAATAGGTGCACATGATTTACAAGGCCAAAAGAAAAATAGTAAAGCTAAAGAGCCAGTTGAGATATTTGAAGTACAAAAAGCAAAAGCCATATGCTAAGCCCAGATATTTGAAGCCAAAAGCAAAAGCCAGCCAGATCAACTCTAGTGATGATTCCCTCTGGCTCCAAGTCTGTTCCTCACGTCGTTTGTCACCTTCCTATTCTCTTGACCCTTAGACCTATCACAATTTATAGCGTTCCTTGTGCGAAAGCACCAAAGTATTTCATGGATGTATGTGTATGAATAAATCAAACAATTAAGAATGGTTTCATAAGACAGATCAAACACATACCTTTAAACAAGCAATTGCCTTGACAAAGGATGTTTTAGGTGTGTGTTCCACTACAAAAAATCAACGAGGGGACCACAGATCTTGCCATAAAACCAGCCTCGTTTATTTCCGGTCTGTATCAAAAAGAACCTGCAACACACATTCAATATATTATAAATTATAAATCATACAAAACAAATAAAAAGAAAAAGGGATCGATTATGAACCATCACCTGTTTACCTAGGAGCTTCAAAGTAGAGGAACACTCACTGAATGCTTCTTCAAAGCTTGATATAGGAACAAAGGAGGCTTAGGGTTTGGATTGAAGCTGACAAATTAGGAATAGGGGGTTAGGGTTTCGAATTAATCAAACATTAGGGATTTTCTGTTGAATAGGGGGTTAGGGTTTCGAATTAATCAAACATTAAGGGTTTTTATTTAAGATAAAATCAAACTCTAACCTTGAGAGTTTGAGAGCTTGAGAGGCGTGGAGGTGGAGCTCACAGCGGAGGGGAACTTGAGACAGAGGAGCGCGGCAGAGGGAAAGGCGTGAGGGTCGAGCTCACGGCAGAGGGGAGCTAGAGACAGAGGTGCGCGCAGAGGGAAAGGCATGAGGGTGTGGTGGTGGTCAAAACTGAGAGAGAGTGAGAGGGTTTTGGAGAAGAGGAAATGGGATGCGTGGAAGAGGAGAAGAAGGGAAGTGCGAATGGTGGAGAGTGAGGGAGAGAACGACAGAGGAGACAGGAGAGTGACTGAATGAGGAGTGTTCGAGCGAACACTCTGAATATTAGTTGGGTTATTTAGTTTGCGACGACATTTTAGCGTTTTCCGACGGACATAGCCGTCGCAAATTTGCGACGAAACACGTTTTCGTCGGAAACGTAAGCGGGAAATTAAGCGCCTTTTTCCTTTGGACATTTGCGACGACTTTTTCGTCGGAAAGCCGTCGGAAATTGCGACGAATAAGAGTTCGTCGGAAAAAATGGCAGGAAAAAGCACTTATTCTTGTAGTGACCAAACGAACCATAATTGATTGTGCAATTGCACCAAAATGGCGAATCATATTTATTGTTTGGTGGTACTCCCTTTGTCTCAATTTGTGTGTGGTTTAAGGTATTCTTATGAAAATCATTCATTATGTTCCAAGGTAATATAATTTATTTAGTTTAGATCACCCTTGTTATAGTTGGAGTTAGATAGAAAGGATGGTTTTATTATCATGTTATTGGTGTGTAGTATCTACTGTCTTTGCTAGTGACTGGCCACGTGTACTGATTTTTCCAGCCTGTGTGGTTCCCCCTCCCAATAGATTTTTTTGCCACACAAAAGACTCGAATTGAGACCTTGGAATGAGATCTAAACCTAGTTACTGGTCAGACCAACCCTTGTTGATAGAAAGATTAGTTAATATACCGTACATAGTTGAGATACTGATTAATAAGGTGTTATTGGAAAAAAAATAATTAATTCTCTTTTGAAATTCTAAAGCGACACATAAATTTGAGACAAAGAAATTTTCCTAAAACAATATTTAATATGAGAGGAAGAAAGTAAGGTTTAATATATGTCCCTCTTCTCTTGATGTACATGTTATCCAAAATATGGGTCGAGGATATTTTATTTTCCAATAGTTGTTTTATTCCCCTGAAAAACTTCTTTATTTATATACAAGATCAGAGAGAATTTTTTGGCCGAGGAGCTATTGATTTTTTAGAGTAATTCAACGGTCATTTTGGTCCTTCATGTGTGAGACACTGTCATTATAGTCCTTGAATGTATCGAAATTGTAAACATATTTTTGACTGTCTCTTTTTTGTAGTAATTTTAGGGGTTAAATTAACCAATAAAAAACAATATTGAGGACCAAAATGATTAATAAAAACACACTTGAGAATCAAAATGACTAACAAAAGAGACACTTGAAAATGTGTTTGCAATTTCGATACATTCAAAGACCGTAATGACAACACATACCACCTTCAGCAGAGAGGGGTTCTGAATTCTCAGACCAGCAGGTGCTGCGTTCTATGTTTCAGGTTCGATGAGGATTCTTCCCATTTGTTCTTCGGGTGTGACGTATCGAAGCAACTATGGAATGGTGTGTTTGATTGGCTTGGGATTCAAGGAGTGGAGCACTCGGGAGCGTGGGATCATTTGAAGAAACATCGGATTAAGATAGGTGGTAAAAAGAACAAGAAAGTAAGATTCCTCTTTTGGCTAGCGGTTGTTTGGGTAATCTGGATTAACCGTAATAGAATTATCTTTAGAGGAGGTCTTCCAAATGTAAATCAAATGCTAAACCATGTTAAAGGGTTGTCATGGGGTTGGTTCTCAAATCGGGTGGGAATTAATTTGTCTCTAGATTTCGAGGTGTGGAGTAATTCCCCAAACGCTTGTTTAAATCTTGTTTAAACCTGTCATCCTAATTGTAAACGGGTCGTGGCACCCCTAGTGCCCTGTTAATACAATCTTTTGACTTATCAAAAAAAAAAAAAACATACCACCTTCAAAAACCAAAATGACTATTTACTTTTCTTTATGCGTGGAGCTTGTGATTTGAGCCAAGGAGACAAAGGTGTCCCTACTGTTTTTGAATATGAATACCAAAGGAGAATCACATTTAACATATACACTCCTGCGTGTTGGAGGTTTATTGTCCTTGACATGGCACGGTCATGGTCATGGATGGTCATGGCGCGGTATATCATGGAGCTAAAAATTAAACTAGTTATTCAGCCATGTTTCAATGTTTTTTAAATTATTTATTTGTAGAAGCGATGTCAATAACATAGAAACGAACGAACACAACGTGACATAAGTAGTAGATACTTGGACCCCTTTGTTAGGGAACAAGAGTTCCAAGGCTAGAAGTCAAAGTCAATGTAATGATGAGTCATCAGTCTAGTCAGCATTATTGCTGACATGGCAATGCTGTTAGGAAAAGTCAGATTCAGTTAGATAGAGTTGGTTAGCTTCTGTTATGCAGTTAGATTGTAACCAGTGTATAAAAGCTTTGTAACTGATTCAGTATAATCAATGGAGTTCACTTTCAGTTCTCAACTCTTTCTCTGTAACTCCATCTCTTACATTTACACCCTTAACCATTTGGTCATGAGTTCGATTCTTGGCTGGTGCGTATGGAAAAACATTTGTTGGGTGACGTCAACCCCTTAAATGGATCTCAGATACCTTGAAAGATTAGTCTTCACAGTTGCCGTGAAGGATACCTTGGTTTACCTAAATAGACAAGAATCTTGGGATTAATGCAAGGAGCTGATTTTACTTTTTGGCTTATGAGTTTGGCCATCTCCTATTTGATAATTAGCTTAATTAATTAGGTCATGATAAAGTGTGTTGATGCCTGTACATGCATGGATTTATACACGCGTTACGTACTTGTCTTTTATATACTTTCCAAAAAAATAAGTTCATATCATAATAATTGTGGTGAGATTGTAGGGCATATAGGGGGGTATGGGTGGTTTTAAGACAGAGACTTACCATAAAAGCATAAATGCCACACGCAAAAGATGATATTGCAAGGCACCAACTGAGATCAGAGAGAGAACTAGAATAGAGTCCCCCAATCCAAGGGGATGTAGTAGTAGTATTAGTATTAGTGGTAGGGTTGGTCTCCACAACAAAACGGGTAGGATATTGATTGTCAATAAATGCTTTTATTTCATATTCCACCGTTTTAATTCATCCATTGGATTGGAGTAGCATTCTTCACGGTCACGAAGGGAAAATATGTAACCCACATGGGTATCAACTATCAACTGACATTCAACAGTATTCACTTTGGCAAAATTATTCTTCAACATTAATATTAATAGTATGCAGCGAAAGTGACTACTAGCCTGGTCTACCCATGGTGGATAATTATAGCCATCTAGTATTTAATTAGTTTCACTTATCCCAATTAGGTAGTTTAGTTGGCAAGCTAAGGGATATCGGAGGAGTGCACTAAAAAGGAGTGCAAGAAGGAGGTTCCGGGTTCAAACATCGGAAACTAACATTCCTCCAGACCCACTAACATTGCTTATCAAAAAAAAAATTAGTTTCACTTTCACTAACTAATTAACCACTAATATTTATTTATTTTCTTATTTATAAAAATAAGATACTTTGATTTAGTTATCTTTTAGAGCCAGACTTTAGTTACCTTTCGGTGGAAATCCGGATTTTTCAGAACCATTTTTCCTGAACACCGAAACGAGATAAATGACCTCTAAAAAAAGTCAGAAAATTTTATACCCGTATATTACCTGGCATATAGTGAAATAGTATATATAGTATACAGTATATACCTCAGGAATTAGAGGGTGGAGGCTAGTTAGAGCACTCAAAAAGAGAGAAAAGAGAGTCAAAATTGAATTGCTGAATGGTCCATTCAGTCTACAGTTTATATTCATGAGAAGGAAGAGGAGGTGAGTGTATTATATACACTGTAGTTTGCATCAGTGTGTGTATCCAATCTGCCCAACCAATGAAACTTGGGCTCCACAGTCTTCCAGTATTCACCAGCTGTGTAATTGATCTTTTGCCCCCCCTCTCTATCTCTATCTCTCTCTCAAAGCTGCAAATGAGATCCACTTCATTGCCTTTGCAGCATTTTAAACTTCAAACTGGGAGCTAGGGACCATTGTGATATCGATATTCCTACTCATATATCTTTCAATACATCCTCTGTCCTTTATATATAAATATATATGTATATCACTCACAAAGCTAATCATTTGCTTTGAATTTTTCAAGCACTGATATCATAATCATAATAGTGTATATATATCTATATGTTCTATATCTATCAGTGAGCAAACACATCGCCTCCTTTCCACTATACAAAGCAAAAGGGCATCATCATATGCACCCCCGCAACTAAAAGCTGACCTAGTACGTTTATTTTCAGTTAATTTCACAGGACTAAAAAAAAGCCTATCTACTTAATGACCCTTGTGCAACTGTACATAAGGTCGCAGCAGCAACTTTAATCACAAACATTAAGGATTTTACCGGGATTTTAAACAAGATCAGCAATAGCTAGCATATATATGCAACATTATTGTTTTTTTTATGTCTCTATGAGACTGCAAAGTCATCCTAATTAATTGAGATTTATTATGTGTATTTTACCACGATTTTATGCGCATCAAGGACTGATCGAAGCAATTGAGACCGTAAATGCGCGATTTGAAGTCTTTGTGTTGGGGAAGTTGTGGAAGAATCTCGCCCCTTCTAATATAACTACCTTCTCGTGGAAGTTACTCTTGGATAAAATCTCTACGTGTTCTTCGTGGTGTCCACTAGGGAGAAGGATAGTGCATGTCTCTATTACGAGGGGTTTGTAGATTCTCTTACTTGCATAACTACTTTTTTTTCTTCTTTTTATGGTTCGATGGTTATACGAGTGTTTGGTAGAGCGGCATCATCACCGCCACTGCACATTTACTATCATTTTACCGTGGAAATACATAAGCTACAAAGTGCAGCGTTTTAGTGGACGCACCTTTGTTGGTTTTCCGCCGTAACTCCAAACATACACATATTCCCAATATTTCTCTTATTTTATAACCCCGCTAACTGGATCATTCCATGTATGTTGGAGTACCCCTTCCATGTTTTCCTTTTGTATTGGAGTACCTCTTTTAATCTTTATTAATAGACAGACATACTTTTTGAAGCATTTGTTTGTAGTATTTTACTCATTAGAAGCTAGTGTTTAATTGCTATTGTAATTAGGGGTGCAAAAAAACCCGCACCCGCGGGTACCCACGAGTAAAACCCGCGACGGGGATGGGGCGGGTCTCTTAATGGGTACCCGCGGGCAATAAATGGGGCGGGGACGGGTAATGAGGTCCCCGTGCCCACGGGTACCCGTACCCGTAACACACATATATATGTATATATATATATATATATATATATATATATATATATATATATATATATAAACACACACAACTAGTTTAAAATAGAAACTTGTGGCCGTATATTTTATCATAAAATTTTGGATAATTAGAGTTGTTATTTTCAAAGTTTCTATTATTATAAATAATTGATAAGATAAATGCCTAACTAAATACATAATTTTCTTATATAAAGGAACAAAACAAATAGTATTCGAAAGATTAATTTTGTTTGGTCCAAAAACAAGATTAATTTTGTATAGTATTTCAAATTTTATTATATAAAAAATTATTTTTATAACTCTAACAAGTATCCGTGGGTATCCGCGAAGATATAATACCAATTTAATACCCGCTACGCGGGTACCGGCACGGGTACGGGGCGGGCACGGGTCTCATTTTTATCTCGCGGGGCGGGTAGCGGGTAGTTGGTACCCGTGCCCGCCCCGCTCCGTTTGCATCCCTAATTGTAATTGGTAACTATAATTTGTTTATGTGAGAATTGTTGCAAAATATTTCGAAAACCGAACCAATCGATGAACCGGTGAATACACTAATTGAAGGTAATTTTTTTTAAAAAAGGCAAATAATTTACTCATTGAAATAATACGGTGAAATAGAGGCTCATACATTGAAGATACCAGAAACAAAAATCAAAGGAGATACACTAGTAAAAACCCCAAAGAAATGGGGTCGACACCCCAAAAACAACAAAGAAGACACCACAATGTACATACTCCAATTTCCTAAACATACACTTCAGTGGATCAACACTCCATTCATAGAAGAGGCATATGGATGATGACTGAGTCATTGCTAAAAGTATGTTATATTAAGTGATAAACTTAAAATATAATTAAGCTATAACTATATTATTTCATGTGACAAAAAATTAACTAAAAAGATAAATTCTAAAACATAATTTTTTTGAATTTATGACTAAAAAAGTTTACATTTTTTTGGAAGAGAGCTATTTAAATCTGTTCATCCCACTGGTTATTGGCCGGTTTGACCAATTCTCTACAAGCCAATTTTCTCAATATATCGAATTAAACACTTGATCGATTCTCAGTTCAGCGGATTGAAGGGGCCAATTCGATCCAATTTTCAGAAGTATTGCAAGTAGGGCTTATGCTATATATCCAATGGTAAGCTTCACTTTTTCACCATATGTATATTTAAGACTAGACATGGGTTAATGGGAGAATACGTATACCACGAGGATATTGAGAAGGAAACATGATGTCAATTCCAAGAAAGCCATGAAATGCCCCACAGGTATTAGTCCATGCACTGCACATTCATCATTATCCATCAAAGTTTGAACTTTGAAAGAGCCCTACACCCTCTCTCTGCATTTCAGAAACACCTTTTCTCCATCCTGACCCTCCCTGTCCGTTTTCTTATATATGCAACAGGATATACGTAACGTAGCTCACTATACTCAAGTATCTACTATATACATACATTGCCTTTGCAAAAAAAAGTATATACACATACATACAATACTGTCAAAATATACACATTATATTATATTATATTTTGACACAAGAGCACACTTTGTACTCATAGAGAAAAGTACATATAACCTACATACGAGATTTGAATTTATTTTTTTACATTAATACGGAGATACATATAACACTTAGTTAATTAATCAGCTGATAAGAAAATATATATAGAATGTTGCTGCTGATAGCACAGCAAAATGAACCGACACTGGATGAAATCAGCTACATGGCACATTGGACTCAAAAACAAATGAAAATTAAGTCAAATTAAGAAAGAGAAATTAAATTCTAATTAAAGCTGTATGCTATATGGGTTCTTCAGCTAATAAGTTATACTTCCTCTTTAACAGAATATAAGCAAAAATGGATCAATGATACTTGATGTGTTTGGTTTAAATTTAGGACTAAATACATCAATTTTCACCGACCTATTTTCGCTTATAGTTTATTACGGAGGGAGTATAATTTATGCTTTTGTCAAAAGTGTATCATCTTGTTTTACATCTGGGATTAACCACCAATTATGTTATTATATATCCAGTGACGACAGTTCCAACAACAGAAAGGAAAGAGAGCCAAAGAATAAGAAGTGAAACACAAAGAAAGATAGAAGGAAGGAAAGTTGGCCTCCATTTAAACATGATTCTTATATATATAGTTCACAAATTAATCATGAATAAGATAATTCACGTAGAGATATATATAATTTAAAGCCAACTTCCACACATTTACTGAGTGGTGGAGTCATCATTATCTTGTTCAACTTCAGAAGCTGGTTCATCTTCTTCTTCAAACCCATCAATTCCATAAGCTGCATGTCCACTTCCAAAAGCTCTTATATGATCTTTAAGAGATCTTTTATGTTTAAAATCAGAGCCACAAATACAATACCAAAGCTTCCCACAATTCTTCTCATGAGTTCTCCAATCCCCTCTCACAGCAAAAGCCTTACCACATTTTCTACACATGAAGGGCTTAATACCATGCTTCCTCTTATAATGTGTCTGAAGTGTTCTAAAATCTTTGAGTGGCTTTGCTCTTGGATGATCAATGTTGTTCCTGCAACCTGGTGAACAACAATAGCATGGAAGCCTAAGCATACCTGTTGGTTGTGTACCTCTTAGAGATTCTGGCCCTTTTCTGTATTGTGATCCATGTCCCCACATATGCATCTAAGAAAATTAAAAGAAGATATATTATATCTTCTTTTATTAAATTATATATGGAATGGATAACCCCAAAAAGAACAAGTTATGAGATAAAGTAAATTAGGCTAGATATATAATCATCAAAAGCTGTGTACATATTGTGAAAGGCTAAACTTTATATGAAAAACATAAAAAACAAAATGTTGGCTGACTAGCTTACTTTGTTGTGTGATGATATAATTGTAATCATGAAGGCTTAGTTTTAAATGTAAATCAATTTTGTTTTATGTTGGTTAATGATTTCATTTCACAATCAACACTGCAGTTGTCATATAGACAATAATTGTCTCAGTGCCGCTTCTATGTAACAATAATTGTTTTTTCTCTGAATGTGTGACATTAATTTTGAAATAATGGAAAAAGAAAACTTATTGCACATCAAAATTTAATTGAATTTAAATTGTTTAAAATTTTTTTTGCAATGGAAAAAAGAAGGGGTATTGGAGGGCAAGAGAGAGATGGAAGGTATAGCTATATGTCCATGTATTGAACTTTCAGGTATGAAAAGAAACAAAGAATATTAATTTTTGGACTAAATTAATGTATGATTATCTGAGAGATCTGGAAGAAAACACTGCAAGAGATCAGTTAGTTCCTATGTATGGACTCTCAGCTGCATGAATAGATACACATTGGAAGTAGCACAGAATTCAATGTATACTAAAGGCATAAAGAACATTGGCTGAGTAGTTTAATCAACGAAAAGGATAGGATCTGATCTCACTCACAGTTTGAAAATCAACCAAAAAGAAGAATTTTACCATGCAAAAAAATTATTTTTAATTATTATAATTGACAAAGAAAATGACCCTGGGGAAAGGGGAAAGAAGAATAGAAGAAGAAGAAGAAGGATAGGAAAGGAACAAAAAACCATAGAAAAAGAAGATAATGTTTTCCTTTCCCCTTACCATCCAATCCAAGCATCAAAATCAATAAAGAAATTCTAGACCATAACAGAACCCAAAAAATCCATTTTTTTTTTTGGGAAAAAAAGTGTAAGAAGCAAATGATATACGGAGAAATAGAAGAGAAAAGAAGGAAGGGTATTCACTCTTAGAATACTACTATATTTCCTCCTCTATGAGAAGTATTCGGAGTATGAAATGTGATAACTGTGATCTTATATTACATATGGTTTGTATTTCTTTTTTGGCTAGTCTTTCAATTAGTTCACATGAATAAATTTCTAATTATCATGATAAAAAAAAAAAATGTGTGGTTTCTTTCTGGTGAATTAATTTATGATGTACACACTGATACCTGCATGTTGTTGTATCTATTGAAGGTTTTGCAGCAGACAGGACAAGAGAACTGAGTAGGACCAATGAGAATTTGAGAAGGAGTAGGGATCCAATACTGGCCCTTATTGAGTCTACTAGGCAAAAAACCAGAATAATCTTCACTACTTCCACCACCATGATCTCCTTGTTGTTCTCTATCAGTAATCTCAGAAGAATAAGATAACATAGTTGCCATCTCAGCAGCACTAGGGCTTGGTAACCCTATATGAAGTGCAACAGTCACAGCTTCAGCTTCATCCTCATGATCTTGTTCTTGTACTTCCTCTTTATGATCTTCCACCACATCCATGGAAGTGCAAGTTTGATTGTGATTATGATGTTGATTCTCTTGTTGTTCTTGTTCTTCATGTTCTTGTTGTTTTGAAGGGATGAGACTAAGAAGTGGAAGGGCTTCTCTTAAAGGAGGAGAAGGAGGTGAAGAATAGTGATAATTAGAAGAAGAACAAGAAGGTGCAGTGGTAGTTTGATTGTGGTGGTGGTGGTGGTAGTGAAAAAAGGAGGTGTTGTTATGAGTACTGTTTGTTGTGGAGTTGATGGTGTGAGTGATGAAGTTATGGAGATAAGGTGAAGGTGTTGAAGAAGGGTAATGGTGTGAGGTGTTGTTGAATCGGAAGAAATTTGAGGAGAAATTAGAGTAAGGATCTGCCATGAGATGAGTGAAAATAGAAAAGAAAAGAATAGTGTTGAGAGATAGATTAGAGGTATAGGAACAGTTCTTCTCAGGCAGGCAATACACTTTTATACAGATAGAGAAAGTACAACATCGCTGTAGGAAAGAAGGAACTGAATGGTTGATAGAGAGAGAGAGAGAGAGAGAGAGAGGGGGGGGGGGGGGGGGTATCAGGTTATGGGGAAAGAAGTAAAGTCAAGTGGAGGAGAAAATAAAGTAACATATGGTATGACACAACACAACATTTTTATTTAACTTTCTTTGATATATATACTTGGGATTTAATCATGCAGGAAGGTAGTCACATTTTTATCACAAGTCTTATTTTCTTTATATGTTTTCTCCCCTTTTTTATCCATTAGAGAATATCTTTACGAGCCGTTTTTAGTTACGGTCAACTTTTTTTTCCATCCATTAGTATGCTTTCAACGAAAGATTAATCTTCAGTTTTGTTTATGAGCATAACTAATCTGGAAATCGAACTTGAGAGCGCCAAGCTTATCCCCTACATCTTAGGATAGCTTAGGTCACTAAACCAACGATCAATGGCGGACTTACATACTGTTCGGGCTGCACACCCTCAAGATTAAAAATTTACACCAATAATATATATTTTGACACTCCTAGTTTTTTTTTGCACACCCTGCTCTTGTTTTTCTCTTTTTTATTCCTAGCTACTCGTTCTTGATGCAGCTCCACGGGCGGTTGGTAGTATAACTATGGGGTAGTTTTGGCTAGGGATGTCAAAACGGGCGGCCCGACCCGGCCCGTTAAGCGTTATGCCCGCGAAAAATCGGGCGGCCCGGCCCGGCCCGTTAACAGAACACGGGCGCAAAATTCATGCCCTGCCCGCGAAGTGGCGGGCTGGCCCGTCAATTTACACTGGATTTTAAAAAAAAAACGCTAACGGGCGGTTTGGCCCGCCACAGTGTTTAGCCCGCGGGCTGGCGGGCGAAGCGGGCCGGGCAACGCAGGCTGGCGGGCATCAATACCTTAGCCCTGCCCGCCTTTTTTTGGTGGGCCAACGGGCTAGCCCGGCGGGCCAAGCCCATTTTGACATCCTTGGTTTTGGCATTCCCAAAAATAATATATGTATTTAAATAATTAGGTATATTTTATATGTAACTATCACAATGATGTGCTATTTAGTTACCCAACTAAATTTATTTGTCTAAGGTGATAAAAGAACAATAACAAGTCCATTAGTTTAAGTCTCATTAGTCTATTATTATCACAAACAAATATGGCGATTTTTGTTAACTCGGTGATTTTAGTCCTTCTATTTGATTTTGACAATTTTTGTCCCCGTTTTTCTTAATTTCGCAATTTTTTCCCTCAAAATCATGTTTTATTTACACTTTTGGTCCTCAAAACCTTGAATTTTGGAGAAATGGGGTACTAAAATTGTACACTCCATGATTTTTAGTAACCAAAAGTGCAATGAAAAAAATCACAAGTACCAAAATTACTAAGTTAGAAGAGCAAAATATGTTTAATTGGTATACACTATCGTTGTAAAAGCTTTTTAAGGTAGATGAGATAAAGTCGAACATTTTTTTATGTGTTTTTCCGTGATTAATTGATGTTGTAAAAAGTTTTCTACACGACGATGTATATTAATTATTAAGTTAAATTGTTTGACCACCCTTAGGTCCTGGATACACTGCCAAATTACTTATAGTTATGATATGTGCTAGTATTTCTAAATAAATAATTTTGTAATATTATGTAATGTTTAAATATATAGATGATTATGTAACTTTTTTTGACCGGAGATGATTATGTAATAATAAAGTTAATAATTTACCACTGTTTTAACTTTAAACAAAAGCTTCACCACTGTTTTCTTCAATAGAAACTTTAACTTCTAATTATTGTTTATCACTTCCGAAATGCTTTAGCCAAACAAAGATTGTACAGTTTGGAACGTGAAGATAACAAAAGTCCTGATCTTGATAGTTTCAATTTTAATTTTTTTTAAATCTCAGTTGAAGATTATTAGAAGCTGAAGTTTTTGCATTTGCGCAACCTCCTTTTTTTTTTTTTTTTTTTAGATAAGCAAGAGATTTATTGAAACCGAGCACAACACGTGCCCAACCGATACAATGGGAAGGGGGAGGGCCTCCTCAAAACCTCCCAGAGCCAAAACCCATCGGGAAAAAGACTCAGGGAGGAAAAAGAGTACCTCACACACCACAAGAAAGTGTGCAACAATGGGACAATACCGTCCTAACCCATTGCTTCTCCCCCGCCTAAAAAATGAATAGTTATAGTTTAAACAATACAGTGAAGCACATGAATTACAGCAGAGATAAACAACCCAAAGGACAGTTGTACCATTCCGCCCAAGACACCTTGCAATTCCTCCCCTTCCTTGCCTTGAACCAACTCCAAGCCAAAACTTTGATACCAGCCAATATCGATGAAACGGAAGCAACCTCGCCGTTGAAGATTACCTTATTTCTTGCCGTCCAAAGACTCCAAATTACCGCCATCCAAATAATATGTTTGACCCCTTTTTGCTTTCGACCCTTCACTAGCTTCCCAAACTCCACAAAGTGATTAACAATATTTTCTATGTCTCCAATCGAGGACCCCATCCAAGTGAAGACACTTCCCCATATGCGTTTGGCAACGCCACAAGACACGAACAGGTGTTCCACCGACTTCTCTCCCCTAAAGCACAACACACAACATAGATCGTTTTGTGATTGGAGTATGCCTCTTCTATGCAACTCGACCCTAGTAGCAATCCGCTGTAACATTACTCTCCACGCGAATATTTGAATTTTGGATGGAACGTCGCATTTCCAAATTTTCCTGCAAGCTGCAACTGTGTCGGCCTGCTGCATATTCCCTCCACCTGCAGGAAAGTTCAGCAAATAATCATAGCATTTTTTCACAGAGAAGCCTCCCAACACATCCGGTACCCAGGACCACTTATCTGCGCGCTGCGACAGTGTTACTGGCAGCAGCAGCTGCTGCAATTCTGCAGCAGCAGCCGACCTGCCAGCATAATGCTGCGGCATACCGACGGTCCACTCCCTTTGCCACCTCCAACCTTCGTTCGTCCATGCGCCAAATTTATCGATCGTGGCCTCCTTAGACCTACAACAATTATATAAGTCTGGAAATAAATCCTCCAGCCTATCCCGTCCTATCCAAACATCCTTCCAAAACCTCGCCGTATTGCCGTTCCCCACTTTGACTTTAACTAGTTGATCAAACCAATCTTCTTGGATATTAATGTCCGTTCCTAATAGGCATAAATCCCTCCACCATAAAGATTTCTTCTCCCACCCTCTTCTACTCTCAACCATATCGGGCCACCTTCCCTTTAAGCCGTATTTTTCCACCAAGACTTCCTTCCAAATAACATTACGATCTTCACTCAGCAGTCTCCAACGCCATTTTGTTAATAGAGCCACATTGAACAACTCCAAGTTTTTTACGCCCAATCCCCCTTTGTCTTTTGGTAAGCAAATTGTTTCCCACTTCACCCAAGCCATCTTCTTGTTTTCATCGTTCCCCCCCATAAGAACCTTCTTTGTAACTTTGTAATTTCCGCGATGGCTTTTTTTGGGGCTCTATAGAAAGAGAAGAGATACAAGGGGAGGGATGCAAGTACCGAGTTGATGAGCGTTACCCGACCCCCTATGGATAATTGTCTGCTCCTCCAATTGTTCAACCTTGCTCTCAAAGAGTCTATAATTGGTTGCCACGTGCACATTCTTCGTGGATTTGGCCCAACCGGAACCCCTAAGAATTTGAAAGGAAACACTCCCTCCTTACAAGCCAAGAATTGAGAGATACCCTCCATCGCTCTTTCGCCAGTATTCAACCCGAAGACACTACTTTTTGCAAAGTTCACCTTTAAACCCGATACCATTTCAAAACTTCTTAATATCGCTTTCCAACACCAAATACTTTTATCCCCCCCATCACAAAAGAGTATTGTATCATCAGCGAATTGCAAGAGTTCAACCGACAAAGAGTTATTGACACTAAACCCATTAAGTTGGTTCGATTCTACTCCTTTCCTTACCAAACCCGCTAGCCCTTCAGCCACAATCAGGAACAGAAATGGCGCTAACGGATCCCCTTGCTTTAATCCTTTATGTGCCACAAATTCCTCCGTAGGACTCCCGTTGACAAGCACCGAGATAGAATTTGACGAAATACATGCCCTCATCCATTTCCTCCATCTCTCACCAAAACCCAATCTACCCAACATGTAATCCAAGAACGACCAACTCACCGAGTCATAAGCCTTTTCGAAGTCCGCTTTCATAACCACACATTTTTTCTTTCTTCTCTTTGCCATGTCCACAAGCTCATTAACGACTACCACCCCATCAAGGATGTTTCTACCGGCTAGAAAAGCGCTTTGACAATCCGAGATCACCCCCTTTAGAACCTTTTTCAGCCTTCCCGCTAGAACCTTCGCGAGCATCTTATACAAGCAGCCAATGAGGGAAATAGGCCTATACTCCCCAAGCCCTTGTGGGTTACTGTTTTTTGGGATAAGTGCAATGAAGGACGCACTTACCGCCTTGGGAAGTCGTGCACACTTATGAAACTCCTCAAAGAACTTCAGCACTTCCACACCAATGATATCCCAACACTCCTTTATGAACTTGAAGTTAAAGCCATCCGGTCCCGGGCTCTTGTTACCATCACATTCCCATACTACTTCTTTAATTTCTTCCAAGCTAAACGGTTCCATTAGTAGTTCGTTCTCAGGCCCAGAAATTTGATTAAAATTCACCCCATCTAATGTAGGCCTATTTAGGTCCTCCTCTCTGAACTTTTCTTCGAAGTGATTTTTGACCGCCCTTTTCACTCCCCCCACATCTTCTATCCACTCCCCGTCCTTCATAAGTCTCAATAGTTGTGTTCTTCTCCGGTTACCTTTTATGCAAGCATGGAAGAAGCGACTATTTGAATCACCCTCAGCTAACCATCTTACTCTCGCCTTTTGTGCAAGTAGGCTCTCTTTCGCATGTAGTTCTTGCCAGAACTCCTCAGTCAACATTTTCCTTCTTGCATCGTCAACAACACCCCCTTCCGATGCCAATTTTTCCACCTCATTCAAGTCCCGGATTATATTCTCTATTTTCAGATCTTTATATCCAAATACCTCACGGTTCCAAACCTTCAGTTTATCCTTTAACAATTTCAACTTTTCCTTCAACACAAAAGAAGCATTCCCGGCGACCTTAAAAGAGGTCCAGCATTCTTTGACAAAGTCCATAAAATCCTCATGCTCAATCCAACAATTGTTGAACCTGAAGGGTTTAGGTCCCCAGTTGAGGGTCGAGCTCACCAACCATACTGGGCAATGATCAGATATCTCTCTGTCACCTATCCATTGTGCACTAATATTCCATCTAGAAATCAAACCCTCAGTTAGTAAGATCCTATCAAGTCTGCTCGCCCTCCCATCAACACCAAAGCATGTGAACTTCTTTCCCAGAACAGGTACATCTACTAATTCCATATCCTCCATGAACGATATAAATTCTCTGGCCTCCAAATTGTTGAAACTAGATGAGCAACAACTTCTCTCAGCTCTAGATGTAACTGCATTAAAGTCCCCTGCAATGCACCAATCACCTGCCTCAAAGCCATCCTTTAGATTCCTCAAATTATCCCATAGCCTCCTCTTTCCGGCCATATTACAAGCGGAGTAAACATTTACCAAGTAACAGTAGCTACCCTGAACTTTCGCACAGACACCAATAAAATGTTCCCCAGAGAAAGAAAACATTACCTCCATAATCTCTGATCTCCAAATGCTTAATAACCCTCCTGACAATCCATTAGCATTTTTACTTATCCAATCAAAATCAGAGTCACCCCATATACTGCCCACCATCCTTTTCGATAAATCGCAACTTTTTGTTTCTTGAATCATGCAAAGATCAAACTTCTCTTGAACTATTAATTTTTTCAGGCGCTTTCTTTTGGAGGCGCCCCCCCACCCTCTCATGTTGAATGTTGCTATCTTCATTGAGAACCGTTTATTTTCCCCTTCCTTCCTTTAGCATTCTGGTCCCTAGCTTCCAAAGATCTTATTCTGCCTGCATATTCCTCATTACTATTTTTGCCTGTAACTCCCAAGTTACCTTTAGCAAAGCTCCACATCTTGTTAGCGAGAGCCACCTCATGATCAATTAAAAATCTTTCATTACATATTTGGATACCTGAATCACCCACCGAGACTTCACCAATAGACGCACCGTTCAAGTCGCTACCAGAGGACATTGAGGGATTAGCACCAGGGGGGTTGCGTGTAACTACATGCAGCTGTGGCTCGCCCTTCGACCCATTTGAGAGACTAATAGTTGGAATCAAACTCCTTGCCTCCTCATTTACAATTCCAATAAGAACACCTTGATTTACTTCTACTTCACTAGCATTGGCGCATCTATTAGGATTAGCATGCCTTTTGGAGCTTTTTATTTTGTTCCTCAAAAGAGGCCCAAAAGAGTTGCTGAGAGTAGGCCCACCGCATTTGTTGGACTGATTCTTTGCGGGCCCGTTTACCACATTTGTTTTTCTCTTGTCAATGTCTGTTACCTGAATCCCTGAATGACAGTCGTCTACCTCCAACCCGGTTGCAGCAGTGGCACAAAGCATGCCTACTGATGAGGAAATTTGGTTGATTGCCACTAATTCTTTTTTCCCATCCACGTTAGTAGCTTCAAGTTGTTGGATCACATTCTCCTTAATTTCCTCCTTTTTTCTAGCATCCACATTAACCTCCTCATTATTAATTCCTTCCTGCTTATTTTGTTCCTCGTTAATCTCCACCAATTTAGTTTCCTCCTCTCCTAAGTTAGCGCCTGGCTCTTCCACCATAATATTCTCCCCAATTAATTCTTCATTTGCCACTTCAACTGTTACATTTACGAGCTTCCTTGCATTTCCACCTACATCCTCCTCTTGATTCAGTTTCTCTATCTCAATTAGCCTTTCCACAATGGCCTCATCATCATCCTTCGCCTCGTCATCATTGGGTGGGTCATCATAAAACAAAGGTGGGTCTTCCCCCTCGCTCTCAGAGTCGCTACCTGAACTAGCATCAACTTTCTCCTCTTCATATGCCGCAGATAAACCTTCCCAGTGCATTGGTCCGCACCATTCTTCCAAAACCTTGATGTTAAACATTGAGTCATTGATGTTGGCGTCAACAACCATATTACACACATCAAAGCCCCCCGTACGAATTAGAATACGAGCGACGTCCATGGATTTTTTCTTCCTAGTATTCTCGTCGACGCCCATAAACGTACCAAACATGCGAGCCAAGGCCGAGAAAAAATCATTGTTCCATGCATGAACAGGAATACCGTGGCAGCGGACCCACACCAATCTCTCGTTATCCACGTCCGAAGGGTCCCACTTTCTAATAACATCAAATTTCTCGTGCAGCCAATCCTCAGCATTTTCAATTAGGTCCTGTAGTATTCCTTCCTCCATTTCTTCAAGAAGGGCACGGTTTGCACCCATAGGAGTTACCTTAATTGAGAAAAAGCCTTGCATGTTGAACCACTCCTGGATCATATGAGTACTTCCCGGCTGCTTAACAATCCCTACGAACATTTTCTTGAATCCATCCAACTCAGTGGAGGCGTTGTAGCATACCTCACTCAGATTCTTCTTCCGGAAGTACACAATTTTTTGATCATACTGACAATGATTAATATACCTGTCGTCAACGCCGTATGATTTCCGTCTTTGAGGCCATATTCTCCCTTGACCGTTCCAATTCCTACCTCTGTTGCCTCCGTACATGTTCACCTTCCCCTCATCGAACCTTCTTGAGGATTCACGGATCAGCCTCTTCGGGTTCCCTTCGACATGCTTCCCCTTCATCTTCTCGCTTTCCAGACCCTTCGGAACCCCGCCAGAATCCTGAACGACACCGTGGCCCTTCGTTTCCCCTCCCTTGATCATGACCGAGGCCGGCCTCCAAACCTTGCGCGCAGACAACAATGGCTTCCCACGACCAGGTTGTTGCGAGGTGTTTTTCTTCCCAGCGTCAGTTTCGTTACGATCAAAGCGTGGAAGGTTGACATGGATTTTGTCGGCACCGAAGATTATGTTGTCCAGTTTCACCGCGAAGAATTGAGGGTCGTCAACCTCGATAAACCGAGCGAAACCAAATCGTTTTCCCCATTTGTTCTTCTTTGGAGGAATGACCACCTCCACTACCTTTCCATACAAAGCGAAGGCCCGAAGCATCTCCTTTGCACCGTGAGAATCTGGAAATCCAGAGAAGTAAAATGAAACGGCGCCATCGACACTTCCGTTCCAAAAGCCCGCAACATCCATTCTGCTTGCGTTGAGGACCACCCTCTTTTTCTTCTTCTCTACCAGCTGCCATCCTTCATCAGCTCTTCTTCCTCCAGCGAGACCTTTCAAATTTCCAGCGTGACCTTTCAGATCTCCAGTCTGACCTTTCGCTCTCTCGCTCTCTCTCTCTTGTTTCTCTCTCTTCCATCAGTCTGACCTTTCGCTCCTATGTCAGTCTCTGGGTTGAACAGGATTTGCTTTTGCACACTTTACATCCGTTTTACCCTGACGATTCGCGCAACCTCCTTTTTATTCGGCCTTCATCCCTTAGAGGGATCATCTCAATTGGGACCCGTGCATCCGCACACTGATCGCGCGTTATGTGACATGATTATACTCAAATAAAAATAAAAATTTCAAATGACATTCATCTAATATTAATTGTAAAATATAAAAAATTTAGCAACTTTGTTGAGGTAGTGACAAATTTATAATGGGAATAAATATTTTTTTGATATTGTATAAATCAAAATTTCAAATGACAGTCATCTAAAATTAGTTTTAAAATATAAAGATTGTAATAGTTTTGTTGTTGTAAGGGTAAATTTAGAATGATGATAAAAGTTATTGAGATACTGTTTAAGTCAGAATGTACAACAAAATATGAGCATATATTTGTATAATAATAGTTCTTGTCATCAAAGTTGCAAACATCAGGGTGTTTCATAATAGCAAAATAAATAACATGCTCATTTGGGAAGCAAAATAACTTAAACAATCAAAATGACATAAGCAAAAAGGATTGTCTAGATTAAAAGCTTAACGTGCCATGATTTATACTCAAACTAAAAATAAAATTTTGAAAGCTTAGTGTTCAAAAAAAGAACGTTGAACAATAAAAAATGTATTAGTTTTGTTGTGGGACAAAATCAGAAGTCACTAAAAGCTTAATTATCAATGACAAATATTAATCTCGTATTTTTTTTTTATATATCAGTGCAGTTATCTCTTGTTTTTTATATATCAGTGCAGTTATCTCATACTTTCAATTGACTATTTGAGTTGATTAGTAGATTATAGTAGATAGTAAAAGATAGACAATAGATTATCAATAAGAAATATTTATCTCTTGTTTTTTATATATTAGTGACAATTATTTGTCATTTTTAGGTATTAGTGACAAATATTTGTCATGTGTGTTTTAAATATTAATCAGTTTAAATAGTCAATAAGCCTTATTGTTTTCTTCGATAGTAGTTTTATAGTAGTCATCAAAAATTATAATTATCAATAGCAAATTAATATTAATCCCGTGTTTTTTTTTATATATCGGGGAAGTTATCTCGTTGTTTCAATTGATTATTTTAGTTGATTAGTAGATAATAAAAGATATATAGCAGATTATCAATAAGAAATATTTGTTTTAAATATTAATTAGTAGTTTAAATAGTCATTAAGTCTTCTTGTTTTTTAGATAGTAGGTTTGTAGTAGTAGCTAGTCTTCAAAAATTTTAATTATCAATGACAAATATAAATCTCGTATTTTTTTATATATCAGTGCAATTATCTCGTAATTTCAATTCATTATTTTAGTTTATTAGTAGATTATAGTAGATAATAAAAGAGAGATAGTAAATAATCAATAACAAATATTTGTTTTAAATATTAACTAGTAGTTTAAATAGTAATTAAGTCTTCTTATTTTTTAGATAGTAGGTTGGTAGTAGTAGTCTTCAATTTTTTCAATTATCAATGACAAATATAAATCTCGTGTTTTTTTATATATCAGTGCAATTATCTCGTAATTTCAATTGATTATTTTAGTTTATTAGTAGATAGTAAAAGAGAGATAGTAAATAATCAATAAGAAATATTTGTTTTAAATATTAATCAGTAGTTTTAATAGTCATTAAATCTTCTTGTTTTTTAGATAGTAGGTTTATATTAGTCTTCAAAAATTTTAATTATAAATGACAAATATTAATCCCGTGTTTTTTTATATATCATTGCAGTTATCTCGTAGGTTAATTAAAATTTTAATATTTGTTTTAAATATTAATCAGTAGTTTCAATGCTTGTTTTTATATTTGTCATTGATAATTATAATTTTAAATTACTAATTAATATTCAAAAAAATTATTTTTTATTGATAATCTACTATCTAACAAATTTACTATCTACTATAATCTACTATCAACTAAAATAATCAATTGAAACTACCAGTAACTGCACTGATATATAAAAAACACGGGATAACTCCAGTGATATAAAAAAAAACACGGAATTAATATTTTCCATTGAAAATTATAATTTTTGAAAACTACTATCTAAAAAACTAGAAGGCTTAATGACTATTTAAACTGATTAATATTTAAAACACACGCGACAAATATTTGTCACTAATACCTAAAAAAGGACAAATAATTGTTACTCATATATAAAAAAACATGGGATAAATATTTGTTATTGATAATCTACTATCTATCTTTTACTATCTATACAATAATCTACTAATCAACTCAAATAATCAATTGAAACTATGAGATAACTGCACTGATACATAAAAAAACACTGGACAACTGCAATGATATATATAAAAACACGGGATAGTTGCACTGATATTTAAAAAAACATGGGATAACAACAGATATATAAAAAAACTCTACACTGATATATAAAAACACACGGGATAATTCACATATTGTTTTTAAATTATACTTTTACATTTTTAATTTTAATATTTATCAATTTTTTATTTGAAACTCCTTTTTTATCTACTTTAAATTTTTCTTTATTTTCACGGGGTAATGTTCAGACTATTTAAATACTGTCTAAATTCATTCATAAAAAGAACACGACAGCACATGTCCGTATGCAAGTCATCCTCTATATTTTACAATTGATTTTAGATTAATGAGATTTCAAATTAATGTTTCTATTTAAGATAATCGTATCACGTTTCTATAAGATTGAAATAAGTGTTGGGTGATGTGATTTCATCATATTAAACAGCTTTTCTTTCGGAGAGACAAATTCTTACTGCTAACGAGATTGTTGATTTAGCAAAACGAAGAAAGTAGAAATGTCAGTTTGGTCCACATTGAAAAATTAGGATTCTAAATTTGTAGAGGGGGCTCATTTTGCACATCTAGCTTTTTACCATGCATAGGCTTTGCCCCATTCAAGTTCCAGGAAATTCCTATTGGTGCAAATCCTAGAAAATGTACCACTTGGAATCTGATAGTGGAGACCGTGAAAAGGAGGCTCTCAAAAGGGAGAGGACGCGATATTTCCATCGGAAGTAGAGTGGCACTCGTTAATTCTATTTTGAATTGTTTTTTGGGTCAATAATGCAATATGTCATTGATAACCGGGAAATGCCACTGAAACATTACATAGAATGTAAGCTTGAAGCTCACAGAGGAAGCATTACATAGAAGGAGGGTCATGCGATGGCTCGGGGGGAGGGCGAGAGGAAGCCAAGTCGATGGCGGAGCTCATGGTCAGATCTGGTGGAAGGGGTGGGGGACTAGAGGGTGGAGATCGAAAACACAGAACAAGGCAAGCATGGGGCTTCATCATCTGAGAGGAAGAGCTGCAAGAGAGCAACAACCACGGCCTAAACGGCAAGAGGAAGGCGCCGCTGCGGCTGCCAACAAAAACCCTAGCGGAGCCTAGGGAACCAATATTTCTTTCACAGAATTGTTTACCATTTTATTTTATCTCTTTTCCACGTGGCCTAAGGAAAATATTGAAGACTTTGGTTAAATTTCAAAGATATTTCTTGTGGGGATGAAGGGGTGAGATTAGTAAATTCACAAGGACGAGTTTTTTTTTTATTATTGGGGAAGGGGAAATTTTACTATCAAAGTGGCACTAATGGCCATCTTACAACTATCCTCGAGGGATTTGAACTCAGCACATTGAGTATACAATGCTAATCTCTTACCACTGAGCTAGCACCTCAGGTGTACAAGGACGAGTTAGGATACTATGCGTGGACAAAAAAAAACAGTTTTCTATATTTCTTTGTTGTCAAAATGGAGAAGATGTGCTTCACAAATATATATAATTAATATATATATATATATATATATATATATATATATATATATATATATTTTTATAGAAGTATTGTTTCTCTGAAGTTTTGTATCATAAGAATGTAATCTATGACTTGTCTTGTGTATTTTGTAATAACTTTTTCTTAGCACATTGGGGTACTTTTTACAATTTCACTACAAGAAAAACTGAAATAGCAATAGAAATTTAGAGACGGAAAAAAACCATGTATGTTATGTATGATAACTAATATTGGCTGGAGGAGGAGGAGGAGGAGGAGGAGGAGGAGGAGGAGGAGGAGGAGGAGGAGGAGGAGGAGGAGGAGGAGGAGGAGGAGGAGGAGGAGGAGGAGGAGGAGAGGGAGGAGGAGGAGGAGGAGGCCTATAATCGTTTTGAATGGAGCTAATTGATTATGAGGTGCATCTCCACAGTCTCCTACCATCACGGATGCCCATCATTGTTCCCAAATGTCATCTGTAGCCCTCTGCTTCTGCTGCGCGCTCTGATGAAACGAGAAGGCTGGAAATCCTATGGCTTAGGGTTTCAGACATTTCCGGGGCCGAGGCAACTAACTGTCATAATTTTCAGTAATTTACATGAAACATTGAGTGGATCCTGACTCAATACGTCACATAATATACTGAAAGGTTCTGACATTTTAATTGTCTAAGTCCCTAGCTGACTCGATCTAACGTCTTGACCAGAAGGTCACTAAGTCCGATAAGGCCGAACTGCTCTGATACCAAATGTAACATCCCGGTATTTCTAAAATAAAGAAATATAAAGAGATACCTAAACATACATTTTGGTTTACATCAGAGTATAAAAATTCCTGCTTAGATAAACATCAGCGGAAACCCTTACACATCATTAATCAAATTCGAGTCACAAGACCGAATACAGAAACAACATCGGAATCAGAAACAAGGATGAAAGACGAAATCTCCATCTTCTCCTCGAGCATGACAACTGACCATGCCACCTGCTATCCTTATTTCCTGTGCTCTGTAAAAACAACAACATATGATAGGGTGAGATAACATATCTCAGTGAGTTTACCGTAACCCCTCACATCACTCGGTTCAATTATAAAATCGTTGCAATATAGTTTAATTTATAAACCACTTGCTCATAAAACCGTAGCCCATCGCCGACCGTGCAACAGCCACAATCTCGGCATCTAATGTGCTATTCATTTATTTTTAAGCCTTGTAAGTTACTTTACCATTACAAGCTTACCAATCGAAACACCGACCGTGCACACAACCACAATCTCGATGAATCGTGTACTTACCGTAGCATAACATCAACCGTGCAGACAACCACAATCTCGATGAACCCCCGTTAGTATCTATTCCATAACGTTTCCAGGGCCTAGGGTGAGGGCTCATGACCTTCCCTTCCTAGCCACTTGGAAGCGTCTGTGTCAGTCCTAGGCACAGGCAAGTCAGGCTTTGACTTGACATAAAGTATGAGGCTCCAACATGTAACTTTCCTTTGTCTAGCTGGCCCATAGCGCCTAACGCTGTAGCACTAACAAAACATTAAAAGATTCACAAAGGCACCCATTGTGCCAAATGTTAACAAATTAGCTCTTAACCCTTCTTTTCTCTAAATAACTAATATTTACTAAATAAAGCATGAATATTACTCGAGAACTTACATTAATTTAAGTAATAAGAGCATAAATAACTCATATAAATATGAGTTATCACACCCCCAAACTTAAACCATTGCTTGTCCTCAAGTAATGACACTTGAATAACACAAGAAAACATAGAACATATATTCAGAGAATTCAAAACACGATCAGTTTCTTCTCTAATTCAAACAATTCTTCAAGATTGTTCTCAAGGGGCTAACTTTTCAGATTCCCACTCACACACACACACACACACACACACACACACACACACACACACACCATTGCTTTTCACAACATCTAGAATTATTACAGCTCAATAGTGAGTGTGTGATCTCTAAACTTAGCGCTTAATCCCTAGCTAGGTTCAGAATTTCTCTTAGCCTTGGAAAGAATGGCTTTCTTTTGGTCAAGCCAAAGAATTTTTCAAAAGAGAGAGTAGACTAACAACTTCACATAAGAATTGAGGGGCTTCAAAGCACAACAAAGGGCTTGATTAGGTATTTCAGATCTCTAGACAGTGCACTAACTATTGATATATATGGTGATTTCCCAACGCTATAGCGTTAGATGCTATAGCATTGGTGACTTGATGAACAGATGTAGCTACAATGCCCTCATTACTGAACTCCTTTATTTGCATTTTTTATATATATATATGCATATGCACTTTGGAACAGTTCAGCATTTGTTTCAGACAATTGCAGCTTTTTACATAACCATTTGTACACTTTGGATCCTATTGCACTGACTATCCTATAATCTTCATACCTAGCCTTTATATAACCGATGCACCCCCAACCTTAGCTTCAAATGATACTCTCAATTTTTAATAAGAACTTGACTAAACCTTTATTAACCAGGACTAACTTCAGCATCAAATAGTCCTTAGCTAACTAAGTTTCTCCTTTAGTTCAGAGTTTTGTGTAGAAGCAGCAATAAGACTAGATATTAATCAAGCAAGGCTACACTACAATTATGCACTTAATCATCATTAAAATTATCCCAAAAAGAACAATTTCTAATATTGCAAGGCTAGAAAAATCAACTGATCATTTCATTCAACAACATTTAACACAATAGACATGTAAGGTCCTCCCCCCAACTTAAGACCAAGCAGTGTCCCCACTGCTCATGCATATTAAAGGGAGAGGCCTATGGCTAAAACTCTACAGACTTAAAAACAACAGAAGTAAATTCCTAAACATACTGTTAGATGCAGGAACAGACGCTATAGCACCTAACAGGTTTATTTAAAACAGGCAAACACACTTTTTTTTAACAGAAGGGTTAGACTACTTCTCAGATTTTGAGCCTTTTGCTTGCTCTGGTGGGCGCAAGGGCTGCCTTGGTGGACTTCTTCTTTGTGGGCTGCTGTGGCTTTTTCTTTTCTGCCGCTACAGCGCTAGGCGCTGTAGTCTTACTCTGAAGTGCCACTGCTTCCTTGGAAGCTGCCATCTCAGCAAGCTTCTCTGCTGCTTCCATCTCTGCATTAATTTCAGGAGGCTCCTCCTCAGATGCAGCTGCCTTAGCAAACTGGCCTTTAGGCACTGTAGCATCATCCGCTACAGCGTCAACTTGCATTTCCTCAGCTTCTTCTGGCTGCATATCTGCCAGCTTGGCACCAAGGTTTCCCCTTGCTGCATGGTATGAGTGAACTCTTTTCTGAGTAGCAGCTTCAGGATTGGCTGCTTGTTGCTGTTGGGATTTTTTTGGTGGTTGCTGTGGCTTTTCAATAACTTGCTCTTTGTGTGGTGGTGATTGTGTTTCAGTTATTTCAGGCTGTGGTTCTTTTGATGGTTCTGGGGCTGGTGCTGAAATTTTGGGTGGGCTAATTTGTGTTTGAGGTGGTTCAGTTGGTGGGGAGGGTGGTAAACTGGTTGGATGGGTGATTTAGGTGTTTCAGGGATGGTGGTGGGGCTTGATGGTGGTGTTGAAGGTTTGACTGGGGATTTGTGGGGTTTCTTTGGGCTAGGGGTAGGGTCACACTGTATTTCTTCTTCCTCTTCACTCTCACATTCTTCCCCACTTGAATTTTTCTCCACTTCTTCACTCACTACCTCCCTCATTACTGTTTTTGTTTCTTCTTCATCCTCCTCACTAATCTCCTCCATCTCTTCAGAGTTCAAAATTTCTTCCTCCTCACTGCTCACCTTTTTCTTCTTTTTAGCAGGGCTCTGCTTTTGTTTCTTTGCTGGCCTTCTACTCTTTTCTTCTCTTCTTGCCTGGGCTCCTCTTCTTCCACTCTTTTACTTGGATCTTCTTCAATTAGCCAATCAGGGAACTCTAGTGGTTGCATGGTAGATTTTCCCTTTGACACCTCAGCAAACATAGATTTCTCCCGCTCAAATTTTTCTTTCACAAAGCGACAGAGGGACCGATGCTGTAGCATCAAGCACTGTAACAGCACAGCATCACTTGATGCTACATCACGAGTCTTCTGCCTAGGCTTGAAGGTTGAGGGAAAAGCCCCCAATGGAGACCTTTTGACCTCATTTGCTTCCACCTCCACTTCTGCCTTTATGCACAGCTCAGTTATTAAACAAGGGAAATAGAGGTTACCTCCACTTTTCGCTCTACACTTCTCAATCTCCCTTGAGATCAGCTTGCCTACATCAATCTTCTCTCCTGCCATGATAGCATCAATCACAATCAGCCTTTCTTTTTCTACAAAAGTGGTGTGTGAAGTTGGAAGCAAGGAGTGCTTTATGAAATTGCACCACATGCTGGCTTCATCACACAAACACGCCTTTTTCAACTTGTATTCAGCACCAAATTTATCCCATTTGCATCCTTCTACACAGATCCTTTCTCTCACTCCCTCCATCTCTTCTTTTCCCCATGTTTTGACCTTGTTCTCCAGCGCCTCTCCACGGTAGCCAAGGAGAAACACATCATTTATGGTTCTGGCATCAAAATTAACGGTTTCACCCCTAACCAAAGAATAGGTTTGGGGTTTGCCATTCTTGGGCTCTGGAATACCTGCGTAAAATTCTCTTACCAAAGACACCACATACTGCTTGCGATGCTTGACGAAGTGCTCCCAACCCAACGCTGCAATAGTTGCTGTGAAAGCGTTAGATGCTTTGTCAATTTTGAATCCTCGCTTAGCAATGAACTCCATGCTCCAGAACTTCTTTGAATCGACACTAGCCATGGCAGTTTTTGATGATCCTTCTTCTACGTTTGATCTCTTTCCAGACGTCTTGAGGGCAACTTGCTTCTTTGTCATTTTTCTGGTTTTGAAAACGTGTTTAAAAACTGATGGAGGTTACGGATTTTTGTGTTTTCTCACTGGGAAGGAAAGAAGAAGAAGTGTGTGAATGGAAGAATGAAACGGTGAAGTGATGGTGGTTTTGATTTGTGAGAAAGAGAGAGTGTATGGGGAGTTGAGATGGGAAAAGTAATGGATGTGACCGTTGCAAGTGTCATGATGGAGAGAGAGAGGGCTTGACGTGACTGAAACGTGCACAGAGCAGTTGAGATAAGACTGCCAAGTGCCACGTCACACTTGCACCTTTCTCAGAGTTTGACTTTTTCCTTTTTCACCATGCAGCAACCGCTATAGCCTTTGTGAACACAACTGACGCTGTAGCGTCAACTGCTATCACAAAAATTTCAGCTTATATCTTCCCCATTCTATAGATTCATACCTGCACAAAATTTAAAATCAAAAACACAAAAAATGGGTTAATCCAAAACCTTGGGTTGCCTACTTGCTTCCCAAGAGCGCTTGCTTTAAGAGTCTTCAGCCAGACTTTCTCTTTTTGTTAGAGGTCTTTTAGTTCAATGGTGGTCTTGTCCCTGACCACATGTTCACCATGGTACTATTTCGCTCTCTGACCATTCACCTTGAATGTGGTGTTGGTTGCTTCATCAAACAAGTCCACAGCACCATGTGGATACAATTTTACTAATCTGAATGGGCCTGGCCATCTGGATTTGAGTTTGCCTGGAAACAGTCTGAGCCTTGAGTTAAATAGTAGTACCTTCCCTCCTTCAACTAGCTCCCTCCTTTGAATTTTATGGTCATGCCAAGCCTTGGTCTTTTCTTTGTAAATGGCTGAATTTTCATAGGCAAAGTGCCTAATCTCTTCAAGCTCATTCAACTGCAGTAGCCTGGCTTCTCCTGCTTTATCATGATCAAAGTTGAGCTTTTTGATAGCCCAATGAGCTTTGTGTTGCAATTCAATAGGTAGGTGGCAAGCTTTACCATACACAAGCCTGTAAGGTGACATTCCCAATGGGGTTTTGAAAGCTGTCCTGTAGGCCCATAAAGCATCATCTAAGTGCAGTGATCATTCTTTTCTTGTAGGACCCACCATTTTCTCAAGCATCCTCTTGATTTCTCTGTTTGACAATTCTGCTTGACTACTTGTTTGAGGGTGGTAAGCAGTAGCAATTTTATGCTTGACTCCATATTTAGCTAAGAGAGTCTCAATCAGCTTGTTGCAAAAATGAGAACCTTCATCACTGATGATAGCTCTAGGCGTTCCAAATCTGGTGAAAATGTTCTTTTGGAGAAATTTGCTCACTGACTTGGCATCATTGTTGGGTAGGGCAACAATATCAACCCACTTTGATACATAGTTTATTGCCACTAGAATATATAGATTGCCATGAGAAGAAGGGAAAGTTCCCATGAAGTCCATTCGTCAAACATCAAAAAGTTCTATCTCTAGGATGTTGGTTAAAGGCATCTCATATTTGTTGGAAATGTTCCCTGTCCTTTGACACCTATCACACCTTGTTACCATATCTTGAGCATCATTGAACAGTGTAGGCCAATAATACCCTGATTGCAACACCTTTGCAGCAGTTCTAGTTCCTCCAAAATGTCCACCACAAGGTGCAGCATGGCAATGTTGTAACACTTGATACTGCTCTTCTTCTACAAGGCATCTCCTCATCAATTGGTCTTGACATTTCTTGTAAAGGAAAGGCTCATCCCAGTAATATTGTTTTACTGTGTGGAAGAACTTCTTCTTCTGCTGGTAATTCATGCTTGCAGGAACTACCTTGCTGACCAGAAAGTTCACAATGTCAGCAAACCAAGGTGATGAAGCATCAGACGCTATAGCTCCTGGCGTGTCAGCTCTAACCGCTACAGTGTTTGATGCTGCAACAGCTACTGCTAGTAGCTTCTCATCTGGGAAATATTCTTTGATTTCGCCTTTTGATGTACCTGCATTTTCTGCTTCAATTCTAGACAAATGGAGGAGGAGAACCCATCTAATTAGCCTTGGCTTTGCATCTTTTTTTGAGATCAAAGACTTGATGGCTGAGTGATCTGTAAAAACAACAACTTTTGTGCCCACCAAGTATGATCTAAACTTGTCAAATGCAAAGACAACTGCCAATAGCTCTATTTCAGTGACTGTATAATTTAATTGAGCCTCTATAAGAGTTTTGCTGGCTTAATATATTGAGTGAAAGATTTTATCATACCTTTGTCCCAATACAGCTCCAACAGCATAGTCACTTGCATCACACATGAGCTCAAAAGGTTTACTCCAGTCAGGTGTTACAATGACTGGAGCAGTTATCAAAGCTGTTTTCAGTTTTTTGAAAGCCTCCAGCATGCATCATCAAAGATAAAAGTTATGTCATGCTGTAGCAGCTGGCACAGAGGTTTTGAGATTTTTGAAAAGTCTTTTATGAATCTTCTCTAAAATCCAGCATGTCCAAGAAAGCTTCTGACACCTTTGACATTTGTGGGAGGAGGTAGCTTCTCAATGACTTCAATCTTTGCTCTGTCCACTTTCAATCCCTTCTTGGAGATTGTGTCCCAAAACAATACCTTCTTGCACCATGAAGTGGCATTTTCCCCAATTAAGTACTAGGTTTGTTTCTTCACATCTAATCAAAATTTCCCCCAAGTTTGACAAACATAGATGGAATGTCTCTCCAAATACATAGAATCATCCATGAAAACTTTCATGGATTTTTTAATGAATTATGAGAAGATAGCCATCATACATCTCTGGAAGGTGGCATTCTTCTAAAAGCAAATGTGCCATATGGACATGTGAATGCTGTCTTTTGTTGATCTTCAGGGACTATTGCTATTTGATTATAGCCAGAATAGCCATCTAAAAAGCAATAGAATTCCTCCTTCCCTGCTAGCCTATCAAGCATCTGGTCAATGAAAGGTAAAGGGAAGTGATCATTCTTTGTAGCTTTATTTAGTCTCCTGTAATCCATGCAAATCCTCCACCCTGTCACTGTCCTTGTTGGTATCAGCTCATTCTTTTCATTGGTGACCACTATTACCCCTCCTTTCTTTGGAACACACTGCACAGGACTAACCCATGCACTATCTGAGATAGGATAAACAATGCATGTATCCAACCACTTAATAATCTCTTTCTTCACCACCTTTTTGATAATGGGATTGAGTCTTCTCTGCCCTTCAATACAATTCTTGGGGTTTTCTTCTAACACAATTCTGTGCATGCAGATGGTAGGGCTAATCCCTTGAATGTCTGACATTTGCCACCCAAGTGCCTTCTTATGCCTTTTTAGAGTCTCAATAAGATTCTGCTCTTGCTTAAGTGAGAGATCAGAAGCTATGATAATAGGCAAGGTGTTGCTTTCCCCTAAATAGGCATACTTCAGGCATACTTCAGTTCTAGGATAGGTGGTTGCTCAATGGAAGGGATATTTTTCCTCAAGTTTGAGTTTTCTTGCTCAAGTCACTAGTGCAGAAAAGGGATTTAAAGTCAGGCGAAAAGGGGATTTAAAGTCAAGCGGGCGCTTGACTTTTATTAAGTCGACTTTGTATGTCTGGAGTTTTAAAGTCAAGCGATAGCCTGACTTCGTAAGTATGATTTAAAGTCAAGCATTTATTGCGCCTGACTTCGTAAGTATGTTTTAAAGTCAAACATTTATTCTTGCCTGACTTCGTAAGTATTATTTAAAGTCAAGCATTTATTCTTGCTTGACTTCGTATGTATGATTTAAGGTCAAGCTTTTATTATTGCTTGACTTTAAATCATACTTACAAAGTCAAGCAAAAATAAATGCTTGACTTTAAATCATACTTACGAAGTCAAGCATTAATTATTGCCTGACTTCGTAAGTATGATTTAAAGTCAAACTTTTATTCTTGCTTGACTTCGTATGTATGATTTAAGGTCAAGCTTTTATTATTGCTTGACTTCGTATGTATGATTTAAGGTCAAGCATTATTGCGCCTGACCTTAAAAGTTTTTTTTTTAAAATTTTGGTTTAATCTATACACCCTGGTTATACAAATTTTTTGTTAAAAAGAAGCGACTCCACTGGGGATCGAACCCAGATCTCTGGTCCCGTAGACCAGCGCCTTATCCATTGGGCCATGGAGTCAGATTTCAAGTTTTAGGATAAGAATTACATAAAGCCAATGGTTGTGCAACAATCATTACAACAGAGACACATGAATGAATACAGAGACACATGAAAATCCATGAATGAATACAGAGACACATGAGCTCCATTTATCATAATTACAAACATTATCATAGTGAAACAAATTAAAGGTTACAAATAATAAAAGAGCAGTCAAGCTTTCGCAAAGCTTCAAGTTTCTTGCTGTCTAACTGAGAAGGATTGGAAATGAACAAAAAGATGATAAACAAAGGGTTGGTCTCAATTTGCTATGATCACATCTGCAACATTAGCCACCACTGCTATCATCCTCATTATATATAAAGTCAAGAAGTAAAGGCAATAAATCTTGATAGCAACAAAGAGAATCATGTACAATCATTACCACCAAATCCTGTACAGTCATTACCACCAAATTACACTTCCTCAAAATTACACCAACAACAAAATTAGAAGAATTTTGTGTCATCAACCTATACCACTAAATTTAGAAGCAAAAAATGTACAATCATATAACTAAAGAAAACCTCAACAATATTTCTAGTGAAGAACCATGGCTATATCAAAGAATATATGAATACAGCAACATGTAACAGACATTAACAGGTAGAATTTGGTTAACAGAAATATACGGTTAACAGAATACCCTCTCATAGTTTGCAGCCATCCCAACAATCTTCTACCCTGTCATTCTTCCCAGCCATGTACATTTTGTGGTGCCAATGTAAGACATATATCTGCAATCTAGTAGAGATGAAACCAAGAACAATTAATGCATCAGCTAGAATTTGGTTAGCAGCTTGTGAAGGATGAACACTGTCCCAAAACACATACCTTGTATTAGAACAAGTTCCTGGTGATTTTGTATTGCACAACAAGGATGTTGCCTCTACAGTCCCTGTACCACAGCAACCTCTCCTTGTCTCCACAAAACCTATAGAACATCGTAAGGGGAGTTAGAAAATTAAATTATGCTACAAATAATAAAGTGTAGAGATGAGAACTAGCTGGATAACTCACATTTACAGTCCCTAATAATAAAGTGTTTTACTAGCTGCAGAACTTTTGTTATATGTTAATAAAAAGCATCACTTAAAAGCCTAACATAGTTTTTATTGTCATTTTGTTGATCAATATAGGATAATAAACAAGGAGACAATTAGATAAATGATGTTATATGATTGATGCAGTGCAATGCTATAGTCTTAGCCACTGGTTTCCATTTATGAAGTTCATGTCTAGGAAAGACCTTGCTTCCCCATAGCTGAAGTTTTTTGACCAAGGCACCTTATGACTACTATCATAATTCAATAGAATACGGCTCTGTTACTATCTACTGTCTACACTCAGTGCCACTCAAAACTTGTCAAAATCCCAAAATTGCACTCACATGGTCTTGTGTTTAATTGAGTAGTAAAAGTTGTATCTTGTTACCTCAAAACTGATCTCAATTGCACAGAAATAATCTGAATCTACTGCACAAATAATCTGTATCTTGTGTTTGAAAAATATTTATCATTGAGTGGTGCTATACATTAAGAAAAAAGTAGAATGCTAGCAGAGGGATGATGGCTTTGGCAACACACAACAGTCAACAATGATTAGAGAAAAAAACCAACAATTTAATACAAAAATAACAGAGTAGTGTCATCCTACGGGGTTTAATGATCCCACTAACATCTTTAAGTCATAATTTTCATTCTGAACTTCTTCAACTTATCCTTATTGTTCAAAGGAGAAACCAATTAGATATATTGAGAAAGGTTCAAAGTTTGTTCACTGGAAAGAAATGAACAAGAAACTTCTTTACACAGGGATCTAAGGATACCTTTGGAAGTCCACCAATTCCTAGTGCTATATCAAGAGCAAATGAACCAGTAGACACAACAGGTACATCTTTTGGTGAGTCAGAGCGACCAAGCCACATGATAGATCGTTTTCCAAATGTAGAAGTGATCTGGTCAAGAGCTTGTTTAAGGGCCAAATCTTTCTTATAGACATGTTCTCTTCAACTGAGTCACTTCCATCAGATTTAGAACGCCTTCTACCTTCAGGTATGTAAAAATGAAAATGTTGTCAACATGTTAACTTCAAATCAGTACAATGCAAAGGTCATAGAAAACTAGAGCAGAACAACCTGAAACTCTGCATTATTTACTATAAATCAGCTACTGATATAAATAGCAGAGGCAGAGAAATAAACTGATGTAAACTCTCAGTATACGAAAATACAAATACCCCATGCAATTCAAGAATCATTACTAGAGTAATTACTTATAATGTACTGAAGTCTCTTATAGCAGATTTGTGCTGAGTCAGCTAAGCTTTTACTAAAGCTACATACCGAACCGAATGGTAACAAAAATCACCAGATCGTTAATTACCTGAACAGAAAAGCAACAAATAGATTTCCTCGCACAGTCCAGTCTCAGATCGTTAATAACCTGAACAGAAAAGCAACAAAAATCATCAGTGAACATACAGCTGCAACTGAGGAAATCATCAGTGAACATAAAGCATGCATGAGGTAGAAATCACTACATCAGAAAAAGGTTACACAAATGAAAGAGTATATGAAGTATATCAGATCAAAAAGCAAAAAGTGTCTCACATCAGGGTATTTTTGTATTGTGAACTGAGTTTTACTGTGGAAATCCGGTTGTCTTGCAAATCTACAAGCTGCAACTGAGGGCAAATGCTGTCACCCATGTCTAGTGTATTGTTCAATGCATTTTTTCTTAGTTTCCTGAGAATAATTATTTAAAAGACTAAAATTATGGTAACTGATTTCATTGTTTGTATATATGATTTAACCTCCAGCTCTACTTATCTTGACATAAAGGTTAGGGACTTACACTTGCTGTATTTGAGGAATGCTGAAGAGTTTTGATGGAAGAGGACCTTCAAGAGATCCAAACTCCAAAATACTTAAAGCGCATCATTGGTAAAAAAAAATCCTTGTTAGATTCCATAAACTGGCTCTAGAAGAAACTCTTTTCTATAATTTATACACTTACAGAGTTGTGAGTGATGGTAAAGTTGAGAACCAAACTGGAGCTTCAGATGGATCAAAAGAGTTGTTACTAAGATCCCTACACAATATTATAAATTTATCAGAGTAATGTGAATGATAAAATCATATTAAAGTGAATAAATTAGAAGCATTAACTCATGCTAATTACTTACACATAGTTGAAGGTATCCATTGAAGTTAAGTCTGGTAAAGGACCTGTTAAATTATTGTGTGCCAAATTCCTGAAAGAGAACAACACTATATAAATCTCTATTAATGTTATTATAACACTCTTTTATATGTCCATTTCTCCAATATAAATACTTACAATTCATTGATGTTAGTAAGGTTGTTGATACTTGAAGGAACCTCTCCTGTCAGGAAATTTCTATCGAGCCGACTGTCATAAATTTTGAATAATAAAGAAAAAAAAATCGTCAAAGAGGATATTCAGTATAATAGAATTATAAGGAAAAAGGAATTAAGTTAAGTGAATGAAAATAATACTTGAAATATGAAGGAAGGAATTACTTACAGAACCTCAACTGTCTGAACTAGTCCTATTGTAGAAGGTATACTCCCACTTAAATGATTTCCATCAAATAATCTGTGAGGAAGAAAAACAGTAGCTCATAGTACCACAATAGTTAAGAGTTGAGGATATGTGCTTATAAAATCCATTAGATGCCAAAATCAAAATGTCAACTTACATGTGTATGAGTACCATCTCATCAATCTCACATCCAAATCCAAAGTACTTCTCAAAAGAAACATTGTAAATCTTCTTCTTAGCTTCCTCCTCACTGAAAAACAAGAAGAAAAATGCAACTCAGACACAACCCCCATCAATCATCATCGAAAGCTGCTTCCATGTATATTTCTAAAAAAACAGATTAAAAAATTCAACAAACTAAGACTAGTTGAAACATCCAAATAAACTAAATTTAAAACAAAAATAAACCTTAGTTTGCGATGCTTAAACCTAAAAAAAATAGACAGGCAAACCATCCAACATAGAAAACAAAACGGAAAATGATTTTCAGAATGAAAGGGTTTGCTAGATATCACAAATTAACATGATTGGTTGGATAAACTGAGTGTGTGTGCAAAATAACTTTTCCATAGAACTCTCCCATGTATTGTTAATTTGTTATTCACCTTCTTAACAATCTATCCATTCTACACGGGTAAAGATAAAATAAATTTCCAATGTTTAGAACCAAGAATAAAAAGACAAAACGGCTAACAAGAGTATCCAGTTAGTTAAACTTCTGAATCAAGTAACCATATTCAAAGAGAGGAATATAAAATTGATCTCACCTTTGATGCATTTGTATCTGGTCTTACATTGTGGGCAGGCCTGATTTCCTTCACCCCTCTCGTACTCATAACAAGGCCGGCAAACGAGGAAAGCACATTCATTGCGGGCAACAAAGGGCTCCCCATCGACGGTTACCTCAATCTCAGACTTAGTTCTTGAACAGACTTAATCTGGCCCTGTTAGGAACAAAAAGAAGCGAAGCTGATGTGGCTGGCTGCTCGTATACGGCGCACTTCGTCACCTTTGTCGCCAAGAAGCTAATTTCCTTTCCTATTTTGGAATCAATCTCTTATACACATACATACATACATACATACATACATACATACATAATAAACACACAGCAAAGTAACTATTACATACAGAAGAGAATGAGACACTACAACGGTACAACCTGTATTACATACACCTAATTCTTCTAAATCCACCACCTCCCTCCTCTCCAATCAGTTGAGTTGAAATTGGCAGTTACCATCATAGAGTGACTTTCCATGGAAGAATCAATGACAATGAGCTTTCATACACATACACTCAACCAATCAAGACTAAATTCCAACTAAAAAAAGTTGGCTCCTCGATACATTCCCTGCCACACAAAAAAACAATATTTTAAACCAATAATCTCCTTGCACGGCTAAAAAACACAACATAATAGGTTACAAAAGGCAAAATCAACCATTTTTTAGTCTAGAATTTTTTGGGCACTGACTGCCTTAGTTTTTCTATCCAATATAGATACCAAGGTGAATAACTACTATTTTAAATGCGTTTTATAAATAATGTACTTACTCTGAGGTGAGGAGATTCTGAACCTACATATTCACATCCATGACCCGATGAGCAGATGCTGATGCTTCCATTATCTGGTTTAGATCAGCATTGTATTTTCATTTTCATGATGATTGGAAAAACTTTGAAACCTCTCTATAAAGTTGTTCAGCTTCAAAATGGGCAGGTGCCAATTTGAATTATTCTCAAAAGCATCAGCAAACACTTCTCTGTTGTTCACGCTGTTTTCAATCTCCCGAATTCTACGTGTAGCTTCAAAACTGTTCGAAAATGGTTGTATATTAGAAATTTCTGTCTGTAACTTTAGAAAGAACAATAAATCTAAAATTTAGAATATAGGATTGTCAAATGAATTGGAACTGCTAGCTAGAAAGTATTAGAGTCCAAGACATTGATTGATTTCAATGTGATGGAAAAACTTTCCTGAGTTTTCATTTGATGCAAAAAATCCTGGAAAGAGTTTTCAATTATTCTGGTCGATTAATATAAGAGTGAAGAACTATTCCTTATGTTTTTGTTGAAATTTCAAGTTATAAGAAACAATTCAAGTTGCATACCCATCCATTTCTGGCATTTGAATATCCATGAAGCATGCATCAAACTGATGGGGTGGCTTCAACATAGAGATAGCTTCTTTTCCACTGCTTACACAAACCACCTCAGCTCCATATTTTTTCAAAGCACCAGCTGCTACTGTTCGGTTCACGCTATTGTCATCAACAATTAGGGTTCATGTTAGAAATTAACAAAGAAGAACATAAACAGAAAAATAATAAGCTTTTTACCTTAGTTTGGTTGTCCGATTAAGACCCTAAGTATCAGATCTACAAAAATCACAGGTGTGTGTTTTTAGGGTTTGAAATTCTGCAACAGCAACGCAAAATCAAAAGGGTTTTTGCGTGATTCGGTTTGCTGACATACAGAAGGTGACGACGGTGACGACGGTGACGACGGTGACGACGGTGACGACGGATCTGAGATCTGAGGGTGGTTGTTGATGAGATCGTGTGAGAGGGTTTGCTGGTGAGATAGCGTGAGAGGATCGACGGTGGTTGTTGGTGAGATAGCGTGAGAGGTTTTGCTGGTGGTTTTCGAGGTGGTGGCCGGTGACGCTTGGGACGGCGACTGAGGGTGATCTACGGGTTTCTGTTGGTGTACGGTGGTTGTCGTTCGCGATGTGAGAGAGGGCGGTGAACGGAGGGGGAAAGAGAGAAGCGAGAAGCAGTGAGACGCGAGATGTTCTGAGAGTGAGATTCTGAGAGTGAGAAGGGTTCCTGTTTGCGTCGTGTTGGTGTTCTGAGTGAGAATGCTAGGGTTGTTCGTGGGTGAGAGTGAGGATCGAGAGGGTGAGATTCTGAGAGTGAAGGGTTTGAGACTGCAGAGGTACGTACGCGTAAGTGAAAATAATTTTTTTCTGTTTTGGTACTTTAGAAGTCAGGCGTGTATACACGCCTGACTTCTAAAGTATTAAAATAGAAAAATATAATTCCACCCTTAATTACAAGTTTGCCACCGTGTCACTTATGTAGTCAGGCGAATACACGCCTGACTTCTAAAGTCTAATTTTTTTCCTATTTATTCACTTTAGAAGTCAGGCGTGTATTCGCCTGACTTTAAAACTCGCGAGTTTTGCCTATTAATTACAAGTTTGCCACCGCGTCAACATATAAAGTCAGGCATCTGAGCGCTTGACTTTAAATGTCTAATTCTTTTCTTGATTTTGCACTAGTGAGTGACTCATATCTTCTGGCCCAAACCTCACTTACAGCCAACTCTGCTTGTGTTGCTCCTTCTGCATCAGATTCTTGTTTGTCAGTGTTGTCCAAAATCTTTCCCAAGTGGTCATTGCTTTTATAAAAATGCTTCTGTACCACTTGGTCAAGAGAGACCACAAATGAACATTCTTCTGTGTTGGTTTCAGGGAACTTCAAGGCATTGAGGACATTAAACTTGACTTCTTGGTCATTCCCTCATGGTCAATTCTCCTTTTTGCACATCTATTAATGTCTTCCCTGTGGCTAGGAATGGCCTGCCTAGGATAATAGGCACCTCCTTATCTGCATCAAAATCGAGAATTACAAAGTCCACAGGGAAAACAAATTTATCTACCTTGATTAGCACATCTTCCAATATCCCTTCTGGATTAAGTAAAGTTCTATCAGCCAATTGAAGAGTGACAGAGGTGGGTCTGGCAGTTCCTACAGCTAGCTGTGTGTATATGGACTTGGGCATTAGGTTTATGCTAGCTCCCAGATCACATAAGGCACGGCCAGAGTAGAAATTTCCAATGGAACATGGTATTGTGAAGTTGCCAGGGTTTTTTAATTTCATTGGGAGTTTGTTTTGCATAATCATGCTGCACTCCCTAGTCATGGCTACTGTTTCAAATTCCCTTAGCCTTCTTCTCTTAGTGAGCACGTCCTTCATAAATTTAGCATAGTTTGGCATTTGTTGGAGAGCTTCCACCAATGAAACATTGATATGCAATTGTTTAAGCACTTCTAGAAGTTTGTTGAATTGCTTGTCTTTTTGTGCCTTCCTTAGCCTTTGAGGATATGGTGGATCAGGATATTCTGGAACAAGCTTTGATGATGGAGGAGGTGCTGTGTCAGATGCTGTAGCGCCTGAAGTATTTTTTCTTTTTCTGGAATAGTTGATGGCCCTTGCAAATATTTCCCACTTCTCAAAGATATAGCCTTGCAATGCTCTTTACCTGCTGCTTTAGAAGTTGAGGTTTCAGTGGTGGAAGGTAGTGATCCACTAGGCCTTTGAGTAAGAACATTAGCTATCTGCCCCATTTGGATCTCCAGATTCTTGATAGAGGCTTCATGAGTTTGCAAAGTTGTTTTACAATCACTCATGAAGCTTTTCAACAGATTTTCCATAGAGCTATCCATAGCTGGGGCATTTTGCCTTTGATAATTCTGAGCAGGGAATCCTGGTGGTATAACAGAAGCATTAGAATTTGTTGCAGCAGCATTGTTACCTCCCCATCTGAAATTGGGGTGATTCTTCCAACCAGGATTGTAAGTATTTGAATTGAGATTATTATTCTGGTTGAATCCCACATAATTTATAGACACGGGATTGTCTGGACATTCTTCATATAGATGCTCTCCTCCACAATAAACACAACTAGTTGAGCCTGGAGGAGCTTGTTCAATGGCAGCTATAGTTGGTTCAGCTGATGCTGTAGCCTTGGAGGTGGTGTTCATGTTTTTAATCAAGTTGGTGAGAGAGGCTACCTGTGTTGACAGAGCTGAAACTTCACTAATTTCATGGACACCAGCTACCTTTTTCTGTTGGGTTAGTCTTTCTGTTGGCCATTGGTAGCTGTTTGTAGCAATGTTGTCTATCAAGTCACAAGCTTCATTGTAAAAGGTTTTCAGTAATACACCCCAGAAGAAGCATCAAGCATAAGTACTTGGGTCCAACCCATTATAGAAGGTTTCCATCTGAATGATTACTGGTATGTCATGATGTGGACATCTCCTAATCAACTCCTTCCATCTTTCCCATGCCTCAAACAGTGATTCAGATTCTTTTTGTTTGAATGCAGTAACTTCATTCTTCATTCTTGTATTTTTGCTAGGTGGAAAATAGTTTGCTAAAAATTTTTCAGCCATTTCATTCCAAGTGTGGATAGAGTTAGGCTCTAGATAAGTTAACCAGGCCTTAGCTCTATCCTTCAAGGAATAGGGAAAAAGTTTTAACCTAAATGCATCATCACTGAGTCCTGGAATGATAAAGTTACTGCAAACCTCCAAAAATTGCTTTAAGTGTAAATATGGGTCCTCTTGGGGAGAACCACTAGACTGACCTACTGTTTGGAGCATTTGGAACATCATGGGTTTGAATTCAAAATGAGTTGTTTGAAGAACAGGCCTTGCTATGCTTGTCTCCATGGTTTGGGGATCAAACACAACATAGTCCCTCATAGGTCTGTCCCTATTATTTACCATGTCTACAGGACCTTGATTAATGAATTGTTGCCTGTACCAGTCTTCTTCTTCATGTAATGTAGGAGTGGGTGGTCCTCTACCTCGACCACCTGGGTCTGATCTGCCTCCTCTACCAAAGTTGGTTCTACCACCCTGAGTGGTACCTCTGCTTGAGTTTATCTGCCACTGTGTTCAGACATTGTGGGTCTAAGCTGTCTCAATTTCTGAAGTTATCTCAATTTCTGAAGCTGTCTCAATTTCTGGTGGTTGGGACTTGGGCATGCGCTATAGCACCTAATGCTGTAACACCAAGAAACAACACACCAGCATAAAATCTTCCCTAACATTGCTAAAAACTTAAACAATAAAAATTAAATGCACTCCCCGGCAACGGCGCCAAAAACTTGTTGTGCGAAAAGTAGTTTGTGAAAGTGTACACAATCGCAACAAGTAATATAATGATAAAGTAAGGATCGTACCCACAAGGATTGATGTTAATTTAAGAGTTTAAGTAGTTAACAACTTAGTGAAATGGACAAAGTAAAAATAACAAGTTTTTTGGACATGAAAATAAGAAAGATATAGCTAAACAGTAAGAAAGTTCAAGAGTTTATAAAATGAGTTGGACTGCTCTTTGTTGTATAAATCCCCAAAAGTAAGGCGCTATAACATTGGACGCTATAGCGCTAAGTGCTGTAGTATATGATGTTGTGCATTTCAGTCACTGACGCCAGAGTTTTGTTACAAGACTCCTATGTCTAGGTTCTAAATAAGTCCACCCCTATATAATGAAGAACCCACAGTATTCACCTTATGTCTAGAGTTAAGCACAAGTTGTTTAAATGTCTTTAAACAACCTTTTATTCATATCAACCCTTGAGTTCAAATCATGGACCATTTCTGTACCCACAACTCTACTCATTTCAGTTGGCCAATCCCAAAACAAGTTTGAAAGCATTAAAATACAAGGATTGAAACGCAAAACATCACAATATTATATTAACAAGACTAAAGGTTTATTACAAACTAGAAGCAATCCAACTACTAAATGTTTAGCTCATTACAAGCATCATCAACACAATACAAGATAAAATGCTCATATTACCGTAAATGTATAAGGAATAAATGGTTACAAAAGATGCACTCCCTCTATTCCAAGTCATGCACAGCAGGATGATGCTGTAGCGTAGCTTCACAGCGCAGAAAGATAAGAAAATAAACTAAAAATGAAAGCTTGAAGATGGAGGTTTAATGGAGGAAATGTGTGTCAAGTTTTTCTCCCAAAAAACTCTCCTTGAAGTCGAATGATGTGCATGGGTGGAGAAGATGGATAGATATTATCCTAATCTCATAAAGTAGCTTTTCAAAAAGGTGACTATGACACTTCTCACCAACTAAAAGCAATCCTTCAATAAAATTGCGCCATGTGTCTTGGCTAGCCACTTGGAAGCGTCCGTGTCAGTCCTAGGCACAGGCAAGTCAGGCTTTGACTTGACATAAAGTATGAGGCTTCAACATGTAACTTTCCTTTGTCTAGCTGGCCCACCGTCATATAGCGCTATAGCGCCTAACGCTGCAGCACTAACAAAACATTAAAAGATTCACAAGGGCACCCATTGTGCCAAATGTTAACAAATTAGCTCTTAACCCTTCTTTCTCTAAATAACTAATATTTACTAAATAAAGCATGAATATTACTTGAGAACTTACATTAATTTAAGTAATAAGAGCATAAATAACTCATATAAATATGAGTTTTCAGGCTGCTGCAAGGAAAATGAATCTATGCTTGCTAGATTCTGGTGGGGGTCTGAAGATAGAGACAGAAAAGTTCATTGGCTTAGTTGGAGCAAGCTTGCAAAGAATAAGAAAAAAGGGGGTATAGGGTTCAAATAATTCGGTGATTCAATAAGGCCTTTCTTTTGGAAAACATTGTTGGAGACTAATGTCATAGGAAGGGCCCCTTCTTGAAAAAATCTTTAAGAGTAGGTTCTATTCTCACAACAGTTTCATGGAGGCAGGTCATGGCTTCCAACCGAGCTATTCTTTGAGGAGCATTTTTTGTACCAAAGAAGCTATTCAGAAAGGTGGTAGGTGGCAGATTGCGGATGGAAAGAAGGTGAAAAATTGCAGAGATAACTGGCTCCCTGACCAAACTGATTTTAAGGTAAAGAGCCATGTGAGAACCCTTGGATCTGATGCAATGGTGGAGTCCCTAGTTGATGAGGTTACCAAGCAGTGGAATAGCGACTTGATTTTTTCCTACTTTACCCCTATGAAGCAAAAACAAATACTCAACATTCCCCTTTCTCAAAGACTTCCAGAAGACAAGTGCATATGGCATTGCGAGAAAGATGATGAATATTATGTCTGGTCTACTAATCATACCCTCTGTGAGGCTAACTGTAGAGACCATGCCCGCTCCTCCAATCCATCCCCTAACAAGTTGTGGTCTGAGATTTGGAAGTCTCGATACTAAACAAAGTCAAAAATCATTTGGGGCGCCTTGCTAGGAATATCCTCCCCTCAAGATGCAACCCGAGCAAGAAAGGAATTCAGTTGGATCTCACTTGTCCTCTATGATGATGGCAATGAAAATTCATATCACATGCTAGTGCACTGTAAGTTTATGAAAACCAAGGTTGTCAAAACCGGACCGGGCGGTTCGACGGGTTGAACCGGGAGCCGGACCCCTATCCGGTCCAGTTGAACCCCAAAGCCGGATTGCTGAAGAACCGGGAATTGAACCGGAAAATCGGCCAAAAACCGGGAACCGGACCAGAAACCGGCCAAAAACCGGGAACCGGACAGAAAACCGGATTTTTTTTATTTTTCTTAAAAAATGGTATATCATGTTGATTTTGGAAAAAAAAATGATAAATGATGTTGAATTTTGGTATATGGGATATTTTTTATACATTTTTATAATTAAATTGATAAAATAAATAAATAATTAAAAAATAAATGTGTACACTAATATTACTACGAGAGTATTTACATTATACTAGTATCTAACTATCTATGATTGTTGAATATTATAATTTTATTATGTCGTACTATGATTTTTTTTTTTTGTTTTTTATCCTTTATATATTGTAAAAAATATATTAAATAATGTATTTAATTAATTCCAGTTCAACCCCCGATTCAACCAGTTGAACCCAAGAACCCCTGAACCGCTACCTCTTTCGGTTCAATGTCCGGTCCGGTTTTGATTAAAAACAACTCTCTTCTCTTCCTTGCTTGGTACCCATATCCCTAAGACCGTAACCATATGCATCACCATGATTGAATTCTTCACTGGCCAACCTGCTCTGAAGAATTGGGGGAACAAATCTTTGTTGTGATTATGTGGAAAATTTGGTATGCAAGGAACCATTTGATCTTTAAGAACATATCCCCTGATCCTGCTTAGCTATCTATTTCTGCTATGTCCTTTGTCTCTGAAATCTGAATTTAATGGCGCCAATCAGAAAACTAGACCTTCTCAAGCTATGCAATCTGTAATTATTAGAGACCTCCCTCCCAAGTGTCTGATATTTCTGTGAAGATAGATGTTGGCTGCTTCCTTGATGACTCAACAGGTTGGGGTTTAACTGTTAGGAACCAACAGGGCTCCCTAGTATATGTTACCTGCAAGAGAGAAGAGATCTCTATTGACCCACTTCTAGCTGGAACTCTGGATGTGAAATGGTGCCTTTCTGTAGCAGGGGATTTGGGTCTCTCTCAGCCTAGTTTCATGACAAATGCAGCAGTTATTGTAGCCTGCACCCATGACAAATACAAGAGGGCTGCAATTGAGCCAATAATTCAGGATTGGAAATTGCTTCTGACTCAAATTGATGGTGCTACAATTCATCATATCAGCAGCAATGTCAATACATGCTCACAAACTTGTAGGAATGTATAGCTAGAACTCTAGGTGACCATGTGTGGCAAGAGTAGATCAAATATCTACTTTAGCTTCCACGTGTAATATTCCTATTATGTGTAATGACTCTATTTCAAGTTATTGATAGTTGAATTAACATAAAAAAAAATCTTAACATAATTTTTTCTCTTTGATCTTACTTTTTTCTGAATTTGGAATCTCGTATACATCAGGCACCAAAGACAAAGTTACTGCTGGGGAGTACTTGTGAGGTCCGGTAGTAGCAACGTTGCAAAGAGCTAGTAGTCCGAGTTTTTAATATTTTTTTTTTCAATTCAATTCTATTTCTCTCTTCAATTCAATTTAATTTTTAATGTCAAAATAATTATTATTTTTACTTTTAAATATGTTTGTTTTGTTTTTTAGATCGATATAAATTATAAATTTGATCTGAAACATAATAATATATTTTTTTTTCCAATTTAATTCTCTCTCTCTTCACAATTCAATTTGAACCCGCTTTCAAATATTAATACCAATTTTTCTGTCAAACAAAACAGGAGCGGCAACAGGAACGGCAACGAGAGCGGCAAAAGATTCTTATCCTATTTTTTTCAATTCAATTCTCTCTCTCTCCCTCCCTCTTCAATTCAATTTTTAATGTCAAAATAATTGTTAGATTGGCAAAATAATCTTATCCTATTTTACTTTTAAATATGTTTGTTTTGTTTTCTTAGATTGATGTAAATTATAAAATTGATGTGAAATATAATAATGTGTTTTTTTAATTCAACTCTCTCTCTCTCTCTCTCTCTCTCTCTCTCTCTCTCTCTCTCTCTCTCTCTCTCTCTCTCTCTCTCTCTCTCTCTCTCTCTCTCTCTCTCTCTCTCTCTCTCTCTCTCTCTCTCTCTCTCTCTCTCTCTCTCTCTCTCTCCAATCTGAACCTACTTTCAAATATTAAAAACAATTTTTATGTCAAACGGGAGCAGAAACGAGGAACGGCAACAGGAGCAGCAACAAAAGGGGCAACGGGGGCGACAATGAGAGCGACGGAAGCGACAACGGGGTGTTCATACATTATATTAGATCTTATTTTCTTTTTTTTTCTTCTGATTTTTACTCCATTTTTAAAATTAGAAGAAGATACTAAGTTTTTTTAATATTCAGCAACACAAATTTTTTAAACAAGTTGAAATATAGTCTTTTTATCGAGTTCTGCCATTTTCTTTCATTAAATTTTTCAATTTTCAAAGTATTTATTGGTTCGTAGCAAATTATAACAAATATAATATCACCCGTGCGGATGCACGGGTAAAATACTAGTTACTCTTTAGAAAAGATATCAAGTTTAATTTAAACAGTAGATAATAGGTTTGTGGTACAATAATATTGTGAATTCATAGGATACCAGGACCGGAAGCAACCCGTTGTTGGGTATTGGGCTCCCTTCCTATGTGGATAAAGGCTCAAATATTTCCCATTATGTTTCCCACTTATTATAAGTGGAGAGGGTTAAATTAGGGTTGATAAAAGGAGAGATTTTCGAAATAGAGAGAGCCACCAAAAGAGAAAAAAAAGAGAGTGAGCAATTCCCGTTTTTCTCAAACCTGTCACCGTAAAATTGCGATTGCGGATTCTTTAACCGTTGGATCGTCTTCGTTTTTGGACATCAGGTTCGCGAGACATAGTTCTACACTTTCACCGTTCGGACCGTCGAAACAAGGTCTGAGGAGAGAGAAACCGTCTTCTCACTAAAGCTGTAGTTTTGGGTATTTTCATCTTCTTGTTCTCAATTTGTAAAGCTTTTGTGCTTTATTGTATTGGCTGGTTGTTGGCACTATTTTTGCACTTTGTTGAGACTCTCTTGTACCCTTATTTGATTATAGTGGAGCTATTTCTTTGGTCTGGATGACCCGTGGATTTTACCCTTTTCTTTGAGGGGTTTTCCACGTTAAAAATTTTGGTGTTCAATTGGACGTTTTTATTGCGTTTTATTTGCCGCCACGTATTCATTGTTGCTCCTCATAGGTTCTTGCAAGTTTGGGGAATTTATTTCCGTTGCATATTTCTCTGTTATTACGTTTATGTGTTGATTCCCCATCAGAGTGGCATCAGAGCTCTTGGTTAGGGGCTATTTTACTTGCTTGATTGATGGAGGCAAATATGAATATAAAGATCGTTTCTTTAAATGGTACAAATTATCATTTGTGGAAGGGCAAGATGAAAGATTTATTGTTTGTGAAGAAAATGCATCTTCCTATTTTTGGTAGTAAAAAGACGGATTCAACATCTACCGAAGAATGGGATTTTGAACATCAACAGGTATGTGGTTTCATTCTCCAATATGTAGAAGATAATGTTTATAACCATATTGCTAATGAAACAAATGCAAAAACCTTGTGGGAGAAGATAGACCCCTTGTATGCCTCTAAATCAGGGAATAATAAATTGTTCTTGTTGAATAACTTCATAAGTTTGAAGTATAAGGAGGGGACTTCTATTTCGGATCACTTGAGTGATTTTCAAGGGCTTCTTGATCAAATGTCAGGAATGGGTATCAAATTTGATGATGAGCTTTTGGGACTATTTCTATTATTATCTTTACCAGATTCGTGGGAGACATTTCGGGTTTCTATAACGAGTTCTGCTTCTAATGGTATTGTTTCTTTGGAAACGGCTAAGGGTGGTGTACTTAATGAGGAGATGAGAAGGAAGACACAGGGTTCTTCATCTCAATCTGAGGTACTTGTCACTAAAAATAGGGGGAGAAGTACTCAGAGAAAGGAAACAAAGGGTGGTAGAGAGAAAAGCAGAAGCAAGTCCAAGTCTCGGTTTGAAAATGTGGAATGCAATTATTGTCACAGAAAAGGGCACATACAAAAGAATTGTTTTCACAGGAAGAGGGAGAATAAAGACAAGAAAGGTAAGCAGAAACAAAAGAATAATGATGATTATGATGATCGTGTTACTGCTACTATTGGTGATGACCTTATTATTCTCCGTGGTCATGAGACAATTAATCTTGTGTCAGATGAGAGCATGTGGATAGTTGATACTGGTGCTACATTGTACGTTACATCTAAGAAGGAGTACTTCACATCCTATACTCCAGGTGACTTTGGAGTGTTGAGGAAGGGTAATGATGGTGTATCTAAGGTAATTGGTGTTGGAGATGTTTGTTTGCAAACCAATATGGGAATGCGGTTGTTACTTAAAGGAGTCAAACATGCTCCTGATTTTTGCTTTAATTTGATTTC